>CM060666.1:33554913-34157413 GCA_030686955.1 Odontamblyopus rebecca
TTTTAAGTACAAAAAGACAGATAAATTTACTTTTTACACAAATCATGATTAAACTTTCTTAATTCAAGTCTTAAGTAAAGATGAATATCGGTGGTTTGATGCTGGAAACGTGTCGATCCATCAACCATCACAACTAGAACCTGACAGCAGGACTTTTCTGCCGAGTTTCTACCATCACATAACACCGAAAACCTGCCTAAAGAGGTTTATTTCATCTACGATGCTGCACAAGACTCACACCCACACACACACTAACGTCATCCACGCTCCTGCACCACACTTTGGGTTTTTTTAGAAATAACTTCACAAACCCGATGTGCAGTCGTTTCATTAGCAGGATTTAAGGAGAGTAAATGGAGGAGAGACAAACGAAAGCAAATCTGAACTTTGCACGTTGTTTTCTGCATCTGTAGCATTTTCCAAACAATGTAGGAGAGGATTCTGTGGCGTATTGTCTTTATTTAACTACTTTTGTGTGTTCAGTTAGAGACGTTTCAATTCAAGACGAAGAAATGATTCATCATATTACACCAGAAACAGATCTGCTTTGGGATACAGCGAAGTCTAACCCTCTTTATTGTATTTACCGTTGCCATTTTGCAGATACTTCATCTCCTTCTCCAGCCTCTCAGCACAGTTATGAGTGAGTTATGTTTTTGGTGCACTGGCCTCAGATCTGTGCCAGTTAATTTCATAGATAAATGTAGATCAGGGGACCCATCAGGAGCTCTCCGCTTCTGAATAACTAAAATTTGATGAACAGAACGACTGTTAAAGTTGTAAATGCGTCGTTTTTATGCCTTACTTTGCTTTCCGCACTAATAAATGGACAATGGTGTAGGTTTTATAGGTTTCCAAATGTTCCGATCTCAGGCTCTTATAATGACTCAAATGAGCGGTTCTCCGGCACTTTCATTTTGTAAAAGTAGCTGAATGGAGGGAAGAGGTTGGAGACCCGTGATGTAGAATATTTCTCCGTAGCCTCGAGCAGTGATGAAACAGAATTGGCCTTTTGTTTGCGCTCTGTGCACTTTTAAAGGGATTCTTAAAGGGACAGTTGGGAATTCTGGACATAGTTCCTCGTCTCCTCGTGAGCCAGAGTGTTGGAGACGCGCGGAGACACTTTTTTAAATCTTCCGTCCAGTCCTTGTATTTGGAGAGGTCGCCGGTTCCAGGCTAGTGTTAAAATCTCATCTTGTACAACATGGCTAAAAACACGAACTGCAGTAAACAAACAGCAGAGTGAAGCACTTTAGTAGCTAGTTTGTGTCTAGAGCGAGTCGTAGAAGCTCTTCGTTTAATCCCCTGCAGCTCAAATCTGATAAAATATGTCATTATAATATGTAAACTTGACTTTACAGCAATGTTCCTTCTTCATTTGTGTATTTTGGTTGTACGTTTGAGTAACGCTATACTGCATTTGACACCTGAGAGCTCAGAAAAAGTTTGTTATCATGAGTGCGTTTACATCCGCCTCAGTGAATCTGATCCCAGTTCTGAGGCTCATCCCGGTTCTGACAGTTTTCTGGATGTGGTGTTTACTGTGCTCGCAGAAACCAGGACACTCACACCTCTGTGCACATGAGGAATCCTGGATGTTTAGACTGTGGTGACTGTGGCGCAGACGCGGCAAGGAGCCAAACGTGTAGAAACTTTGCCAATTTAAGGCTTTTTTAACAGGTTTCTAACAAAAAGGAAGATGTACGTTCAAGGACATGAGACTGAGCAGCTTCAGTAAAACACTTGAAGATACAGCAGAGCCTCACAGCGTCAGTCAGGGCTGGTCTTAGTCAGGGGTGAACGGGGCACCACCACCACCACCGTCAGTCAGTGCAGGATCTCCACTGGGGTCAGTTTAGTAGCAGCACAACGAGCTCCCGTTTGTGTCTCTGAACCCCCGATTTGAACTGCACTTTCTCCAGGTGGACGTCAGTTTTCCTGGAGCAGAATGAATGTGCACAGACGGGTGAGCACTGCCCTGAGTCTGATCATATGATACATATTATGATATTCATGTGCCGATATTTCCCAATACAGTGGATGATATATTTGCAATTTATCAATAATTACTTTTGATAATATTGTCCACTACACCTTCACCAGAACCAGATTGTATGAAATATATATTATTATCTTTTCATGAGAACAGTGAATGAATTTTTGCGAAAAATATTATTTAAAAAATTGATTTGGGTGCATTTTGAATCAGTTTGAGGATTGTGCAATGAAGTATCGCGATATATCACTGAAACACCCCGAGTGCACAGCAGAATGTGCCATTAAAATGCGGCTGCAGTAAACAGTACACTGCTTTAGTTTGTTTAAAAGTATAACATAGTTTTACTTATAAAGTCCTGGTAGGAGTTTGAGCCATTTTAGGAAAGTCGCCGCTTCTGTCGTACCCGTTGTTGAGTTCGCACATGCTCAGTACAGCTCCAGGTTTGAGAAATCAGGATAAAACGTCTTCAGGCCACAGTATCCTGGAGAAAACCCCAGTAAGTCTCCTGGTTTCTCATCACCGGGACACATCCAGGACACTGAAATCAGGACACTCCCAAAACCAGGAGGCTCAAAAAAACTCTGCTTCAGGCTCTGAGTCGCAGGCGTCGGGTTCGGTAACGTCCCAGAGCCGCCGGTCACGCGTAACTCGGTCTGAAGACGCACCTCAGCTCTGCGGTTTTAGATCAACAGTTCAGTTTCCAATTATAATTTACAATAATAAAAAATGCTAATGAATCTGTGTATGTTGTAGTTTAATGTCGGGCTGTAACAGTTCTGTGATTTTTTTTGCTTAATCAGATGAAGCTGAAGTGAAGCAGTGTATTTACGGACCGAAGAAGCTTTTTTTCAGAAACATTCGACAAACGTTTCCTCTTGTATCTGTTTGTGATTCGGTTTAAGCAGAAAACCTCGTCTCTCGGCTCCTGACGCGTTCATATAAAGAATCGTTTCGCTGCGGTTCATCAGTGAACCTGTTGCAGCTCCGGTTGAACTAATATCTGAGCACAACGTTTCCTTTCATTATGTGTATTAGTGTTATTCTGATTCCATTTTCGTGGTGTAAAGAAGCAGACTAAGGTTGCTCAGTTTCGCCTCATAGCCACATTTAATGGATTTTCATTCTCTTTTTGTTTTTGTTCATCGTAATTAACGGCTTCTGCGTCTTTATAATGATATTTTGAACTCTCATTGACCATTTGGAACTGAAAACAAATCCTCCTCACAGCGTTTTAAAGTAACCCGTCCTTAACAAAACAGTCCCAGGTTCCTCCCAGTACATTACACAATCTTTCATAGGGCATAAAAGTTTTTCACGCCTGAGTTTAAGAGTGCGGCTGCTCTTAGGGTCTGTTGGTAGTTTTAATCCAAGATATTTCTCAATTTCCAGAAGAACTAAAGACATAAAATCCATCCAAATCTGTATGTATGAAAAAGAAAAACGTGATTATCTTGAAATGAAATGCGTTGATTTGCCATGTTTTACAGTAACTCTGTGTTGATGTGTCGTCTGGGAAAAGGGAAAAGGGGACGGATAACGTAAAATGACTCTTATTTCTGCTCCTTTTCATTCGTTTTTTGTACGTTTAATGCTGTTACACTGTTTCTGTGTCTTTTTATACTTTAGGAATGAAAAAAAACACATTAAAAATAAAGAAGACCAGATTGAAGAACGGCTGTAGGACCGTATCAAGTGAAAAGTCCTGCTTCCTTTTTCCTTTTTGCATTTTAAACCAAATTTTGTGCATTTTGTGTCATGTTTACTCCGGGTTACAGAGGTCACGTGCAGTTAGTTTGTTATTTCAGACACATCGGAGCCTCATCCACACTCCTCCTGTTTAAAACCGTCTCTTCAAAACCAGATTTCATTGGCTTTCTCATTTCTTTTGTTTGCCTTTGTCTCTTCGGTTAAAGCGTCTCTGAGTATCGTGAAAAGCGCTGGACAAGTGTTATGTTTTATTAGTATTAAACCTGCACATTCAGTTCATATAAAAACGAGCAGTACAGACGCTGATGCAAAGGTGCAGGTTTGAAAAGGGGATGAAGCAGAACTTACACATGACAACACCGTAATGTTTAAAGTAGTTAAATAGACGACGTTGTGCACACTCAGATGTTTAGAAATAATCCTGCTGACTTAATTATGTCAAGTTGCTGTAGCATGTTCTTCTTTTTGAGTCATTTTACCTCATATTTTTTGGATTAAACTGAACTATTGTGAACACAGGTGAGGTACAACTGAGCAGAGTCATTAAAAGTCCTGGTATTTCTATTGTTTCAGACAGGGACGATTTTAACAACTTCATTTACACGGCACGTGCTAAAATACAAAACTATTTCAAAATTAGTTTAGTTTTAGTTTATTAGTTTATTTGACAGGGACAATGCACATAAAAAGATTAACCTACACAAAAGAGGTCATATGTTTGTGCCAGGTTATAGCAAATATGCTAATTTCCACCTGCAGTCCCTGGACAGGTTGATATAAAATGGCAGATATGCCAATAAAATACCATGAAAAACAACTTACAAAATAGTAACTCAGTCATGGAGATAAGATCAGTCACATTCATACATCACAACCATACGCACTACATACATATATACATTTCATATTTCTGCATTCACACAGGAATGCAGAACGGAGTCGCCTTAGCAGAAAAATTAGTCAAATTAACTGCAAATATTTGAGTTGAGGTGAACGAGCACTTTTCATTCAGCTGTTTTCAGAAGGTAAAGGAGCGAGTTCAGCCTTTTAAGTTCTGGAAGATTTTGGCTTTTAAGTTTGTCAAGTTCGATTGCCTCAGTTTTTTTGTGCTCTGGTAACTTACTCGGGTTTAGAGTGAAGACGCGACACACGAAACAAACATCCGCACACTCGTCCAGATACTGCACTGGCCCAACACTCTCTGGGGAATGATTTTATCCTGTATTTCATGAGATTTGTTTGATTCAGTGATTCGTTTGTCATCATCTAACACAGACCTGGGCGTTGCTCAGCTCCGGGGCCTCGTACAATCCTCCGGGCTCGTTTAAGCTCATTTGGAATTACAGAGCAAACCTGTTTTATTACTTTACCTCATGCACGGACTAAAGCTGCACTGCTTTTATTTTACAGGTGCTTTTATTACATTTTTGTAAGGCAGCCTCACTTTTGCACCGCTGAGTCATAACATAAACTCTTACCCGTCTGAACAAAGCTATTTACTGCCTTTCATAAAGAAATATTCTGCAGGATTGAGTTAAGCGCTCGGCCCTCCGCATTATTTTCTGTTTCTCATGTGGCCCCATGGATAAACTGACTGTCCACTCCTGCTCTAATACTAATATTAAAGGGACAGTTGTGAATTTTGGATGTAGGGCCTCATTTCCTCATGATCCAGAGTGTTGGAGACGTGTGGAGACACTTTTGTAAATCTTCCCTCCAGTCCTTGTATTTGCAGAGGTGCTGGTGCTAGGCTAGTGCATGTCAATGGCCACAGTCGTCCTGCCACTAAAAACAGTCTGACCCACTCCACAGACCCGAGGCAAAACTATTATAACTCCAGACTGTCCCTGTGAACGTCTGTGTCCAGAGAATCATGTGTGAAATAAATCTAACCTTGCACCTGAATCGTCGCATGTTGAGGGACTATTTTCTCATATATCAGTCCGCCGCTGCCGAGCTTCTATCAGGAAGTACAACTCACTGCTGCTCAGATATAAATCCTTCAGATTAAAGTGACCAGATTTTCAAAATAAAAACCTGGGACATCCCTGGTTTGGGTTGGTTGGTAAATGTTTCTGCGCTTGGCACTAACTTGAGTCAGTTTAGTCACATTTTCTTTGTGTTTTGGTCATTTTTAAGCAGCTTTTCTGTATTTTACCTCAACAAATGACAATTTATGCCTCTCTTTGCTGCAGGCTGGGATCAGATGGGTCAAAAATAGGGACGTCTGGGACATTTCTTGTATAAAACTGGGACAAATCAGTGGTTTTGTATAAATCTGCTGGGACGGGGGGACACAGGGCTCAAAACTGGGACTGTCCTTGGTAAACAGGGACGATTTGCCAGGTTGGTTTTGGCAAAATTTGATGAAAGTTAATTTCTATGAACCACCCTATTCCCTTGCTGTTTTTATTTGAAAGGTTTATTTCAGTGCAAATGTCCAAATCTAAACGTAATAAACACTGTGAAAGTGCAGGAAGTGCTGTGGCTCTGGCCCTGGACCTGACAGGAGCCGTTTCCAGGACTGGACCAGGAAAAATAATGGGACAATTGCACTTTTCTTTTGTTTTTAGGACCAGAAGGATATTTTTAGTTCATTTACAGACTTGATATTTTGCACTTAAGTAGCTAAGGTCCTAATTTAAGCATTTTTTATGTCTGAAAAGTTGTTTCTACATGTTTGCTGTGTGTTTTGTATGAACAAGTGGGAATTTTATTTTCCTTTTCATCTCTATTTCTGGTCCTGTAGCTTTTCTCACAGCCTCATGGCACAACTACAGCAGCAGATTGTGAAATAACAGGTTGGACTGAACAAAAGGAGGTAGAACACTTCATTAGGGGTAAAAGGGGCAGTTTTAAAAGCAAAATTAAGAAGAAAAAATTCAAGGTGAGGACAAATGTATTAAAATTCCCCTTAGGTCTTCAGGGCAACTGAAACTTATTGTCACACTGAGAAAAAACAATATCTAGGTAAGTTAAAACGGCTTAAATTAAGAAAATTTTACTTTATTTGAGTAGATTCAACTTGACAAGTGAACTGATCTGCCAGTGGAATGCAAACATTTGATTTTATTTCTTACTTTAAGTGCAAAAATGTGTTGTTTTTCTTATTTTAAGTGTAGCCAGACATATTTTAAGTACAAAAATCTTACTGCACCGGCGGATAATTTTACTTGTCAAGTGAAATTTACTCAAATTATGGTAAAACTTTCTTAATCCGAGTCATTTTAGCTCGACTAGATTTTGTATTTTGCAGTGCAGTACGTTATTTTCAGTGAATATAGCTTTTTCAAAACGATAAAAGGAAACTAATCGATCTAAATATGCTATTGTCAGCAGTTAATGCCCCGTAGAAATGCACTAACTCCTCTTTACCAGACCCCAGAGTCTACGGTGAGGCTGGAAATGCTTTAAACTCATTGTTCCTGTTAAATGTGATAAAATACGTCTCATTGGCGCTCGTGACTCAACGTTTCGCCGCGTCGCTTTCGTTTTCCGTTCGCTCGTCGCTCTGTGAAAATCTGGCGGCCCCCGGTGATAAAGGACAGTATAGCAAACGGCGCTCCTGTTGCATGCTGGAATTTTCTATTTGTGGAGCCCAATTAAAATATGATTGATTGCGTGTCAGGGGCGGCGCCTCGCGGGTATTTTGGTGACAGAAAGAAATCAATATTCAAAGCCTTTAAACGCGGGGGACGTGGACCTTATAGAGGCGGAATCGGAGCTACTTCAAACTATTATTTCTGCGCTGAACAAACCGTTTCTTCGCGTTGTGTGTTGGTTTTAAAGCCGTTGTGGAGCAGACGAGTGGTTTTGTTTCAGGTTTTGAGGCGCAGAACGAGCTCCCGAACCAATTTTTGTTTTTATTTTGCAAATTTTGCCATTAATTTCGGTGCAGTTGCCAAAAATGTCGATATTCAAATACTGAAATTAGGATAAAAAGTTGATACGAACATGAAACAATCATATATCAGAACTAGTGTAAGAACAGATGTCATTTTAAAGCCACAGGATGTAACTTTTTAGATAAAAATAATGTTTTATTGCACTGGGGAACGTCGCATCTCCACAAACCTGACTCGTATTGGGCCTGGAGCAGGGCCTTTTCCTGCTCGTTTCCATGGAAATCTTCTTTGGACGACAATGTTCCACAGTTTGTCAAAGAAAGTTACATACTGTAGCTTTAAGGGCACTTCTGTATTGTGTTGAAAATGACGAACAGCAAATTTATTATTGTTTTTTAATTATTATTATAGTTTTATACTTTTTATTATTATTGTTTATGATTATTATTCTTTTTTATTATACTGTTTATTGATTTTTTTCCATAAATCAAGCGCACATATAGATTATACAAAATAACACAGATTATAAAATAAAACTAAACTAAACCAAATCAGATAAACAAAAAAAAGTGACCAACAAGAGGATTTATCGTAATATATATTTTTCTTTTTGCTCCATTTTTACACATTTGTGAAATTCTAAAAAATAATAAATGGTTGCCAAGTAGAAAAAAAATTCTCAGATTTCCAGTTTTTTTTATATTGTACTTTTATTATGTTTTTATAATTTTTTATTATTTTATTTCTTTATATTTTTAATTTTATTTTTATTATATATTTTATATTTTTTATGTATTATATTTTTTTTTTATTTTTTATGTATTATATTTTTCATTATTTGCATTATTGTTTTTATTTATTTAATTTTTTTAAATTTTTTTGTATGTATTATTATTTTTGTTATTATTATTACTGTCGTATTGTACTCAGGCCTTAACTTGAGTTTGGAACTGGAGTCAGAAATACAAAGTTGAAAAACCTGAGGCAAAAGTACAAAATAATGAAAAGCCTTTTAATTATTTTGTACTTTTTGAGCCTCGGCTTTTTCTGCTTTGTATTTGAGGCACCGAAAGGACAGTTTTACACAATCTCCACACGTACAAGTCGCACTCCTGCCCCCTGAAGTGTTACGGAGTCAGAGACGTTCGGGAGACCGGGGCGGTAATGGCGGCGGCGTTAAAGCGGGAAACTCGAGCGTCTAAAGCTGAACAGTGAAGACGACTCAGAAGAAACCACTGCTCTGCTGCGCCTCACAGACTTCCCACCGGCTCAGGTTACGTCCGCCTTAAAAATAGCACATTCTCACATTCTCCGGGGGAAAACTGTGCCCACCTCAGGCCACCGCAGGGAGCCAGAGCCGGGCACCCGGGCCTGGTGGGCGCGCGGGCACATATGAGCACTTCTGATGATCATTTCTCAGGCAGACAGACGGTTTTTCTGTCTTTTGGGGGATGTTGAGGGTGAAATTTGACAGTAAAAATGCAGCAAGCCCCAAAATATTTTTCTACTACCCTGCAAGAAAGGCCCATCAAAAAATAAGAAAAAATAAAACAATTTTGAGGTAAAAATGCCCCATAAGTTTTCTTAAAACAAGACGAAATATGAATCTTGTTCTAAGCAGAAAACACGAGTTTCAAGTATTTATGGCAAGATTTTTCCCCCTATTGGTTTGAGGAGGAAGTTAAAGAGGCTTAACCTGGACTGAGTTAATATAAAAAGTGCTTAGAATAAGTTGTAATATCGAGATAAGAGAAATCAGGATGGAATATCTTGAGTAAAAGATAAAAGTAAAAAAAATCTCATTAAGTAAAAAAAAATCTTAAAATTGGTCTTTTAAGATGAATCTGCTTAATTCAAGTCAGTTTAACTATGCGAGAAAATCCTCTTTTGTAGTGTTGTTTCCCCTATGTGCAAAATTTCAGGTTTATTTGACCATTTATGCAGTTGCAGCACCTTAATATTTACAATTATATAATTCCGCCAATGGCTTTTCCTAAACAGGGGTTTTTCGGACCCCCAGACCAAACGGGGCCGAGTTGGGGCTGGTCCCTGTCAACTTGTGACGGCCCAAGATATAAGATAACAGGAAGTAATAGTGAAAAAGGGAGCAAACCTGGCTCCTGGTCTAACACGGGCACACGGGCACACGGGCACACGGGCACACGGGCACGGCCACCTCGGTTTACAGTAGAGACGCTGCTCCATTTCAGGTTCTATAACGTGAAGATGTCATAATCCCAGATGGAGAAAGGGACGTTTTCCTTATTTGGTCACATTCTACACTGTAAACCCAAACATGCAAAGTCATTAAACAGATTAAGTTGTGGATAAAGTTTTAGAAATAGTCCTGCTAATTTTAACTCATATTTTTTGGTTAAAGGTGTGGTTGTGGGTATAAGTGAGTGTAGCTTAATAACAGGTACAATTTAGTAGATTTAAAGTTGAACTCCGGCACATTTGAAGCTAAAGTCCGTTGCCAGAGGTGGTTGAATTCGGTCAGAAGCCAAAAAATGACACAAATCAGTGTTTCCTCGGTGGAGATCTCACTGTGGCAGTGAGTCTGTCAAGGCAACAAACTAGTGCAGTGATGGGGGCAAGTTCTGAACTTCCACGTAAAACGACAATTTGCTTAACTCCACTTTAACCCATCTGACAACAGCCACGAGTCTAACAAACCAAACGCTCTGCCTGGTTCACTCATTAGTGTCTGGAAACGTTAGAAAACAACTTTATAAGCACCTCACACTTCCCTCTGCTGATTTCCCACTGCACAGGCCAAAGCCCAAAAGACTCGATCACCGACTCCAGAAGCAACAAGTGAAGATCGACGACTGACGGTGAAGAAGAGAAACTGAAAGTTGTTGAAAGAAAATGGTTTGGGAATGTATTTTTTTTTGTTTTTCAAAAAATATAATTCACTGGTAAATAAATGGGATTAGAAACGACATCGGCGATCGAGTCTTTTGGGCTTTCACACTTTCAACTTTGGGTAAACTTACCTTTTCTCCTCACTGTGTGTCGATAATTTCACTTGTCAAGTTGAATCCACTCAAATAAAGTCAAATATTCTTTGATATAGTTTTTTTTCCAGTGAATATCGTCACGGTCTGAACCTCGCGGTACGATATTTATTGCGATATCGTGGGGAGGCTCACGATATTACGATATTCTACAGAATAACAAGACTGACTCTAAAACGCTTTGACCAGTCATTTGGTGCAACATTTATTGTCATTAGGGATGGAACCATATCCAAATCTCTCTGTGCCATATTCTCACCATAAACGTCTCTCCGTACCAGATTTATTACAATATAAAACTGTGAATCTGCGACTTTTTCCTCTAAAAATGCTTCACAAGACTTAATCCAAAGAATGAAGATGTAAAAGTGCTTAGAACAGTTATTTCTTCATGTCGTCTGCACTGAAACGGAGCAAAGGATCATGGTCTATGTAGTTCCCTCTGTTTTTTTAGCTATTTCTGCATCAGAACTGTTCATTTAAGCAAAGACACTTGGGATTCGATATATTGTGATGCTCCACGATATTATTGTGAGACCTTTGACGATACGAAATCACCAGATTTACGTTATTGTCACATCCCTAAAGGACATTAATATTGTTTTGTTTTAATTAAACGCCGTAGCTATGTCCATTTCTACAGTTTATGACAACAAAATAAAAACATGTAAGTGTTTATTTTGCCCTCATATATTGGTTCGCTGACCTGTTCTGTTTAAATGTCTCATATTAAACAGGAATGATCTGAATTTGTGTTTTAGAATAATCACAGCAGGCGGTGGAAACAGGACTCAACTCCGCACAGATCTGATCTGTAACTTTAAAGGAAAAAAATAAGTTTAGGCGCCATACGGGATTTCTACGATATTAAAAAGGTGAAAAATAGAAGTTGTTGATTTTACATTTTACAAACAGTTTGCCCTTATCCATTATGAGCATCCTGATTATGGCCTGAGTTTATAAAGGAAGAACTAGCATGCTAACAGCACATTTCCTGATTCTCTGGAGCATAAAACGCTTTATGATAAGATGCAGACAGTACATATTTTGACCTCCTGTGCTCGTGCACACACAAACATGAGGGAAACACAGGGCCTTTAATTTCAGGGTCTTTAATTTCATTCTGTGAGAAATCGAGAAATCCCAGTGAAGCGTCGCCATGGAGACGAGCAGGCGGCGAATCAGAGAAGCGCAGAGTGCGGCTTTAAGACTGTATTTTTGTCACGGTGTATTTTTAAGTGTGTGTGTGTGTGTCTGTGGTGTGTGTGTGTGCATGTGTGTGTGTATGTGTGTGTGTTTGTGGTGTGTGTGTGTATGTGTGTGTGTGTTTGTGGTGTGTGTGCGTGTGTGTGCATTTGTGTGTGTGCGCGTGTGTGGTGTGTATGTGTGTGTGTTTGTGGTGTGTATGTGTGTGTGTGTTTGTGTGTGCATGTGCGTGTGAGTATGTGTTTGTGTGTGTGTGGTGTGCGTGTGTGTGTATGCGTGTGCATGTGCGTGTGTGTGTATGTGTGTGTGTGTGGTGCTGTGTGTGGTGTGTGTGTATGCGTGTGTGCGTGTGTGTGTGATGTGTGTATGTGTGTGCGTGCACGTGTGGGTGTGTATGCGTGTGTGGTGTGTGCGTGTGTGTGTGTTTGTGGTGTGTGTGGTGTGTGTGTATGTGTGTGCATGTGCGTGTGTGTTTGTGTGTGTGTTTGTGGTGTGTGTCTTTGTGGTGTGTGTGGTGTGTGCGTGTGTGTGTGGTGTGTGTGTGCACGTGTGTGGTGTGTATGTGTGTGTGTTTGTGGTGTGTGTGTGTGCGTGTGCATGTGTGTGCATGTGCACGTGTGTGTGTGTGTGGTGCTGTGTGTGGTGTGTATGTGTGTGTGTTTGTGGTGTGTATGTGTGTGTGTATGTGTGTGTGTGTGTGTGGTGCTGTGTGTGTGTGCGTGCGCGTGTGGTGTGTATGTGTGTGTGCGTGTGTGTGTGTTTGTAGTGTGTGCGTGTGGTGCTGTGTGTTTGTGGTGTGTGCGTGTGTGTGTGTGTGCGTGTGTGTGTGTGTGGTGCTGTGTGTTTGTGGTGTGTGCTTGTGTGTGTGTGTGGTGTGTGCGTGTGTGTTTGTGGTGTGTGTCTTTGTGGTGTGTGTGGTGTGTGCGTGTGTGTGTGGTGTGTGTGTGCACGTGTGTGGTGTGTATGTGTGTGTATGTGTGTGTTTGTGGTGTGTGTGTTTGTGTGTGTGTATGTGTGTGTGTTTATGGTGTGTGTGTTTGTGTGTGTGTATGTGTGTGTGTTTATGGTGTGTGTGTTTGTGTGTGTGTATGTGTGTGTGTTTATGGTGTGTGTGCGAGTGTGTGTTGTGTATGTGTGTGCGTGCGCGTGTGGTGTGTATGTGTGTGTGCGTGTGTGTGTGTTTGTAGTGTGTGCGTGTGGTGCTGTGTGTTTGTGGTGTGTGCGTGCTGTGTGTGTGTGCGTGTGTGTGTGTGTGGTGCTGTGTGTTGGTGTGTATGTGTGTGTGTGTGTGTGTGTGTGTGTGTGTGTGGTGTGTATGTGTGTGTGTGTGTGTGTGTGGTGCTGTGTGTGGTGTGTATGTGTGTGTGTGTGTTTGTGGTGTGTGTGCGATAGATAGGTTTATAGATAGACTTTATTCATCCCCATGAGGAGAAATTCAAGTTGTCCAGTAGCTTAAACATTAAACAAGACGCACAAATCAAAGAACCAATTCAAAATTGAAAAACCTACAGACATAAATACATAAATACATAAAAACATTTGCAATAAAATAAATAAGTTAATAGTTAAAAGCTGCTAACGATACTAATGAAGAGCCCATTAGCCAGAGCTGTTAAACAGTCTCATAGCAGCAGGAATAAACGACTTCCTGAACCTCTCAGTTCCACACCGCAGGGAGAGGATCCGTCACTGCTTCTCTGAGCAGAGACTGGATCCTCATCCTCCTCTCCACAATGGCCCCACTGAGTCCACCCTCACCCCCGGGACAGAAACACACTTACGGATGAGCTCGTCGAGCCTGGTACTGCTCCTGCTGCCGCACTCTTGGTCCAGAATTAAAAAAAAACACACAATGAACAAACGTACACTCCAAAACAAAACAAAAGAAAAAAACCCACACAATATCCACAACAACCTGCAGCTCCAGTGCCTCCACAGTTGGGACCGGTACCTTTGCCGTTCGTCAGGCTCACGATAAACCTGTTCTCACAGTCGTTAAGGCGACAAATGGATCTGTGCATTTGAACGGCGCGAATTTGCATGAAAAGTTCTGATCCCCGTCGACACACAAACAGGAGACTCACACTTTCCCATCTCGGCCTTTTCAACAAAATCCTCGGGCAGTCGTCATACGCCACATTGAGTTCGTGTACGCTCCCCTTTTTGTAGTTGGACCACAGGTTTTGAAAAGCTGATGTGACCAGTGGGGTTAAAGTTCACTGGGGAAAAAAATCTATTCAAAATTAAATCGATCTTTGGACGTACGAATCGATCTTATACGCAAATCGATTCAGAATCTAAAAAGCGATTTTTTTTTCAACACAGCCCTAATATTTAATACAGATCAGCTAAAAGAAAATAATCCAAATAAATGAGGTTCGGCATTGTGAATGAAACTTCTGGATCTGTTTTTAAAAGGTTTTATTCACGAAACGTCACCGTAGAATCCCCAGAGTTGAGTACTGAACGGGTCAGAGTCTCAGTCAAGTTAAAATGACTCGGATTAGGAAAATTTTACCATGATCTGAGTAAATTTCACTTGACAAGTCAAATGATCGGCCAGTGGAATAAGATTTTTGTGCTTAAAACATGAAAATACATCTTGCCGCACTTAAAATAAGAAATAAAATCAAATGCTTTACTCAAATAAAGTAAAATGTTCTTAATTTAAGTCATTTTAACTTGCCTAGATATTGTTTTTTTCCCGTGTGTTTAACAGATTGCACCTGGTTTATGGTTCAGATCTCTGTAATTACTCTACATGAAGTGTTTAACGTCTTCTGTGTCAGTATAAATAAGCAAAAGTGAAATTATTATTCGAGAATAGCTTCAGAAAGTGACGCCATTATTGGACCTTAAAGATGCTTTAAGCTGAAATATTGAGAATGAATGCACCGACTTTGTGGAGAACCAATAATGACACGGTTCAGCAACTGTAGATAAAAACAACGGTGAATCCAAAAGTGAATCCTTGGGTTTGTACAAATAACTTCCCACATTCAGCAGAACATTCATAATATTCTGAATTGTGATGTGAACTGTGTTATTGCCAAAGCGGCGGAGGACGAGTGCCAAACCAAATCCTTCAAACCGTGAAGACGTTACAGCTGAAACCCGTGAACAGACCCCATGTGAAATCATGACATAATCGAATGCTAGGGTGTGAACGCAACTTATGAATATGGAAACTGGCTCCTGCCCAGCATCTGGAGCATGACATAATCACATTTTAGAATCTGAAACCCCCAGAGAGTAATGTGCCGTCCTCCGTCTCTAATCCGGTTAATATCATTATGGCCACAGTTTATTTATTTATTTATCTGAACTAAACCTGTGAATCATTCATTCATTTTATTTTAACCCTGTAAAGCCCACACCATTAAATAATTGGCAGAAAATTCCAATTCTTTGAACTTGGAGCCTTTATTGGTCCCTCTAAACAAACAAACAAAAAAATTCAAATATCATTTTCCATATATTATTATTTATGGCAATCTTGTATTGTCACAGAGGAAAGTCTCCTCCATGTTCTCAGTGAGGTCACACCCACTGTTGGAAAGGTTTCTCCATGTTCTCAGGAGGTCACACAGAGGAAAGGTTCCTCCATGTTCTCAGGAGGTCACACAGAGGAAAGGTTCCTCCATGTTCTCAGGAGGTCACACAGAGGAAAGGTTCCTCCATGTTCTCAGGAGGTCACACAGAGGAAAGGTTCCTCCATGTTCTCAGGAGGTCACACAGAGGAAAGGTTCCTCCATGTTCTCAGGAGGTCACACAGAGGAAAGGTTCCTCCATGTTCTCAGGAGGTCACACAGAGGAAAGGTTCATCCATGTTCTCAGGAGGTCACACAGAGGAAAGTCTCCTCCATGTTCTCAGGAGGTCACACAGAGGAAAGGTTCCTCCATGTTCTCAGGAGGTCACACAGAGGAAAGGTTCCTCCATGTTCTCAGGAGGTCACACAGAGGAAAGTCTCCTCCATGTTCTCAGGAGGTCACACAGAGGAAAGGTTCCTCCATGTTCTCAGGAGGTCACACAGAGGAAAGTCTCCTCCATGTTCTCAGGAGGTCACACAGAGGAAAGTCTCATCCATGTTCTCAGGAGGTCACACAGAGGAAAGTCTCCTCCATGTTCTCAGGAGGTCACACAGAGGAAAGGTTCCTCCATGTTCTCAGGAGGTCACACAGAGGAAAGTCTCCTCCATGTTCTCAGGAGGTCACACAGAGGAAAGGTTCCTCCATGTTCTCAGGAGGTCACACAGAGGAAAGGTTCCTCCATGTTCTCAGGAGGTCACACAGAGGAAAGGTTCCTCCATGTTCTCAGGAGGTCACCTTTGTCCAGAAACACCAGGACACAGTGGAAGAGGAATATTCAATAACTAGGCTAAGTAAACACAAGCTCTGATGTATGTTTGAGTTATGATAAAAAAGTTGGCCGGCTTCAGAGTATCAGAGTCGGCCAAGGCGTAGAGTTGTGGGCACTACTTACTCCCTCAGTGATGAAACTTCTTATATCCCGTTTTTTTTTTTTTGGGTGGTGTCCTGATTGTTTTGCCTCATTCATCAGCTGGTTTCACTACTTCGTGGTCGCCGGAGAGAAATGAAACAGAGCGGACAGTGGAGGCACTAGTGTGAGCAGCACAGCAGCACATGAACAGCGGGTAACCCTGTTGTAATATCACTGAATACATCTCAGAACGTCTAATAAACAAAATGTGAACTCAGAAGAGCTGAGAACCAGAGCGTGGAGCTCCGCGGCTGCGACCTCGGCGGCTCAGAGCTCCACGGCCTGGAGCCTGCGCAGGCCGGTGCTCCACAGGGCCGGTGCTCCACAGGGCCGGGGCTCCACAGGGCCGGTGCCCCACAGGGCCGGTGCCCCACAGGGCCGGGGCCCCACAGGGCCGGTGCCCCACAGGGCCGGTGCTCCACAGGGCCAGGGCTCCACAGGGCCAGTGCTCCACAAGGCCGGGGCTCCACGGGGCCGGGGCTCCACGGGGCCGGGGCTCCACGGGGCCGGGGCTCCACGGGGCCGGTGCTCCACGGGGCCGGGGCTCCACGGGGCCGGTGCTCCACAGGGCCGGTGTTCCACAGGGCCGGGGCTCCACAGGGCCGGGGCGCGGATGATGTGTTTTATGTAGTAAATACACTAAAGTCACTCTTGACTGGGAAAACATGGCACTCGCAGACCACAGCTGACGCCCTGGACGCACGTCGGGGGCGTCTGAATTCAAGTGCAAAGGCTCTAAATGGGGATGTTTAGGGCGTTTTTGGACGCTGCGGTGTGAACGTGCTATAAAACGTGTTAAATTACTACACTACTGTAGAGTTTGGAAAAACATCAGAATAAATGTATATTTTTGTTTATTAAAATAATTATATATCATCATTATATCAAATATTGGGAGGGACTATTTTCTCTTCCCCAAATATTGGTTGTGACATGTTCCCATTGTCCCTATGCAAATCTGTGCCCTTGGAGTCGGCCCCACAGGAGACACAGGGAGCATGAGGCTGTGCCTGGATCCTGCATCACTGTGGGTCACTGTTATTAGACTGGAAACATTTATACAATTGTGAAAATGTGATTTACAAATAATACAATTACTGGTGAAGGCCAAACTTTCCCTAAGATGTCCTTCAGCGCACATGTACATGAACAAGTTATAACTTAAAGTCACCTGTAGATGGCAGATGTGAGGCCTGTTGATCACAATAATCACAACAAAGTAGCTCCATAAGTCACATGACGTGTGTTTCACCATGTTTAGAACCAGCAAGTTTAGTCCTATAGACCCTTTTTTAGGGCGGAAGTGATTTTAAAAAAGCTGTGTGCGCATTTTAGCAACAGAAGTGGCATCGTTCCCCCTTCAGACAGAAGAAGTCGGAGATAAAAACATTTCCAGCACCAAAATGTCTGGTTATTCTGTGTGTAGTCGTCAGAGTCGATATTCTACCAACAGACTAAAGTTTTAAGTTTTTCTCACTGATCGCATAAGGATCTGGCAGTCGGACACGTTTGTCAAAGAAATATTTGTGACCTTTTGACGATAATCCTTTCACAAAGCTCGACGAGCTGCTGAGTTCGGCTGTACTATTTCCAAAATGTTTCCACAACCGAGCCTACGTCACCACTGTTCACTAACACTAAAAGGGTCTATTTGAACCCACTGACTGAGCCTGTCCTTGTTCTGTCTCCACAGGTACGTACCAAGGCCAGTGGACCGGGGGCATGCGTCATGGGTACGGGGTGCGTCAGAGCGTCCCATACGGGATGGCGTCGGTGATCCGGTCTCCTCTGCGCACTTCGCTGGCGTCGCTCCGCAGTGAGCAGAGCAACGGCACGGTGCTGCGGGACACGCTCTCCGACAGCCCGGCCGGCACCAGGGGCGGCTTCGTGCTCAACTTCCACTCCGAAGGCGATGGGGGGGAGAAGAAGAAGGGCCTGTTCCGCCGCGGCTCCATATTCGGAAGCCTGCAGCGCCTCCGGAAGTCCGATTCCCGCTCCTCCATCTCCAGCAAACGCAGCTCCGCCCACAGCGACAGCACCATGAGCCGCATCAGCTCCAGCGACGCCAACTCCACCATCAGCTTCGGAGACGGCGACGCGGCCGACGACTACCTGCCCCTGGAGGACAACGTGGACGCCACCACCACGGAGTCCTACATGGGCGAGTGGAAGAACGACAAGCGCAGCGGCTTCGGGGTGTCGGAGCGCTCCAACGGCATGAAGTACGAGGGCGAGTGGCTCAACAACAAACGCCACGGATACGGATGCACCATCTTCCCTGACGGAACCAAAGAAGAGGGCAAGTACAAGAACAACGTGCTGGCCCGGGGCATCCGCAAGCACCTCATCCCTCTGAAGAACACCAAGGCCAAACAGAAAGTGGACCGGGCCATAGAGGGCGCCATCAGGGCGGCTGCTATCGCCAGAACCAAAGTGGAGATCGCCGTCTCAAGGTAATTATAAGAAGAAATAATGCATTAGTCTCATGCCAGTCTGCACCACTGGCCCTTCGAACTGGCACTGATCACCCACACCCGCCTCACTTTCAGACTAGGTTAGCGAAGTGAAGAGTGAAGAGACACTTTACTGATCCTGAGGGCAAACTGTTGCATTTGATATTGCTGCAACATTTCCACTGTTTGTCTCAGTGTCGTTCGAGTCCTTTGGGTCTCAGTGCAGTTTAACGGGAGGACTGGTCAGGGAGGGTCAGCAGATCCTGTGGAAGAGCCAAGAGTGTCCTGCAGCGTCACAGCAGTGTCCAGGGGGCGCTAGTTGAACACTACGGGCCTCACTTTTACTCCGCTCTGGTGTTTTGATTGGTGACAAAATATCCCATTTCCTCAAAGTGTTTCTTCTAGAAGATCTGTTCCCACATTTGCTGGCACATGTGGTGTAAAAAGCCTGCAGCATCTCAAATGTCCACAGTTAGTTCCTTAGTTAACCTCTTGCTCAGTCTCCATGAATACGGGAAAACAAACAGCTCATACTACAAAAGAGGCCTATCAAAAATAAGGGGAAAAAATAAAAATTTTGAGGTAAAAATGTCCTATTTTAAGTGAAATTTTCTGCCAATGCAGTAAGAAATTTTCACTTACCAAGTTTTCTTAAAACAAGACGAAATACGAATCTTGTTCTAAGCAGAAAACACGAGTTTCAAGTATTTATGGCAAGATTTTTCACCTTATTGGTTTGAGAAGGAAGTTAAAGAGGCTTAACCTGGACTGAGTTAATATAAAAAAGAATAAGTTATATCTAGATACGATAAATCAGGATGGACTATCTTGAAAGATGTAAAAAAAAAAATCTCATCTTATTAAGTAAAAATATCTTTTAAGAAGGTCTTTTAAGATGAATCTGCTTAATTCAAGTCAGTTTAACTATGCCAGAAAATCCTTTTTTGTAGTGCATTTCACAAAATCCGACAGACTCATATTTGTGTCCTTTGAACTGCTCACGCTGCACTTCTTAGGCTACATTTACACATAGCTGGATATGTTGAGGAACAAATATTTCCCTCCCTCCATTTTCCAAAATAACATCGTGCACACAGCATCGTTTTCAAAAAGGTTTTCGTTTACACGTACACGGGTACTTTTAAAGACATTTCCCTTCGTTTCCTTTCGTTTGTACCCGTCTTTTACACGCAAATGGCGAATTCGCCTCTGAAAACGGATCTTTGAAGTGTTGACTGCGACATCCTAAAATTTTCACGCCATTTCTCCGCACCAGAACCTCCAGTTCATTTTCCCACCAGACAGCAGTCAGCCCAGGTCAGACTGAAAACCGACGGCGACTTGATCTTCGAGTAGGAGGGAGAAGGTGCAAACACATGCAAACACAACCGCAGTTTTCCAGAATCTCCACTCTGGCCAGAGTTTTTAGAAAGATTTGTTTTCAGAGGCGAATTCGCCATTTGCGTGTAAAACTTGGGAAAACAAACTAAGGGAAATGTCATCCGTGTGCGTGTAAACGGGGCCTTATTTGTTGAAACATCCATGATATGATGTTAAAAACCGGCCCAACCTAAACCTACAGTAAGCTTCTGAGATCGGTCATAATTGGGCATCCTCAGGGTTTGATGGTTGTATTGACGTATTCACACTTCCACACAAATACTATATGAGACTCTGAACCAAACTCAGACTTAACCTGGACCTAAACCTGTGCCGGACCATTAGGAAACCAGGACTAGAACAGAACTAAACCTCAACCAGGTCTACATCAGGACTGAATCAGGTAGACAAGTGTGAACATAGTCCTTATGTACATATGATAGGCTCAAAAGTTAGAGGTAAACGCCACTGACTCACTCTGCCACTGTGTCCTCGGGCAAGACACTTCACCTGCCCTGCCTCCTCTGTACACACTGTTGTGTAACTGCTTTTGGGGGTTTGTGGTTTCTTGTGTGGTTTGTGCCACTGCATTGTGGGTGAGTGGTTGGTGCTCTTGCCTCAGCCCAGTACAGTTGGTCTGGACTAACTTAGCTGAAGAATTTGACTCTTGTGCATGTTTTGGGTTAATGGGGGAAACTGGGGTGTCCACAGGGAGAATGTGCAAACTCTGCACAAAGACCCGGGCGACAAACTGCAGCCTGCACTGTAAACAAAGACTCCTAGACTAGAAGTTAGAGCCTTTTTGATTTTGGAACACTTTAAAAACACATCGGATTAGACACAGGGATTAGTTTTATACACACCCTGAAAATCTAAGTGAAATAATGATGAGGCAGGCTTGTCCATTTTGACAAAAATTTATTTCTGTGACTCAAAATGCTTCTCGATATCATGTGTGCCCCATGTGCTTGTGTGCGTTTCGACATCGTGGCCGCTCTTAATGAGACGATGGACGGTGTCATGTGGGATGTTCTCTCAGGCCTGATCAGACGGGCGTTTTCTAGCCCAAAGAGGTTTGTTCTTCCCTCCATGAATCTGCCCCCAGACCATCACTGACCCAGCACCAAACTCAGGCTGAACCACGGTGCAGGCAGCAGGGATTTCTCCTCGTCTTCTTCAGACTCTTTCACGTCTGTCACAGGTGCTCAGGGTGAACCTGCTCTCATCTGTGAAAAGCACAGAGCATCAGTGGCCAATTCCTGCGTTGTCCAGCAAATGTCAATGGAGCTCCACGATGCGGGTGGTGAGCACAAGGCCCACTACAGGACGAGGCGCCCAAGTCACCCTCATGAAGTCTGGGCAGCGACGTTCACACCAGTGTCCTGCTGGAGCTCATTCTGCAGGGGTAGAGCTCAGCCTGTTCCTCTGTGCGCAAAGGAGCAGATATGGTATATGCTGATGGGCTGAGGACCTTCTACGGCCCTGTCCAGCTCTCCTAGAGGTTCTGCCTGTGTCCTGACATCTCTATGTTCTGGAAATTGTGTTGGGAGACACATTAAATCTCCTCACAATGTCACGTCCAGATGTGCCATCCTGGAGAAGTTGCACAATCTGTGTAACTTCTGTAGGGTTAAGGAACAGCCTCATACTCCCAGTAGTGATAATCACTGCAGCCAAAGCGGCACTAGTGGAAAACCAGTCAAAAAAAAAAACACTTGAAATGACCCCCACATGCAAAAGCAGTCCTGTTTTAGGGCTTGTTTCATTGTTCATTTCCATTAAAAGACGTGGCATCTTTTTGCTCCTCAGACATTACCTGGTCCATATTTGTCTAGAAATCCAACTTTTTTCTTTTAACATTGAGATCTGATGTGTTTTCAAAGTGTTCCTTTAATTTTTTGAGCAGTGTAACTTTTCATTCATCATATTCCAGGCAGTGATGGTTTATTTAGTTCATTTTAAACGGTTTGCAGTGGCCAAAATATATTCCTCACTTACCTAACACATCCTGAGCCTCCTAATTATTCACCATGACAAGTTTATAAGCACTTTGGACAAGTTTCAGAGACCAACAAGAGTTTTTCTGTGACAGTAAAGCTAGCAACAGCACTATGAAACTTTCTAATTAGATGGAGACAGTACACAACTTATTTTGAGGCCCAGGGTTGTAAAAGCCTCTGTATTTTGGTGACGAGCAGGTGTGAACCATTCTTGGGAAGCCCTCAACATTTGTGCTTTGTTTATTCAGCCCACGGCGTCACATTTGGTTCAGACTCACTGACTTTGTCCTGAGTTACTCTGAGCATCTGCTGAATCACGTGAAGAAGGTGAGGACGTGATGAAGGCTGCAGTTAAGAGTGCGGTTTGGTAGCAGAAGGTTAAGGGATTCACAGAGCGTCACAGTGCACACAGATGAAAGATAGATTAGTTGGGCAGGTTTTAAAGAAATGTGCTGCTCGTAGGGCTGCTCGATTATGGAAACACAATTATTTTGGTTAATATTGAAATCACACTTGTTCAAATGAGTGTTTTTTTAGTCACACGATGAATTTATTCAGCATTTCTCTCTCAAAAAAACACTTTGTTATTGATAATTTACACAAAATTAGCTACAAATATGTACCTTAGAGCAGTTTTGCGACGTATAAAACATAAAATGAATATAAAATATACTTTGAACATGAAATAAGGCATAGAAAATATAAAATATAGTTATTTATATTTTTAAAAATCCCCAAATAAACTTTGTTAAGCTAAGGCCCCATCCACACTAAGCATTTGAGTGTTTTTTTGTTGCGGATGCAGTGTTCGTCCACACTAATCTGATGGAAAACGGCTCCAGAAACGGAACTATCTGGTCCCACAGCTCTCACGTGTTCACCTGAGCACAGATCTGATCCGGGGCTGTGTGGACGAGTGGAAACACTGATACACTGACGTAGTTGCTCTAGTTGCCGTTCTTATTGGACCGCGTCACTGTGAGCTGCTCCTTCCTGATTCGCTGGTTCGTGACATCGGGTATGCGACGCTATTGCGTAAAACAGTTTAAACAAACCGCAGACAAACAGGAAACAGGTCAGTAATAACTGAACCTCGTCGTCGGTCCACGAAAAGGCTGTTTTCACGCTTGCATCTTCCTCAGTTCAAAATCGGCTGCTGCAACTTCAGACCCGGTGCTCCACTTCCTTGTTAATACCCCCCACGTGATACGGTGATTCGTTTCAGAGTAAACGTAACCTGAATTGTTTCAACTTGATTATGAGTTTGGAGATCATTTGACGCACAAATCGAAATCACGATCAAAACTCAATGAATGTCACAGCCTTAAGTGCTCAGGATAGTTGCTCAGGATAGTTTTTCACCACCGCACTTTTACTCCTACTCGAATATGTTGATACTGATATATTGTTAGTTACTTGTGAGGTGTCCGGTCAGCCGAAAACCTGTGTAAATGAGCTGAAACTTTGAGGAAGGCCGCGAGTGAGCCGTCCAAACTTTCAGGTATAAAAACAAACTCTTTGTCTGAAAAAAGAACCTAATAACATCTATGGCCAAATCATTTTATTGAAGCGAAATGTGCCCCTTAAAAAAGCTTACCCAAAGTGGTTAATGCCTTTATTCTTTAATATTTCGGCAGCTGGTCGGGCCAAACAAAATCTCGGCCTCTGGTGGAGGCTTAAGGCTAATTCTAAGTGGACAAATAGTGCACATATTTCGTACATCCCCAGGTTAGAGCTTGTATTCCAGTGAAACCATTATCCACATTAGAGCTGCGTGTCTGTCAGTGTCGATCAGAGCTGCAGTCGGGGCAGGGCAGGAGCGACAGGGGCAGGGCAGGAGCAGAGCAGGGGCAGGGGCAGAGAAACAGGAGACCGGGCAACAGGTGCAGACGAGGCAGGGCGACAGGAGCAGAGCAGGCGACAGGTGCACAGCGGCGTTCGCACGTTGGTACGAGGCCGAGAGGTGGGCGATGTGACGGGCGAGCGACGAACAAATGTCGATGTTTAAGCCTGTCACATAATAACGGCTCTACTGACGTCACTGAATAAAGCGTACAGGAAGTCTGAATTTGTGCTAAACCAGGTCTGAACCAGGTCTAAACCAGGACTAAACCAGGACTATCACAAACAGGATACAAACGAACATCAGGAAAGTCACACAGTGTCCCTTTAAGTGTATTCAGAGGCTTAGAAATACTCAATATTCAGCTTTAACATACTTCAAAAACTGTGATATTATCAAGTTGTCCCCTAATTCTTGGAGCTTGTCTTAAATTCACAAAGACGTGTTCCTCGGGTGGTGAGTTTGTATACGTATAGTCCTGAATAAATAGGAATACGTCCCACTCTTTATGTCTCTGTGTTCTTGTTTAATATTCTTAGACTTCGACTTGGACAGACTTTATTGACCCACAAGGGAAATCAGTTGGACACAGGAGCTCACACTTTAGAATATATTACAATAACAAGAGTAAAAAATAAAAAAAATAAAAAAAATAAAAAGCGGCAAACTGGTGTCGATAGACATTTTCACAATGGCCGGAAGTGCATAAAACTGGGACAAATCACTGGTTTTGGATCAGGAGTCGGCTCAGACTTAGTTCACTGATGCTCGTCGTTGTTTCCTTTAAGTTTTCGTCTTTCTTCCCTCGATCGTCGTGGATAAATTCTTCGTGAAGAATGTTTCTCCTTCGTGGACGTTGCTGGTTGAAGATTTGGTGATGGGGCAGATTTATGAAGCTGCTGGAGAATACGACACATTTACACACACATTTACCACGGAAAAACATTCTGCAAACCTACAGGATGAGCTCCACGGCCATTGTGAAAAATGTCTATGGGCATAATTATATAAATGTGTAAGTACAAATAAGTAAAAAGCAGAAATATAGTCTCATAAATACAGTATATCACAGTTATATACAAGGGATTGTAAGAAAAACAGTGCTAATATGCAGAGGAGGATGGGTACAGCGCAGAGGAGGATGGGTACAGCGCAGAGGAGGATGGGTACAGCACAGAGGAGGAGGAGGAGGATGGGTACAGCGCAGAGGAGGATGGGTACAGCGCAGAGGAGGATGGGTACAGCGCAGAGGAGGATGGGTACAGCGCAGAGGAGGATGGGTACAGCGCAGAGGAGGATGGGTACAGCGCAGAGGAGGATGGGTACAGCGCAGAGGAGGATGGGTACAGCGCAGAGGAGGATGGGTACAGTGCAGAGGAGGATGGGTACAGCACAGAGGAGGATGGGTACAGCGCAGAGGAGGATGGGTACAGCGCAGAGGAGGATGGGTACAGCGCAGAGGAGGATGGGTACAGCGCAGAGGAGGATGGGTACAGCGCAGAGGACGATGGGTACAGCGCAGAGGAGGATGGGTACAGCGCAGAGGAGGGTATTTGGGTATTTGCAGTGTGGAGTTTGGCTGCAGCTTGTGTCACTGATCCGGGTCACTCAGTGGGGGGACAAACCGCACAGTCACTGATCATAATGTGGCAGTATTAGGTTCCACAGCGTAGTAGTGACTCTACTGTGTATTGTTGTTGCGCCCTTAGGCAAGACACTTCACTCACACACCGTTTTCACATGGCTTTCCGATACCGATCCAATACCTTTTTTTATAGCTCCGGCAGCTCCGTCTCTGTAATGTCCATTAGGCGACGAAAGTCTTACCAACATTACCTTCGTTGAAACGCCTCCTCCAGTGTTTGCCGCTGTGGATTTGCCGTCTTGCGCCTGTAAAACTCAAACTCGTCCGGATGATTCTTTTGTAAACGACGAATCAAATTGGTGTTAAAGTGGCTCTGCTGGTTCCTCCAGGAGAAACTGTTTGTTTGCAGCGATTGCGTCGCTGTTTGACTCTGGTTTTGTTGTAGTGAAAAGTCCCGCAAAGATTCCACAAAAACATGTCAAACTGGATCGGTCCGATCACGTGACTGAATCCGATACTGTCCGATACTGGATACTGATACTGAATATCAGATCGGGACATCCCTAATTTCAAAGGCAGTGTAGGTACTTGGTGGTGGTTAGAGTTTGTGACATAAAGTGTCTTAACATGTCCAAGGAAGTGGTATAAAGATCAATATTAATACATTCATTTTATACAGTCCTTGTCAAGGTAACTCAAAAATGCTTTCCATAGTTCAGAGGGTCTGTGTGTGTGTGTTTGTGCCTTTATGCGATTATTGCATTGTATTCTCACATTTCTGTTTAGTCTCAGCTGTCAGTTTGATTTCACTCTCTCACACAGTGTGAATGGTTGTGTTTCAGGACGGCTCATGCCCGAGCCAAAGCAGACGCTGCAGACCAGGCTGCGCAGTCGGCCAATCAGGACTCAGACATCGCCCGTGCAGTGGCCCGAGAGCTGGCTCCAAGCTTCCACCAGCCCGGTAACCCCATAGCCTCAACCCACCCCTCTCTGCGCCCACACACACACAGCGCACACTCACACACACACACAGCACACACACAGCACACACTCACACACACTCACACACACTCAGACACTAACACATTCACATTTACACTTTGTGACACTTTATGGTCACACCCATTCAGCTCAGTCGAGATAGAAGAAAAGTCTAGATCTTAACATAAATGCTAAAAGTGTAAATTTGAACATACATTTATGAACGATGGATGGTTTATGGTTTCAAGTTAGAGTCCTCCACAGGTATTTACCCATGGATCCCTGACAGGTGACAGGTGCAAATGTTCATGAAACGGGTGTGCTGTGTCGGATGTGTGTTGGGGTCGGACGCAGGAGAGCGCGGGTCTAATCTGTGGTTTACAAAACATCATGTGCGAACAAAAAACAGGGCTGTATTTTAGTGAAACGCAAATGCAAAAGTTTTTACAAGATGATTAAATGTAAAATCCACATGTTTTTGCCTGCGCGCATTCTCAGAAATCTCTGCCACTTTCATTTTCAAACCCCACATGCGACGTCCTACTGTTGAAAATGACTCCCAAGGAGCTGAAAAGAAAATTAGCGAGTGAAGAGTATAAAGTTGTGGCTCTTTTTTGTTTCTCAGACTGATTTTCATTTGGGCGCAGTTCGGGTGTTGCTGTGTATTTATAGCGGGTCTGATTGGGTGCGGAATTTTATTTCAATTTGGTCGGGTGCAGATTGAGATATGACGGGTGCGGTTTGTCGAAATCAGACCCATGCGGGACTCTGCTTCAAGTCATTGCTGATTTAACCGACAGAAAAGGGCTGTAGTTGTGTCCAGGACTGACGCACAACCATGTGGAGTCCAGATCTGTAGGGCCAGATCCCACTTAAGACCAAGAGCCAGAGGGAGGCAAATCCAGGACTGGGGAGGGGTCAGTCCAGTCAGGTTAGGGAAGAGGAGGATCTGGGTTCACAGACCAGGATCAGGGCCTAGGAGAGGGTTCAGTCATGACCAGGCAGGGATGTTAGGAGCAAACAGAGGATAGAGTCAGACTTCCCCCAGCATAGTTGTTCCTAGAGCCTGGCCTAGTCATAAATGATATAACAAATTTGTGAGCGATGCAGTTCCTATCTTAAATAATGTAGTTATTATGTAAGTAAAGGTTAGGTTAAGTTTAGCCTTCAACCTTTATCCTTCATCCTTCAAAGCCGCTCTGCACAGAAAGGTCCTGGAACCTGGGAGTCAAGCCCTGGACCTTCTTGCTGTGAGACAAGAGTTCGAGCTACAAGTGTGAATGTAAACATGGGGATTGTGTTCCTCCATGGTTGGTGCTCAGGTGCACTGCTCACCGGGCCCCTTCATCAGTGCTGTAGAAGTTTCCAGCTTGTGCAAGAAAGGGTGGAAGTAAAAGACTGAAGACCAACTGGAACGTCTTAAGCAGAAGTTTATTTACCGTCAATAATACGAGTCTGGTGATGATTCCGAAAGTGAACAGAGTCTGATCTTTGAGTGTTCAGGCCCCTCGACTCTGCTTCCAAAGGAGGAGGTTTATAAAGCGAGTGTGGGGAGACTATGAAGACCAGTAGACTCCAGTTAGACACCAGTATGCCACAGTTTAGATAGTGATATGCCAATGGTGCAAAGAGAAGATCCTGGTGTAAATAAAGCTTTTGTGAGTCAACGTTAAACTGAGAGATGTACGTAGGGGATAAATGACTTAAATTCTCTTACAGTCAGTGGAGGGTTGTGTCGTCCTTCATTTCCTCACGCACAATGTCAGATACGACAGATCAGAGTGATTTTAACACCACTCCTCCTCTGAGAAATGTTCTGTCCAATGTTCCTCCAAACCCAGGTCCTGATTACATCCGACAGAAGTACAATGAGCCTCTGGAGGTGCAGGAGGTGGTGGAGGAGAAGAAGGAGTCTCCGTCCGGAAGTCCTCACTTCTACAGGAAAGGCACCACCCCTCAGGCCTCGCCGTCCCAGAGCCCGGCCCCCAGCCCCCCGCCGTCGCCCCCGCCCCCGCCCCCGCCCAAGAAGACCACGCCCACCCCCGCCGCGAAGCCCACAGGAAAGGAGAACAAGGCCCCCACCCCGGAGGCCGTCACAGCAGGTCAGTGACACTCAAGTCAAACTTTCTTTTGACCTCTGGAACTTTCAGATCTTCAGTCATACGCTTAGTTAGGACACATCAGATCATTAAAACACTTCAGGATTCATGGCAAACTGGTTTTAGGATCTGGCAAAACCAAAGTGAGGAGTTTATTCTGCCTTTTAATCAGATCGTGGGCTTGGGAACTAAAACACAAAATTTAAACATACATATTTTTGTACACATGTAAAATGGTTTGACGTTTTGTGACAAATGTTAAATTCATTTCAGGAGATATAGGATCAAATATTTAACACAGTATGCACGATTTTTGTTAAAGGTCGGCTCCCTGCTAACTAAATGTATCAAGACAAGCAGGCCGAGATACAGGTTAGGTCTGTGGAGAGGTGAACCTGCTCTCAGTAGTGTTTTTGTCACAATAAAAACAACGGTCCTTGCATCATAGATAAATGTAATGTCACTCTGAGTTCTACATATTATGAATCTGAAATGGCTTTTGCTTTTGCTCAAGAAATCAAGATGTTAAGACAAAAACTTGGAGCTGACGGGTTGAAACGTCACGACAGCAAAACAGCATCTCCCGTCCAGAAATGCCTTTGCACTTTTTTCAAATAAATAGTTCGTATTTATGGTCAAATAGGCTGAAGTACGTCTGTTTGCGTCGCCATATTTGCTGTGGTTCGTTTTGGAGCTCCGCCCAAACCACAGAGCTGCTCTGCGATTGGTCTGAACCAGTTGTGCTCTGGGCAATCGCAACAGCAACAGAATAAAAGTCACTGTGCAGGGTTATGAGGCGGATAAGGACAATTAAAAACCTTCATATTGTGCTTTATTCTGGGATTTGGTGATCAATTCTTGCACATGTTATGTAGTTTCTTATGAATTGCAGTATTCGTCTAAACCGAGGTCGGCTCTTTCCTCCTTCTGTTGTGGCTCCTGTGACTTTGGAAAATAAATAATGAGTATTTAATTACATTATATTTTTATTTTAGTTAGTTTTGTTTGTAAATGTGATTCTAAATTTGTAGATAATGGTCTTGTAACATTCAAATAAAACGTCTTCAATATTTTTGCTGCTCAAAATGCGTCAAAGCCGTGATGTGTGACATCCGACACTTGTCCCGCCCGGACTCACCGGCACCTACACCAGCCTCATGATTTATTGAGATTTTTGACCCCTGTAGGTAAATGATGGACAAATCCAAGAAAAAAAAAGTTTCTGAAGAAAACAGAGCGTTTAATGCTCCGTGGGCAGATTCATTCACGCTCCAGTACAGGAGATAAAATGATGACGGAACATTTTTGGTTCGCTGTGGGTAGATAATTTAATCTTGGATTTTTATTTCCTACTAGCAGGACTCAAATAGAGATTCAGTAATAATGTGTTTAATGCAGATTTGTGCACATTTGTTTCCGTTTTAGAGAAACAAAACTTAAACCGCGTGACTCATTTGCATGAACTGCGCTGCAAACAGCTCAGTGCTGATGCTTCAGTTTCTGTAAAAACTAAAGGACACGACTCAGTGGATTATTTGTGTTGTATTTTCATTGATTTCATAAATGCAACACACTATAGTCTTTTATACAGAGCGACAGGTAAAAAAAATCGTTGACCCCTGATCTACAGCAACTTTATAATGGAAGCAAAATGAGTACAGTTATTGACGTTACCACATGATGTTTTCTTTACGACAGGTATCACAATGGCTGCATCCAAGCTCTCTCTAAAACAGGAAGTGAAGTCGGCAGAGCCCCTCCCGCTCAAGCCCCTCCCCCCCGCCCCCAGCTCCAATCCCAGCAACGGACAGATCCACTCCCAGTTCCACAGCTACTACGTCAAGGCCGACATCAAGCTGCCCCCGCCTGAGGAGCTGGAGGGGCTGGAGGACGACTTCCACCCCTCCAGCCTGGCTCGCTTACCCCCTCCCACCAAAACACTTGGAACTGCAGCCGGCAAATCCCCAGCCCCCCGCACCCCGTCTCCCACCCCTCCGAAAGACGCCCCGAAACCCGCGGAGCCCAAGCCCAAACGGCAAGAGTCCACCAAGCCAAAGAGCCTGGCCGAGACAAAGAAAGCCAGTATGGAAATAGTGGCGGACCTGGTGGAGGAGGAGACGGTGAGTTCAGATTTGCTCCTCTTGAATCGGACCTGCAAATAAACAAATGTTATAATGAACACTTATGCTGCAAATGAGGCTTTTCACATTCTCCACACTACACTTCTGTTTCCAGTGTGGCATTTAGTACGAGTGTAACGATATCCAAGTCTCACGATACGATATTTATTGCGATACGGTGGGGGGAGGCTCACGATATTACGATATTTTACATAATAACAAGACTGACTCTAAAACACTTTGACCAGTCATTTGGTGCAACATTTATTGTCATTAGGGATGGAACGAAATCCAAATCTCTCTGTACCATATTTTCACCATAAACATCTCACTGGACCAGATTTATTACAATATAAAACTGTGAATCTGCTGCTTTTTCCTCTAAAAATGCTTCACAAGACTTAATCCAAAGAATGAAGATGTAAAAGTGCTGAGAACAGTTATTTCTTCATGTCGTCTGCACTGAAACGGAGCAAAGGATCATGGTCTATGTAGTTCCCTCTGTTTTTTTGTTTTTTTTGCTATTTCTGCATCAGAACTGTTCATTTAAGCAAAGAGACTTGGGATTCGATATATTGTGATGCTCCACGATGTTATTGTGAGACCTTTGCCGATACGATATCACCAGATTTACGTAATCTTTACATCCGTAGCATTTAGGCATTAGAACTCCCTCTAAAACTCTAACGCTAATAATTATGAACAGAATTTGACCTTAAAATGAGTCCAGTGATGGTTTATGGGCCTAAAAACAGTGTAGGAGAAGTTAGGATAAGGAGAATCCAGGGCAAAGAAGAAACTCAATTTGTCCAGTTGACAAATTGAATTTCTCCTTTGCCAATCTGGTGAAATTGAATTATGCAAAATACAACCCCAGGTATGTTACCGACAAAGGGAGAACTGTATAATATGGTTAAAGAGACGTTATTATGATTTTTTGTTTCGCCTTCTGCCCTGTTATATAATAATTCTTCATCAGAAACACGCCTGAAGAGGTTTTAGACGTCATCTGTGCATGTTTAAGTGTTATAGAAATCTCTCCCGGACCTATTCAAACCCCTCTTATAGTTACTTGTAAGATTCTGTACGAGGCTCCGCCCACAAACCTACGTCAACCACGCTCCCACACGACAATCCTCTATAAATATACAAAAACACAAGCTGAAACTGTACACAGCAACGTGACAAACCTGATCCGATGTGCAGTAGTTTCATTAGTGGGACGCACGCTGATTATGTTACGTACTGAAGGGGGAGTTACTTGGAGCAAAGGAAGGGTAATGGAAGGCTAACAAGGTAACGGAGAAGCAAAATGCCCCCTCTTGAAAAGCGAAATATTTCTTTGTCTTGGGTAAGTTTGGTCTCGTAACACAGAAGTCAGGAAAAACAAGGAAACTGTGAAATGTGAGCGAATCTTTCACTGACTCAACTTTCATCCATATATGGTGGTAAAATGGAAAGTGAAGGCTGTTTTCTCGTGATACACTTTGAAGAGCATCTACAGACAGCACATTTCCACACTTTATATGTTCTGAAATATGTCTCCAAGTTATACGTTTTCTCCAAAGTGTTTAATCTAAGAAGAATAGGGGTATAAATCGCATGTTTAGCTGTGGGCGAGCGGTGTATACGTATATGTAGTAAACACTGCCGCCGTAATGAGGCTTAGTTTCTTGAAAGATCAGGGTTTCCATTGTCCTGCCACTGTAGTTTAACTTCAGTGTGTCTTTGAATAGGGCTGGGAAATAATGTGACAAAAAAGGAATCGTGAGCTCGTGTCATCCTTTTGGAAAAATCGTCATATCGTGATCGGCTAATTTTAACTCGACCGACACCTTTCCAACGCCCTCTTGGTCAGCCTCAGCGCTGATAAGAACAACTGCAATGTGTAGCTAGTTTTCATGAATCGTGAGAAAATCTAAATCGTGATCTTTATGCTTGCTCCACGTTGCTCTCGCCTATTTTTCCAGCCAGACTTCAGTTCCAAGTAATTTTGTGTACTCAGTCTTGTGTCTCTGCCTCCTTAGACCCCACTCAGCCAGTTGGTGTTATTTAATATTCAGTGCGCTCACACGTTTGGCCTGTGATAAACCTCCACCTCCACAGTAAAACTATAATTGTTTATGTGACTGCATGACCCTCCTGACCCTCACACCTGTCTGCGTCTGCTTTACCCGGTACATACATGACGTGTTCTTTTTAACGAGTTCAGGATTCAGTTGTGTTTATTCTGTTACAGGGCCTCGTGCGGTGTGTGTTTTACATAATCACACTGGTTCTCACATGTGGACTTGTTTCTTTCAGGGTCCTAACTCCATCCTGGTGGCTCTTGTGATGCTCATCAATGTTGGTCTAGCGATCATTTTTGTCCATTTCCTCACCTGACCAACTCTGATCTCAGGTACGTGTTTTAGTCCTGACGTGATGACAGTGATTATGTGTGTACATTACACACACATATTCTGTACATTACTCATAAACCTGTCTCTTGTGTGTATAACGTGTGTGTGTGTGTGTGTTACATTGGCATGTGTGAAGACCATGTGTGTGTGTGTGTGTGTGTGTGTGTGTGGTACATTGGCGTGTGTGTGTCCTGTATGTTACTGGTAGATGTGTCTTGTTCTGTGTGTTTCTTACTGTTTCATATGTGCACATGTATGTTACACGTCTATTACATTAGTAATTACATGTACATACATGTACTGCATGTGCATTACTCACATAGTATATGTCATACAATGTATGTCCTTCATAAGTGCACAAGTGTCCTCTACAGTACATGTGTGTGTCACATGTGTATGTTAAATGTGCCTATGTTACACGTGTGCATGTTACACTTGTGTATGTTACATGTGTGTATGTTACATGTGTGTATGTTACATGTGTATGTTACATGTGCCTATGTTACACGTGTGCATGTTACACGTGTGTATGTTACATGTGCCTATGTTACACGTGTGTATGTTACATGTGTGTATGTTACATGTGTGTATGTTACATGTGTGTATGTTGCATGTGTATGTTACATGTGTATGTTACATGTGTATGTTACACATGTGCATGTTACATGTGCATATGTTACACATGTGTATGTTACATGTGTGTATGTTACATGTGTATGTTACATGTGTGTATGTTACATGTGTGTATGTTACATGTGCATATGTTACACATGTGTATGTTACATGTGTGTATGTTACATGTGTATGTTACATGTGTGTATGTTACATGTGTATGTTACATGTGTGTATGTTACATGTGTGTATGTTACATGTGTATGTTACATGTGTGTATTACATATGTGTGTATGTTATGTGTGTGTATGTTACATGTGCATATGTTACACGTGTGTGTTACATGTGCATATGTTACATGCGTGTGTGTTACATGTGTATGTTACATGTGTGTGTTACATATGTGTGTATGTTACATGCGTGTGTGTTACATGTGTATGTTACATGTGTGTGTTACATATGTGTGTATGTTACGTGTGTGTATGTTACATGTGCATATGTTACACGTGTGTGTTACATGTGCATATGTTACATGTGTGTATGTTACATGTGTATGTTACATGTGTGTGTTACATATGTGTGTATGTTACATGTGTGTATGCTGCATGTGTGTATGCTGCATGTGTGTATGCTGCATGTGTGGCTTCCACATTCAAATATTATGAGGAGGACAGCGTATTTTTCCCCCAGTATTATTCCATCCAGAACACTGTAGTACAGAGCAGTGCACTGACGCTCCCACTGCAGATGGTCAGTCACACTGTCCTCAGTAAAGCTGCAGCCTGTGTGCAAAGTGTCTGTAGATTCTGCATGGATCCATCTGTGCTGACAATAATATCCACTCTGTGCTCACAGAGGAGGAGTGTGCTACCGCGCTGCTGATGGGCCCCTGGACACGAGGGGGGCCCGCCCGGCAGCCACTGGTGTCATGGCCGAGTGAAAGTAGAAGGACTGTGAAGGAGAAGGCTGCGAAGAGTCACTTAGGACTGAGGAAGAGAGAGAGAGACAGCTGATCAGAGCCCACCACCACCACACCCCCGCTTCCCCAAGGACTGTGGACTGTGAGCCACTCCACTAGAACACTGCCCAGGCTGCTCCTGTGCCCCGGGAGAAGAGAACGAGAGAACGTGAGGCTCAGCACTGGCACTGCCCACCCAAGCCTATAATAACATATGTGTGTGTGAGTGTGTGCGTGTGTGTGTGCGAGCGGTACTGTCCAGCTCATGTCTACAAATGCTACAATAAAACCAGTTTGTGCCCGGTCCAGTTTGGCTTTTCTTCACCCGTACGGCTGCTTTTGCACAGGGACAGGTTTTCAGATGCGGATTTTACGCTGCAAACGTGAAAATCTACATCAGTTAAAATGTCTCTGGGCCATTTGGATTCGTTCTGAATGGATTCTTGGCTAAATAAACCTTCATTAGCTCACTGTTCACTTACTCACAGTTGTATTTTGAGTAGGGAGGACAACAATATCCAAGTCTCACAATACGATATTGTCACGTATGAACCTTAGGGTACGATATTTTTTGAGATATGGTGGGAAAGCTCACGATATTACGATATTCTACATAATAACAAGACTGACATTATAAAACGCTTTGACCAGTCATTTTGATACAACATTTATTGTCATTAGGGATGGAACGAAATCCAAATCTCTGTACGATATTTTCATGGTATAAACTACAAAACACAAAATCTAGCCAAGTTAAGATGACTTGAATTAAGAAAATTTCATCATGATTTGAGTAAATTTCACTTTAAGTAAAGTAAAATAATTGGCCAGTGGAACAAGACTTTTTCTACTTCAAATATGAAAATACAACTTGCTCCACTTAAAATAAGAAAAACAACAACTTCTTTCACTTAAAATAAGAAACAAAATCAAATGTTGCTTGATTTAAGAACCAAATTATTACACTTATTCCATTGGTAGAGGATTTTACTTGTTCTATCTACTCAAGTAAAATAAAATGTCCTTAATTTAAGTCATTTTAAGTTACTGAGATGTAGTTTTTTGCCAATGTACATCTCACCGTATCAGATTTATTACAATATAAAACTGTGAATCTGTGACTTTTTCCTCTAAAAATGCTTCACAAGACTTAATCCAAAGAATGAAGATGTAAAAGTGCTCAGAACAGTTATTTCTTCATGTCGTCTGCACTGAAACGGAGCAAAGGATCATGGTCTATGTAGTTCCCTCTGTTTTTTTTAGCTATTTCTGCATCAGAACTGTTCATTTTGGGATTCGATATATTGTGATGCTCCACGATATTATTGTGAGACCTTTGACGATACGATATCACTAGTTTATGTTAGTTATTGTTATATCCCTAATTTGGAGTGATTCGTGCATGTTTGAGTCATACTGTGTCGCGTTAGAGGCTTGAGTGCTCAGAGCTGGGTCAGAGTTCATTCATGTTGCGTAGGAAATTTAGGGGAAAAAAATAATGAAAGCGCTATAAATGAAAATGATTTTATGAATATGAAAGGCCACTGAACAGATTTTGTACAGTTGAATTCAAATACGAGAAAAACAAAGCAAAAGTCTATGATATGAGGTTATTTATTTATAGAAAATGTTGATCTCTACGGAAGTTTGTGAATAAAATACCCAGAAAATAAATACGTTTAGTCCATCCGACTTCTACTCGTCTCAAATCAACACTGTGAGTCTTTTTAACTGATGTAGAAGCCCAGATTTGCCGGTGCGTCGTGGCGTTTGCGCTTCTCCTCGGCGTCCGCCCCAGTGTGAAGCGAGTGCGCTGGGCTCTGGGCGCACACCCACCGGGGCTGATGGAAGGGGGCAGCTGCGGCCCCTTTTACACAGTGACGTGGTGTTGGGTGAGAAGGGCCAGGCCAGGAATGTCAGGCTGGGGCTCTGCCAGCTCCCCGAGGCCTGCGCCGCCAAAGTGCACAGGGCAGGTTTTCACGGTCTGGTCACTATTGCTCGGTTCGGTGAGGTGTTTGTCTCGGTTTTGCGTCTGGCGAGCGGTTTTTACACAAAATTCTACACGAAAAGCAGGAAAATTAACGCATTTTTCGTACCAGATGAAAGCGTTATAAATATCTATATATATATTTGTGTGTGTGTGTGTAAATAAGACAAGCTGTGGCCCTTGTTTTAAAGAATAGTTGCTCTACTAACAGATAGGGATGCACCGATCCAGCTTTTTCAGATCTGATACCGATTTCAATCCAAACGCTTTAAATACCAGATAAAAACTGATGCCAGAGCAAAGACTGAAAACAGTATTTGTTTCCTTTAAAGGGGCAGTTGGGAATTTTGGACGTAGGGCCTCATTTCCTCGTGAGCCAGAGCGTTGAAGACATGTGGAGATACTTTTTTTAAAATCTTCCATCCAGTCCTTGTATTTGCAGAGGTGCTGGTGCTAGGCTAGTGCAGGTCAATGGCCACAGTCGTCCTGCCACTAAAAACAGTCTGACCCACTCCACAGACCCGAGGCAAAACTATTAGAACTCCAGACTGTCCCTGTGAACGTCTGTGTCCAGGGAATAATTTTAGAAGTAAAACCGACCGTTGCATTTGAAGGATTTATGTCTGCGGCGGACTGATATATGAGAAAATAGTCCCTCAATATGCAACGATTCATGCGCTGCAAGGTTAGTTTTATTTCATTTTATAACTCTCTGGACACAGACGTTCACATGGACAGTCCGGAGTTCTGTCCAAAATGCCCAACTGTCCCTTTAATAGATTTAAAAAATTGCGCCACCCCTAAATGTGCAGCAACTGACTCCATTTTCGATACAGATGCTTAGAATATCAATTGGAACGAGGCAAAAGGCGATCGGTGTTGATTTTATGAACCACCCTAATGCTCACCCCTACCAAACACAATCAGTCAATTAAATACTTACCCGCTTTAACTGTTTTAATAGGATTCAATTTGTTTATTTGTTGTTGTAAGACGACCTTTAGTGTCCAGAAAGGCGCCTAACAAATAAAATGTATTATTAGAAAACCTTTATGCAGATAGAAGTTCAAACATTCATGAGACTTTCTAGGCCGACTATGACCAGTAAACCGTCTTATTACTTCAATTATTGTTATTATTTATTGATTTAAAGCGAGGACGGTGCACGAAAACGTTAACCACGTGTATCCGCAGTCCTCGGGCAGCAAAACACATTAAAAAACGATTTATATTAAACCAACTCTAACCATATTTCATCAGTAACAGCGTCCCCTTAAAATAAGCACAATCTAATTTATCATTTAAAACAATCCAAATTCATTCATGCACAAACCAGGATATCGACTGAACCGATTTTTCCAGCGGATATCCGATCCCAGTGTCGGATCGGTGCATCCCTCGTGTCCGATATGAAATTCCCTTCGCTGTCGACGTCCGAACAAGTGAAGGGTAAATTATAAATATATAGTTTAGGGGGAAAACCTTTTTTTAATTACCAAAATCTCAAACTGTACTAAAAAAAATTCAGATTAGGTTATGTTAAATACTATTTTTGCCGTTTTTTTGTTTTTATTTTTTTGTTTTTGAGTGTTTTGCACCTATCCCACAGCTCCCAAAAAAAAAAGCAGTTTTTATTTATTTATTTTATTTATTTATTTTGTTTTTTTTTACCTGTGGCTTTATCAGCAGAAGTATGTTTTATTTAACGCATTATCGGCTTTACCAAAACATCACAGCTGCAGTTAGTGGATAGAAAAGTTTTGTTATTATTTGTCACTGAAAACTGTAAATTGTGGTATTGACACATTTAGAAAAATAAGATTAGTATTTTTCGTATTCTAGTTTAGTATTTTATTTATTTTATTTTATTTTTTTGAGCCAGAAACGTCGCTTTATTCATTGATTTCTCCTCTTGCTCTCGCAGCAGTGCCGCATTATTTAAATATCGTATCATGACAGAAGCTCATTCTTACTTTTTACTCTTAATTTATGGCATGAGCACAGTTTCGATCGTGTTTTCATTTATTTTCGTTTGTTTTGGACTGTTTTAATACAGCGGCGTCTATGGAGCGTGTCTAGGGGAGGTCCGGATGATTTCTTGCGTAAATTCTAGTTGCTTATATTTGTTTATTTGTGTTTTAACTAAGAATTACGAGGCTTTTACCCTGAAAACGTGGAATTTTAACAGATTCAGTGAAGAATTTGGTGACGTTATCATTTCCGATGGAGTGAAGTAACTTGTTGCGTCAGATTTTGTCGATAACAAGTCGACAAACATTTGTGCGTCTTTCACCACTTCTTCTGTGATTTTGTTTTTCTCGTTTTTGTGACGTATTCTTTTGGAATATCAGATTCTGTGAGTTATTTAATATCTTACCAATTAACATGTTACTCTTACTCGAGTGGTAGTTACTCAGAAACCACCACTTTGTGCTTTAACTTGATTAATGTTCTGTTGAAATAATGCTTCTCTTATTGAGTACGGTTTGTGTATGTTTTTTTCATTGATAAACGTATCAATGTTAACAACAAACAGCTTTTTAACTGCATTTATTTATTTTACAGAGCTTAACAAATGTATTAGACACGACCAGTATGAAGTGTTTGCTGCTGCTGTAATTTATTTAACAGTATTTCTGTTTACCAAAATATCTTTTTATGTTTCTATAATGGTTAATCCTCCAGTATGTGCAAGATATTTTTATCAAAACCATATCTTTAATGGTAAAATTCACTGCCTGGCCACAAAAAAAAGTGGCCACCTGGATTTAACTGAGCGAATAGGTACGATGTTGCTGCAGTTGGTCAGGTCCAGGTTCAGCAGCAGTGTGTGCTCAGAGAATGAGCTCAGCTGAACCTGAATATACTGAAGGACCAGGTTATTCCATCAGTATTTTTTTTCTCTTCCCTGATGGCGCGAGCATATTCCAAGATGATAAAGTCAGGACTCATCGGGCTCAGATTGTGACAGACCAGTTCAGGCAGCAGGAGACGTCATTTTCACACATGGATCGGCCTCCACAGAGTCCAGACCTGAACCCCAGTGAGGATCTCTGGGATGTGCTGGAGAAGGCTCAGACTCGACCATCGTCAACGCAAGATCTTGGTGATTTTGATGAATCCATTGATGGAATAATCTGGTCATTCAGTATATTCAGGCTCAGCTGATCTTATTCTTTGAGCACACACTGCTGCTGAACCTGGACCTGACCAACTGCAGCAACATCGAACCTATTCGCTCAGTTAAATCCACCTGGCCACTTTTCTTTTCTTTTTTTTTTTTTGGCCAGGCAGTGTATAACTATTGTTGCTCTCCATAAATTTTAATGTAAAGTTTAATGTTTTCCAAAGTCTCATCCAAAGCAAGATTCTGGGAACAGCTAGAAATTATTTGGAACTCAAAAACAAAAGAGACTTTGCAAAACAGCAGCTGTTATCTTGTTTCTAATTTGAAACAAGTTTTGAATATACTATGAAGTTACTTATGTTTTCTTGCTTCTAGTCAATTTGTTAAGCGCTGTATTTATTATATTTCTTTGAGCAACACAGCGAGAGACAAACTCTTTATGGAAAAACGGTCTAAAAGAGCAGCGACAATTCCAGAAAAAGGTCTAAATCTAACGGGGTCGCAGCCTTCCCTGGACTTGGGGTTTGGGCAGAACTCTCCCCGTTTGTCCTCGGGATCCCGGTCAGAGCCTTTTTAATAATAATAATAATAATAATAACAGTACTGCCCCTGGAGCTCTGAGCTGCACCTCTCTGTGTGTTATCAGGTGAACAGAGTGGAGGCAAACACCACATGAGCAATAATAATGAATGTATTTACTATAATGTAAGGTGTGATTATTACTGTCAGTCCTTATCTGTGTGACATGTTTTGGCTTTGGCCGTGACGGACGTGTTTTAGAACGTCTATGTAAATCCTGCAATATCTTTTAAAGAGGGGGTATTATGCAAAAAAAAAAAAAAACTGTTCCTTCTAGAGTCATTCATGCATGTTTGAGTAATTTTGCGATCTCTCCTGGGATCTTTTCGAACCCTTTTTTACGGTGAGCCTACGTTACCCGCGCTCCCACACGATAATTCTTCATAAATTTACAAAAAACATGATACAAAACTGTACACAGAGGTGGGTTGCACTGTGATTATGTTGTGACAGCGCTCTGAAGTGGGAGCAAATTTAGTTTTTAAGGTGTCAAAAACTAAACCGAAACTTTAAAAACCTTTTAATGCGTTGTTCGTGCAGTGTTTAATACCCCACAGAAGTAAAATACCCCCTCTTTAATGTCATTTAAACACTTTCTGTGATGAGTTGTCGATTTTTCTTGATGGGAAATGACGGGAAAGCGAAGGAAGAGCAGGGACTGTGTATGTGCACTGCTCTACCGAGCCACGACAGTGCTGTGTGCAGGAGTTGTAGGAGTACGTGTTAAAAACGTAAGCTTTTGGTTTAGTAAAAGTAAGTAGAATACCCAGGAGCCTTAAGAAGACGATGGGACTATGAAAAGAACTGGAGTAGATGTAAACCAGGTCTATGGAAGGACGGTTTCAGGTGTAAATTAGGGTTAGAATTAAACGTAAAATAGGATTACAGCACTGCTACAGGTCTAAGATGTTACCCAAAGGAGGATAAAAACATTTAATTAAAGCTCCAGAACTACCAGAACTGCCAGAAGGAGCTCATGTACCAGCAATTTACACAAAAAACACAAAATATGGAGGATCATTTGTCTCATCACGTTATGAATTTTAACTACTGCTAAATTTCTCACTTTTTTCCCTTCTTCTTCTTCTTCTTTCAGTCGTATGTTTGGATTTTCGATGTGATTTTCTCAGTTTAAAAATGCAAGTATATCTTTTCAAAATTCTAAATGTTCTATAATTCTATATCATTTCTAAATTCGGAGCGTAAAATGTGCAGTGAAAAAAGCAAAGATCCAACATGGCTTAGAAAGATGCAATAACGACTGACTGGTGTATTTACACTGAGCACGACCGACTGGTGTATGTGTGGCTGTAATTGCTGATTCGCCGAACTCTACAATGACATTTAGATGAAGAAAACTGGGCCATTTTCTCATTTTTCCTAGATTTTGTCAGACTTACTTCCGCGAACAGAGCCCTGAGGCTGTTTTCTATCGGCCCTTCTCTTCTCTGGGCGGGACGTGGAGTTAAATAATCAAGGGGAAGAGGCTAATTCTAACTTCTCTATACAACATTTCTTGGCTCTTGCTAGATCTGTATTCACTAAGCACTGAATAGCGAAAGAAAAACGCAATTGTGTCAACTGGAGAAAGTTTTACTCTGCTCCATTCGGTGTAGCGAAGACTGCAGTGGAGAAACGAAACAGCGACTTCATAAGAGGATGTACCAACACAGACGAGAGAGCAGCACGGGACCTCAGTCTGCTGTAAATCCACCTCAAACTAACTGTTCCTTTGAGGATAGTGAGGTACAGATATGAGCCAGAGAAAAAGAACTGGTTGAGGGGAGCTGAAGAGGCTATTTTTGGTAGGAAAGACAATCCTTTTTTGAACGACTCCATCCTCAGACGTAAATCAAAACAAACCGTATGACTTAGTGCAGTTCAATAGACCGAGCAATAAAACAAAACTGTAAACAAGTAGGCGTGTTAGTTTCAGAGTAGTTTCAGTGTAGTTAGCTCCTCCTTCAAGTAGAAATAAGGCAAGATCATCAAATATACAAAAACATGATACAAAACTGTGACGTGCAGTAGTTTCATTAGCGGGGTAATTGTGTTGTGACGGCGCTCTGAAGGGGGAGCAAAGGGAGAGGAGACTTAAAGTGTCAGAATCTAAATTGAAACTTTAAAAATAGAAGTAAAATTCCCCCTTTTTAATGCCATTCAAACATTTCCTGCATTTGTGATGAGTTGTAGATTGTAGTGTGTAGTGACCAGAGCTGAAGAAGCAGCCTGGAGGAGCTGTGAAACATCTTCATCTTTTGCTTTGGATCTTACCTGGACATCGAAAATATTACACAGATACACAGTGAATATTTAAAAAGGTAAATCTCAAATTTGGAAAACTCATTTTAAAATCTCAAGTGAGAAATTAACAATTTGAAATTCATATCTGATTAGATGAATTGTCTTCCATAGTCTTTGTTTGTAGCGGATTGTGTAAACCAGTGAATGGGCTTTTATCCAAATGTGCTGGTTATTTTACTCCTTCAGGGTAGAACTCGCAGAGCGCTCTTCAGTTTGGGAGGAAAGAACAGGATGGTTGGATGTTTTTAGAGTTTTTTTTAATGTAATTTCTTTTGGTGACAGTCGTAGAGTCCTGACTGTCTGATGTCATTAAACCGTATGTGCCAGAGCACTGCTCAAATGAACTGTTGTGCTGCGTTCTCTCTTTACATGTGAATAATACACACTGTGCTGTTGTGGGGACATTTTGGATCCTGTAAATGTTGAAACTGGCTGTGATCACTCGCTGCTGTTGACTGTTTTCTGCCCTGTGTGTGAGAGAGAAGATTAAAGTGACTTGACATGTGGCTGTCCCTGTCTTCTTATTCTACGTCTATGTGCTTTGTTAGTTCACCTCAGTCTCCACACGATCTGGTGCACTTGCCGGGCTAATCCACTTCACTGTTTTTAAAGAAATCTCCTCACTTTTCTCAGGAATCAGGATCACAAATGTGCAATTTTGTTCAACTTTTCTGGGGGACCTGCTCGTCTCCATGGACAAATGAATACTTTGCCCGTCCTCTTAATCTGCACTGACACATTTAACTGAGACACAAAGGGACTGAGACGTGGAAATGTTGCAGCAACATGAATAGCTCCCACGGGATCAATAAAGTCTCTCTCTCGCTCTCTCTTTCTCTCTTAATGGAAATAAACAGCAGGTGCAGTAGCGCGGCAACAATGAGACAAGCTCTAAAACAGGAGTGGTTTTGCTTGTGGTTTTGCTTGTGGAGGTTGTGGTGGATTTCGAAATCTGAGAAGAAAAAAAAGTGGAGAAAAGTCGTCTTAAATCAAAGAGTCTGGATTTATTAAAGCACTTGTGTCACAAAGTCGCTCACGCAAAGCCCGTCTCTCCCTGATCTTGAACGGCAAAACAAAAACAGGCTTCTTATACAGTCAACAAACGTCATAAAACCAACATGAGGTAAAACATACTATACATAGCATCTAAACAACCTCCAAACAGAGACGACTTGTCTGGTTCAGCTGAGGCATCGATCAGATTTGCCCCCAAGGATATCAAAATCCTACATTACGAAAATGAACAAAGCAACAGCTCGTTGTTTTGACGATACTGGATAAAGACAGAGCAGAGTGACCTGCCTTGAGATACTCCAGGAACAGCAGATTACACCAGCACATGTGGCAGGAATGCAGAAATACTTTAGCAGTTGTTAGTTAACAGTTCTCTAAACCCATAAAATACATTCTTTAGCTTAAATAGATCATAACAGAAAACAAAGTAAAAGATTCCCACCACAGAGGTCATTTCAAGTTTCTCCCTCTTGGTCTTGAAAGAGTGTGGAGAAGAGGAGAACGTTCTGCTGCCTGTAACGTGGTTCAGCATGAGCAGTTTGGTAGATCAATGATGGTTTGGGGAGGCAGATCCATGGAGGGACGCACAGACCTCTACGGGCTAGAAATCTGATGCTATTAGGTATCGGGCTGATTATCCTCAAATCCACAGTCAGAACCTACTCTGGTGCAGGAAGTCCTGGGTTCCTCTTGATTTATGACAACGCCCGGCCCCGTGTGGTGAGAGTCTGTGGGCAGAACCTGGAGGATAAATGTGACGATACAAGCGAACACCTCCGGGACATTACGTTTGGGCCCATCAGACGGTGCCGCGTCGCAGGAGCTCAGTCAGATCTGGGAGGACACCTGACAAGGCACAATCCATCATCTCACAGCGTTGTCAAACATGCCACACACACATATAAAGTACTGTGCAAAAGTTCTATGCAGGTGTGGAAAAAATGCTGTAAACGAGGAATGCTTCAAAAATGGAAGTGTTCATCGTTTATTTTCATCAATCAAACAAAACGCAGTGAATGAACAAAAGAGAAATCTAAACTACATCAATATCTGGTGTGAGCTTTGCCTTCAGAGGAGCATCAGTTCTTCTAGGTTTTACTCGCAGACAGTTTGTGGAGGAACTGGGCTGGTCGCTGTCCCAAACATGTTGAAGAACTAAGCTCAGATCTCGTGTGGATGGAGCTTCCTCACATCCTTCTGTCTCTTCATGTTAATCCCAGACTCACTCCATGATGCTGAGGTCAGGGCTCTGTGGGGACCAGACCATCACCAACACAACTTTTCCTTTACGCTGAAGATCGTTCTGAATGACTTTCTTTTGGTCACTCATTTTGTAAACTGATAAAAACTATAATTATTTATATTTTTGAAAGCGTTCTTTGTTTACAGCATTTTTTCACACCTGCCTAAAACTTTTGACAGACACAGGACTGTATATGTGTGTAAAACAAATGTCAATGACACTTATGATCAGTGTTAATGAACCGTATGTGAATCTGCATCTGAGACGATTCTAACGATGAACAGCCGCTCTAGCCCAGTGTCTGCCATATGTGATTTGGTTGACTGGTCCCTGTTACTTTATTTCTTACTTGTTTAATTACAGTAATCACTAATGTTAAAGACAATATCTAACATCTTTCTCCATAGAAATGTTGTTGCATTGGAATATTCCACAGTACGGCGTTGCCATTTTGCATTTATTCAATTCCAGATGTTGTCATTACTCAAAAAATACTTTGAAAATGCTTGAAACGTGCAACAACTGTGAGCAGGGACGCGTCTTCAGAGATCTGACCTGTAACTTGGCTTAACTGCTTGATTCCGTGGTAGATAAGTAGATAAGTTTAATGCCATACTGTGGAACATTCCAGGCAAAGCAACAACAAGGTGTGGGATCCTTTAAAGGGGAACTCCGGCACGTTTGAAGCTACAGTCCATTGCTAGAGGTGGTCGAATACTGTCAGAAGTCAGAAGAAAAAACTGCACAGACTCGATCGCCGATGTCGTTTCTAATCCCATTTATTTACGAGTGAATTCTATTTTATGGAAATGCAAAAAAAAAAAAAACATTCCCGAACCATTTTCTTTCAACAACTTCTAGTTTCTCTTCTTCTTCACCATCAGTAGTTGATCCTCATTTGTTGCTTCTGGCGGCTCAAGTCTTTTGGGCTTTGGCCTGTGCAGTGGGAAATCAGCAGAGGGAAGTGTGAGGTGCTTATGAAGTTGTTTTATAACGTTTCCAGACACTAATGAGTGAACCAGGCAGAGCGTTTTGTTTGTTAGACTCGTGGCTGTTGTCAGATGGGTTAAAGTGGTGTTAAAGTTCTTGTCGTTTTACGTGGAAGTTCAGAACTTGCCCCCATCACTACACTAGTTTGTTGCCTTTGACAGACTCACTGCCACAGTGAGATCTCCCCCGAGGAAACACTGATCTGTGCCGTTTTATGGCTTCTGACAGAATTCCACCTCCTCTAGTGACGGACTTTAGCTTCAGATGCGCCTGAGTTCCCCTTTAAGTCTAAGCGATCTCTTCCCCTGGGCGGAGCTGTTCCCGGGGTGTGCGCCGGAGCTGCCCCCACCTCAGGGTGTCAACACAGGCCTCCCTCCTTCCACCAAAATAGTCGTGATGGTGGACAGCTGCTGCTCTGCCTGGATACACTGCACTGAGGGGCCCGAAGGAGCTCTGCAGGGGCCTCCTCACCGGCACCTGGACTTTAATATGTCCATGTCCAAGATAAATGCTCTTTACGTCATGGATTATACGGTAAAAACTATTGACAGGGACACGTTTAGCATCCAATCAGGCACATTGTTACTAAGAACCTGCGCTTGATTCGGTCGTGGAGCGTTTTCAAGTGACAAAAGAGTGACCAAAAAGAGCAAACAGAAGACAGGGATTACAGAAATATGATAAAACTTCTGCATGACGCTCTCCTGGACAGTTGTTGCTGCGTCTTGGTGCGATGTCAGAGCAGCAGAAAGCTGTGTTTTCCCTCCGCAGGGGTCCCACACTAAAGAATATTGAATGATGTCAACTGCACAAACGTTTTTAAGAGTGATTTTTTTTTACTTAGCGTCTTCAGTTCTTTCAGGGTTCTGCAAATCACTGCCTCAACATCCTCCAGACAGATATAAAGAATGAAGCGTGTGATCGTTTCAAGTGGGAAAATGTGGTTTAATTATGTTCATTTGACTCGTTGAATCTGTATTTTAACCTATTTAACCTCACCCCTGAGTCATCCGTTTAAGAGCTCCACTCACCTGCTGTTCAAGCTCCACCTGTCAGGGATTTACAGAGATTTACACCCTGCCCACCTGCCGCTGGCACCCCCACCCTCACAGCCTTATGACGCGTTTTATTATTCCCCGCGAACCCACTCGGATTTCGCACATGACGTCACGTTCACACTTCAAGCGTTTTATTATGTTTCGCGTGTCGAAAAACGAGCACTTAGAGACGTTTAGCATCAACCATTTTAAGCAACTCACCACAGCATGACTACCAAACCCACAGGCAGTGATACAGACGCAGTAAAGTATCGCAGTAATACGGACGCAGTAAAGTATCGCAGTAATACGGACGCAGTAAAGTATCGCAGTAATACGGACGCAGTAAAGTATCGCAGTAATACGGACGCAGTAAAGTATCGCAGTAATACGGACGCAGTAAAGTATCGCAGTAATACGGACGCAGTAAAGTATCGCAGTAATACGGACGCAGTAAAGTATCGCAGTAATACGGACGCAGTAAAGTATCGCAGTAATACGGTCGCAGTAAAGTATCGCAGTAATACAGACGCAGTAAAGTATCGCAGTAATATGAGCGATTAAGATTGTCGTTTAAATCATGGGTCGTTTGGTAAAGAGCCGCACAGAAAAAATAACTTATATTATTTCCTTTATATTTATTATTTGAGTCTGAACAATGTTTTATTTTATTGAATTGTTTTTATTAGATTCTGTTCTGTTCATGTTGTTTTATTGTTTTTGTCTTAGTTTCTGATTTTAGTTACAAGCTGTTTTATTGTTCTTATTGTCGTTATTTAACTATGTTCTGTAGCACTTTGGTCAACCTGTGCTGTTTGTAAAGTGTGTTATAAATAAAGTTGCTGTTGCAGTTGCAGTATTTTGAAAAATGACCGATTTCTCTCCATCTCCATCTGTTCATGACTCCCTCTGGACTCACTCTTGACTCACATCTCGGTTACGTGACACATTAACGTTAATATTAAACCCGCGAGCTGCTAAATGAGTAAAAAACAGACGTCTTTGGAAGCGTTTGTTACTCTATTCACAAAATACCACAGTTTTTGTGTTGGTCGAATCATGTTATTTTGTCGTATTTATCCGCCACACCTTAAAGGGAGCTCCGTGAAAATATTGTCTGACATCAAACCGGTCCATGGGGCAAAAAAGGTTCATTTAAACCACCGAAGCGTCCAAACACAGTGAAAACAGTTCATAGTTAAAAGTGACATTGGACTCAGCCGTCGTGGATTCTGTCTGTCTGTCGTGTTGCGCCCCAAACGATCCATTCAAACCAAACACTTTAGCTCGGTTCGTTTTCGTTGGTGTGAAAGCTTCAATCTCACTCGGATCCACACCACATCAAGCAGACCAAGGCCGCCGAAAAGAAGTGGTCACGGGCCGCTTGATTCTGCCGCGAACGTGAACTCAGGTCCAAACCACAGACAGTAGATTCAAACGAACTGTATCCAAACGAAATGCATCATTCGAGAATATACACGTATCTTCTGCCTGGAATGAAGCGCTCTGCACCTTCAGGCAATAACAGAGCGTTCTCCAGACGCAGCTGCAACTCATTTTCCAATTGGATATTTAGCCACAAAACAGAGAATGTGATATATGAAGATCAGAGCGAGTAACATGTGAACTCTCCAGAGTGAGTCAAAATTACCTATGTTCACAGAGGTCCGGGTGTTCCCCCTGTTCACGTAGCAACCGGCATTTGTTATTTTAATCTATTCAATTCTGCTTCGGGCTGGTGTGCAGTGAGTTCTGTACAAAGTTCTATTAGTTGTCTACTTGTTATTTCTACTGGAAGATAAACATTGATGAAACGTCAGTCGGACCAGTTTTGATTGTTCTTCCGGTGTTAAAGTGGACCACACTGGAGTCTATCTGCTACATAAGAACTATTTTATTGCCTGTTGTGGACCAAATAATCAAACTAGCGGTGTGAAAACGGCCTTAAACTCATTATTTAAAATGTAATGATAAAAGCTAAAATTGTCCTTATTATTCTCCAGAATCACTGAAATCCAGCGGTGCTGCAGGTGCAGAGTATCTCCGCTCTGAGGAGGGCGGCACATTTAACCACCTCAGTCATGATTGGCTCTCGTTGTTGCTATGATACTCGCGGTCGGATTTCCAAATATGGAGCCTGGTTCTAGATTCGCTCCTGTAGCCGTAGCATCAGGAGCCTGGGGTCACACTCACTTAGTCCACTTCTTTTATACGGTTTATGGTCACAACCTTAAGTGATCTACACCTGCTGTTTAAGCCCCTCCCACTACCTGTTTAGGCCACACCAACCCGCCCTCCAAGCCACACCCCCTCGGGCATTTACGCCACATGATAAACCCCGCCCAGGTGTCGTTCGGTCCCGCCCTCCTGCTTTTGAAACACCGCCCCTTAAAGTCGCACACCGGGCACGTGGCTCGACCCCACTCTTTTTGATTCATTCATGCTGTAATACACGACACGTTTTTCGAATGGCAGCGGGCGTGTGTTTTCTTTCTCGGGCTAAAAAGGGGCCAGCGCGCGACGGGCCAGGCATTTTCCCCGCCGTGGGTCCACAGAGGAGGGATCAGGATGAGGTTCCCCAGCACTCGGAGGTATTTCGGTTTGAGAATGACCAAGGTCAAGCAGCATTGGTTTCAGTGCGCGGCTGACATGTGTCAAACCTCAAACAGGTGTGCGCTGGGGGCGAGTCCGATTTCAGCGGTCATCACTTCTGTGTGGCGAGGCGGCGCGGGGGGGGGTCCAGGAGGCAGAGAAAACACAAGACTTCATGTGTGTCTCAGATTGGCACGTTTACTTACTCTGGTTTTGGTATTAAGCACAGCGTGAAATCAGAAACCGGGACTGGTTGCTGGTTGGTAATATAAAACTGTGAAACGAGTGCGTAAATAAGGAAAATGGTTACGCAGAGACCATTTATGACTAACCTGAGCCAGTGTAGTCACATTTTCTCTGTGTTTTGGTCATTTTTAAGCAGCTTCTTTGTATTTTACCTAAAGAGATGCCAATGAATGCCAGTTGTTGAATTGGTCAAAAATAGGGACATCTGGGACATTTCTTGTATAAAACTGAGGGAAAAAAACAATCTAGGCAAGTTAAAATGACTTAAATTAAGAACTTTTTGCTTTATTTGAGTAGATTCATCTTGACGAGTGAAATTATCTGCCAGCGTTTTTTTCTTAATTCAAGCAACATTTGATTTTATTTCTTATTTTAAGTGCAGCAAGATGTATTTTCGTATTTGAAGTACAAAAATCTTACAGCACTGGCGGATAATTTTACTTGCCAAGTGAAATTTACTCAAATCATGGGGAAACTTTCTTAATCCGAGTCATTTTAGCTTGACTAGAATCAGTGGATTTGGAAACAGGGGACACAGGGCTCAAAACTGGGACAGTCCCGGGTAAATAGGGACGTGTGGCCGAACTAATTGAGTATCAAGTGTCATATCGGTCTATATTTTCCCCCATTAACCGTAGAGTGTATACAGTATGTACCCAGCATCTCCTGTTTACCCTGAAGCCTCCTTTTCTGATGCTTTGGAAGGACTTTTTTACTGCTAGACGGAGGTGAGACAGACCTGATACGAAAAGATCCCCTCGCACAGAGCCGTCTCACAGTCTCCCTGTGGTCTCGGCACATCGCGCTGCGTCTTTGGAGCAGTAATCATATCTGCTAAAGAGTGACACTAAACGGCAGCTGTATCAAACTCTAAAGCTGCGACATAAACAGATCATTTGCCAGAGAAACCCCAGAGCTGGGAGCGCGCCGGCTCCGGCTAAGCCCCGGGGCTTTGTCGCAGACGGTGGAAGTCAAGTGGGCACGATGTCTAATCCATGACTGTCACACTGCTGTTGTTTCGGTTGGCAAGACGCTTAATTACCTTATTTATATGAGTGGTGGGGGGGGGGGGTTGGGACGCACAGGGTTCCTCAGGATTCAACAGAACGCACAACTATACTGTACTCTACTGTACTAAAAAGGCAAAAGACCTTAAGTGGTCAGACTGTAACTAAAATGACTTTACTTTTGGACAAAACAAAAACTTCAGAGTCATTTTGTAAAATATTATACAACGGTAATCTTACTTAGAACATTCAACAATTTACTACAAACTAATCTACAAAGCAGAATGTTCAAAATGAGAGAGAGAACTCATAATTTAAGAGGATATGGACATTTCGAACGACCCGTAAAGGCTTCTGTGTGTCTACACGTGCTGTGAAACTCTGGAATAATCTGGATACGCGTCTCAAACAACGCCAAAATATTATAAATTCAAGTTGTTGTATAAACACATGATCTCGTCACAATATACAGAGAGTGGGTCTTAATTTTAGAACAGTTGTGCCTCCTGTAGTGCTGGTCTACGCTGGCTGTTTCCGTACCATTGCTGGTTGTGTTGTCCATTACCATTACTTGTATTTTTTTATCTGTTTCCATTGTTGGTATCTGTAAATTTCTTACCACTGCTGGAATCCTCATGTGTTATTATTGCAATATGATGATAATTATGTTATCGAGCTGGAACAGTTACTCATTGTCCTTGTAAATAGTTCATATAGTTAATGTAAAATGTAAAATTCCCACTCATTTTTGGGCAAAATATTTTGTTGTTGTTATTTCTATGAGGATTTCTCTAATGTTATGTGTTCTGTTGTAAAAGACAGAAGAAAAAAAGAAGAAAATAAATAAATACATACATTCGTACATTCATTTTCCTCAGTTTCTCAGTCTGGCGAGATAAGGTCTTTTGCCTCTTTAGGGCTGTGTACTAATACTAAACTCACAGTGCAGTATTTCTGTGGTAATATCAGCTGCACATCACTGACTGTGTTTCCTAAAAACTCACTTTTTCTCCCCGACTTTGAACTCAGTTTGAGGCTCGACTGTTTACCTGCGTTTGTACTGTGCAACGTTTACTTGCACCTGACGCTGTATTTGTCTGTTTGTGTGTCCTGTGTCTGTGTTAAAAACAACTGTGCTGTTTTTAAAGAGCTCTAGAAATAAACTTGAGTGGAGTCGAGTAATACTGTGATAACTGATGAACTGTGTATGAAATTCTCCTTCTGCTGTGTATGAAACGCATCTTGTAATGACCCCAAAACTTTTTTTAAGCAACTGAATTGTGCTTCCACAACTTTTTTTTACTCCATATGTCACTACAGCAGCCGCTATGCCACTGCAGCCACTGTATACTCGTACTTTTTATACTATATACTTTTGGTATACAAAATCCAACACTAAATACAATCTATCAGTGAAATACTGCCCCACTTTAACTGTGGGCTTTTAATTGTATGTTTTAATCGTATTTCATTTGTTTATGTTGTTGTGAGGCGACCTTGGGTGTCCAGAAATGCGAATAATAAATAAAAATGTATTATACAAAAGCCAGATTTTGAATAATTGAGTGAATGAGTGTTTATTCGGACAGCAATGCACAGAACATGCATAGAGAATGTAAATACAGAGATATAATACAAAAAGAAATGCTTCTTTTCTGTAATAATAAACCAAATAAATGTCAGGCAGATTTTACTAGTGTCTGAAAAGGAGTGGGAGGAAGTAAATACTTATTCTCCTGCTTATTTTAATACTGATAATATCGTACTTCGCCATGAAATACCCAAAAGGTGAGTGCAACAATTCTGAACGTCGACCCAAGACCCAAGAGCTGCAATATCACAACAAAACTCTGCACCGCACAAGATTCAGTTAATAATAATAATAATGCATCAGTTTTATGTAGCGCTTTTCTGGACACTCAAAGATGTGGACTTCTGTAAAACACATGAAGAACATCTGGAGATATAGACACCGTGAGAACGCCTGATCTCAGAAACGACACTGCACATTTCTCTGATCTGGCCAAGATTTTACCACTTTTATATCAGGTTATTCATCTTGTTTTCACATTTATTATTCACTTACTAGACCAGAGGCGGCTTCTTTCTAGTCTAGATGTCGTTCATTTTAAGAGAACTTGTCCAGTAAAATGATCTTGCTTCATGGACAGATCATTTCACCACTTTTAAGTCATTTTCTGATAGATTTAAGTGTTTAGATTTTACATTTTGACCGAGCTTTAATGCACTGTGATGGTTACACAGCGGCTCTAATGTAAACTGCTGTTGTTTCTCAGGTAAGACACTTCACCCACATTTCCCAGTATGAGTGTGGGTGAGTGGTGGTGGTGGTTGGAGGGGCGGATGGTGCAAACTGGCAGCTTCGCTTCCATCAGTCTGTCCCAGGGCAGCCGTGGCTACAGCGCAAAAAAAAGCTTAAGATATAAACACTTAAATCTATCAGAAAATGACTTGAAAGTGGTGAAATGACCTTGCTGCACGGACGGATCGCTTTACTTGAAAAGTTCTCTTAAAATAAACGACCTCTAGACAAGAATGAAGCCGCGTCAGAATGAGTAAGCAGAGAATAAACCTGAAAACAAGATCAAGAACCTGATATAAGGTTTAAAACATCAGAGACACTTGTACACATCTCACAGCCACCGAGCGGAGAGTCATCCAAAACAAAACTGAACGTGACTTCTGGGAAAACACGTTATAAGAACGTCTCATTGCCCACTTCAGGGACTACTTTATATATATGCTCTTTCTCTCCACTTTATATATATATACTCTTTCTCTCTACTTTATATATCTACTCTTTCTCTCTACTTTATATATCTACTCTTTCTCTCTACTTTATATATATATACTCTTTTATCTTTACTTTATATATATATACTCTTTCTCTCTACTTTATATATCTACTCTTTCTCTCTACTTTATATATCTACTCTTTCTCTCTACTTTATATATATATACTCTTTTATCTTTACTTTATATATCTACTCTTTCTCTCTACTTTATATATATATACTCTTTCTCTCTTTATGAGCAGCAGAGGAGGAACTTGCAAATCTTGAGTCACTCTTTTTACGACTTGAGACTTGATAAAATGGACTAAGACTTGGGACTGGACCACAGTCTGTATAAAAGAAGTGGACTAAGTGAGTGTGACGTTTAGCGCCGCTCAAATGAGGCTCGTGATGCTAACGGCTACAGGGGCAAATCTGGAGCCAGGCTCTATGTTATGAACAGGGTTTTTTGACGGACAAAATAGTAAAAAAAAAAAAAAAGTCAGAATCATGTAGATCAGGTTCATACAAACATTTTAAGATCAAAATGACGAGGCTCAGTGCAGCAGGTCCAGAGAGACGAGCGATCAGATCCCAATGTGAGTCAATGGGAAAAAGGGAGAGGAAGAGCCTCCTGGAGCACTTCCTGTTTGGCACGCGGCGGCTAACGGGTTAGCTTAATCCACTCATCTATACGGTCTATGGACTCGACTCAGACTTGAGGCCTGTGACTTGAGAAGACTCGATGCTTCTCCTAAAGAAAAATATGTTTTTAGAAAACACGTTTCTCTTTGCAGCTGGTACATGTTCCTCCTACTTCTGTTTGTTACTTCTGATGTGACTGAAGTACTGTGATCCTCAAATGTACTACAGTAATACACAGTACAGTACAGTAATATACTATACACTACAGTACAATACAGTAAAATGCAGTAATTTACAGTACAAAACAGTATTTTTGCTTGTTTGTTTGTTTTTGATATTTTACCAGGTAAGTCAACAGCTTCTCATTTGCAATGACGACCTGGGACATATGCAGCATGTTTTGGGCTGTCAACGTTAACACGTTAACACATGTGAATAATCACAACAAAAATATCGCAATGTTTTGTCGCAAATGTTTTTTTTAACGCAGATTAATCACAGTTTATTCTGAACGCTCGTCTGTGGAAAGTGCGGATGGACCTGAAGGCGGCGCAGGTCATTAGGTCAGTGATCAGGTCCATACGCAGATGTGAAGACGACAGATGCGACTGTGACTGGAGCTCAGCGGTGAATTTCTCTGCAAAACACTGCCCCACGGGACTTTAGATAAACTAAGGGAGTTTGCAGATATCACAGCGATGAACTTTCCACAGAAGCACAAGTTTAAAACACCGTCTTAAAGCAAAACGGGTTTGATTCAGCGGCAGCAACGACGCTACTGCACAACAACAAACCGAGTGAACCGCGGCAACAGAACTACCAGCGATAGAAAAATGTCAATAATATGACTTTTCATAATAAATTTCATTTTTGTTAGAATATTTTGGTCTTTTTTAATAAAAATTAACTATGATCAATTGTGATTAATCAATATTCTAAAGTTGATTAATCTGATTTTTACAAAATAACTGTTTGACAGCACTAGGTGTAATATACAGTACACTACAGTACAGTATAGTAATATACAGTAATATACAGTAATATACAGTAATATACGGTAATATACAGTACTACACAGTACAATACAGTAATATACAGTAATATACAGTAATATACAGTACTACACAGTACAATACAGTAATATACAGTAATATACAGTACAATACAGTAATATACAGTACAATACAGTAATATACAGTAATATACAGTAATATACAGTAATATACAGTAATATACAGTACTACACAGTACAATACAGTAATATACAGTAATATACAGTACAATACAGTAATATACAGTACAATACAGTAATATACAGTACAATACAGTAATATACAGTACTACACAGTACAATTCAGTACTACACAGTAATATGCAGTAAAACAGGGCGAACTACATAGAACATGATGCTTCCATTTCAGTTCAGACAACACGGCAAAATAAATGTTATTCAGCACTTTTAAATCCTAATTCACTCTATTCTGATTGTAATAATTTGCACTCTTGTCAAAACATTTAAAAAGTCAATATTTCTATTTCTACAACTCTAAAATACTCGTACAGAAATATACCAGGACTTTTAAAGTACAATTTAGTTTAAAGACTTGAAATGACTCATGGACCAGAGACTCGAGACTCGACTTGAGACTTGAGACTTGCAAAACAACAACTTGATCCCCGCTAAACAGCACCGAAACTGTTAAACACTTTCAGTATTTCCTTTATTCTCAATTATAAAACATTAAAGCAGTAAAGCACCATACGGGAACATAGGAACAGTGTTTAAGGACTGTTCGTGATGGAAATGTGACTAAATGGTGTTACATGTTTGAGCCAGAGATCAGATTTGTTTATAACTCCATTTCTTGGGGATTTTTTTTGCACACTTCGCCTGTACACGGGTCGTTTTAGTGAATATACAGTGTCGTGTGCGTTTCGCGTGCGTTTCGTGTGCGTTTCGTGTGCGTTTCGTGTGTGTGGCCCCAGAGCCGCTCGGACTGGTGTGTTTGCAGATAACAGGAGTCAGCGGTGCCCATATGTAACCGCGTCTTTACAGCGGGGCAGGCATCTCACCCCGGGGTAAAAATAGGCCTGATCATTTTAGGCGCCTCTGACGTAAAACCTGAGGGGCCACCGGAAAGCGGCCGAGTGTCTCCCCCTGCTGGCCGCACAGCGCAGGCAGATAGAGCGACGTATACAGCAGGGGGACCGGATTTCATTAAACTCTGACCTGGGACACACCTGAGCTGGGTCAGTGTAAATAAAACTGGGGAAAAAAGAGTGAAGAATCGCGCATTTACAAGCGGAGTTTTCAGTTTTCTAATACAGTCCTAATTTTAGCTCTGGTTTAATCCTGGTTTAGACCTGGTTTAGTCCTGGTTTAGACCCAATACAGTCCTAATTTTAGCTCTGGTTTAATCCTGGTTTAGACCTGGTTTAGTCCTGGTTTAGACCCAATACAGTCCTAATTTTAGCTCTGGTTTAATCCTGGTTTAGACCTGGTTTAGTCCTGGTTTAGACCTAATACAGTCCTAATTTTAGCTCTGGTTTAATCCTGGTTTAGACCTGGTTTAGTCCTGGTTTAGACCCAATACAGTCCTAATTTTAGCTCTGGTTTAATCCTGGTTTAGACCTGGTTTAGTCCTGGTTTAGACCCAATACAGTCCTAATTTTAGCTCTGGTTTAATCCTGGTTTGGACCGAGTTTAGTCCTGGTTTAGAACTAATACAGTCCTAATTTTAGCTCTGGTTTAATCCTGGTTTAGACCTGGTTTAGTCCTGGTTTAGTCCTGGTTTAGACCTAATACCATCCTAATTTTAGCTCTGGTTTAATCCTGGTTTAGACCTGGTTTAGTCCTGGTTTAGACCTAATACCATCCTAATTTTAGCTCTGGTTTAATCCTGGTTTGGACCGAGTTTAGTCCTGGTTTAGAACTAATACAGTCCTAATTTTAGCTCTAGTTTAATCCTGGTTTGGACCGAGTTTAGTCCTGGTTTAGAACTAATACAGTCCTAATTTTAGCTCTGGTTTAATCCTGGTTTAGACCTGGTTTAGTCCTGGTTTAGTCCTGGTTTAGACCTAATACCATCCTAATTTTAGCTCTGGTTTAATCCTGGTTTAGACCTGGTTTAGTCCTGGTTTAGACCTAATACCATCCTAATTTTAGCTCTGGTTTAATCCTGGTTTAGACCGAGTTTAGTCCTGGTTTAGACCTAATACAGTCCTAATTTTAGCTCTAGTTTAGACCTGGTTTAGACCTGGTTTAGTCCTGGTTTAGACCTAATACAGTCCTAATTTTAGCTCTAGTTTAATCCTGGTTTAGACCGAGTTTAGTCCTGGTTTAGACCTAATACAGTCCTAATTTTAGCTCTGGTTTAATCCTGGTTTAGACCGGTTTTGTCCTGGTTTAGACCTAATACAGTCCTAATTTTAGCTCTAGTTTAGACCTGGTTTAGACCTGATATAGTCCAAGTTTAGTCCTCGTTCAGACCTGGTTTGGACCTGGTTTTAGTCCTGGTTTAGTCCTGATTTAGACCTGTTTTAGACCTGGTTTTAGTCCTGTTTTTAGTCCTGGTAAAATCCTGTGTTAGTCCTGTTTAAATTTTGGTTTAGAACTGGTTTAGACCTGTTTTAGACCTGATTTTAGACCTGATTTTAGTCCTGGTTTAGTCCTATTTTAGTCCTGGTTTAATCCCGGTTTAGTCCTAGTTCACTCCTGGTTTAGTCCTGGTTTAGACCTGAAATAGACCTGATATTGTCCTGGTTTATTCCTAGTTTAACACAAATTGCCAAAATAGGGACAGCAGAGACATTTCTTGTATAAAACTGGGACAAATCACCGTTTTTGGATAAATCTGCTGGGACAGGGGGACACAGAGCACAAGAGGTGGCAGATACTAAAGTGTGACGGAGGTTAACGTGGGGTTCAGGCATGAAAAAACAAATCAAAACAAATCAAACCATATATGGAGCCATTTTATTACTAAAATGAAGCAGTCGGTGTCCATTTTGTTTGCCGTAGCAGATTCTTCCAGTGCCACTCAGGTTCTTTTCCTTTAGTCTTTATGTTAAAGCAGACGGATTCTGCAAAGTCCACACGTTAGAGACCATTTCCTCACCTGAATATTGTATTTGAAGTGATTCGTGCATGTTTGACACTTTGTTCTCCAGTTTTATTTTCTTAAATCGGTGATACATGTAGGACTGGGGCCACTCGTTGGAGGACAGTGAGGTGCAGATTTGAGCCAGAGAGAAGAACTGGTTTGAGGGGGGAGTTAAAGAGGCTGTTTTTGTTTTTAAAAAAAGAGAGCCCCTTTTTAAACAGAAATGGACTCCACCTGTCTCCATCTATAACTCCATCCTCAAACCTAAATCAAAACAAATGAATAAACCAACAGATGTATCCAGGTCAGACCCAGAGGTGTGGAAGCTCCATTATGGCCCTGAATGGTTCTGTTGATATGACCTCCACACTCAGGGCAAGTTCAATAGGCTGAGCTACAACAGAAACTGCAAACAAGTAGGTGTATTATTTTCAGAATAATTTCTTGGTATCTAACTCCTCTCCCTTTCATGCAGATTTAAAGTGTAACTCCGGCACGTTTGAAGCTAAAGTCCGTTCCTAGAGGAGGTGGAATTCTGTCAGGAGCCAAAAAACGGCACAGATCAGTGTTTCCTCGGTGGAGATCTCACAAGTTCTTAACTAGTGCAGTGATGGGGGCACGATCTTCACTTCCCAAAAGACTCGATTGTCGACTCCAGCGGCGGCGAGAGGCTCGAGCCGCCAGAAGCAACAAGTGAGGATCGACTACTAACGGTGAAGAAACTGAAAGTTGTTGAAAGAAAATGGTTCAGGAATGTATTTTTTAGCGTTTTTCAAAAAATATAATTCACTCGTAAATAAATGGGATTAGAAACGACATCGGCGATCGAGTCTTTTGCTTATAAAGTTGTTCTCTAACGTTTCCTGACACTAATGAGTGAACCAGGCAGAGCGTTTTGTTTGTTAGACTCGTGGCTGTTGTCAGATGGGTTAAAGTGGTGTTAAGCTTCAGAACTTGCCCCCATCACTACACTAGTTTGTCGCCTTGACAGACTCACTGCCACAGTGAGATCTCCACCGAGGAAACACTGATCTGTGCCGTTTTTTGGCTTCTGACAGAATTCCACCTCCTCTAGCGACGGACTTTAGCTTCAAACCCGAGTTTAACTTTAAGGCCGTGTCCTCCATCCAGCGTCTGACCAGAACTGAAGCAGCAGCTTGGATGAGCTGAGAAACGTATTCAACCAAATAAACTTTGTCCATTTGACAAATTGAATTCTCTCCTTTGCTTTTCTCCAGATGATAAGATCCACGGGTGTCACAGACTCAAACTAGAGAGCAGACAAAAGCATAACACGTGTTCTTTAATTACACAACAGTTTTCACCAGAGGAGCTGAACCAAGACGTAGGTGAAGGAGCAACGAACCCCAATCACAGTCCAGTCTTGGTCTTGTTCTAGCGACACGACAAATCCAGACGCTGCATCAGGTCTAAAGTCTCCGGTGTGACGGTTCTCCTCAGCTCTCGTCCACCTGCTCCGGGGTGAAGCTGAAGGGTTTGTCGTAGCCCATGAGGTGGTTGTAGTCTTGGGGCAGGCCGAACAGGTCCGGGTTCACCAGGAGGCCCGTCTTGTTGGCGTAGAACGTGGCGAACATCTTACTGACCGGCGGGATGCGGACCTGCCTCTGGTGGAAGTTCGTCCTCTTCTCGGTGAGGAAGACGCTGTAGGTGACGGCGGTGTAGGTGTCGCGCTCCGGCTGGTGGTAAAGCCGGACCACGTAGCCTTTGGTGACGAGGTGCAGCAGGACGGGCGTGACGAAGGTGAAGAGGCAGATGACGCCGCAGAACGCGAGCTGATAGGCCCAGGTGTGAGCGCTCAAGCCCGTGGTCACCAGGATGTGGGGCATGAGGAGCAGGCTGGCCCCGCTGGTGCTGTAGGAGAACGCCTTCACCCCTGGCACGGAGAAACGCCAACATTTGGATTAGTTCGACTATTTTTAGTGCCCTCTGGAAAGCGCTGTACCTCATTTTTTACTGAATTAAAATGCGACGAACACAACGAGTTCATTTTAAACCGTTTGCAATGATCCAAAGTTGTTCCTCACTGACCTTACGCATTCTGAGCGTCCTAATTCTTCACCACGATGAATTTACAGGCACTTTTTCACAACTCTCAGACATTTTTACGGTAAAACAACAATAACTAGCATGCTAATTTGCTTGATAAGCCTACTTAACATGTAAAACAATGATATTGCACTGGTACGGTTTGCACTAGCCATGCTGTTGGATTGATGTAAATGTAACTAAAAGGGGGAGAAAAGAAAGGAAAAAAATATATATCATGGACAATGATCAATTTAATTTAAAATCTTTTCATTTTTTTTTTTTTTTTTACATAAACCCCTCCCCTGGCGTCAGATCTATCTCCCTCTGTCTGTCCAGTATTGTCCGTTATTTATTGCAATTTATAAGTACGGTGTTTATTTTCTGTGCTAAATTAAACATCGCCCATCTGAGCTGAGTGTGCAGTGCACTTTTATATCACTGTCTCTTATTTTATTTATTTATTTAATACAAGGGCAGTGCATATTGACCAACAGGACGACTGTATAATATGCCAGAGTTGCCAAGAGGCTGGTTTTCATCTGTCGTCCTTTGCCAGATGTACAGACGGCCCCTGAGGGAAAGTCATGATTAAAATTCTTGCGTTTGCACCTTTATAAAGAAGTCTGGTGTGTGTTTTCTGTTTCATTTGATTAAAAAATAATAACATCTTTTTTCAGAGTTCATAAATTCAAAGTGAGAAACGCAGCGGTATTTAAAATTCAAAGTCTAATGGAACTAAAATAACAAGCAAAAAGAAACATGAACATGTAAAACTGCCCCCTAGAGGTGGGAATCTGGAAATGCTCCTGTCAAAAAGAGCACTTCAGGATTCACCAAAGGAACTCTCGCTCCTCACGGCTTTTTGTGACATGGTCAAACTATTTCTGTATTTTATGAGAAAGTTTTTACGTAAATGTCTAACTTCTCGGTCGGGGGATATGAGCACCTGGGCTGGCAGCCATTTTGTGTGCAGTCGTCCAAAGCAAGAAAACTGATCTGGCAAAGACTTTTTGCCCAAACTTTATTTGAATTATTTTTAATCTGAATTTTAGTTGCTGAAAGTGTACTTTTTTCAAACTCAAAATAAAAATTTCACCTTTCAAATATTCAGCACAGATTCTTGGCATCTTGGATCTTTCCTGCAATTTTTTTTTTTTTTACACTCTGGATTTTACACTCTGAATTTTGACTGTTGAATTTTGACTGAGGATTGAAAATATTTGTGCTGAATATTTAAAAGGTTATTTACTTTATATTGAATTTTAAACACTTGTAAACTTTAAACACTTTGTAAATGTCCACTTATACTTTTATTAACTGCCATCCAGAATAAAAAATAATTCAGACATGTTTTTCAGAGTTAAAAAATGTGAGTAAAAAGTGAGAAATTCAGCGGCGTTTAAAATAAAAAAGCTGATGAAACTAATGTTCTTTCGCGTCTCCACCACTCGCCGCATGAACGCATATTTTACAATGTGCGTTTTTTTCAGCAATAAAAACATATGTAATTAAATAAAATGCATTTAAAGCCATTATGTGGAACATTCCTGGCAAAAATATCATTTTACCCGTGTTTCTGTCCATCGTTATATCGTCTTTGCACTGTTTTCCTTACGACCTCTTGTATAACTGTGATGTATTTACATTACGATATTTATTTTGTACTTACTGTACATACATTTATTGACACCAGTGCACTTATTTAGAAGTTTATTACCATTTTTATTCCTCTGTGTTATTGTAATATATTGTGATGTGTGAGTAAGTAATTTCCCTTGTGGATCAATAAACTCTGTCTAAATCTAAAGTCTTTATCCTCTTACTTCAAAGATAACAACATCTGTTCTGTTTTTAGATACAGTCAGCTCTGTCAGCCTTTGCAGTTTTGTCATTTCGACAGTTCAAATGAAAGATCGTTCAGTGATTTGTGTTTTTCTTAACAGTGACGCACGTAGGAAACTCTCCCATTTCTGCTTCCTCCAAGTGGAGCGTGAACCTCTGACATCAGCCTGTTCCCATCTATGGATTTATCTGTCAAGAAAGCACCAGGTTAAAGAGTCGGTGTGTCGTTGAACAGACCTCGGACGGCGGTGCCCAGACTGCCCGTGTAGATGAGCTGTCCATCAGAGGACTGCGGGCCAGAGGACATCCAACGAGCAGGAGGACAAGGCACACACAAGCTCTGCAAAGACATCAGACAAAATCACTGTGTGTTTTTTGAAATATATTAGGAAAAGATTTGCTATTAATGTGATTATTAATCACAATCGCAAGAGCCTAAGATCTGCTAAATTCATGCAAGAACAAGGTGACCAGATTTTCTCATTTCTAAACTGGGACACACCCGGGTTGGGAGGGTTGGTGTAAATAAAACTGTGAAAAATGTGTGAAGCATTGTCCATCCTCGACTCACATGTGGGTCACTGTATCATCTGTATTTTGGTGAAACAAATTAAATTTATGCTCCTCTGGTTTAGACCTACTACAGTCCTAATTTTAGCTCTGGTTTATTCCTGGTTTAGATGTAATTTAGTCCTGGTTTAGAACTAATATAGTCCAAATTTTAGCTCTCGTTTAGTCCTGGTTTAGACCTAATTTAGTCCTGGTTTAGAAATAATATTGTCCAAATTTTAGCTCTAGTTTAGTCCTGGTTTAGAACTAATACACTGCTAATTTTAGCTCTAGTTTAGTCCTGGTTTAGAGCTAATATAGTCCAAATTTTAGCTCTAGTTTAGTCCTGGTTTAGACCTAATTTAGTCCTGGTTTAAAAATAATAGTCCAAATTTTAGCTCTAGTTTAGTCCTGGTTTAGACCTGATATAGTCAAAGTTTAGTCCTTGTTTGGACCTGAAGTAGTCCTGGTTTAGTCCTGGTTTAGCCCTGGTTTAAACCTGAAGTAGTCCTGGTTTAGTCTTAGTTTAGTCCTGGTTTAGACCTGAAATAGACCTGCTAATGGTTTAGTCGTAGTTTAGCTCAAATTGGTCAAAAATGGGGACACGTAGGACATTTCTTGTATAAAACTGGGACAAATCAGTGGTTTTGGATAAACCTGCTGGGACAGGGGACACAGGGCTCAAAACTGGGACTGTCCTGTCCTGATCACCCTGGACTTGCCCTAATCTTGGTGTCTTCTTGCCCAAGGACACAACGGAAGTCGCACAGTATAGTGGAACAGCTCGAATCGCCACATAGGACCAATCACGTTTATTTAAAACATTTATTTCTTTTTAATGCCCAGGGTAAAGGAAGCAGAGCAGAGTCCCGCGGTCCTGTACCCACCTGGTGCCGGCACAGTGACCTCCGGGCGGCGTGGAGCGGCTGCGGTGCCCGGATCCCTCCAAAGCGGCTCCCTGCACAGCTAAAGGCCGAGAAAGAGGCTTGTCTCCCGGCTGCGGTGACTGGGAGCACCCGGAGCGGCCGCTGGAGCGCGCAGAACCGGGATAAGGCTGATAAAAGCATGATTATGTTAAAGATTATTGGAATAAAGTCTGAATGCTCCGCAATGTGTGCAGCTGTCAGAGGCCCGGAAGTTTACATGCGCCAAGAGGAAACGGGAAGTGTTGTTATCGCCCCCTGACGGCAAGGAGGAGGAGCGACAATAATGCCAAAACATTTTTCCTGCTTTATATTATTTTATTTTATTTCGTTTTGTTTTGTTTTGTTATATTTAAAATTATAAATTAAATTACTCAAGAACTTTCAGGGTTTTAAATTAAATTACTCAAGAACTTTCAGGGTTTTAACCTTTTTTTTTTTAATTACAGTAACAAAACAACATATACATACATACATACATACATACATACATACATATATACATACATACATACATACATACATACATACATATATACATACATACATACATACATACATACATACATACATATATACATACATACATACATACATACATACATACATACATACATACATACATACATACATACATACATATACATACATATACATACACACCTACATATAACTGAAAGCCAAAACAATAACAAAATGGCATACAGTACATGTAAACTTAAATTAAGGCAGATCTTATTGTGTCCTGGATCTTCCCCTGGGCCTGTCCAGTGGGACAGAACACCACCCGCGGGTGGAACCCAGGCTACGTTACTCGGATTGGGGTCACCGGGGCCCCGCACTGGACCCAGACTTGGGGTGGGCACTCAACAGCAAGTATCTGGTGGCTGGGCTTTCCCCCACGGGGCCCAACTGAAGGAGCGATTTGGAGTCATCCTCCCATGGACCCACCACCTGCAGGAGGATCCATAAGGGGTTAGTGCAGGGAGAATGCATGTGGCACTGATGGACGCCTTAGGCTGGAGGTCGATGATCGACTTTGTTGTCGTGTCATCTGATCTCCATCTGTTGGACACTCGGGTGAAGACAGGGGCAGAGCTGTCAACTGATCACCACCTGGTGGTGAGTTGGCTCCGCTAGAGGAGGAGGAAGTTTCCTCTGCAGAGAGGCCGGGCGCTTCCTTAGAGACAGGGTGAGGACTGAACTTTATTGATCCACAAAGGAAATCATTTGGACACAGCAGCTCACACATCACATTATAATCTAATAACACAGAGCAAAAATATCCAGTAAATGATAATAAATTATGAATAAGTAGCAAAAAAAAGCAAGAGACAGCTGTGAAATACGGCATAATTATATAAATGTAAATGTACAAGTCAAGATAAAATAGAAAACTAAGTCATAAAATATCAAATCTCAGCTTTATATAAGAGCTCATAGGAAGACAGGGGACCAGTGACATGATTGACATGACACAGGGTTATCTGGTACATACATCTGGGATGAGTTGTTGTACACTTGTAGGGAGTATTATAGTATGAATGTAGTTCTGCATCTCTCACTGTTTGAGCTGTAGGAGAATGAGCTGCTCTGTCCCTCTGTAGTCTGGTGCAGTGGGTGAGCAGGAGTGTCCATGATGGAGAGCAGTTTGTCCAGTGTCCTCGTGTCCCTCACAGTGACAAATGTCTCCAGCTCACGGCCGATCACTTGCCCAGTTTTACAGAGCAGTTTGTCAGTCCGCCCAATGTCCCCTTTACAGGAAACATACGTAAAAGTCATTTATTGTTTTGTAACCAGGATGTCACTGTCTGACCGTTTAATCCTCCTCACTTGGTCCGAGTCCCGCGGCCACTTCTGTTGTGGCTTTTTGTCGTGTTGCAGTGTTTTCATTTGCTGTGAACCCTCCCGGCTTCTGTAGGACGGTGACGGGCTCCACCGGTGTCTCCTCAAGTCAAGCACCACTCCACAAAGTTTGCAATCAGTGCCCTGTACTCCAACTCCTGACCCTCTCTGATACACCCAGCACCTGAACCAGCACCTGAACCAGCACCTGTCCCTGCACCTGTCCCTGCACCTGAACCAGCACCTGTCCCAGCACCTGTCCCTGCACCTGTCCCAGCACCTGAACCAGCACCTGTCCCAGCACCTGTCCCTGCACCTGTCCCAGCACCTGAACCAGCACCTGTCCCTGCACCTGTCCCTGCACCTGAACCAGCACCTGAACCAGCACCTGAACCAGCACCTGTCCCTGCACCTGAACCAGCACCTGTCCCTGCACCTGAACCAGCACCTGAACCAGCACCTGTCCCAGCACCTGTCCCTGCACCTGAACCAGCACCTGAACCAGCACCTGTCCCTGCACCTGTCCCAGCACCTGTCCCAGCACCTGAACCAGCACCTGTCCCTGCACCTGAACCAGCACCTGTCCCAGCACCTGTCCCTGCACCTGAACCAGCACCTGAACCAGCACCTATCCCTGCACCTGTCCCTGCACCTGAACCAGCACCTGTCCCTGCACCTGTCCCTGCACCTGAACCAGCACCTGTCCCAGCACCTGTCCCTGCACCTGTCCCAGCACCTGAACCAGCACCCGTCCCAGCACCTGTCCCAGCACCTGAACCAGCACCTGTCCCTGCACCTGAACCAGCACCTGTCCCTGCACCTGTCCCTGCACCTGAACCAGCACCTGAACCAGCACCCGTCCCTGCACCTGTCCCAGCACCTGTCCCAGCACCTGAACCAGCACCTGTCCCAGCACCTGAACCAGCACCCGTCCCAGCACCTGTCCCAGCACCTGAACCAGCACCTGTCCCTGCACCTGAACCAGCACCTGTTCCTGCACCTGTCCCAGCACCTGAACCAGCACCTGTCCCAGCACCTGTCCCAGCACCTGAACCAGCACCTGTCCCAGCACCTGTCCCAGCACCTGAACCAGCACCTGAACCAGCACCTGTCCCAGCACCTGTCCCTGCACCTGTCCCAGCACCTGAACCAGCACCCGTCCCAGCACCTGTCCCAGCACCTGAACCAGCACCTGTCCCTGCACCTGAACCAGGACCTGTCCCTGCACCTGTCCCTGCACCTGAACCAGCACCTGAATCAGCACCCGTCCCTGCACCTGTCCCAGCACCTGAACCAGCACCTGTCCCAGCACCTGAACCAGCACCCGTCCCAGCACCTGTCCCAGCACCTGAACCAGCACCTGTCCCTGCACCTGTCCCAGCACCTGTCCCAGCACCTGAACCAGCACCTGTCCCTGCACCTGTCCCAGCACCTGTCCCAGCACCTGTCCCTGCACCTGTCCCTGCACCTGTCCCTGCACCTGTCCCAGCACCTGAACCAGCACCTGAACCAGCACCTGTCCCTGTCCCGGTTTTGAGTTCTTGCTCCAAGAACCGGTCTCAGTACTGCAACACTATCAGGTGCTTATGTCCAGAAATTAGCAGATTTGAATTTATTATCAGGCCATTCATACTAATCATGAACTTGTTTTGTTCTTGTTTCTTATGTCAAGCAAATCTGTATCACTGAATCTAAAAACAAGTGAAGTGTTTGAATGGACTGTAGCTTCTTTTAAACATTTATTATAATGCATCAGTTTTTATATAGCGCTTTTCTGGACACTCAAAGACGCTTTACAGAGCATTATTCATTCACTCCAGACCCGGTGGTGGTAAACTACTATTGTAGCTACAATAGCCCTGGGGCAGACTGACGGAAGCGAGGCTGCCAATCTGCGCCATCGGCCCCTCCAACCACCAACAACACTCACGCACACACCACTTTCATACTAGGCAATGTGGGTGATGGGCCTTGCCTAAGGACACAACGGCAGTTTTTGCAACTGGCGCCCCACTGTGGCACCTGGAATTCCTTGTGGTCTCCCATCCAAGTACTAACCAGGCCCGGCCCCGCTTAGCTTCTGAGATCTGACGGGTTCAGGCTTTGACGAGCCGGTATGGCCACATTTATTGCGCGCATTTATTGCCTAAATTTAACCTGACTAGTTGAGTCAATAATAAATCTGAAAACAAGATGAATTACCTGATATAAGTTTTAAAATCTAAGATATTTGCAGTGCAGTGAACATTTAATTGGTTTCCAGTCACCCTTTGGTCTCCTCTGACTTTAAATAGGCTATAAATAGGCTCTGGTTGCTGCTATAATTAAACAGCCCGCACTTAATTAGAAATGTGCCATGAGTTTCTTTGCGCGTAAAGCTCCCCGGTGAACTCCGTGACCTGTTTCCACGTCCCCTGTTCCGCACGGAGCCGATTCCCCGGTGTGCAGACGCGGAGAGCCGGAGGGGCGCCTTCCCCGCGCCGCGTCAGCCCCGGAGGAGGAGCGGGGCGCTCTCGGGGGCTGGTCCCGGGCTTCGGTGAGGGGTAGGGCCCAGTGACCACATCCTGTTACCGCGGTTGACTGACTCCACACCTGCCTCTCTTCTTCTCCTCCTCCTCCGCCTCTCTCCTCCCCCTCCATCTCTCGCACTCCGAAGAATGGGTCTGTGCGCGCAGCCGGCTCCTCCATCGCCACCATTTCCTACCTCCACACCGCTCATGGCACGCTGATTTCGGCTTCTCTTCCAACCTTTCCCCTCCTCTCCCCTTTTCTCTCGCCTGGCCGCGTCGAGGTGGGCTTCGTTTGGACAGAAAACCACCAAGACAGCGCCGTGCTTCGTGGGTAAACATAAAAAATGGATGTCTGTAAGCGCTTTCTATCCCCGGTGCGTTCGTTCTCAGGGTTTTCCTCATGAAACCACATCGCTGACCAAATTTCACCTCCTTCAACTCGCTCCACTGAACAGGTAAGATTCGGTATTTTGCTTCCAGGCCAAAACCCCATCGCTTAATCTCAATAAAACCCCCATAACAGTGTCCATTTCTGCTCCGTATTTCACCCGAGTGCGTCACAGTCCCCATCAATCTCTATTTTACGCATAAATTACCCCCCAGCAGAACGCGTATCATTCTTACCTCCGCGCAAACAAACCACTCAGCGTGCCGTACGCGCATTTGCATAACGCTGCCTGTTTTAGGATAAAGGTTTCCGTGGAGTTTTGGCGTTTAATGGCTAAAGAAGATCTCTCAGCGCGCGATAAAACATGCATAGACGGCCTCGGGTATTATGAAACATGCAAAAGGTTTTAAAAGGTACTCCACGCTGCTATTTTTGGTCCAAGACGTCCCTAGATACTGGTAAAATATTTGGAAATTGGCTCGAATGGGATTCTGTTGACGTTATTTTGGTGTTAAAGGTCCTATATTACGCAAAAACGGCCTCTTGTGAGCTTTAAGTCATGTTTTAATGCTGTTACTGTCTCAAAAACAGACTTGGAATTACGTTTTATTTAATTTACACACGTTTAATAAGTGTCGGTTTATTAGTACGTCTATTTTCAAAGCTAAAAATGCACCTTGTGATGTCACGAAGGGGTAGTTTTCAAGTGGACAGCTCCGTTTTACTATTTCGTGCAGTAGAAATGGGTAAATTCAGGTCTGAAATCGTCCAAAAGAGTCTTGCGAAGGTGTTTGGAGTCGAAATAATGAATGGGAATGAATTAAAAACACAACTCCACATCTGTTTTATAACACAGACGCTTTAATTCGACTGTATTGGTCCTGTTTGGGCCTATAGGCTCTGCGCTGCGTGTTAGTGTGTGCATAAAGGACATTATGGAGAAGCTCACATGTTGCTAAATGATGCGCTTCTAATTGTCTGTTCACAGGGGGTTTGTACCATTTCACTTGGATATTAAAGCCTATAGGATAAAAATAACTGAAAGGCCTCGTATGACGCTGTTTATTTTTAATATTTTATGTTCTAATGTTGTTCCGTTGTCACAAACAGACCCGGAGTTGTGTTTTGTTTCATTCACAGGAGTTTAACACGCAAACCTGCATATTTCATCACTTTATTATTCCCAAAGGGCAGTTCGGTTCGCACATCTCTGCTCCTGCACGATCCACAAATAACTAAATAAAAGATCAGAATATGAACAACACACGCCGCACATTCAAACCTCAGTGCAACACGGGACACAATACCCAATTAATTTTCCATTTAAAAGCTTTGTGGAGCAAGGGATAAAAGATTTAGCGTAGAAGGAATGAAATATTTACACAGTTTTTCTGTCAAACTGAAACAGAAACTTTCACTAGAGTCATTTGAATGATTTCAGAGCCGGATTTGCCCATTTCTACTGAACAAAAGGTAAAAAAAAAACTTGGCTGATCACTCGAAAACGACCGCTTCATGACATCACGAGGTGGAACAGAGCGTTTTGAGGTTTGGAGACGCAGACAGACTCATATATCACAGGGCTGATCTTAGACAATTTCATGGAGACGGAGATGTTAAAAATGAGCCCGGTTCATGAGCCGGTTTCACTTCGTAGAAAGCGTCTGATCATTAGCATTAGCATGAGCATTAGGATTCGTTCGCTCGACTGTAGGCGGGAACTTTTTTTATTTAACCAATCACTGTTATTTGGTGGTGGCGTCCGTAATGCGCCGGAACGCTCAGTGGTGTCCGAGTAATCGCAGCACAACAGCAAATCCCGTAGGAAGAAGGGCAACAACTCGAAGGATAATCAAAACATTGATTCCTATGAGCGTTAAAGTTGAACTCCGGCACGTTTGAAGCTAAAGTCCGTCACTAGAGGAGGTGGAGTTCTGTCAGGAGCCAAAAAACGGCACAGATCAGTGTTTCCTCGGCGGAGATCTCACTGTGGCAGTGAGTCTGTCAAGGCAACAAACTAGTGTAGTGATGGGGGCAAGTTCTGAACTTCCACGTAAAACGACAAGAAGTTTAACACCACTTTAACCCATCTGACAACAGCCACGAGTCTAACAAACAAAACGCTCTGCCTGGTTCACTCATTAGTGTCTGGAAACGTTAGAAAACAACTTTATAAGCACCTCACACTTCCCTCTGCTGATTTCCCACTGCACAGGCCAAAGCCCAAAAGACTTGACCACTGACTCCAGAAGGAACAAGTGAAGATCGACGACTGACAGAGAAGAAGAAGAGAAACTGAAAGTTGTTGAAAGAAAATGGTTCGGGAATGTAATTTTTAGTGTTTTTCAAAAAATATAATTCACTCCTAAATAAACGGGATTAGAAACGCCATCGGCGATCGAGTCTTTTGGGCTTTGGCCTGTGAGTCGCTGAACTCGGCAGATACGTGTTCCCTGACCCCAAACTGATCCCGCTCGACATTTAAAAAACTTCCGTCATTGGGAAGCGTCAGAGCGATTCCAGCTCCACACGTGAACTCTGCTGTTTGCTGTTGTGTCCTTCAGCAAGACACTTAACCCACCTTACCCTCAGTGTCTGCGTGCACTGGTGAGTGAATGTGTGAGTGAATGTGTGAGTGAATGAATGTGTGTGAATGTGTGAATGAATGTGTGAGTGAATGAATGTGTGAGTGAATGTGTGAATGAATGTGTGAATGAATGTGAATGAATGTGTGAGTGAATGAATGTGTGAATGAATGTGAATGAATGTGTGAGTGAATGAATGTGTGAGTGAATGTGTGAGTGAATGAATGTGTGTGAATGTGTGAATGAATGTGTGTGAATGTGTGAATGAATGTGTGAGTGAATGAATGTGTGAGTGAATGTGTGAGTGAATGAATGTGTGAGTGAATGTGTGAATGAATGTGTGAGTGAATGAATGCGTGAGTGAATGTGTGAGTGAATGAATGTGAATGTGTGAGTGAATGAATGTGAATGAATGTGTGAGTGAATGAATGTGTGAGTGAATGTGTGAGTGAATGTGTGAGTGAATGTGTGAGTGAATGAATGTGTGAGTGAATGTGTGAGTGAATGTGTGAGTGAATGTGTGAGTGAATGAATGTGTGAGTGAATGTGTGAGTGAATGTGTGAGTGAATGTGTGAGTGAATGAATGTGTGAGTGAATGTGTGAGTGAATGTATGTGTGAGTGAATGTGTGAGTGAATGTATGTGTGAGTGAATGTGTGAGTGAATGTGTGAGTGAATGTGTGAGTGAATGTATGTGTGAGTGAATGTGTGAGTGAATGGGTGAGTGAATGTGTGAGTGAATGTATGTGTGAGTGAAAGTGTGAATGAATGGGTGAGTGAATGTGTGAATGAATGTGTGAGTGAATGGGTGAGTGAATGTGTGAGTGAATGTGTGAATGAATGGGTGAGTGAATGTGAGTGAATGTGTGAGTGAATGTGTGAGTGAATGTGTGAGTGAATGTGTGAGTGAATGTGTGAATGAATGTGTGAGTGAATGTGTGAGTGAATGTGTGAGTGAATGTGTGAATGAATGTGTGAGTGAATGTGTGAATGAATGTGTGAGTGAATGTGTGAGTGAATGTGTGAGTGAATGGGTGAGTGAATGTGTGAATGAATGGGTGAGTGAATGTGTGAATGAATGTGTGAGTGAATGGGTGAGTGAATGGGTGAATGTGTGAGTGAATGTGTGAGTGAATGGGTGAGTGAATGGGTGAGTGAATGGGTGAGTGAATGTGTGAGTGAATGTGTGAGTGAATGGGTGAGTGAATGGGTGAGTGAATGTGTGAGTGAATGTGTGAGTGAATGGGTGAGTGGATCCTTGTAAAGCACTTTGAGCCTTGAAGGAGGGAAATCTCTTTATAAAAATCTACCACTTTTAATACATCAGTAAATCCTCGACATGTAACATTGACTTAATGGTTTCATCACAGCGCTGCAGTTAATTATGACAATATTTTATACATTTTACTTTATTTGTTTACATGAATATGCACTGCAGAAAACTAAATCTAGTCAAGCTAAAACGACTTGGACTAAGAAACTTTTGCCATGATTTGAGTAAATTTCAGTTTCACAAGTAAAATGATCTGACAGAGCAGTGAGATTTTTGTACTTAAAATATGAAAATACATCTTTGCTACACTTAAAATAAGGAAAAACAACAACTTTTTGCATTTAAAATCAAATGTTGCTTGAATTAAGAAAAAAAAACACTTATTCCACTGGCAGATCATTTCACTTGTCAAGATGAATTTACTCAAATAAAGTAAAAAGTTCCTCATTTAAGTCTTTTTAACTTACATAGATATAGTTTTTTCCCAGTGTGTCGAACCGTTACTCAATAAATTCATGATGTTAATTGTTGTGTTCAGTACATTTTACTTAATACTGACAAGGAAACTGTACCTGATATTACAGCAGGAAAATGTACTTAAAAAGTGCTCGAGCAAATTGTTCCAAGGATTTTTTTCTAGTAAATCTATTTTATTTTCAGTGTGGAAACCTTCACTGGAATCATTTGGATGATTTCAGTCCTGGAATTGCTGATCTCTACTGAACTCAAACAATTCATGACATCACGAGGTGGAACAGATCATTTAGAGCTTTGGAACTGCAGACAGACTAATAAAAAAGAGTTATTCGAACATATGAATGAAAGAAAACACAACTCCAGGCCTGTTTTTGAGGAGGGAACAGTATTAAAACACGACTTAAAGCTCTTAGGAGTCAATGTTTTTATTTTCCTTCAAATCTGAAATGAATCGAGTTTGAAATTTTAATGCAAATCCACTTTATTTCTACAAACAAAACAGTTTCAGATCATAAAATGAAGACAACAAAAAGGTAAAATGCTAAACTTTGGTTGTACCAGTCCTAAAACAATGAAAGCAAACCATAAAAAAAATCATAAAATAGCAGTAAATAAGTCAAATAAAATAAATAAAAGGCACAGAGGACCACACAGCATTTTAGCGTCGCCGTGGCAACACTAGATCCCACATTACACCATTAAAATGGTGTTGGTCTGTAGGTCCAGACAGCCTCACGCCTCCTCGCAGACCTGCTCTCTCCATTTGCACCTGTGCTCCGGTGCAAATGAGCACCGCGTCGCCACGGCAACTGCACAGAAACAACACCGTCCGTCCAGTAAACAAGTGAAGCAAGTGACCAGCCGTGCATTTACGTTACCGGGTCCATCGCAGGCGCTTAAAGGCATTTGACCCAGAGAGAGTGTGAAAATTTTAGAGTACAGGTCAATTTTGGACTCGTTTCACGATTTATAACTTAAATAAAAGTGTTGGAGAATAGAGAAAGATGAGTTTTGCACCGGGGCAAATCAGCTTAATCGCATTAAAATCACAGTTTGAAAAGACGCAACTGGTAAATGGAAAAGGCTGCGGCCTTTAAAGTGTCGTCATTTCCTCCACAGACAACAAAATCTGTTTTATTCTGCATAAAAACTTCTGTCCCTGTAGTTCAGATCTGTAAAAATATGTTCAGAAAGGTTTATAAGGATTATATGAGGCTGTCACTTCAGATTTCAGTCTTTTTGTCAGTTCTTCTGGACTTTTGTCAGTTCTTCTGGACTTTTGTCAGTTCTTCTGGACTTTTGTCAAGTCTTTTTGTCAGTTCTTCTGGACTTTTGTCAGTCTTTTTGTCAGTTCTGTTGGATTTTTGTCAAGTCTTTTTGTCAGTTCTTCTGGACTTTTGTCAGTTCTTCTGGACTTTTGTAAGTTTTTGTCAGTTCTTTTGGACTTTTGTCAGTCTTTTTGTCAGTTCTTCTGGACTTATGTAGGTTTTTGTCAGTTCTTTTGGACTTTTCGCAGTTCTTCTGGACTTTTGTCAGTCTTTTTGTCAGTTCTTCTGGAAGTTTGTAGGTTTTTGTCAGTTCTTCTGGACTTTTGTCAGTTCTTCTGGACTTTTGTAGGTTTTTGTCAGTCCTTCTGGACTTTTGTCAGTTCTTTTAGACTTTTGTCAGTCGTTTTGTCAGTTCTTCTGGACTTTTGTCAGTTCTTCTGGACTTTTGTAGGTTTTTGTCAGTTCTTTTGGACTTTTCACAGTTCATTTGGACTTTTGTCAGTCTTTTTGTCAGTTCTGTTGGACTTTTGTCAAGTCTTTTTGTCAGTTCTTCTGGACTTTTGTAGGTTTTTGTCAGTCCTTCTGGACTTTTGTCAGTTCTTTTAGACTTTTGTCAGTCGTTTTGTCTTCTGGACTTTTGTCAGTTCTTCTGGATGTGTTTAAAATACTGTTCCTCTTTAACTGTGGCTTTTAACTGCATGTTTTAATCATATTTATTATGTTGTTATGTTATCTTGTGTGTCCAGAAAGGCGTCTAATAAATTAAATGTATCATTATTATTATTATTATTATTATTATTATTATTATTATTATTCAAATATGAACTTAGAAGAGAATCTTATATAATTTAAACATAACAAGTGGTTGTCTTGAACTTTACTCACACCATTTTTATTGAGCCACAGGAAACGTACAGCTGAAATTGTACTGGATCAATACAGAACTGGAACAAACATCACAACAGCCTGCGGAGGTACAAATATCTGAAATGAATTTGGAAATGTTTCTCACACAGTTACAGGCCGTGAAAAATCAACAAGAGGTCGCCGCACTTTCTTAAACGACATGAATTTAATTTAATGGCCACGTTTTAGAGCTCGGTAATTACAGCGTTAAAAGTAGTTTCTTTGAGGCTGTTTGCTCCTTTTGCCTTCAGTTCAGTGGAGATCGGCAATTCCAGGTCTGAAATCATCCAGATTATTCTCGTGAAGGTGTGTGGAGTTTAAAAACACAGTGGAGCACTAAGAACTCAGCCTAAATATGCAGGTTTTGTGTGAATGGAACAAAAAAGAAACAACATAGATCAGAAAATAACGTTTTTATTTTATCGACACAAAGGTGCACTGTGTAACTTTTCTGGTGGAAGGGTCTGTGAAATGCTTTTCTCCATGTTATCGCTTTGTCTGGAATGTTCCGCAGTGTGGCATTAAACCTTTCTATCTTCACGGAGACCAGACCAGACCAAGTCACAGGTCGGATCTGTTTTTTTCTGGGTATTTTTGCCTGTTTTTCGAGGTATTTTTGAGCTTTAAAACCACCTACGTTACGGTAGGGCTGTTTAAAGTCGCACTGCGGAACATTCCAGGCAAGAGCAATGACGTATGCATAGAAAATTACACAGCGCAGCTTTAGATGTCGGTGAAACAGAACTTTGCGTCTTCCAGCGGTCACTTTTTGGCCTCCGTCGTGTCCTTGGGGAACACGGAGCTATTTTTAGAAGCAGCGTCGTCTCAGATCTCTGCTGCGTCTTTGCCCACACAAAGCAAAACAAAATGTCGAGGAGCTTATTCCGCGAAGACGCCGCCGTTTTTTAGACCCTAGTTGCTTCCGGTCGACGTAGTTTCCACCGGAGGCAGAGCGCTCGTCCAAACCCGCGATAAAAAACGTCATAATGTGGAGTTATGGAGCGATTACAGTGGTTCCTCTTCCTGATTAGTTTTCGTTTGAATTGTTTTAGACGGGCCTTTTCTCACTCCTTCATAGCCAAAGATGTGAATTATCAAAGCTCACGGGGAAATAAGCATTGACATGACTTTAATTTGGAATATTTTCATCGTTAAAGACTCAAAAAATGTGTTTATGTTTCCATGTTTGTATTAATTCTATCGTCACGTACACAATTTGCATCTCATACACCGGTGAACGCAGACACTGGGGGTGCGGTAGGTTAAGTGTCTTGCCCAAGGACACGCAAAAAGCATTCATCTTATCTGTGGGAGCCGGAATCGCACCGACAACCTTTAAATCAGAGGATGAGCACTGTTACCGGCGCTATTTTCCCATCTACGGTGCGTTATAATGTTGCTTCCTCATCACAAACAGACCCGGAGCTGTGTTTTTGTTTCATTTCTCTGTTCGTTTCGAGTTCTTCTCTCAAACGGAAAAACACTCTGTTCCACCTCGCGATGTCATCCGGTGATACAGGAAGTGCTCCACTGTGTCTTTAAACCCCACACTGAAAAAAAATACTTCTGAGGGGTAGCAAAATATATTAAATCAACTGGAGAACTACAACTTATTTAACAGCAATGGACAAAAATGTGCTTATTTTGCTCATGTGGTCGAAGTTTTCTAACCTCCACAAACCTTCACGAGAATCATTTGGGTAATTTCAGCCCTGGAAATGCCGATCTCTACTGAACTAATGGTAAAAGGAGTTGTTAACTTGAAAATTACCGCTTCATGACATCACAAGTAGCGTTTTCAGGCCGACAGAACCGCGCCGGTGCCGGTTTCCACACCTAACCTCGAATGACTGACCGAAAATCAGAGCGTTCGGAAACCAAAAACTTGTTCGTTTCTAAGTGAACCGTGATGACACAACGGATGTCAGCGGGTTCATCCGGGTCACACGCAGTAAAATAAACAAAGAAAAGGTGTGTTTGTGGAACATGGTGGAGAAATCAAATGACAGGAAGACTGTGCAGTCGTCGGAGGAAGTGACCAAACATTTCCAGTTCCGCGTTCGCTCGGCTTTTGGATTCTGCGTCGTCGTTCTGCGCGGATAAATAATGATTTGTGTGAGTACGAATCCTCGCTGGTGTCGACGATGTGTCCATGGACTGTGTATATGTACAAAGCTAACCCGCTAGCCGCCGCGTGCCAAACAGGAAGTGCTCCGGGAGGCTCTTCCGGCTCCCGACCCGGGCTCCCATTGGCTCACACTGGGATCTTGTGGCCCCTCTCTCCGTAACTGCTGCAGCGGCCTCGTTGTTTGGTCTAAAAATGTTCGTATTAACCCGCGACACATGATCCTGATTTTTTTTTTTGTTGCTGCTTTATCCGTCAAAAAAAAAAAACTAGGCTCCAGATTCGCTCCTGTAACTGTGGCATCAGGGGCCTCCACTTCTTTATACGGTCTATGAATGTATTCCTCCATTATTATTTCATTTGGCCTTGTTTTTATTTGGTGGTGAATCCACAGCCTCTGTCGATGAGGCGGGTTCACGTGGCACGAACACGGGTCGTTCACCGGTTCAGCACAGTTTGGTTTGGTTTGGTTTGTGCACCTGATGTGGGAACTGGCACCAGCACCGCCTCTGTCCAACGTGAAAACTGCTGAAGTGGAACAGAGCGTTTCAGCTGTGGAAAAGTGGACAGTAATAATTTAGGTAGGGCCAGATTTTCCAAATAAAAAACTGGGACATCCCTTGTGGTGGTTGGTAATAATAAAACTGGGAGTTTTTAAGGAAATCTGTTACGCACTCTGCACTAATGTGAGTCAGTATAGTCACATTTTCTTTGTGTTTTGGTCATTTTTAAGTGGATTTCCTGCATTTTACCTCAACAAATGACAGTTTGTGCCTCTCTTTACTGTTGGCAGGGATCAGATTGGTCAAAAATAGGACATTTCTGGGACATTTCTTGTATGAAACTGGGACAAATCAGTGGTTATGGATAAATTCACTGGGACAGGGGACACGGGGCTTAAAACTGGGACTGTCCCGGGTAAACAGGGACGTCCGGTCACCCTAAATTAAGGGTTAGTCAAACAAAACTCCAAAAAAACCTCCAACTCCAGGTCTGTTTTTAGAATGAATAGAACAGAACGCCTTTTACTGTCACGATACATATGTACAATCCACAGTATACACATGCACAACGAGATCAAAAGCATCTCACCCTCCAGTGCAGACACGTGGGACGACAAAAACAGAGTAAATAAAAGACAAATAGGTGCATAAATACTGGTGCAAGACCTCTCCTCTCCAAACTGTGACCATTAAAAGGATCTAACAACATTATAATGTGGTTTAAAGCTCCCAAGAGCCCATTTTGCGTAATATAGGATCTTTAAACTGCAGACAGTGCTAAAATAAATAACCCTTTAACTTTAACTAAACCAAATGAAACCAGGATTGGTGTTTAGAATGATGTTTATGGCCGCGTTTCTTTCAATACGTCAATATTTCGCTCCTTTTAATGGTCACAGCTGGAGAGGAGAGGTCAGATCTATTCACCAGACCCCAAAGGAGTCGATACCCGATAATACCCCCAAACGCGTAACGATCGCATCTTTTCTCACCCGCGCAGGTTTCAGCCGGGCGACGCAAATGGTCCGATCAGTAGGCCCCGGAAAGCACACGACATAGAGGGTCCCCACCGCGCAGCTCACCCAGGAGGCCCCCGGCCCACGCGAACCATGGCGCTGGAGGACGGCGCCGTGCCCGCCCGCCCCGACTGCCTGTCCCTGCCCGTGGACGAGAAGCTGGAGGGAGGCGAGGAGAAGGTGGAGGTGAGACGGGCCTTTGTTCACGAGGAAGGTCACAGCAAAATGGTCTGTTTTTTTTTTTGAGTTCACGCCGAATTATAATTAGTAAGTAAGTGATAACAAATAAGAAAAGTAAGTAACGATATCCAAGTCTCCTGAACCTCACGGTGCGATATCGTGGGAAAGCTCATGATATTACGATATTCTAAAACGCTTTGACCAGTCATTTGGCACAACATTTATTGTCATTAGGGATGGAACGAAATCCAAATCTCTCTGTACGATATTTTCACCATAAACATCTCACCGAACCAGATTTATTACAATATTTTCTGTGAATCTGCGACTTCTTCCTCTGAAAAGACTTAATCCAGAGAATGAAGATGTAAAAGTGCTTAGAACAGTTATTTCTTCATGTCGTCTGCACTGAAACAGAGCAAAGGATCATGGTCTATGTAGTTCCCTCTGTTTTTTTTTTTTTTTTTTAGCTATTTCTGCATCAGAACTGTTCATTTAAGCAAAGAGACTTGGGATTCGATATATTGTGATGCTCCACGATATTACTGTGAGACCTTTGACGATACGATATCACCAGATTTACGTTATTGTTACATCCATAAAGAAAATTAGTTTGTCAGGACAGTAGTTAAAGTTTTCGGTATATGTATTGAAATAATAATGCAACCAACAAACAAACACAAGAATAAACTAAAATAATAACAAAAGTTCTGTTCCCAAATTTTGGGGGAAATGTCTTTTTAAGCAAAAAAACTAAATAATTTCTCTTTGCCAGAGTTCAATGTATAATCCGCAGTTCAGATTGATAATCACAATCCACAATTCAAGAATGCCAGTTTTTTTAATCCATTTTTTTTTGTCAGGTGCATAAATCTGTGTTTAACATTTACTGTATATGAAGCATTTTTAGTGTAAAATGTCACCGAGAATAACCTTAAAATGATTTTATTTTCTAAAACATGGTTGGGATATTTATCTAAATTCTGAGTAATATGAAGTGTAGAGAAACAAACTGTTGTGTTTCTTCAGATTTTTAATGCAGATTGATATTTTCTTTTGCTCCAATATGACAGTCGCCTGTTTGTGTTTAATGAACAAACTACTGCCCTGGAAAATGCAGAAAAATGAAGAAAAACGCCTAAAGAACCATTCACCCAAGTCGACTTTGTCTGTTATTAAACTCCAGCCACAGAATTCCTGCTGTTATTAGTGGCACCACATGATGCACGGTCGCACCACATGACATTTTAACACTTTAAGGACAAAAAACATGCAGAATAACTCATGATTTCTGAAAAAAATGATTTGGTTCCCTGGAGGTCAGAGGTGCTACAGAAATGTGGTGAATTATTATGAAATTTGAACCTTTTTAACTGAGGAAACTGCAACTGGACAGAAAATGTAGGCGTCATGTCACTGACCCACACATATAATTTCACTAAATGACATTCAGAATAAAAATAATTCAAGCGTGTTTTGTCAGAGTTAAAAAATTCAAAGTTCTGACACCGAGTTTGCTTCTTGCTTATTCAAACACATGTCCTTGTCTGGTGCCTGCAGATGGCCACAGACGCGTCCTTTAACCTCACGTCGGACGAGCTGGGCCACGTCGTCACCACCGAGACGGCGCCGAACCTGCCCCCGGCGAAAGTGAACCGCTCGTTTCAGTCCAAACTCGCCGAGAGGGAAGCCACCGCCAACCAGCACCGCAAGAAAACCCAGGGCCCCGAGAAGGAGCGGGGCCGATTCGGCTGGGGTGAGGTTTTCACCGTGTTGTAAAGTTAAACGGCGTCGTGGTTGTTTATTTATGCTTTTATTTATTTGCTCAGTGCATCAGATTTAGCCACAGGGCAAATTTTCATCCGTAGTCACTGAACAGACGTAACTTTGTCAGCCTAAAAAAAAAGACAAAACGACAAAAACTATTTACAACTATTTACATACATGTTAAAGACAGACATGTTGTCGTGGGTTCTTCATTACCAAAAAGAAACAATATCCTCCTGAGACTAAATAACTAAAATAAAAATAACAAAATAAAAACTCAAATTAAAGTCTCAGCTTATTCCACAAGTCTCAAACTATAAAGAAAAGTACTTTTTTACTTTTCTAGGGTGAGCAGACAGTCCCAGTTTTGAGCCCTGTGTCCCCTGACTCCACCGATTCATCCAAAACCAGTGATTTGTCCCAGTTTTATAGAAGAAATGTCCCGGATGTCCCTATTTTTGACCCATTTGATCCCTGCCAACAGTAAAAAGAGATATATATTGTCATTTGTTGAAGTAAAATGCAGAAAAGCTGCTTAAAAATGACCAAAACACAAAGAAAATGTGACTATACTGACACATATTAGTGCCAAGTGTATAACAGTTATCCTTAATTACTCACACTTTTAACAATTTTATTATTACCAACCAGGGGTGTAACGATATCCAAGTCTCACGATACGATATTCTACATCATAACAAGACTCTAAAACGCTTTGTTCAGTCATTTGGTGCAACATTTATCGTCATTAGGGATGGAACGAAATCCAAATCTCTCGATATTTTCACCATAAACATCTCATTGTACCAGATTTATTACAATATAAAACTGTGAATCTGCGACTTTTTCCTCCTAAAAATGCTTCACAGACTTAATCCAAAGAATGAAGATGTAAAAGTGCTTAGAACAGTTATTTCTTCATGTCGTCTGCACTGAAACGGAGCAAAGGATCATGGTCTATGTAGTTCCCTCTGTTTATTTTAGCCATTTCTGCATCAAAACTATTGTGATGCTCCACGATATCATTGTGAGACCTTTGACGATACGATATCACCAGATTTCGGTTATTGTCACATCCCTAAACCGGGGATGTCCCAGTTTTTGGCTTTAAAAATCTGGCCACCCTAAAGAAAAACACATCTTCAGAGTCTGTTTTTGCTGAGATCCAAACATTCGAAAGTTCGATGTAGTTTCATATACAGTAGGGCCTTTAAGACTTGCTGTTTCCTTCCATTAAAATTGCAATTCCGACTTGATTGTGACTTAACGTCGCCGCCCTCGCTCAAATGCAGAAATAAAAAAGCGATAAGTGGAGCTTAAACCAATAACTTTTCCACCATTTCCTTAATCAGGTTTTGAGCCAATCACGCCAACATCTGTACGTCGTTCGGCCGTCGTCATCTCCGTCTTTTCACTGCCAAATTATGTGAAAACTATCACCCAGATGACAATGCATTATGGGTAATTTCCTCCGCGGGCGTTTTATACACACACACACACACACACACACACGGCGTATTGTGAAGCGCTCATTAAAACCAGACGGAGAAAGTGAAGTTTTGTGAAGAGTGTGTGAGAGCGCTGAGGGGTGAAGAGAACGTCAGGACAGGGAGCTGAAGGCTGAGACGATTTTAACTCTGCTGCAGTGAGGTACAGAAAATATTATTAGAAACCGACCAGTTTTGAGCATCTGCACTTTACCTAAGTCCATTTTACAGTGGATACGTTTCCTTTGACTTTACTTACATTTGAGAGCGTGTGGCGGGACTTTCTACTCCAATACAGTTTTGATCTGGACTGAAACGTTTAGTGTGACCAGACATCCCTAGTTCAGGGATGTAACTATAACGTAAATCTGGTGATATCGTATCGTCAAAGGTCTCACAGTAATATCGTGGAGCATCACAATATATCGAAGTCTTTTTGCTTAACCCCTGAAGACCTGAGGGCAATTTTAGTACATTTTGCCTGGATTTTTTTCTTAATTTTGCTTTTCAAACTGCCCCTTTTACCCCTAATGAAGTGTTCTACCTCCTTTTGTTCAGTCCAACCTGTTATTTCACAATCTGCTGCTGTAGTTGTGTCATGAGGCTGTGATAAAAGCTACAGGACCAGAAATAGAGATGAAAAAAAAACAGAAAATAAAATTCACACTCTTTTATACAAAACACACAGCAAACATGTAGAAACAACTTTTTGGACATAAAAAATGCTTAATTTAGGGCCTTAGCTACAAAAATGCAAAATATCAAGTCTGTAAGTAAGTTAAAAATCTCCTTATTGCCCTAAAAACAAAAAAAGAGCAGTGGCTCCATGACTTTCCTGGTCCAGTCCTGGAAACAGCTCCTGTCAGGTCCAGGGCCAGAGCCACAGCACTTCTGCATTTCCAGGGTGGAAATTACATTTGGATTTGTTCATTTTTAGTGAAATAAAAATGTATAATTTGTATTTTTAAATAAAAATAGAAAGGGATGCGCAATTAAACAGACCAAGATGCGTAATTTGCCATTTATTTGAGAACAAACTCCACTTAGAGCGACTTTTTCCCTCGTTCTAAACACACACAGTCAGAGGAGTCGACCATCTTGACTCACTTCACTCTTTGGCAAAGTTTGGCTCGATCAAAATGGACGGAGCGCATGAGTTTGGGGAAAACAAACGGGGAATATCCCAGTTTTTGACATTAAAAATCTGGTCACCCTAAACTTTAAAAGGGGGGCAAAATTAAGAAAAAAAAGAATCCAGGCGACGAGAAATGTACTAAAATTGCCCTCAGGTCTTGAAGAGGTAAGAACATTCTAACATATCTTAAAGCTCACAAGAGTCAGTTTTGTGTCATATCGACCCTTTAAAGTCACAATATCCGTGGATAGTGATCATGTCTTTGGGATGACGGTGAGTTTAGGTCCATCCAAAGTCAAACCGGCTCAGACTGAACTATTATTGGTGCTGTGTCCTTCACCCAATCCCTCTGTATCCCGGATCGATGGTGCACTTTACTTTATGTCCTTCATATACTATAAAAAGAACCACGTGACTGTAGATACCAGAGCCAGACATTGATCCTCCTGTGACCACAACAACACATGATGATGGGTTTTTGTATTTTCTTCGGTAAAAATCAATAAAGATTTGACTGAAACTAAAAACTACATTCGCTGTTATTATGCTTGTATTATCAGGACCATGTGGACAGCAGGTTTAAAGGTGATTCACGGCACAAAACGGACTCTTGTGAGCTTTAAGTCACGTTCTAATGCTGGAATCTCCTCAAAAACAGACCTGGAGTTGTGTTTTGTTTCATTCGCACAAGCTTAAAGTCGAACTCCAGCACGTTTGAAGCTAAAGTCCATCGCTAGAGGTGGTTGAATTCTGTCAGAAGCCAAAAAACGGCACAGATCAGTGTTCCAAAAGACTCGATCGCAGATGTCGTTTCTAATCCCGTTTCTCGCCCCTTTTAAGGTCGAAGTGATTTTTGTTTTTTTTTTAAAGCTGCACGTGCATTTGGGCAACGGAAGTGGCATTGCTCCCTGTTCTTTTGTGGTTTCATTTGGACGTAGAAGATAAATACTCTTCCACTGTGGGGAGCAGATGCTTTGTTCACAAATCGGGGGGAGATCTTGACCGAGCTCCAAACTCTGGCTCACAGTAACTGTACGATTTAAATCCAGAACATATTTTGTGTTTCCTCTGCTGCTGAGTAAACATGTTTTTCCACTTATTTTGGTCTTTCACATAAAAGTTTCATAAGAAAAGTGTAAAAGGCCTCAGTGCTTTCAGAAGCTGTGGTCAGGTTATCTCCTCTGACCTTCTACATCCAAGTCACCAGATTTTAGGATTTATTTATTTACTTATTTATTTACTTATTTATTTACTTATTTATTTACTTATTTATTTACTTATTTATTATGTATTTATTTGAAGGACAATGTGCAGGTACATTTAAAAGACGGCTGCACCAGATTTAGCAACACGCTAATTTCCCTCTGCAGTCCTCAATAACTTCGTGTTTTCTCTTTTAAATTACGTTCACTTTAAATTACAAATCAGATATTACTTCCTGACACTTATTTTTGAGTTGCAGTTTTACTTTTCTTTTACTCTTACTGGAGTAATTTATTGGGAGTAATACTGCAAAAAACACTCGAATCTGTCGGAAAATTACTTAAAAGTAGTGAAATTATCTTAATTATCTTAACCATAAATCAAGTGTACATATAGATTATACACAAATTATAAAATAAAACTAAACTAAACTAAATCGGATTTTAAAAAAAAACAACAACAAAAAACACGAATAACAAGAGGATTTATATTTTTTGCTGTTTTTACATATTTGTGAAATTACAGAAATCGAGTAGAAAAAATATTCTCAGATTTCCTGGGAGTAAATATCTTATTTTTTCCTAATTGTAGTTGTTTCATTTAGTCTTTCATTAACACCGTGTGAGGTGGGGGTGCTGTCTGTTTCTGGGCGGATCATTTTACTTAAGCTCTCTTAAAATAAACGACAGTTTCAGAACTATTAAGTCGAAAAGAAATCTGAAAACAACCTGAAAAACCTGATATGACTTTGAAAATCTCAGAAATCTGCAGCGTAACTTTTTGGATACGCAGTTTCCTCTGGTCTGATGTTTCTAATCCAGAAGAAAATCAGTGTTTGAATCGTGATTTGGTGATTTGGAGACGCAGATGAATCAGAATAATTGCTGTGCTGCCCTCACGACACGTGACTATGTGAAGCTAGACAGCCAGCGAACTACTAAAGAAACTCCGTACACAAGGCTTGCTTTTCTTGCTTTTACTTGAAGTTTCTTGTTCACATATGTACATATATGTATAATTGTAGTAACTGAAAAATACAGAAAAAAGAACAAATTACCAACTACACTTTACATTGGAAGTGCAAAGCTAAGCATGTAGTACATGTAATTAAACTACCAAGGTTAGCATAAAAGGTTTATGTTAAAACCTAAAAATAAAATACAAGTGCTTGGGAACATAAAATACTTACAAAGACGAAAGTTTGCCAAGGTTCAAACGTTTAGAGTACATTCAGCGTGTTTTGAGTCACTTTGACTGCCTTTTTCTGATGTGGCGTTTGCTAGTTTTTTACACGAGGAAAAAACGTCAAAGATCCTCTATGCATAACAGGAGCGCTCACTCTGCGCTGAAACTTAAATGATCCTTAAAGGACAGATGTCTCACTCTGACATTTTTAACATAGTGTTTTTAACAGTAAACAAATTAAGTGACCCTATTTATTGAGCATTTAGTAACTTATTTATAACTTTTTAACTAACTTATTAACTTTATGAAATTACAAATGTCTTTACAACAAAGACATGACAATTGCGATTCTTCTCTCTCCCGTCAGCTCGGGCGCGGCGTCGGCGGCAGCGTTACGTGGAGAAGAACGGCCGCTGTAACGTCCAGCACGGAAACATGCGGGAGACGTACCGGTACCTGACGGACATCTTCACCACGCTCGTCGACCTCAACTGGAGGTGCTCGCTCTTCGTCTTCGTCATGGCCTACGCCGTCACGTGGCTCTTCTTCGGCGCCATCTGGTACCTCATCGCCTACTGCAGGTCAGGAGGGGGATTGCAGCGGGGGGGGGGGCCTGAATATAATGAAATTCAAGTCTAAATACACATATTAGCCGCCTCCGTGAAGTCGCCCTGTCAAACGCAAACCTGCACAAAAACTATGACAAGTGTTTGTGCTGCAAAAAGTTCTGTTTGTGCTGCTTTAGTTTTGGGGAAATTAACGATTCTTTTATAGGTCAAAATGGGGTCGGCCCCACAGGAAGAAGAAAAATGCTCTAAAACGTCCAAAATGGAGTCAGTCGTTTGTGCTGCAAAAAGTTTCGTTTGTGTGATTCTGGTTCTTCAGATATTTGCAGTTTTATTTTGGGCCGATGACGTCGTCCAGAACCTCAGAATGTGAAACAGCCTCAAAACAGGAGGAAAATTATAGAAAACATTTGTATTTGGTTTGTGCTGTGACAGTTTCATTTGTGCGAGTTTATTAAAAAAATTATTCATTATTATTTCTGCTCGTGAAGAGAAACGACCTGAGGCTGTGGAAAAGTCTGTCTCAGTCTTTAGTCTTTTGCTTTTGATTCATATTTTATAGAATAACACAGACTTTTCCACAGCCTCAGATCGTTTCTCTTCACTAGTTTTGTGGAGTTTGTCGCCGTCGCTGAGCGGAAATGATGTCCTATAATTACCACAGAAATAATAATGAATAATTTTAGAAATAAACTCGCACAAATGAAACTGTCACAGCACAAATGAAATACAAATGTTTTCTCTAATTTTCTTCCTGTTTTGAGGCTGTTTCACATTCTGAGGTTCTGGACGACGTCATCGGCCCAAAATAAAACTGCAAATATCTGAAGAACCAGAATCACACAAACGAAACGAGACATTTTTGCCTTGGCGTTACATTTAACTGTGCACCGTCCTGTAAATAAATAAATGAATAAATAAATATCTCCGGGCGAAACGACGTTTGAAGAGGAGAGAGAGCGGAGGAGGGGAGGAAGTCCTGCTCTGGTTTTAGCTCCTGATGCAGATTTATTTTTAATGACGGTGATGAAACTGACACCGCTGCTGCTTTCTGACACCGTATTACCGCCCAACCCTGTGTGGAGTGATTAATTAACTGAAAGTGAAAGTCAAATAAAACCCTGACCACTACATTCTGACCCCTGACGGTGAAAGTAAAAGTGCATTTATTACAGCTCCAACGCGCTTCTCATCACAAAACCCACACTGACTTCACGTTGCCTCACACGCGGTAAAAGTTGCCACGTCTGCGCCTCTGAATCCTCCACTTGTGCCGCCGGAAAAGCCGCTGACTCGGCCGCGTCGGGGTTTCCCGCCGTTTCGTCAGGGAATATTTATGGATCAGCTCGAGTGCTTCTGTGCGGAAGAACCTGTCGCCACCAAAACCTCCGGGACTGTGGAGTCACAGGTTAAACACCACAGCAAAGAGCGGCAGCACTTTGGGGACTGGCTGCTCCTCTTTTTCTCTCTTTCACTCTTTCTTTCTCTGTTGGTCTGTCTCTTTTTCCCTGTTCTCTCCCTCTTTTCTTTCTTTCTCTCTTTCTTTCTCTGTCGGTCTGTCTCTTTTTCCCTTTTCGCTCCCTCTTTTCTTTCTTTCTCTCTTTCTCTCTCTGTCGGTCTGTCTCTTTTTCCCTTTTCGCTCCCTCTTTTCTCTCTTTCTCTCTTTCTCTCTCTGTCGGTCTGTCTCTTTTTCCCTGTTCTCTCCCTCTTTTTCTCTCTTTCTCTCTTTCTTTCTCTGTCAGTCTGTCTCTTTTTCCCTGTTCTCTCCCTCTTTTCTTTCTTTCTCTCTTTCTCTGCCAGTCTGTCTCTTTTTCCCTGTTCGCTCCCTCGCTTCTTTCTGTCTTTCTCTCTCTGTCGGTCTGTCTCTTTTTCTCTATTCACTCCCTCTTTTCTTTCTTTCTGCGTCTCTATTCTCCAGATTTTTCTGTCTCCTCTCTTTTTTCTCCCATCTATCCCCATCTCCCTTTTCTCTCCCTTCTTTCTTTCTTTCTTTCTTTCTTTCTCTGTCCTCCATATCTCTTGTCCCTCTCTCGCTTCTGCTGTCTCCTCTCTCCCATCTCCCTTTTCTCTTCCTTCCTTCCTTCCTTCTTTCTGTCGGTCTATCTCTTTGTCCCTTTTCACTCCCTCTTTTCTTTCTTTCTGTGTCTCTGTCTCCTCCCTCTAGCCATCTCCCTTTCCATTTTCTCTTCCTTCCTTCCTTCTTTCTTTCCTTCTCTTTCTTTCTCCCTCCATCACTGGCTCTATTTCTTTTTCTCTGGTCTCTCCTTTCTTCTCCATCTCTCCCTTTCCTCCTTCCCTCCTCTCATCATCCCTCTCTCTCCTTCCCTCCTCTCCTCATCACTCTCTCCTTCCTTCCTCATCCCTCTCTCTTTCTCTCTCGCTCTTTCTGTCACACACTCATGTCTTTTCCTGTTCTCTCCCTTTTTTCTTTCTTTCTTTTTTCTCTGTCTGTCATCGATTTCTCTTGTCCCTCTCTCCTTTCTTCTCCATCTCTCCCTTTCCTCCTTCCCTCCTCTCATCATCCCTCTCTCTCCTTCCCTCCTCTCCTCATCTCTCTCTCCTTCCCTCCTCATCCCTCTCTCTCCTTCCCTCCTCTCCTCATCTCTCCCTCCTCTCCTCATCCCTCTCTTCTTCCCTCCTCCCCTCATCCCTCTCTCCTTCCCTCCTCTCCTCATCCCTCTTTCTCCTTCCCTCCTCTCCTCATCCCTCTCTCTCTTCCCTCCTCTCCTCATCCCTCTCTCCTTCCCTCCTCTCCTCATCCCTCTCTCTCCTTCCCTCCTCTCCTCATCCCTCTCTCTCCTTCCCTCCTCTCCTCATCCCTCTCTCTCCTTCCCTCCTCTCCTCATCCCTCTCTCTCCTTCCCTCCTCTCCTCATCCCTCTCTCTCCTTCCCTCCTCTCCTCATCCCTCTCTCTCCTTCCCTCCTCCCCTCATCCCTCTCTCTCCTTCCCTCCTCTCCTCAATCCTCTCTCCTTCCCTCCTCTCCACACCCCTCTCTCTCCTTCCCTCCTCTCCTCATCCCTCTCTCTTTTTTCCTCCTCTCCTCATCCCTCTCTCTCCTCATCCCTCTCTTTCCTTCCCTCCTCTCCTCACCCCGCTCTCTCCTTCCCTCCTCCCCTCATCCCTCTCTCTCCTTCCCTCCTCCCCTCATCCCTCTCTCTCCTCCCTCTCTCCTCCCCTCATCCCGCTCTCTCCCTCTCTCCTTCCCTCTTTACATGAGTCCCTGTTCATGTGTAGTTGCAGTACAGTTCCACTGGAGGGCGCACTAACACACGCCCCTGTTAGTTCAGCTCCAGGAAACGAGACTGAAACATTTCTGTATTTTAATTTATTCCTGTGAAGGATTTGACTTTATAAACTCAGAAAAATACTGAAGGTTTTTGTTTTATTTAATATTATTAGACGTATTATTTGCATCTGTCTCTATTTATTCAGTTACAGATGTTTTCATGGTTCAAAAACACCAGCAGAAAAGTTCCCCAGTGCAGCTTTAACCCTCTTAGTTTCCTCTATCTCTGGCTCTTGTTTTATTCTGGACATTTACTCGTCTTTTCAGGCTTTTTTTCACACTAAAGAATCACTTTTTAAAAACAAAACTCCTTAAAATTTCAGGATTTTTCTGCCATTAAAATCCACTCTTTAAATAAACACGTTATGAATCTTCCTTCTTTCTCTCTCTCTCTTTCTCTGTCTATTTTGCACACTCTGTCTCTTTTCCTGTTCTCTCCCTCTTTTCTTTATTACTGCATCTGCGTCTCTGCCCTCTATATTTTTCATCACTCTCTCCATTCAGCCCTCTCCTCTCTGTCTCTTTCTCTCCCTTCTCCCTTTTTCTTTTTTCATTCTTTCTTTCTCTTTTCAGTTTATTTTATTCTTTTTCCTTTTTTTTCTTACTCTTTCTTTCTTTCTCTCTCCTTGTTCTCTTTTTTTTCTTTCTTTCATTCACATTTCATATTCTTCTGTCAGATTTGTTCATAAAAACACTTTAATTATACACATTATGTTACGTGGAGTTTTACATTAAAGTAGTTTAGTTTTAGCAGTAGCAGTAGTAGTAGCAGTAGTAGTAGCAGTAGTAGTAGTAGTAGCAGTAGCAGTAGCAGTAGTAGTAGTTGTTGTAGTAGTAGCAGTAGCAGTAGTAGTAGTAGTAGTAGTTGTTGTAGTAGTAGCAGTAGCAGTAGCAGTAGTAGTAGTAGTTGTAGCAGTAGTAGTAGTAGTAGTAGTAGTTGTAGTAGTAGCAGTAGTAGTAGCAGTAGCAGTAGTAGTAGTAGTAGTAGTACTTTATAGTCGTAGTATTCTCCAGTAAAAATCCTGAGCTGTGAGTGTTTCACAGACGCATCAGCACAAAGTGACACTGAGATATGAGTTAATCAGGCTGAGTACATGAGTGTAAAAAACTGCATTATGACTTCATTATGGATATGAAACCACGAGAGCTGCAGGAAAACACCGACACGGCGACGAGCGGACCTGACCACACACCGCGGAACGAGTCAGATCTGCGGGCTCGCCTCCATTTTGAGGATATTAGACTTAGCATAACATGTACAGAGAGGGTTTAGTGTGTGAGTGAAGCAGATCTGACCGAATTTACTGATGTACTTACAGTTCTGGGTATTTTCGAGCTATAAAACCACCTGCGATTGAATAAATGTAAGGCAGAGCTGTTTAAAGTCACACTGCGGGACATTCCGGGCGGGTGATGGACCCTCCAGCCGAAAAAGTTCCGCAGTGCAGCTTTAAAACAAAACCGCGAATGAGGTCAGAAGGATAAAGTCTGTGAGAAAGCGCCTCTTCTTCATGACGGTTTTTCTAGATACAGAAAGAAAGAGAAAGAAGAAAGAAAGACAGAAAAATTAGAAAAAAGAAGGAAAGAAAACAGACAGGAAAAAGAAAGTGAGAAGAAAGAAAGAACACAGAGAGAAGAAAAAAGTGAAAGAAAGAAAATAGAAAGAAAGACAAAAAGAGAAAAGACAAAACAGAAAGACAAAAAAGACAGAAAGACAAAAAGAGAGAAAAAGTGAAAGAAAGAAAAAAGAGGAGAAAGACAGAAAGGAGAGAAGAAAGAAAGAGAAAGAAAGACAGATAAAAGAAAGGAAAAAGTGAGAAGAAAGAAAGAAACACAGAAAAAAGAGAAAGAAAGTAAAAATAGCTAGAACTATGTCACTCTAAAACCACCTGTAACTGGTTAAATGTAAAGTAACACTGTGGAACATTCCAGGCAAAGTAGTGATGTATCCATGGAAACAAGCAGGTGACGGACTCCTAAAGTGAAAAGTTCCACAGTGCAGCTTTAAAACCAAACCCCAAATGTGATGAGAATGAAGAAGTGTGTGAGAAAGTGTCTCCTGTTCTCGTCTCTGTTTTTGTAGATACAGAAAGAAAGAAAAAAGAAGAAAAGACAAAAAGAAAGAAAAAAGACAAAGAAAGAAAAAAGAAAGAAAAAGAGAAAAAGACAAAGAAAGAAAGAAAAAAGACAAAAATGATAAAAAGAAAGAAAAAGACAGAAAAAGAGAAAGAGAAAAAATAAAGAGAAAAAGAAAAGAAAGAAAGAAAGGAAAAAGAAAAAAGACAGAAAGAAAGAAAGAAGACAAAAAAGAAAGAAAAAAGACAAAAAAGACAAAAAGAAAGAAAAAAGACAAAAATGATTAAAAAGAAAGACAAAAGTGAAAAAAAGAGAAAGAAAGAAAGAGAAAGAAAAAAGAAAGAAAAAGAAACGTCTAGAAATATGTCGCTCTAAAACCACCTGTAACTGGTTAAATGTAAAGTAAAGCTGTTTAATGTCACACTGTGGAACATTCCAGACAGAACAATGATGTATCCATGGAAACAAGCAGGTGACGGACTCCTAAAGTGAAAAGTTCCACAGTGCATCTTTAAAACCAAACCCCAAATGTGATGAGAATGAAAAAGTGTGTGTGGAAGTGCCTCCTGTTCTCATCTCTCTGGTGTTTCTAAACTTAGTCCCGGCTCAGGTTTATTTCTGACGCTCTTTCGCCCACGTCGCTCCGTCTCTTCTTCACACTCCTCTTCTTTCGCTCTTTCGCTATTTTTAAATCTCGCTTTTTGTCGGTGAGAAACGATAAAAAAACAGCTGCAGCTTTTAACGTTAAGTGTTCGGACGTAACGGCGCACGGTGAAGATCTGTTCTTCTGGGTGTTTTCACTCTAAAAACACCGACAAATGTATAAATGTAAAGTAGAGCTGCTTAATTATTCATTCGTTTGTTTGTTTGTTTACCGTAAAATACCAAATAAGAGCCGCGTCTCCTTTTTGCAGGTGCATATTTGTACATTTTGATAAAGAAGCGCCGGTTCCGAAAACACGGCGAGTCTAATGTTCGTGCTCATTTGCATAAAATATAAGTGCTGAAAAAAACAGCTCGATGAACCTTCTCGCTCTGCTGCTCCACACTCGCTGCGTCTGTCGTTTGTTTTGCTAACTTAACGTCTGCGTGTTGTGGGAGGGTTTTAAAGACTTTCTGTAATTCAGGAGTCGCTTTAACACGTGGGAAACTCTCCGCTCGCCTGCGTCTGTGCAGAAAGTTTTATAAATTATCGTCACACTGGTTAAAAGAATTTGAGTTCCAGATTTTCCCAGTTTTTGTGAGGAAGGAATGAATCGCCCCAAATCGCCGCCTGGTCTCAAATAAAGGCCTGGTCTGTTAAGCGACTGAAACAGATAAATGTCCCAGTTCTTATTTGGTATTTTATGATTTTGCCTCGTAACGGAAGTAGTTCATTTAAAAAAGTTTGCAGTTGTCCAAAGTTATTCCACGTTTTTACCTTTTATACGTTCAGAAAATTCAAAGCGCCCCACACTAACCCTGATAACCGCAAACCCAACCACACTTTTCATCTGCTTTACAGTGTGTTATATTCAGACTGAGATCGCGCATTAGTGATTCAAATTTCCCAGGCCAACACATCCTCCATCAGGAAAATTACATAGTGCACCTTTAAATGACTTTTTGAGGAATCTTTGCGCCCCCTCCTGGCTAACAGTGAAAAAATCCCCATGTCCGTAATGTCTTCTCTAGATGATGTACGGTGATTTTCAGCTCTTCTCTAGATGATGTACGGTGATTTTCAGCTCTTCTCTAGATGATGTAGGTGATTTTCAGCTCTTCTCTAGATGATGTACAGTGATTTTCAGCTCTTCTCTAGATGATGTAGGTGATTTTCAGCTCTTCTCTAGATGATGTAGGTGATTTTCAGCTCTTCTCTAGATGATGTAGGTGATTTTCAGCTCTTCTCTAGATGATGTAGGTGATTTTCAGCTCTTCTCTAGATGATGTAGGGTGATTTTCAGCTCTTCTCTAGATGATGTAGGTGATTTTCAGCTCTTCTCTAGATGATGTAGGTGATTTTCAGCTCTTCTCTAGATGATGTAGGTGATTTTCAGCTCTTCTCTAGATGATGTAGGTGATTTTCAGCTCTTCTCTAGATGATGTAGGTGATTTTCAGCTCTTCTCTAGATGATGTAGGTGATTTTCAGCTCTTCTCTAGATGATGTAGGTGATTTTCAGCTCTTCTCTAGATGATGTAGGTGATTTTCAGCTCTTCTCTAGATGATGTAGGGTGATTTTCAGCTCTTCTCTAGATGATGTAGGTGATTTTCAGCTCTTCTCTAGATGATGTAGGTGATTTTCAGCTCTTCTCTAGATGATGTAGGTGATTTTCAGCTCTTCTCTAGATGATGTAGGTGATTTTCAGCTCTTCTCTAGATGATGTAGGTGATTTTCAGCTCTTCTCTAGATGATGTAGGTGATTTTCAGCTCTTCTCTAGATGATGTAGGTGATTTTCAGCTCTTCTCTAGATGATGTAGGTGATTTTCAGCTCTTCTCTAGATGATGTAGGTGATTTTCAGCTCTTCTCTAGATGATGTAGGTGATTTTCAGCTCTTCTCTAGATGATGTAGGGTGATTTTCAGCTCTTCTCTAGATGATGTAGGTGATTTTCAGCTCTTCTCTAGATGATGTAGGTGATTTTCAGCTCTTCTCTAGATGATGTAGGTGATTTTCAGCTCTTCTCTAGATGATGTAGGTGATTTTCAGCTCTTCTCTAGATGATGTAGGGTGATTTTCAGCACTTCTCTAGATGATGTACAGTGATTTTCAGCTCTTCTCTAGATGATGTAGGTGATTTTCAGCTCTTCTCTAGATGATGTAGGTGATTTTCAGCTCTTCTCTAGATGATGTAGGTGATTTTCAGCTCTTCTCTAGATGATGTACGGTGATTTTCAGCTCTTCTCTAGATGATGTAGGTGATTTTCAGCTCTTCTCTAGATGATGTAGGTGATTTTCAGCTCTTCTCTAGATGATGTAGGTGATTTTCAGCTCTTCTCTAGATGATGTAGGTGATTTTCAGCTCTTCTCTAGATGATGTAGGTGATTTTCAGCTCTTCTCTAGATGATGTAGGGTGATTTTCAGCTCTTCTCTAGATGATGTAGGTGATTTTCAGCTCTTCTCTAGATGATGTAGGTGATTTTCAGCTCTTCTCTAGATGATGTAGGTGATTTTCAGCTCTTCTCTAGATGATGTAGGTGATTTTCAGCTCTTCTCTAGATGATGTAGGTGATTTTCAGCTCTTCTCTAGATGATGTACGGTGATTTTCAGCTCTTCTCTAGATGATGTAGGTGATTTTCAGCTCTTCTCTAGATGATGTAGGTGATTTTCAGCTCTTCTCTAGATGATGTACGGTGATTTTCAGCTCTTCTCTAGATGATGTAGGTGATTTTCAGCTCTTCTCTAGATGATGTAGGTGATTTTCAGCTCTTCTCTAGATGATGTACGGTGATTTTCAGCTCTTCTCTAGATGATGTAGGTGATTTTCAGCTCTTCTCTAGATGATGTAGGTGATTTTCAGCTCTTCTCTAGATGATGTACGGTGATTTTCAGCTCTTCTCTAGATGATGTAGGTGATTTTCAGCTCTTCTCTAGATGATGTAGGTGATTTTCAGCTCTTCTCTAGATGATGTACGGTGATTTTCAGCTCTTCTCTAGATGATGTAGGGTGATTTTCAGCACTTCTCTAGATGATGTACGGTGATTTTCAGCTCTTCTCTAGATGATGTAGGTGATTTTCAGCTCTTCTCTAGATGATGTAGGTGATTTTCAGCTCTTCTCTAGATGATGTAGGGTGATTTTCAGCTCTTCTCTAGATGATGTAGGTGATTTTCAGCTCTTCTCTAGATGATGTAGGGTGATTTTCAGCACTTCTCTAGATGATGTACAGTGATTTTCAGCTCTTCTCTAGATGATGTAGGTGATTTTCAGCTCTTCTCTAGATGATGTAGGTGATTTTCAGCTCTTCTCTAGATGATGTAGGTGATTTTCAGCTCTTCTCTAGATGATGTAGGTGATTTTCAGCTCTTCTCTAGATGATGTAGGTGATTTTCAGCTCTTCTCTAGATGATGTAGGTGATTTTCAGCTCTTCTCTAGATGATGTATGGTGATTTTCAGCTCTTCTCTAGATGATGTAGGTGATTTTCAGCTCTTCTCTAGATGATGTAGGTGATTTTCAGCTCTTCTCTAGATGATGTAGGGTGTTTTTCAGTCCTGTGGGTGAAGCGCCTTCAGACGAGTTCGTTCAAACACAACATGAGCCAAAATGTGAACTCTGCATTTTGAAGATTTCAATCCAAGATGGCCGCCTTCTGCTTTGTCAGGGGGCATGGCCATAATAATATTTTTTGTTTGTCTTCAAGTGACGAATGCGTGTACCGAATTTCGTGGCTCTACGACAAAGTTGAGCTGGGACGGCTCCCATAGGAGTGGGCGGAGCCTAATATTCGAGGTGGCGAATTATCTCCATTTTTGATCCCCACACATGAAACCTATATTTTCTCGACTCTGGCCTAACTAACAGCGTATTTACGGATTCTCAGACAATAAAACAGCTTCCAATTAGATGCAAACTACACACAACAAACTTATTTTAACCTTTTGGTTTCATTTTTCTCTGTATCACCCACTCTTATTGAAGTAGAAAGTAAATAATAACATGTTCTTCCTCTTCTCTCCTGCCCGTCTTGCCCCTCTGCCCCCTCTCCTTTTGCCCCTCTCGTCTCACCCCCTCTGCCCTCCTGCCCTCTTTTCTCCTGCGTTTCCTCTCAGGGGAGACCTGGACCACCTGGAGGACGAGAACTGGACTCCGTGCGTGAACAACGTGAACGGATTCATCTCGGCGTTTCTCTTCTCCATCGAGACGGAGACGACCATCGGGTACGGGTACCGAGTCATCACCGACCAGTGTCCCGTGGGCACCATGTTGCTGCTGCTGCAGGCCATCCTGGGCTCCATGGTCAACGCTTTTATGGTGAGAGAAAAGGAGAGAAGGAGGGAGAGAAGGAGGGGGATACTGGGATCTATGGTCAACGCTTTTATAGTGAGAGAGAAACAAGAGGGAGAGATACTGGGGTCCATGGGCGACACTTTTATGGTGAGAGAAAAAGAGAGACTGCGTTTACACTGAAACAAATCACTGTATCACTGTATCACTGCACTGGAAACGATTTGCGTCACACACGTCGTGTCTGGATCACCTGAAACAATATTCACATGACTCGGCTGGCATCATGACGCCACGACACGACGTGGGCGATAAAAACAAAGAGCGGAGCACCGCATCTGAAGTTTCCGTAGTTCTGTGGAAGTTACAGCAGCCGATTTCGAGCCGAGGAAGACGCAAGCCCGAAAACAGTCTTTACGTGGACTGACGGCGTTTCGCGTTTGTCTAGGGTTTGTTTAAACTGTTTTCCGCAATAGCGTCACATGCCCGATGTCACGAACTCAGCGAATCAGGAAGGCGCAAGTCACAGTGATGCGGTCCAATAAGAACAGCAACCAGAGCTCCCACGTCAGCGTATACATCAGTGTTTTCAGGCGTCCACACGGTGCCGGATCAGATCCGTACTCAGGTGAATACGTGGGAGCTGGTGTTTCCAGATCGTTCCATCTCCAGAGTAATTTTCCATCAGATTAGTGTGGACGAACACTGCATCCACAACGAAAATGACTCAAATACGTTCTAGTGTGGACGGGGTCAGAGAAAGAGAGGGGAGGGAGAGAGATGGAGGGAGATACTGGGATCTATGGTCAACACTTTCATGGTGAGAAAAAGAGAGAAGAAACTAGAGGGAGGGAGGAGGGAGAGAGACGGAGTTATTAAACTTAGGCCATGTCCACACACACATATATTTCTATAAACGCATATCTGCTACACTTCGTTTTATAAAAAGTCTTGCGTCCACAGCCCCGCATAATTACGCTCTTGGCGCGGTTATGAGCATCCAGACCAGCAGGTGGCAGTGTTTTCCTAAAAATAAGCTGCAGTCCGTCCAATCAGAGGCTCCATTTTGCGTCGTCATTTCCGCAAAACATGAAACGTGGAGCCAGGAGGTCGTTTGTGTGACCGACAAAGAGGTGGAACTGCTTTAAGTGTGGTTATGGAAAACAAAGTTAACAAGACACAAGAAAATATGGATTGGGAATCAGGCCAAAGCAGGAATATGGACATTTTAACTCCATTTGTGGAGCCTGTAAGAGGGTCAGAGGTAACAGGCTTCTTAGAGTGTCCCTGCTCCACTGTCTGACAGAAACAAGGCGCATCTATGACGTTTATGCACTTATGTCGCAAATAGTGACGTTTAAAAACACAAATCACCGTTATTCATGTCCACAAACGCAAAACCGGAGTTTACCAAAATCTTCACTTTGGCCAGAGTTTTCCAAAAGCACGGTTTTAAGGACTTAATCCTTTTAGTTCTGTGTGGATGAGGCCAAATCGTATAAAAACAACTTTGTTTAATCAGATGCCCGGCTCTGTGGGGACAAGGCCTTAAAGTCAAATGAACTTCTTCCTGGATCATGTAAACGTTTCTTCTTCTTCAAAATAATCCCGGTGGTTGGTGCTCGTTGGCTCGTCCTTCTGATCCGGCTCCTCCAGTCGTCTCTTGGGACTTTCCTCCACGTCTCTTTGGATTTGTGAGCGGGATGTGGGAGTGGGCTGAGGTGTGGCAGCCTCAGACTCAGTTTGTCTTCTTCCTCCTTCTCCCACACTCTTCCCTTCTCCTCCTCAGCTCACAGACGTAAAGCGTGAGGAGAGAATTCTGCAGCCGCTGCTTCATTATCATCGAAACGGCCACGGGAAAAAGTTCGGATCGTGTTTGTGTTGGCGGCGAAACAACAAATGGAGATGACAGAAAAGCCGGGAGCAGCTGAAGTGTGGGTTTTCTTCCCAAAGACGGAAATAAGTTTGTGTCGCTGTCCGATCAGAACCTTCCCCACCCCCAGACGCTGAGAGGACTTAAATAAAGACGATTTAATGAGTTTTCCGTGGAAACCTGAATTCAGAATTATTATTTCCATGTAAACTCGAAGAAGAACATTTTAATTCTGAACTATTTAATTCAGAACAATTAAAAAACACCATGTAAACGTGGCCGTACTGTGGAAGTTTACAGCCAAACCTTCCACGGCAACAAGCAGGTCTGTGGAAAATGCGAGCCCACTTACAGTAAAGATGCATGTTGCTATACGTCCATTTTAAAGGCAGATTCGCTCATTCGTTTCTATTGTGCGTCCAGTGTGTTTTATCGAGTTACACACACACAAACGCACACACTTGTATCTCTGTGCGGCTTAATGCATGTGGCAGCCTCTCTTTCTATAGGCGCCGGGTCTCTGCTGTGTGCGCTCCTTCTCCGGCCCCTCATTGGTCCCTCTCCGGCCCCTCATTGGTCCCCGTGGAGAAATCCTGTCCCTTCATTAGCTGCGACAGTGACTCACTCCTCCACCGGGGGCAGTATTTCTCTCCCAAAGCGCTGAGGAGGCTGGAAAAGTGCCGGACAAAGCAGTTTCCCATGATTCCTGTTTATTCATGTTCGCAGCTCGGACGGTGCCGCGTGTTTGTGAACGTGGCAGGAAACACGGTGCGTTTAAAGACGTTGTGAAGACTGAGGATTGTTTAAATAAGAGGAGCGGAGGTAGACAGAAAAGAATACAACTAATAATAAATACTAATGAAGCGGAGGCAGAGATTCAAATGTGATGATTGTAAATGTAATAAATGTAATAAATGTGGCTCAGTGGCCAAAATTGAACATTACAAACACTCAAATCTATCAGGAAATGACTTAAAAGTAGTGAAATGATCTGTCCATGCAGCAAGATCAGTTTACTTTACTTTTTACAGTTTAATTCTCTTAAAATAAACGACCTCTAGACGAGAATGAAGCGTCTCTGTGAGTGTTCGTGGGCTGGAAATTAAGTTTATAGACGCTAAGTTTGAGATAAACAGACTCGAGTATCAAGCAAATGTGTGTCACTGCTTAAAAATAATATGTTTTAAGATTGTAGTAAAAGATTATGAAAGGAAAGGTCAAAATGATATCAGTTAAGCATAGTGACTAAAAGTGTTTATTAAAAGAATGGGGGGGGGAATAAATGATAAAATGGCCAGAATATAATTATGAGGGGCCACATGTGGGAGAGAATCTGAGAATATTGTGTCTTATGTGGAGTTTGCATGTTCTCTCCATGGGTTTCCTCGTGATACTGCGGTAAAAACATGTACAAGCGAAGTTAAGTCCTGTGGAGCTTAAATGTGGTTCATCTTTCCCCTCTTCTTCAGGCTGTACATGCGTGTTATAACCATATATAAATGGACATAGCTAACGTGCTAACGTGCTAACGTGCTAGCTGCCACGTTCCAAACAGGAAGTTCGGATGCGGCTCTTCCGGCTCCTACTGACTCTGGTTCCCACTGGCTCACGTTAAAATATCGTGGCCCCTCTCGCTGTAACTGCTGATCCTGATGTTTTTTAGTTAGTTATTTTGTTTTTGTTGTGGCTATTTTGTCATCTAAAAAATCCTTTTCATCAGCTAATCATAAGCAGGGCCGGGCCTGGTCAGTACTTGGATGGGAGACGCTGGGAATTCCAGGTGCCACAGGGGGGCGCCAGTCGCAAAAACTGTCGCTGTGTCCTTAGGCAAGTGTAATATCGCGGCTCCTCTCTCTGTACCTGCAGCTGTGGCCTCGTCATTTTGGTCTTAAAATCTTAAAATGTTCGTATTAACCCGCTCTACGTGATCCTGGGGTTTTTATTTTGCAGTTTTATCAGTCTAAAAAATCCTATTCATAATATAATATACAAATTCATGGTGGTTGGTAATAATAAAATTGTGAAACGAGTGCGTAATTAAGGAAAATTGTTGGACTCGTCACATTTACTTTGTGTTTTTGCCATTTTTACGCATCTTTTTCTGTATTTTACCTCAACAAATGCCAATTTATGCCTTTTTTTACTGTTGGCAGGTGTCAAACTGGTCAAAAATAGGGACATTTCTTGTACAAAACTGGGATAAATCACTGGTTTTGGATCAATCTACTGGGACAGGGGACACGGGGCTCAAAACTGGGACTGTCCCGGGTAAATAGGGACGTCTGGTCAGCCTACATTAACATCGTGAGCTTCATTTGAGCGGAACTGAACGCTATAAATGGCCTTACGCTCACTTAGTCCACTTCTTTATACAGAATATGGTATAAACTGTAGTTCAGCTCTTCTTCTTCAGGCGGGCTGTATGTTTGTGCATAAACTGTAGTTCATCTCTTCTCCTTCTCTTTCTCCTCCAGGTGGGCTGCATGTTTGTGAAGATCTCTCAGCCAAACAAACGCGCAGAGACTCTGGTTTTCTCCAAACACGCGGTGATTTCCCTGCGGGACGACAAGCTGTGTCTGATGTTCAGGGTGGGGGACCTGAGGAGCTCGCACATCGTCGGGGCCAACATGAGGGCCAAGCTGATCAAGAGCAAACAGACGCAGGAGGGTAAGAGACGACGAAACAATCTCACTTTTGTTTATTTTTCCGGACAAGACGCTGAACTCGCGACCTTTTACCGGATGAAAAATGTTGAGAATCACGGTGTAAAGGCCACCGTCACTACAGGAGATTTATGCCGCGATTTGCTTCTCCCCGTGACCCGACTTTGTGTCTTCGTGTGCGACTTTGAAGCCGCCGCTCTCACGTGTTGGTGCGATTTCGAGCTGCTGGACACTTTTATGAACGCGACAAGTGAGAGAACGACTGGAAACAGTTTTAAATGCCAAACACAAAGACCAAATCAAAGCAGGAATTCGCAAACATCAGGAGCCGCAAAATAATCGTGCGTCCAACTCCAGTCCACTGTGGAAGTATAAAAACTTCCTTCATCGGGTTTAATACGAGTTTCTCTGAATACTTAAGGTTTCCAGTGTAAAACAGATTCAGTTCAGTGTCGTAGTTTGTGAATTATATCTCGAAATCATCTCCTGACCCTAAACCACGGAGCTGCGGGTCGTGTTTTTCACAGTTGTTTCAGAAATTGTCGCCGTTGTTCAAACAGTGAATCTCCCATAAAGTTAAACAGGCTCCGGCTCCATCTGAAATTATGACATTAAAGTCTGAATGTCAGTACAGCACATTAAACCTTTCTTCTCCTCTTTCCACCTGTATCCCTCTCTTCTCCTCTCTCCTCTCTTCTTTCTCCTCTCCTCTCTCCTTTCCTCTTTCTCCTCTCCTCTCTCCTCCTTTCTCTCCTCTCCTCTTTCTTCTCTCCTCTCCTCTATCCCCTCTTTGTCCTCTCCTTTCCTCTCTCCTCCCCTCTCCTCCTCTCTCCTTTCCTCCCCTCTTTCCTTCTCTCTCCTCTCCTCTTTCTCCTCTCTTCTCTCTTCTTTTTCCTCTCCTCTTTCCAACTTTCGTCTTCTCATCTCTTCCCTCTTTCTCCCCTCTCCTCTCCTCCTTCCTCCTCTTTCTCCTCTCTCCTCTCCTCTCCTCTTTCACCTCTCTCTCCTCTCCTCTCTCCACCTTTCTACCTCTCCTCCCTCCTCCTCTCTCTCTCCTCTTTCTCTCCTCTCCTCCTTCTCCTCCCCTCTCTCCTCTTCTCCTCTCTCCATCTTTTTCCTCTTCTCTCCTCCTCTCCTCTTTCTCCTCTATTCTCTCCTTTCTCCTCTTTCCTCTCCTCTTTCTCCTCTCTCCTCTCCTCTTTCTCTTCTCGCCTCCCCTCTTTCTTCTCTCCTCTCTCCTCTCCTCTTTCTCCTTTATATCTCCTCTTTCTCCTCCCTCCTCTCCTCTCTCTTCCTCCCCTCTTCCTCTCCTCTCCTTCTTCCTCCTCTCCTCCTCCTCCCCTCTTTCTCCTCTCCTCCTGTTTCCTCTCCTCCTCCTCCTCCTCAGGTGAGTTCATCCCTCTGGACCAGACCGACATCTCCGTGGGCTTTGAGACGGGAGACGATCGTCTGTTCCTGGTTTCTCCTCTGATCATCTCCCATGAGATCGACGCTCATTCTCCGTTCTGGGACATGTCTCATGCTCAGCTGGAGAAGGACGACTTCGAGATCGTCGTCATTCTGGAGGGAATGGTCGAGGCCACAGGTAAAACACACACACACGAGTTCAGGTTTAGCTTTTACCCACGAGGGACGAGAACTTTGAGGACCAAAAATTTGAACTTTGAAGCCAAAAGAGGCCAGTAGTTACAGCGGCGAATCTACAACCAGCGCCCATATTTGGACATCCGTGTGTGCAACCAAAGAGCCAATCAGGAGCGAGGTTGTTGAAGATACTCACCTCCTTCCCGCCTGCACCGCTTACCATCAATAAAACCTGTTACTAACTCTAGGAGGAGCGACCTCGAGGGAAAAGACTGGTTTTTAATTATTGTTTATATCTTAATTTTTGGATAAAAACGTGAAATAAAAAGCCCAGAATCACATAGAACAGGTTAATACGAACATTTCAAGACCAAAATCATGATCTTGACCGCAACAGTTTTTCAAAACAAAGTGAACTGGAGCCGGATCGTGCCCATGTTCACCTGCAGGAACTCCAAAGTAAAAAACGAATATGTTCCTTAGCAAACCTGTATCTGCTTGTGGACATGGGGCGTCACTGGATAAAATAAAGAGAATGAACAGATAAACGTCACAGAAATCGAGAGATTATTTTGTAAATATACGCTGCAAGTAAAAAAGTATCACGAGGGACGTAACAATAACGTAAATCTGGTGATATCATATCGTCAAAGGTCTCAATAATATCGTGGAGCATCACAATATATCGAATCCCAAGTCTCTTTGCTTAAATGAACAGTTCTGATGCAGAAATAGCTAAAAAAAACAGTGAACTACATAGACCATGATAATAATAATAATAATAATAATCTCAAAGTGCTACAGTGAGAGCATAAAAAAGATGATAAAAACACTGACAAATTACATTTAAAACATCCTAACACGAGGTAAACAAGGCAAAATCCTAGTCGGCCTTTTTAAACAGAAATGTCTTCAGTCGGATCCTTTGCTCCGTTTCAGCGCAGACGACATGAAGAAATAACTGTTCTAAGCACTTTTACATCTTCATTCTTTGGATTAAGTCTCGTGGAGGCGTTTTTAGAGGAAAAAGTTGCAGATTCACAGTTTTATATTGTAATAAATCTGGTTTGGTGAGATGTTTACGGTGAAAATATCGAGAGATTTGGATTTCGTTCCGTCCCTAACGACAATAAATGTTGCACCAAATGAACTGGTCAAAGCGTTTTAGAGTCTTTGTTATTATGTAGAATATCATAATGTCGTGAGCTTTCCAACGAAATCGCAACAAATATCGTACCGTGAACTTCGTACCGTGACGATATCGTATCGTGAGACTTGGATATCGTTACGCGCCTTAGTTCCGCCCATGAGCAGCTTTTACACTCAGGAAAACAGGCGCTTGTGCATTGAACTCGCAAAGAGTTAACGCGGATCGTCTCTGTTACGTTTTTATCATCTCCGTGTCGCCGACCTGATGAAGTCCGGGGTCTTGGATCTGGTGATGACAGTGAAAATCTGCGAGTTTCTGTGAGCGTTTCGCAGAGCCCCATATGTGAGTGACGGACGGGCAGCAGCTCCGGCTCAGCTCGGTGTGACTCTAAGCGTCGCAACAGTTAGTCACATTTCCTCCGCACGTTTTTATTTATTTCGCTGCTTTTTTTTTTTTCTCTTCCGCAAACACGAACCGTCTAACTGTGCGTGTGACCGCGAGGGAAGCAGGAGGTGGAAGAGGCTTTCGGAGGGCGGAGGCTGGAGGTTGGCGGCTCCATCTCCCCTCTGCTCTTTTACCGAGTATTTGTGATACGATTGTCCCAAAAATCGATACGCAGGAAGACTAACTGGTACTAAAACTATCATCGCAACTATACTTATCTGAAGTGTCGATACTCTTCATACGACGACACCCACAGCGTTTGGCCCCAGTCAAATGAAGCTCATCGATTCCTACAACATTTCACGAGCAAAACGGTTTCCAAAGTTCTGCACAACACTGGTAAAACAATCCAGGAATATAATATAAAGCGAAGGAATTTATTTACGGACAAAATGGCGAAATAAAAACCCCCGGGATCACGTGGAGCGGGTTAGTGCGAACATTTTAAAGCCGAAAATGACGAGGCCACAGCTGCAGATGTACAGAGAGGGGCGACGGTTTTTCAACTGGAGTCAGCGGAGCAGGAAGTGCGTCCATTTTCACTTCCTGTTTTGGAACGCGGCGGCGGCTATACGCACGCAGTCTACAACCGATACTTAAGAAAATACAGGATAAAACTTTTATTATTGTTTACTGTCGATTGTTTTGTGTTTTCAAAGTTCTTAAAGCGGCTCTTCGGGTCAAAATAAGTCCGCTGTACCGTCTGCGATTTTAAAGCGTTTTATTGTCCGATAAAGAGGAAGTGCACGTTAGCATGCTAGATGTCGTTACCATTATCGGCGCGGCAAAACTTCGAATGCCTCTGAATGTTGTGAAAAGCTCTTATAATCTCGATGTTCCGAACGCATGAGGGAAAAGAGGAAAAACTTTTGACCACTGCAAATGTTTAAAATGAACCAGACACTTTTTTATTTTATTTTTTTTTGCTGTTAAAAGAAGTTTCTGGCCCGTCAGAGATGTGTCTGTTTTTAAGGCAGAAGGAAAGTCAAGAGCCTCTTACCTATTTTCCACACTAAAGGTCTCCAAACCTCTTTGTTTTTTTGCAATAATGATTTGATATATGCATGTGGACACATGTTTAATGAGGTACGGCTCCGATTTGTCGGGATGCACTGATCCAGCTCTTTCTGCTCTGATACTGAGTCAGTATTTTGGGTTTAAGTTCCTGCAAATACCCGATATGAACCCGTAGAGACTGAAAATATGAATTATTTACTTTAAACACAAACAGCACATGGTAAGAAAAATATATTCAAATGTGTCTTTCCATTTAAAGTATAATACGTTCTTAACAAATGTATTAGACCGCCCAGTATGAGGTGTTTGCTGCTGCCAAATGTATTTTATTTTATTATTTGTTTATTTGACAGGGACAGTGCAGTCGGACATAGTTAGAAAACAGAGCCTGCAGCTGATGTGACGCACACAGACTTTAGCAGACGCTCATTTTCAACCCCCGAACCCCGTGAGCTTTTCTACACTGACATCAAATCTAAAGTACAGTTTCAAGTATCAACTCTTCACCTGCAGATTGACGTTCATTTCTGTTCACCAAAATATCTTTTTGTGTTTCTATGACGGTCAATCCTCCAGTTCATGCACGACCTTTTATCAAAATGACATCTTTAATGCTAAAATAGAACCGTTGTTGCTGTCCGTACATTTCCAGAGTCTCATCCACAAGCAAATCTCCGGGAACAGCGAGAAACTATTTGGACTCAACTTTGACTTTGCAAAACGACATGAAAACGCACAAAATATTCACATTTTTGGTTAATATTTGTCAACAGGGACGATTTTGTTGCTCCAGTTGGTCATTTTCTAAATAAATAGCGATGAAAGTTTCGGATAAACTACGAAGTTCTTTGTGTTTTCTTGTTTTCATATCAGGTTCTCTAATACATTTGTTAAGCTCTGTACATTTAAGTAAAGTGGAATATCAGCTGAACCGATATTTTGGGTGCCGATCGACCCTTATCTGCGCGGTATCGGTATCGGTATCGGCGCGTCCGTACACTTGAGTCCACGCGTTCACCTCCAGCACTTCCAGCCCGTGAAGACAAAGGCCCCTCGGCTCGTCTCTTTGTCTCTGATTTAAACGTGGGGCGTGTCGTCAGAATCCTGCGGACCTCAGCAGCTCCGCAGTGTCACTGATTTCACTTCTGGTCCACGGCCAAATGCACATCCCTTTAACTCGTGCCTTTAACTCATCCCTTTAATAACGGCACATAATAAGAGCGGGAACAAAGGCCCCGTGTCCCTGAGTGTCTCCGAGCGAACATTAAGAACGGCCCATTTGAATCCATTACAGCGTATGTCACATATGTTAAACAGCGGCTTCTGCGTCTGCATTAAGTATTGATCACTTTGGCTTAGGTCTGAGGAAGAAATGAAGGTGGAATTAATAGAGTGAAGTCTTATGGATTTGGAAAAAAAACAGAGGGGATTTTAAGCTTAAAGGTTCTTCACAGCAAAAAAGGCCTATCAAAAAATAAGAAAAAACTACTAATTTTGAGGTAAAAATGCTGTATTTTAAGTGAAATTTTCTGCCAGTGCAGTAAGAAATTTTCACTTACCGAGTTTTCTTAAAACAAGACAAATACAAATCTCGTTCTGAGCAGAAAACACTAGATTCAAGTGTTTATGGCAAGATTCTCACCTTATTTTGAGCATATTTACCCTTGATTTAAGTAATTATTGCTCATTACTGCTTATTTCTAGTGTATAACATGTCTTAAATCAGGTTATTATTTCTTAAATAGATCCTTGTTTTAAGAAAACTTTCTTTTGAGCCTTCACAATATCTTTACATTTGATCAAATACAACATGAAATCAATTACATTTGTAACTGCATTTACTGAAATGTCACATTTTCCACTTTCCCACATGTTAGAAACACTGAGGACAGTGAGGTTCAGATCTGAGCCAGAGAAAAGAACTGGTTTGAGAAGGAAGTTAAAGAGGCTTAACCTGGACTGAGTTCATATAAAAAGTGCTTAGAATAAGTTGTAATATCGAGATAAGATAAATCAGGATGAAATATCTGGAAACAAGTAAAAAAATCTCATCTTATTAAGTAAAAAATCCTTAAAATGTATCTTTGAAGATGAATCTGCTTAATTCAAGTCACTTTAACTATGCGAGAAAATCCTTTTTGCAGTGTTTATGTTGTAAAACTCTTTAAGCTTTAAGTCGTGTTATAATGTTGAGGTTTGCACGGGACAGAATTTTCAGTCGTTCGTTTTCTCACGAAAGGTCTTTTCATTGGCCCGGAAAAAAACACACACATAATTCCTTAAGTGGGACTTTTAAATGTCTGATTTCAGGTTCCTTGATTTTTTTTGACAGTAAATGTGCCGCTCTGAAGCTCTGTGAGGTTCTCCAGAGCTGCTCTGTTCTTCTGCTGTGAAGCTCCATCAGACACAGAGAAACGGAAAGAAATTGACTATAAAATGTGCAGGAGATTAGACCACATCCGCACGTTTAGGCTGCTTAAAATGTTTTTATTAACGCCAAATAAACTATCCAGCACCAGTTAGTGCTGAAGTCTCTGCCCTGGCTCCTGGGAGCTTCAGGACAGATTTTAAAGTTCTTTTATTGGTTTATGAAGCTCTTAATGGTTTATTTATCTGATCTGCTTTTATCATAAGAGCCTCTCGGACTCTCGGGGCCTCAGGTTTCCTCTTTAGTCCAAACTAAAACTCACAGTGACGCGTCGTTCAGGTTTGTGGATCTGAGGATCATATTTTTAAAAGGAAACTCAAACGTATCTTTTTAATTTAGCTTTTAATTGAAACTTTTACTTGTTTTAAATGTATTATTTTTTTTCTATTATTAGTATATTTGTTTAAAATTAAATTACAAATATTTTACTTAGTTTCTATCTAATTTTAGCTCTTCATTTTTATTTTCACTATAACCTTTACGAGCTTTATGTTTTATGTTTTATTTTTTCTGTCTAAACTGTTGTAAATGTGGGAGAAACACTGGGGCGGTGCTGCTGTTGTTTTGAATCATTGTCACTTTTCTGTGTATGAAAAGTGCTCTACAAATAAAGTTTGTTTGATTGAATTGAATTGTGTATGATGGGCGGACATGAATCATTTGTATATTTTACTTTAGACTCATATTTAGTTTGAAAAACATTAACCGGAAGCTCCACAAACCTACAGCGGGACAATTCAGACCGTTGTGAAAAACATCTATTGCAATGAGATATTTTCCCCAAATCGTTCAGTCATTCGTTCATTACTGACCTCTCTCTGCTGCCCCCTTCTGTCCTGTTACAGCACTGACCTCTCTGCTGCCCCCTTCTGTCCTGTTACAGCACTGACCTCTCTGCTGCCCCCTTCTGTCCTGTTACAGCACTGACCTCTCTGCTGCCCCCTTCTGTCCTGTTACAGCACTGACCTCTCTGCTGCCCCCTTCTGTCCTGTTACAGCACTGACCTCTCTGCCGCCCCCCTTCTGTCCTGTTACAGCACTGACCTCTCTCGCGCCCCCTTCTGTCCTGTTACAGCACTGACCTCTCTGCTGCCCCCTTCTGTCCTGTCACAGCACTAACCTCTCTGCTGCCCCCTTCTGTCCTGTCACAGCACTGACCTCTCTGCTGCCCCCTTCTGTCCTGTTACAGCACTGACCTCTCTGCTGCCCCCTTCTGTCCTGTTACAGCACTGACCTCTCTCTGCTGCCCCCTTCTGTCCTGTTACAGCACTGACCTCTCTGCTGCCCCCTTCTGTCCTGTTACAGCACTGACCTCTCTGCTGCCCCCTTCTGTCCTGTTACAGCACTGACCTCTCTGCCGCCCCTTCTGTCCTGTTACAGCACTGACCTCTCTGCCGCCCCCTTCTGTCCTGTCACAGCACTAACCTCTCTGCTGCCCCCTTCTGTCCTGTCACAGCACTGACCTCTCTGCTGCCCCCTTCTGTCCTGTCACAGCACTGACCTCTCTGCTGCCCCCTTCTGTCCTGTTACAGCACTGACCTCTCTGCTGCCCCCTTCTGTCCTGTTACAGCACTGACCTCTCTGCTGCCCCCTTCTGTCCTGTCACAGCACTAACCTCTCTGCTGCCCCCTTCTGTCCTGTCACAGCACTGACCTCTCTGCTGCCCCCGTGTGTCCTGTATCAGCACTGACCTCTTTGCTGCCCCCTTCTGTCCTGTTACAGCACTGACCTCTCTGCTGCCCCCTTCTGTCCTGTTACAGCACTGACCTCTCTGCTGCCCCCTTCTGTCCTGTCACAGCACTAACCTCTCTGCTGCCCCCTTCTGTCCTGTCACAGCACTGACCTCTCTGCTGCCCCCTTCTGTCCTGTTACAGCACTGACCTCTCTGCTGCCCCCTTCTGTCCTGTTACAGCACTGACCTCTCTGCTGCCCCCTTCTGTCCTGTTACAGCACTGACCTCTCTGCTGCCCCCTTCTGTCCTGTTACAGCACTGACCTCTCTCTGCTGCCCCCTTCTGTCCTGTCACAGCACTGACCTCTCTCGCGCCCCCTTCTGTCCTGTTACAGCACTGACCTCTCTCTGCTGCCCCCTTCTGTCCTGTCACAGCACTGACCTCTCTGCTGCCCCCTTCTGTCCTGTCACAGCACTGACCTCTCTGCTGCCCCCTTCTGTCCTGTTACAGCACTGACCTCTCTGCTGCCCCCTTCGGTCCTGTTACAGCACTGACCTCTCTCGCGCCCCCTTCTGTCCGTTGCAGGTATGACGTGTCAGGCTCGCAGCTCGTACTTGGCGGAGGAGGTTCTGTGGGGCCATCGCTTCAGTCCGATGATGTTGCTCGCCGAGGGATTCTTCGACATCGACTACGGAGCGTTTCACCACACGTTCGAGGTACAGACCGGGGGACGGGTCGGGGGTTAACCCTCGAAGACCTTTTACGGTTAGAAAGTTCTGCGCAGTTATAGAAAATATATTCCTCATTATCGTAGACGATGCCGTAGGTCTTCGAGGGTTAAAGGGGACCCGGCTCTTCTTGGGTATTTTACAGCCCCTGTCCTGTCTCTGCTGCCCCCTGCAGGTGGACACGCCTGCCGCCTCCGCTCACGAGCTGGCTTTAGCCGCCGCCCGTCTGGACGCTCACCTGTACTGGTCCATCTCCAGCCGCCTGGACGAAGAGCCGGCGCTGCCCACCCAGTTGCCCCAGACGCAGGCGCTCCAAAGCGGACTCACGAGCTCCACCGGGCCCCCGGAGGACCCCGCCGCCGCCGCCCAGGAGCCGGACAAACAGGGGAGCAACGCCGCCGCCGAGCCCAACGGGACCGTCGCCACCGACCAATCGGAATCAGACGCCTAGAACTGAGAATGTTTACAGAGACTCGCCTCCCCCAACTTTAGTGTTTTCATTCTGCAAACGAGATCATCCACACGAGCTCAGACGACGACGGTTCACAGTTTAGATCTGACATGTTTAAGCTTCACGTGATCAGAAAACGGCGTGGTCCAAAATGTGTGCCATCGTTTCGCAGGCCAATAATTCCAGCAGTTCTTGTTGAAATAACCTCAAATTTTCACAGAACGTACAGACCCTTTTAGGGCGGAAGTGATGAAAAAGCTGTGTGTGCATTTTGGCAACAGAAGTGTCATCGTTCGCCGTTCATCACGATTAATTCCAGCGAAGTAAAGTCTTAAAGTTTTACTCACTGCTCGCACAAGGATCTGGCAGTCGGACACCGTTTGTCAAAGGCTCGTTCAGGAAATATTTGCGATGTTTTGACGATAATCCTTTCGCAGAGCTCGACAAGCTGCTGAGTTGTGCCGTACTTCTGTCGCCAAAACGCGCAACCGAGCCTACGTCACCACTGTTTAATAACACTAAACGGGTCTATAGAAACGGATCGAGATTTTCTATTTAATGTTTTATTTTTGTTCTGTTTTCAGGTTGAGCCGTTCACTCCCAAACAGAAGTCGTTTTGCGTCGTGTATTTGGAATATTCTTGCACACAGTCACCCACGGTTTGGCGAATCCTGAGGAAACGATCGGAAATTAAACCGTCTGCAGCTCCGAAAAGATTTAAAAGCCGACGACGACAAGAGAAAACGTCAAGAATTCTGTGTTGACGCTGCAGAAACTTGTAGAAACGCCAAACCGTCACTGGAGGAATTTGGGTTTCCAAACTTCGTTCTCCTTCGCAACAGTTTTTCCTGAACTTGCTCGACCTTCTCTTCTGATGTTGACGTTGGTCCAGATCCTTTAGTCCTGCGTAAACATTCTTCCTCTTTACATTTTTGGTCCAAATTTGTTTGCAGTTGGTGAAGTTTTTCCAGGTTTTGCACTGAAGTCCGCACAGTCTGGGGTGAGTCTGTGGAGCAGATTCTAAGACGCAAAACGACTTCTGTTTGGGAGTGAACGGCTCGACCTGAAAACAGAACAAAAATAAAACCTTCAATGTTAAATCTTGACCTGTTTCTGTACATCCTGTGAAAATTTGAGGTTATTTCAACAAGAATTGTTAAAATCCCTGTGGTTTAAACTGAGCTGGAAACACGTCTGAACGAAAGTGAAATTATCTTTTCACAGTTGCTTCAGAAAGTCGTGTTTGGATCATTTATTACATCAGATTTTTAATTAAAAAATGTTTAACTCTGAAAAAAATGTTATTATGAATTTTACTTGCTGAAATTTTAAATGTGCTTTTTCCATATGTTTCAAATTTAGGATAAAACCTTTTAAATATTCAGCACAGATGTTTTCAATCCCTCGAATTCAATAGTCGAAATTCAGAGCGTGAAATTCGCAGAGAAAAATTTCACAGTAAAGATCCAAGACGCCAAGAGAAAAGCAATTTTCTTTTTCAATTTTTAACTCTTTAATTTTAAATTTTAACTTTGAACTTATTAACTCTGAAAAAATATGTTTAAATATGAAATTGTAATTATACTTTTTACTTTTTCAATATGTTTCATATTCAAAATGAACAAAATTTTACCTTTTAAATATTTAACACAGTTATTTAAGTTGTTGAATTCAATAGTCGAAATTCAGAGTGTGAAATTCGCAGAGAAAAATTTCACAGTAAAGATTCAAGACGCCAATTTTTATTTATTTTTTTAACATTGAAAAAAGATGTTTGAATTATTTTATCAATAATTATTCTGAATTCTAGTTATTCCGCATTTTAGTTGCTGAAATTTTAAGTGTTTCAAATTCAGAATAAAAATTTCACCTTTTTTTTTTTTTTTTTATATTCAGGACAAATATTTGAGAGATTGAGAGTGTAAAATTCGCAGTGGAAATTAGGATCGATCACTTCTGCTTTGGCACTTTGGATCTTTCCTGCAAATATTTTTCACGCCCAGTTTTGTTTGTGGAATTTGAGGCCTGGAAAATATTTGTGCTGAATATTTAAAAGGCGATCGGCTTTTCAGAATAACAAATAATACAAACATGTTTTTTCAGAGTTAGTGAGAAACTCTTAAAATTATAAATCTGATGAAACAAATGATTTTTCCAGAGTGGATCCGTTATTCAGCCCCAAAGACGATTAACACGACGAGTTTGTGGAGCTGATCCCAAACAAATAAGAAGGAGAAACATTTGTGGATCAGAAATTTGGAGATTTCTTTTAAAAAAAATATGAATTTCCTCCAAATATTTGTGAATTGTTCTTGGCCTGGACTCGTGTGGAGAGTTTTGCAGCGCAGGGCTTTGAGTTCAGTGTTTTTAAAAGTTCCTCTGGTAAAAAAATGTTTTGTTCCTTTTAATGTTTTTGAGCAACGCTCTGTAATAAAAGTGATAAAGGACAGAACAGGAAAACACAGGACCAGGTTTTTCTGAGGGAAACTTAAAGATTTGCCCTAAGTATGAACAATATAGAGTTCTCACTAGACTAGAATGAGTTTGGATAAAGACCTGGTTTAGTCCTGGGTTAAACCTGGTTTAGTTCTGGGGTTAGATCTGGTTTAGTCCTGGGTTAAACCTGGTTTAGTCCTGGGTTAAACCTGGTTTAGTCCTGGGTTAGACCTGGTTTAGCCCTTGGATAGATACCGAATGGATCTGGTTTAGTTTTGCTTTAGTCCTGGGTTGGATCTGGTTTAGTTCTGGGGTTAGATCTGGTTTAGTCCTGGGGTTAGACCTGGTTTAGTTCTGGGGTTAGATCTGGTTTAGTCCTGGGGTTAGATCTGGTTTAGTCCTGGGTTAAACCTGGTTTAGTTCTGGGGTTAGACCTGGTTTAGTTCTGGGGTTAGACCTGGTTTAGTTCTGGGGTTAAACCTGGTTTAGTTCTGGGGTTAAACCTGGTTTAGTCCTGGGTTAGACCTGGTTTAGTTCTGGGGTTAGATCTGGTTTAGTTCTGGGGTTAGACCTGGTTTAGTTCTGGGGTTAGACCTAGTTTTGTTAGACCTGGTTTAATCCTGGTTTAGTCCTAAAATAGACTCTGAATAGACCTGGTTTAGTTCTGGGGTTAGACCAGGTTTAGTTCTGGGGTTAGACCTGGTTTTGTCTTGATTTAGACCTGTTTTTGTCTTCGTTCAGTCCTGGGTTAGACTTGGAATAGACCCGGTTTAGTCCTGGTTCAGTTTAGCTTTTATGGGCTGTTCTCAGACTTCAGTGGTCAGTACTTGTAAGAGGTGTTAAGACCTGGTTTAGTCCTGATGTAGACCTGGGTTAGACCTGGATTGGTCCTGGGATAGACTTGAAATAGACCTGTTGTAGACCTGGTTTAGTCCTGGTTCAGTTTAGATTTCATGGGTTGTTCTCACACTTCATTGGTCCTGTAAGACATATTAAGACCTGGTTTAGACCTGGTTTAGTCCTGGTTAAACCTTGAGCCCGTGAATTCAGCACAGATGTGATCCAGTGTTCGTTACGACTGCAGGGCTCTGTATTTGGTGATAAAGTTCCACAGTGTTGCTTTAGTTCTGTCTGTTTCCTGTGCCGCAGCTCGAGCCTGAGCTGGGATCACCCTTTGCCTATAGTATCTCCAAAAGAGAATCTCCTCCGCCCCAGACACAGAGCCGCAGACGAACCGAACACAAACTGGAGAAAGTCGTGGACCGAACGAGCTCGACGTCGCCCGGCTCCAGGCCAACGAGGCTCACTGAGGCCGGCAGTTACGGGAGCGGATTTGAAGCCATGTTCCGTGTCAGGAAGAGGGATTTATTAAAGGAGAAAATGAGGAAATCAAAACACCAGGATCATGTAGAGCGGGTTTAGTCTTTGTTTAGTCCTGGTTTAGTCCTGGTTTAGTCTATTTGTAGTCCTGGTTTAGTCTTGGTTTAGTCCTGGTTTAGTCCTTGTTTAGTCTTTGTTTAGTCTATTTTTAGTCCTGGTTTAGTCCCTGTTTAATCCTGATTTAGACCTGGTTTAGTCCTGGTTTAGTCCTTGTATAGTCCTGGGCTAGACCTGGTTTAGTCCTGGTTTAGTCTATTTTTAGTCCTGGTTTAGTCCTGGTTTAGTCTTTGTTTAGTCCTGGTTTAGTCCCTGGTTAATCCTGATTTAGACCTGGTTCTGTCCTGATTTAATCCTTGTTTAGTCCTGGGCTAGACCTGGTTTAGTCCTGGTTTAGTCCTTGTATAGTCCTGGGCTAGACCTGGTTTAGTCCTGATTTAGTCCTCGTTCTGTCCTGGTTTAGTCCTTGTTTAGTCCTGGGCTAGACCTGGTTTAGTCCTTGTTTAGTCCTGGGCTAGACCTGGTTTAGTTCTTGGTTAATCCTGGGCTAGACCTGATTTAGTCCGGATTTAGACCTTGTTCTGTCCTGGTTGAGTCCTTGTTTAGTCCTTGGCTTGACGTGGTTTAGTCCAGATTTAGTCTTTGTTTAGTCCTGGGCTATACCTGGTTTAGTCCTGGGTTAGACGTGGTTTAGTCCTGATTTAGTCCTGGTTTAGTCCTGGGCTATACCTGGTTTAGTCCTGGGTTAGACGTGGTTTAGTCCTGATTTAGTCCTGGTTTAGTCCTGGTTTAGTCCTGGTTTAGTCCTGGTTTAGTCCTGGTTCAGTCCTGATGAAAATGGTGAAATAAATCCGAACATTTTAAAACCAAAACGAGGCTCAGTGCCACAATCACAGTGACGGGCGACAGTTTCCCGACACAAACTGAACCGGAGCCGGAAGTTCAGCCCGACTCACTTCCTGTCGGGAACGTGGCGTCGAGCGGGTTCGGTTCGGACGCAGACGGGGAACACGGACACTTGTATTCAGCGTTCGGCCGGCGTAGAGCTTCACCTGTGCATGGATCCCACTAGATCTGTAGTCAAATGTAAATGAAAAATGTAAAATGAAAGTTTTGTAAAAAAAAAAAAAAATACCGGAAACCTGGAAAAGTCCGAGGTTATGTCCACAAGAACCGGGGAATAAATCTGCAATAAAGTGATGGTAAAACAGAAACCACCTTCTTATAATCGTCAGTATTTGCACTTTTTTTTTATAGAAGATAATTTTTTCCATTAGATTTTGAATTTTAAATCCCGTTGAATTTCTCATTTTGAATTCTTTTAACTCTGGAAAAAAAAGTTGGAATTATTTTTTATTCTGAATTTTATTTCCTGAAATTTTAACTGTACTTTTTTCAGTATGTTTGGAATTGAGAATAAATCCTTTTAAATATTCAGCACAGATATTTTCAAGCCCTAAAATTCAATAGTTGAAATTTAAAATGTAAAATTCGCTGAGAAAAATTTCACGGTAACGTTTTTTGGGGGTTTTTTTTGACTTTTTTTTTTTGTTTGAATAATTTTTTTTTTTTAATTTTTTTCAATATGTTTCAAACTGAAAAATAACCTTTTAAATAATCAGTACAAATATTTTCAGGCTCTCGAATCCAACACGTCAAAATTCAGTGTAAAATTTCGCCAATACAGAAGCAAAAACGCAACAAAAAAAGAAAATATACACGTCAAATTTCAGCAACTAAAATAAAATACAGAATAAAAATAATCCAAACCTGTTTTTTCAGAGTTAAAAAATTCAAAGCGAGAAATCCGACATTTAAAATTCAAAGTCTAATGAAACAAACTGTCTTGCATATGTTTGTTTACACGTAAAAAAAAATGTTGTTTGCAAAGAGATTTATGATTAAATTGTGTTTATTTTTTGTGCTCTGTTAAACTGGGCTTCTTTTCGTTTCTCTTTTTCGGTGTAAGTAACACAGAGGAAGGGACTTTGTAAATTACCAGACGTCTGCAGGTTGTACTTATCCCGTGGAAACAGGGTTTATGTAAACGAAGTCCGTAAATGAACTCTTATTTTACTGACGCTGACTGAGACTGAAAGAGAAAAGAAAGTGGAAAGAAAAGAAAGAGGTAGAAAAGGCGCAATTACAACAACAACAAACACTGAGACGCAGATTCGACGTCTGTGTTTGGTCCTGGGCTAGACCTGGTTTAGTCCTTGTTTAGTCCTGATTTAGACCTGGTTCTGTTCTGATTTAGTCCTTATTTAAGTCCTGGGCTAGACCTGGTTTAGTCCTTGTTTAGTCCTGGCCTAGACCTGGTTTAGTCCTGATTTAGACCTGGTTCTGTTCTGATTTAGTCCTTATTTAAGTCCTGGGCTAGACCTGGTTTGGTCCCTGCAGTTCTGGGTTAGTCCTGGGCTAGACCTGGTTTTGTCCTTGTTCTGTCCTGGTTTAGTCCGTGTTTAGTCCTGGGTTAGATCTGGTTTAGTCCGTGTTTAGTCCTGGGCTAGACCTGGTTTAGTACTTGTTTAGTCATGGTTTAGATCTGGTTTAGATCTGGTTTAGTCCTGGTTTAGTCCAGGTTTAGTCCTTGTTTAGTCCTGGTTTAGATCTGGTTTAGTCCTGGTTTAGTCCAGGTTTAGTCCTTGTTTAGTCCTTGGCTAGACCTGGTTTAGTCCTTGTTTAGTCCAGGTTTAGTCCAGGTTTAGTCCAGGTTTAGTCCAGGTTTAGTCCAGGTTTAGTCCAGGTTTAGTCCAATTACAACAGCAAACACTGAGGCGCAGATTCGACGTCTGTTTGGTGAAATATAGTCGGTCATTTGCGGCAGAATATTTAAATAAATTTATGATAATAAATTCGTTCTGATCTTTGGACCTTTAAGGATTTGTTTGGATTTAGTAAAAATTCTGCCACAAATGGTCGACTATATTTCACCAAACAGACGTCGTATCTGCGTCTCAGTGTTTGTTGTTGTTGTAATTGCGCCTTTTCTTCCTCTTTCTTTTCTTTCCACTTTTCTCTTCGCACGTTCGTAAGTTTTCCGTTTTCCCTGAAATTGTCTCGTGACTCCCGGGCTGGAACATGGATGAGTAAATCTAAAGCTTTACCTTTTAGCTCATTCTTCGTCAAAACAACTCTCTGTCGGACCAAAACGGAAATAAAAACGTCCGCCACTTCCTCTCGCTCTGCCTCAGGTCGACTAGAGTTCCCATCGGGTTCGGTTTGAGTGAAATTCCCCCTCGTTCCTGTGGACATCTCCTCTGTGGCTGTGGGGGTCTGGACAGTTTCCTCCGTGTTTGGTTCGCTCCTTTTGCCGGCTCAAAAAAGTGCTGAAAACTGCATTCTTCTGAGGCTCTTCTGTAGACTCCAAATGCCAAAATAAATCTGACCTGGACTCACAAGCTGCGATGTTCCATTAAATTAAGTGTTTAAACAACACCTGAAAACACCCGGAGTTGTGTTTTGTTTTGTTTTCTCCTGATTTCCTAAAAACACGGGATAAAAAAACGTTTGCAGTCGTCCAAAGTGATTCCTTGTTTACCTCCTGCACTCAGAGCGTCCTAATTATTCACCACGATGAGTTTATGAGAGTTTTTCACAACTTTCAGAGACCGGAGTTTTTGCCGTGATTCATGCACAAGGTGGAGAAGTGTTTTGCTCAAAGACACAATGACAGGATTGGGGTGAAGTAGTGTTGTAGTACTCGAGACCGGTTTTGGTCTTGAAACTGGCCTCAAGAACTTTTTTTACGGTCTTGATCTCATCTTGGACTTAATCGATCTTGAAGGCATCTGGACTCGGTCTTGAAGGCGTTTGGACTCGGTCTTGTCTCGGTCTTGAAGGCGTTTGGACTCGGTCTTGAAGGCCTTTGGTCTCGGTCTTGAAGGCCTTTGGTCTCGGTCTTGAAGGCCTTTGGTCTCGGTCTTGAAGGCCTTTGGTCTCGGTCTTGAAGGCGTTTGGACTCGGTCTTGAAGGTGTTTGGACTCGGTCTTGAAGGCGTTTGGACTTGGTCTTGAAGGTGTTTGGACTTGGTCTTGAAGGTGTTTGGACTCGGTCTTGAAGGTGTTTGGACTTGGTCTTGAAGGCGTTTGGACTCGGTCTTGAAGGTGTTTGGTCTTGGTCTTGAAGGCGTTTGGACTCGGTCTTGAAGGTGTTTGGTCTCGGTCTTGAAGGCGTTTGGATTTGGTCTTGAAGGTGTTTGGTCTCGGTCTTGAAGGCGTTTGGATTTGGTCTTGAAGGTGTTTGGTCTCGGTCTTGAAGGCATTTGGACTTGGTCTTGTCTCGGTCTTGAAGGCGTTTGGACTCGGTCTTGAAGGCGTTTGGACTCGGTCTTGAAGGCCTTTGGTCTCGGTCTTGAAGGCGTTTGGACTTGGTCTTGAAGGCGTTTGGACTTGGTCTTGGTCTTGAAGGCGTTTGGACTTGGTCTTGAAGGCGTTTGGTCTCGGCCTTGAAGGCGTTTGGACTTGGTCTTGGTCTTGAAGGCGTTTGGACTTGGTCTTGAAGGCGTTTGGTCTCGGCCTTGAAGGCGTTTGGACTTGGTCTTGAAGGCGTTTGGTCTCGGCCTTGAAGGCGTTTGGACTTGGTCTTGAAGGCGTTTGGACTTGGTCTTGAAGGCGTTTGGTCTCAGTCTTGAAGGCGTTTGGTCTCGGTCTTGAAGGCGTTTGGACTCGGTCTTGAAGGCGTTTGGTCTCGGTCTTGAAGGCGTTTGGACTTGGTCTTGAAGGCGTTTGGACTTGGTCTTGAAGGTGTTTGGACTCGGTCTTGAAGGTGTTTGGACTTGGTCTTGAAGGCATTTGGACTTGGTCTTGAAGGCGTTTGGACTCGGTCTTGAAGGCGTTTGGACTTGGTCTTGAAGGCGTTTGGACTTGGTCTTGAAGGCGTTTGGACTCGGTCTTGAAGGCGTTTGGTCTCAGTCTTGAAGGCGTTTGGTCTCAGTCTTGAAGGCGTTTGGTCTCGGTCTTGAAGGCGTTTGGATTTGGTCTTGAAGGTGTTTGGTCTCGGTCTTGAAGGCGTTTGGATTTGGTCTTGAAGGTGTTTGGTCTCGGTTTTGAAGGACTCTGGTCTCGGTCTTGTCTCAATCTTGAAGGCGTTTGGTCTTGGTCTTGAAGGCGTTTGGTCTCAGTCTTGAAGGCGTTTGGTCTCAATCTTGAAGGCGTTTGGTCTCGGTCTTGAAGGCGTTTGGACTTGGTCTTGTCTCGGTCTTGAAGTTGTTTGGTCTCGGTTTTGAAGGAGTCTGGTCTCGGTCTTGTCTCGGTCTTGGAGGCATTTGGACTCAGTCTTGTCTCAGTCTTGAAGGCCTTTGGTCTCGGTCTCTCGATCTCGGCCTCTGACACTCGGCGGCTGCGATCATACTTCATTACGTCCGCTTCGGTCGGCGATAAACTTCGTACCGTGACATGTGGTTGAAGTTTGCCTAATAAAAGTGCACAGATGCATCTTGCGTTTTATTTCCTTAATCGGTGACACACGTTTAGATCCATATTGTGATTTAAAATGTTGAATGATCCCAAATAAATCAAAAACACGACTCCAGGTTTTATGTTTCAGACGTCAAAAGTTCAACATTAAAACATGTAAAAGCTCAAGTGCGTTTATTATAATGTGGCGGCTTTGGAGTCACTTCTCTCCTTCTCCTGGTTTATGACGATCTTTCTCTCTCTCTATTCTCTCTTTTCTCTTTCGCTCCTTCATCTCCTCTTCCTAGTCACTCTCTCTGTCTCTCCCTCTTTCTTTCTCTCTCCCTTCTAACTATCTTTCACTCTTTCTTTCTCTGTCTCTTCTGTCTGTTCTCTCTCCTCTCCCTCTTATCTCGCTTACTTTCCTTAGTCCTCCTCTCTTACATTTATCCCTCTTTCTTTCTTTCTCCCCTGTTTCTCCCTCCACTTTCTTCCATCGCTCCCTCTTTCTCTCCCTCTTACCTCTCACTCACCTCCACTTTCTTTCTCTCTCTCTCTTCTATTTTATCTCCTTTCCCTCCTCTTCTTCCTCACTCTCTCTGCCATCTCTCCCTTTCTTTCTTTCTTTCTTTCTTTCTTTTTCTCTCTCTTTCTTCTGTTTCTCCCCTTCTTATCTTTCTCACTCCCCTTTGTCTCTCCTTCTCTTCCATCTCTCCCTTTCTTTCTTTCTCTTTCTCTCTCTTCTGTCTATTATCTCTCCTCCTATCGCTCTCTCACTCTGTCTCTCCCTCTCTTTCTTTCTTTCTCTCTCTCTTCTGTCTATTTCATCTCTTCTCCCTCTCTCTTCCCTTCCTCCTCACCCTCTCTCTTCCATCTATCTTTTTCTCTCTTCTTCGTCTGTCTTTCTCTCTCCTCTTCCTCTCATCACTCTCTCGCTCTCCTGTCTCTCCCTCTCTTTCTTTCTCTCTTCCTTTGTTCCCTTTTCTCTCACTCTTCTCTTTTCCATCTCTCCCTCTTTCACTTTCTTTCTTTCTCTTTCTTCCGTTTATCTCGCCTCTCTCTTTTTTCTCTCTTACTCTCCTCTGTTGCTCTCTCTTCCCTCTCTTTCTTCTTTTTTCTTTCTTCCTCCCTCTTAAGTCTCTTATCTCTCTCCATTCCCTCTCTCTATTCCCTCTTTCTTCTTCCTCTCTTTCTCCTCTGTCACCTCTTCTCCCTCTCTTTTCTTCTCTCCTCTCTTCCTCGCTCCCTCTTCCGTCCAGTCTAGTTTAAAGCACATCTGTCGCTCCGATGTTTCTGTAAATACGACATTTTTACTGTGTTTTTAATATGGAGTAAAAGGAGGATTATTATATCTCACCCCGAGGAGGAGGAAATAAAGTCTATTAGAGAACGTGTGTTGTGTCACTCACACGTTCACTCACACGTTCACTCACATGTTCACTCACACGTTCACTCACATGTTCACCAGTGCACACAGACTCCGGGCTGAGGTGGGGAAGTGTTTTGCTGAAGGAAACGACGGCAGCTTCATCTGTGGGACCTGGAATCAGACCGACAACCTGAGGGTCTGAGGCTCTGAGGGTCCGAGGGTCTGAGGGTCCGAGGGTCTGAGGGCCCAAGGGTTCGAGGGTCTGAGGGTCCGAGGGTCTCAGCGCTCGGCCAGTGATGAGCAGGAAAAACCACCTGGTTTAGATCCGGTTTAGACCTTGGTTTGGACCGCTTAGTCCTGGTTTAATCCTGGATTAGTCCTGGTTTAGACCTGGTTTAGTCCTGGTTTAGACCTGGTTTAGACCTGGTTTAGTCCTGGTTTAGTCCTGGTTTAGTCCTGGTTTAGTCCCAGTTTAGACCCAGTTTAGTCCTGGTTTAGTCCTGGTTTAGTCCTGGTTTAGTCCTGGTTTAGTCCTGGTTTAGACCTGGTTTAGTCCTGGTTTAGTCCTGGTTTAGACCTGGTTTAGTCCTGGTTTAGACCTGGTTTAGACCTGGTTTAGTCCTGGTTTAGTCCTAGTTTAGTCCCAGTTTAGACCCAGTTTAGTCCTGGTTTAGTCCTGGTTTAGTCCTGGTTAAGACCTGGTTTAGACCTGGTTTAGTCCTGGTTTAGACCTGGTTTAGTCCTGGTTTAGACCTGGTTTAGTCCTGTTTTAGTCCTGGTTTAGTCCTGGTTTTGTCCTGGTTTAGTCCTGGTTTTGTCCTGGGTTAGTCCTGGTTTTAACCCAGTGTAGACCAGTTTAGTCCTGGTTTAGTCCTCGTTTAGACCCAGTTTAGAGCTTGGTTTAGTCCTGGTTTAGACCTTAGTTTAGTCCTGATTTAGTCCTGGTTTAGTCCTGATTTAGTCCTGGTTTAGACCTTAGTTTAGTCCTGGTTTAGACCTGTTTTAGTCCTGGTTTAGACCCTAGATTAATCCTGGATTAGTCCTGTTTTAGTCCTGGTTTAGACCTTAGTTTAGTCCTGGTTTAGACCCTAGTTTAGTCCTGGATTAGTCCCGGTTTAGACCTTGGTTTAGTTTTTTCATTCTATTCACCATTTAACCTGCAAAAAAAACCCGTCTGTACAAAGACTTCATAAACATCTGACAAATCCGTCCTTTGAATTCATCCGTCACAACTTATTATTATTATTTTTATCTGTTTATCTCTTTATTTTGACCTTTTTGTTTAGTTCTGTTCACGTCACTGTTGAAATGCAGCAGTGCGATTGTTTGTTCAGTTTACACACTGGACATAATGGATTATAATCAAATAATAATAAACAAAATCTATTTTCTTTTTTCCCTTTTATTTTAAATCAGTGCTGGCAAAACAAAATACAGTTTTTTCTGTTTTTTTTTTCTTTTTCTTTTCTTTATTTAAAAAATTGTAGGTATGTACCACGTGTTACGTAAAACAACTGGGGTAGGACTCGATACGTTTTTTGTTTTTTGTTTTTTTGTTTTTTTTACTTTAACCTACTATATATCCTAATGTTTGCATGTTATTATTTTTATTTTTATTTTTATTATTTTAATTTATTCCTTCTGAGCACCAAACATATCCTTATTTTTTATTTTAACTTATTTTGAGTATATATGTGTGTGTATATATGTGTATATGTACATATGAGTGTTTATATCCTTAAGTTTGACATGTACTTTGCTCAAATAAAAATAAAACATGTAAAATTACCCGAATGTTTGTGGGATAAACGGAGCATTACGCGTTACACGATCCCGTGTCCCCATAAATAACGCGGGACGCCGATATTCCCGCCTCGGCCGCATTGTGCTTATGCCGCATTCATTTCCGCACATTTACATTTTGCTCTTAAGCGCCGTCATTGATCACGCACGGGCGGAGACGTACGTACGCGCGCTCATCGATACGAGCGGTCAGCACATCGGGTTACCAGGCAGACTCCGGCGCGGGCTGCAGTACCGCCCGAGGCCTGCTGGAGGGCGCTGTTCTCAGCCTCCGCACCCGCAAACACGCCAGGTCCAGATTTATTTATTTTCTTCTTCTTTTTTTATTTTATTTTATTTATTTTTTTATTTTGCATTCAATTATTTTTATTTTGTATTTATTTATTTAATTTATTTCTTTATTTTATTTATTTATTTATTTATTTTTATTTTATTGGGTAGAGCCAGGGGTTTTCCATTCATTTCAGTTGTTCGGCAGATTTTGGTTTCATAAATTTCAGAAAAGAGAAGAACAGGCGGAAGAACAGGCGGAGTTCTTTGTGAAAAACGTTAAAATTTGACGTTCGACTCGATTTAAAGAATCTGTTTTTCTGTTTGTACCTGTGTCGCCTGTTCCAGCAGATTTATCCAGAACCACTGATTTCTACCAGTTTTAAACAAGACGTGAATTTGATCTAAACTAGGACTAAAACAGGACTAAACTAAGACTAAACCAGGACTACATCAGGTCTAAACCAGGACTAAACTAAGACTAAACCAGGACTACATCAGGACTAAACCAGGACTAAACTAAGACTAAACCAGGACTACATCAGGTCTAAACCAGGACTAAACTAAGACTAAACCAGGACTACATCAGGACTAAACCAGGACTAAACCAGGACTACATCAGGTCTAAACCAGGACTAAACTAAGACTAAACCAGGACTACATCAGGTCTAAACCAGGACTAAACTAAGACTAAACCAGGACTACATCAGGACTAAACCAGGACTAAACCAGGACTACATCAGGTCTAAACCAGGACTAAACTAAGACTAAACCAGGACTACATCAGGTCTACACCAGAACTAAACCAGGACTAAACCAGGACTAAACTAAGATTAAACCAGGACTACATCAGGACTAAACCAGGACTAAATTAAGACTAAACCAGGACTAAACCAGGACTAAACTAAGACTAAACCAGGACTACATCAGGTCTAAACCAGGACTAAACCAGGACTAAATTAAGACTAAAACAAGACTAAAACAGGATTAAATTAAGACTAAACCAGGACTAAACCAGGACTAAACTAAGACTAAACCAGGACTACATCAGGTCTAAACCAGGACTAAACTAAGACTAAACCAGGACTAAACCAGGACTAAACCAGGACTAAACCAGGACTAAACTAAGACTAAACCAGGACTACATCAGGTCTACACCAGAACTAAACCAGGACTAAACCAGGACTAAACTAAGATTAAACCAGGACTACATCAGGACTAAACCAGGACTAAATTAAGACTAAACCAGGACTAAACCAGGACTAAACTAAGACTAAACCAGGACTACATCAGGTCTAAACCAGGACTAAACCAGGACTAAATTAAGACTAAAACAAGACTAAAACAGGATTAAATTAAGACTAAACCAGGACTAAACCAGGACTAAACTAAGACTAAACCAGGACTACATCAGGTCTAAACCAGGACTAAACTAAGACTAAACCAGGACTACATCAGGTCTAAACCAGGACTAAACTAAGACTGAACCAGGACTACATCAGGTCTAAACCAGGACTAAACTAAGACTAAACCAGGACTACATCAGGACTAAACCAGGACTAAAACAGGACTAAATTAAGACTAAACCAGGACTACATCAGGACTAAACCAGGACTAAAACAGGACTAAACTAAGACTAAACCAGGACTAAATTAAGACTAAACCGGGACTAAAACAGGACTATCACAATTTTTTGACTAATTATTTCGTAAAGTGGAGCATAAATTGTCGTTTGTTTTGCCAAAATACAGAAATCCGTGTTTGGGGAATGAGCATAAAGCAAAAAAAAATGCCCAAAATCTGTCACCGTGGGCAGAGTTACACCTGAGACACGACCAAACGAAATAAAAATCCACAGAAACGAGTTCACATTTCACTAAATAACACAAGATTATTACAATTTTCAATAAATAAAAAGTGACTGAACTGTAACGACGTCCCTGATCTCACAGTGAGGCTCAAATTCAAGTCTTTTTTAAGCCATTTAAATGAAAATTGAGATCAAAATTGCACCCGTTACTCACCGCTGTAAATAACAACAAATAAAAAATATAAAATCTCAATCAGAACTCATTTATAGTCGTTTGCGTCGCTGTAAAAAGTCTGTCGAGTTTACACAAAAACAGAATAAAAATGTACGATTTTTATGAACAAAATAAGACTCGGACGACATGATTTCACAGTTTTTAAGGTCTTAATTGAGGAACATGAAATTAAAGACCTTTTTAAGACACTGAGCCGATCGTACTGCCTAAAAATGACTCGACGCTGCGTAAAAAGTATAAAAGTTGGAATAAAATATAATAAAGTGCCGTAAACAGTCGAAAATCTGAGGCTGAGGGAAGTTGTTATCGTCTGATATTTGATTTTCCCCTTTTAAATCTCAAAAAAACTCAAAAATTTCACTTAGACGAAAGGGAAATGATTTGAAATTAGATCATATTCTCTTAGATTAAAAAAAAAAAAAAACAAGATTATCTATTCAGAGGTTTTAGTTTTGTTTTGAGGACTTTTCAGATTTCAAAAAGATTAGATAGATTTAGTTTTTTTCTTTCCATTTTGTCTATTTTGTCTCTTCATTCTGAAACCCGTGAATCTGAAATACGGACAGTTTGTATAATTATAATTTGCATAATTTAGTAAACAAGTGCAAAAATTAAATAAAATGTCATTAAATTTACAGGGTGTCTCATAAAATTTGACATAATTTTGCAGTAATTCATAATAATTCGGGCAATTCTTGTTGAAATAAGCTCAAATTTTTTCAAGATTTTCTATTTAATGCTTTATTTTTGTTCTGTTTTCAGGTTGAGCCAAACGGAAGTCGTTTTTGTGTCGTGTGTTCGGAATATTCCCGCACACACGGACACCCGAGCGACGGTTTGGGCGAATCCCGAGGAAACGATTGGGAAATGAAACCGTCCGCGGCTCCTTCAGGATTCGACAAGAGAAAACGTCAAGAATTCTGTGTTGACGCTGCAGAAACTTCATTGGAGGAATCTGGGTTTTACGAACTTGTTCTTCTTCGTAAGAGTTTTTCGCGAACTCACACGAAACTTCTCTCCTGATGCTGATGCTGGTCCAGATCCTCCTGCAGGAGCTCCTTCCTCTGTTTTGGTCCCAAGTCCAAATTTGTTTCCAGTCGGTGAAGTTTTTCCACATTTTGCACTGAAGTCTGCACAGTGTCGGGTGTGTGGAGCAGATTCCAAATATACAACAAAAAATGACTTATTTTTGGGAGTGAACGGCTCAACCTGGAAACAGAACAGAAATAAAACCTTAAAAATGCAAAATCTTCATCTGTTTCTGTACATTCTGTGAAAATTTGAGGTTATTTCAACAAGAACTGGGGAAAAAATCGTTGCCCTGTGAAATGACGTTTCCAAATTGCTGCAGATCAGAAAATGAAGACAACAAAAAGGTAAATTGCTAAAAATTTGGTCATACCAGGCCTAAAAAAAATGAAAGTAAAACCATAAAAATCATAAAATAGAAGTAAATAAGTCACAGAATTAAAATAAAGACACAGAGGAGAGTAAAAGTGGGTGTTAAAACGCTCCACTGTGGAGCTGCTGAGACGCAAAAGTCTGATTTTCACATCAGTCTGAAACTCGTGAATCCGAAATATTGAATCTTTGGTCCCGTATTAGAGTGAAACTGAGAAGAAACTCATTAAGAACAAGTAAACAAGTCCAAAAATGTAATAAAATGTACTTAACTTTCTGGCTGTGGCACGTCACCTTCATTATCCCATCGAAACAGACAGTTAAACCCACATTTTGGAACATTTTTCACGGAAAAACGCACATTTCAGGTCATACGGTGGAAGATTATAGCCAAAAAAATCAACATTTCCATGGAAACAAGCAGCCAGGCCAGATACGCGTCGGGTTTGTGGAGACGCAAGCCGCCTCACACGTGCACAGTGATGGTTTTCTACGCTTTTCAGTGCAGTAAATTCAACAAATTGCTTTTATTTCTGCTCAAAAGTGACGTCACTGTGGATTTAAACGGGTAAAGCGGTTAGGACTTTAGAAAAACGTGGACTTTTAAGAGGCGAAACCATCTCGAGTCGTGTTTGGTGCTGATTTGACGGGCCTGCGGTTTAAAAATCCAGCCTTTTCACTGTGAGTTTTGTGCCGTTTCTCTGCAGCGCCGAGTGTGTTTCGGGTTACCAGGGCACAGGCTGGGAGCAGAGGACAGAAAAGGGCTGGATTCTGGAGGTTTCAGCGGAGGGGAAAAGGGGAAGGGGGGAGAGGAGGCGGGGCTTGCGAGGGGACCTGGGCCAATGGGAGCGCGGGACGGCGGTGATGTCACGGTGACAGACAGCTGTGACCTTCACGGGGAAAGAACGAAAGTACAGTTTGTCAAATACTGTACAGAGAAAAGAAAGAGGAGAAGAGGATATTTGGAGGAAAAGCAGTTGTGCAAGTGAAAAAGTGCTGATTTGAAATGATTTTATAGATTGGATTTTAAAAGTTTGGGTTTTTTTTTATAGATGCACAAATGGATAAAGCACAAAGAACCATGTGCGATTCATTATTTTGAATTTCAATTAAGAACTAAAAACACAAAAAAAGGGAAAACAGTTTGTTATTTCATTATTATTTTAGTGTCAACCAAAAAAAAAACAGATTTCAACCTTAATTTCCAATATTTAATTTAAAGATTATTCCAAAAAACAGTCTTCGCACCTATTTCAATTTAGATATTTTTTCTCTCTATTCCTCTACTGTTAATTCAACTTTATTTAGTGTTAATGTTTATTCTGCTGTTAATTTAAAGCACATGTGTCAAACATGCGGCCCGGGGGCCAGATCCGGCCCTCCAAGACCTTTAATCTGGCCCTCGGCTGATTTTTCTATTAAAATACTTAAAATTTTCAGATTTTTCTGTTAATTTTCTGCACCGTTTAGCATAGCAGCGTCTCCGGTGTTTCTGTACGTTGCGACTCCCACCAGAGCAGCACAAATGAAGACTTTCCTCTTTCCAAACGCTCTTAAAGGACGATCGTTTTGACTGTCGACCGTGACCCTCATCAGCAAAATGTCAAAAAATGAGAAAAGCAGATGCTGAGTTCAGGATTTCCCAAGAAAAATAGTCTAATTCTTATTTGTTGACAGAGGTGAATGGGAAATCTGTGCTCAGTGTGTTTGGAACAAGTGGCGTTGCTCGAGGAATATAATCTTAAACACCACTACGAGACACGGAGAAAAATACAATAACTTGAAGAGAGAACTGAGTTTTCTGATCCGGCCCTTTTGGGATCACAGTAGGCTGCATACGGCCCCCGGACCAAAATGAGTTTGACACCCCTGGTTTAAAGTTTATTAATAACAACCAAATACAGTTCCTCTTTTATTCTTTCCGGTTTATTTGCGATGGAAGTTCTGCCGCTCGAAGGATTTACCTGAAAAAAATCTCTTCATTCAGCAACAAAACAACAGATTTCGGCCTCTGTTTCCAATATTTAATGTAAAGTTTATTAATAACACCGATCCAAAAACAGTCCCGGTGCCTATGTTAATGCTGATATTTTATTCTCTCTGGTTTATTTTGCTGTTAGGAGGATTTACCCGAAGAATCGTCGCAGTTTTGTGGACAAACGTGTCGTTTTCTTTCACAGCGTCACGTTTATCGTCACGTTTTAGAAAGTAAATGTTGAACTCCATGAAGAGAAACAGGAAGAGCCCGTGTGTCATCCGTTCATTCGTCACAATAATTAAAATATCGATTTATTGTTCGGTATGTGAGGTTCATGTACTATTCGTTTGTTCGTTCTTTTGGATTTCAATTAAGATAGAAAAACAATAAAATGGGAAAACGGCAACAAAAAAAACAGATTTCGACCTCAATTTCCAATATTTAATTTAAAGTTTATTCCAGATGACTCCAAAAATCAGTCTCGGTGCCTATTTTAATCCTGATATTTTATTCTCTCTGGTTTATTCTGCTGTTAGAAGGATTTACCTGAAAAATCGTTGCAGTTTTGTGGACAAACTTACTTTACTTTCACGTCTTAGAAAGTAAACGTTGAACTCTAAACTCTAAAAATTCGAAATAAATACTAAATACTAATAAAAAAACATCACTAAAAACTCCATGGCGAGAAACAGAAGCAGAGATAAACTCTCCTTTGTTCAGTCCACTCCACAGAACTATAATAAAAACAGTTTTTATTATAGATTCCGGGTCGACTCTGAGAAAATAAACCAGAGAAAATTAAATATCGAAATTAAAATAGGCTTTTTACATAAACTTTAAATTAAATATTGGAAACAGAGGTCGAAATCTGTTTTTTGTTTGACTCTAAAACCGAATAATGAAATAACAAACTGCCATTTTATTGTTTTTCGTTCTCAATTGAAATTCAAATGAACGAACTCAAATCCTCATGAACAAACAGCGTAATAACTTTAAAGCTGCACTGTGTAACTTTCCCGGTGAAGGGTCGGTCCAAACGCTTTTCTTCGTAGAGATGTTATGTCTATGTCTGGAATGTTTCGCAGTGTGGCATTAACGAATCATTTCTGTCTTCAATTAATCAATCAAACTGTACTGATAGAGCGATTTTCATACAAAAATGCAACGCAAAGAGCTTCACGGACCAAACCGGCCCGAGTTACAGGTCAGGTCCGTGGAGAGGCGCCCCGCCCCCATCAGAATGTTGTTTTTCTAGGTATTTTTGAGCTTTAAAACCACAACAACGGCATTAAACGTCACAGGCGTTCAACAATTCAAGAAATATCTGCAAAAATGTTCCGTTTTCATTCAGTCGGGTTGGGGTTAGAAGCTTTGACATCTCCATGGAGACAAGCTGGTGACAGGAAAAGTTCCACAGCGCATCTTTACCCAAAGCACTTCACTTTGAATGTGATGAAAAGTTTGTCCTGACAGAATGACATAATCACATCTCTGGGATAAATATAAATGTGTTTCCTCACGAACGCTTCGCTGAACCTCAGAGGCTTCACGCTGCAGCTGTGACTCTCGCTCGTTATGACACAGGAGGCTGTGGGTTAGACCCCAGACGCCCCAAATGTTCCTCTGTAGGTTTGGGTTAGACCCCAGACGCCCCAAATGTTCCTCTGTAGGTTTGGGTTAGACCCCAGACGCCGCTCTGCCAAACGCCCCAAATGTTCCTCTGTAGGTTTGGGTTAGACCCCAGACGCCGCTCTGCCAAACGCCCCAAATGTTCCTCTGTAGGTTTAATGTTTGAGACCCGGTTTACTTTACTTTACTGTTATTTTCTCATCTTCTTATCACCAGTGCAATTCCATTCTCTTTTTGTACATATACTTATTCACTTTATATGATTGTTATTTCTGTTTTTATTATTATTGTTTATCTTGTTTGCATCACACTTTTTTTCCCCTTTTTTGCACTAAACTGTCCTGGAGCTACTGTGACTGTTGAATTTCTCCACTGCGAGATCAATAAAGTCCTGTCCTATCTTATCTTATCTTTTCTGTGGTAAATGTGTGTAAATGTGTGTGTAAATGTGTGTAAATGTGTGTGTAAATGTGTGTGTAAATGTGTCGTATTCTCCAGCAGCTTCATAAATCTGCCCCAACACCAAATCTTCACCCAACAAGGTCGACAAAGAACAGATTCTGTCCATGAAGAATTTATCCACAACGATCGAGGGAAGAAAGATGAGAACTTAACGGAAACAACGACGAGCATCAGTGAAACGACTTTAACGTTATGGACATGAAGAAAACAGAAATGACTTGTTCACTCAGACTGATTCTACAGTTAAAATTAAAAATTGATTTTGTGATGTCGATATGAGCGCAGACTGAGAGATTTGTGCAGTTTAAATGTTCACAGATTAAATGTCGGCCATTTAGTTATCATATTTTATTCATACTTTTTGCTCAGTCGTTTCACTGATGCTCGCCGTTTCCTTTAAGTTTTCGTCTTTCTTTCATCGTTGTGGATAAATTCTTCATGGACAGAATCTGTTCTTTGTTGGGTGAAGATTTGGTGTTGGGGCAGATTTATGAAGCTGCTCAAAAATACACAACACTTTTCCACAGGTGTTTTGCCGTAGAAAAGCGTCGACCGGAAGTTGCGAGACTCAACATCGCGGCACTTCCTGCTGTTCTGATAATAGTCTATTGTTCACTTTTATGGTACAAGCATGAAACTTTACTTTTCCAGATTATTAACATCCCTCGGACCAACGTTTCTGGATACGGAACCGAGCCCAAGTCGACCCTGGAGACGAGTGCGGCGCATGCCACAAAATGGCCGACATGGAAACGAGGCTGGGAGCTAAATTAATGCTTAAACTGCCTTTGGTGTTTGTTAATTATCACACGTTCTGACTAATGCTTCCACTTATGCAGATGTGAGGAACCCAAGACTCGTACAATCACATGTACTGGGAAATAAGCAGGAATCTGATTGTATTTATAGCACCGTTTTCATGAAGAATTTATCCACAACCGTCAAGGTAAGAAAGACGAAAGCTTAAAGGAAACAACGACGAGCGTCAGTGAGCAACACTAATGTTATGGTCCTGAAAAAAACACAAGGAACTGATTCTACAGTTAAAATTAAAAATCGATTTCACAGGATTCAGGATCATAACGTTAGTGTTGCTCAGTCGTTTCACTAACGCTCGTTGTTTCCTTTAAGTTTTCGTCTTTCTTCCCCTGATAGTTGTGAATAAGAATGTTTCTCCTTTACACAATATTACACAAGACAAAAGACAAAAAATAGTGAACAATAAGAACTTTATCTGTGTCAGTTTAGATTAAAGGTCCTGTATTAAGTGAAACTGACTCTTTTGAGCTTTAGGTCATGTAATAATGTAGTTTCCTCCTCAAAAACAGACCTGGAGTTGTGTTTTTTTTTTCATTCGCCTCTTTCTTATCCGTCTGTCTACATATCCAAAGCTCAAAACGCTCCGTTCCACCTCGTGATGTCATGAAAAAGCGGCAGTTTTCAAGTGAACACCTCCGTTTTTTACCTTTAGTTCATAAGAGATGAGCAATTCCAGGGCTGAAATCATCCAAACGATTCTAGCGAAGAGGTGTGTGGAGTTTAAAAACGCAGCGGAGCACTTCCTGTATCGCCGCGTGACATCACAAGGTGGAACGGAGCGTTTTCAGTTAAAAGAATGCCTAAATGTGCAGGGTTTGTGTGTTAAACATGTGCGAACGAAACGAAACGAAACACATCTCCGGGTCTGTTTGCGACGAGGAAACATTAGAACAGAGATCAGAAAATAGATGAACATTTGCCCTTTAAGTGTCTTGCTCAAGGACACTACAACACTATTGATCTGTAGGAGCTGGAATTGCACCGTCAACCTGTCCACTCTACCAATAACGTGGATGTGGAGAGCAGGATTTGAAGCACTAAACGTCAGATATGTGGCTGTGGCAGAGTGGTTAGCCCGTGTCCTCCCCTCAATCCGGAGGCTGCGGGTTAGATTCCTCTTCCCGTCTGTGTTTGCGGACGTTTGCTGCTGACTCGCGCCCAAGTCTGCGGTTAAAACCCGAGCGTCAGGGCAGAAAATGAGCCTGAGTCGTGACGGAAAGCTGCGTTTTGTGTTTGCTGAATCTGAATCGTTTCATTCATAAAACCGAGGCCCGGACACGACGCGACAACGGGCCGGAGCCGCTCAAGGCAACGCTGCAGGATTCACTCACTCAGACTCTCTCATGACGCAGTTTACAGCGGTGGGTCTCAATCAGGGGGGCAAGCACGGAGTCAGAGAAGGATATTTATTTAGATTAAAGGGACAGTTCTGATTTTTGGACATAGGGCCTCGTTTCTTCGTGAGCCAGAGTGTTGGAGACGTGTGGAGACACTTTTGTAAATCTTCACTCCAGTCCTTGTATTTGCAGAGGTGCTGGTGCTGGGCTAGTGCATGTCAATGGCCACAGTCGTCCTGCCACTAAAAACAGTCTGACCCACTGTTACAAACCAGTGCTAGGGACAAAAAAGATAAACAAGAAATAAGATGAGATGTAATTTGAAGTGGCTTTATGAGGTAAATGTAAGGAAATACAATAAAAAAGGGATTTTACATAAAAGAAATCAAACTAACTCAAAGAAAATACAAATGCCCAAAGGCAATACAAAAGCCAAAAGCGACTTCTAGTGTCTCTGGTTCGAATTATCACACGAATGACCAGACCGGAGAAACCAAGAGACACACGTCCGAAGCAGCGACCGGACGCCCGGAGGAGCTGCTGCGAAGGACTTTTACCGGGCGCGGTGTTCGAGGGTCAGGAAGGGGATTGGAAGAGCGGGAAGTCACTCCTCCAATCACGGCACAGGGAACATCGGAGCAGAAACATCGACTCCACAGAGCAGCCGAGGCAAAACTATTAAGACTCCAGACTGTCCCTGTGAACGTCTGTGTCCAGAGAATCATGTCTGAAATAAAACTAACCTTGCGTCGCCTGAATCGTCGCACGTTGAGGGACTATTTTCTCATATATCAGTCCGCCGCTGCCGAGCTTCTACCAGGAAGTACAACTCACCACTGCTCAGACAGAAATCCTTCAGATGCAACGGTTGGTTTGACTTCTAACTAGTGCTGTCAAAGGATTAATTTTTTTAAATCAGATTCATCACACTTTAGAATTTTGATTCATCACGATTAATCACAGTTAATTATTCTTCAAAAAAAGACCAAAATATTTTGACAAAATTGCAATTTATTATCAAAAAGTTATATTATTGGCATTTTTTACGTGCTGTGGTTGTCCATTCTGTAAAGGCGTTGGTCAACTTATCGCTAGTAGTTTAGTCGAGAACATTGCCGTTGTTTCTCGTGCTCGGTTTGTTGTTGGTACGAGTAGCGTCGTTGCTGCTGCTGAATCAAACCCGTGTTTTGCTTTAAGATCGTGTTTTAAACTTGTTGTGTTTCTGTGGAAAGAGAGTTCATCGCTGCGATACCTGCAAACGACCTTAGTTTTAGCTAAAGTCCCGTCGGGCAGTTTTCTTTGCAGAGAAATTCACGCTGAGCCCCAGTCACCGTCGCATCTGTCGTCTTCACATCCGCGAATGGACCTGATCACTGACCTAATCACCTGCGCCGCCTTCAGGTCCATCCGCACTTTCCACAGAGGAGCGTTCAGAATAAACTGTGTGATTAATCTGCGTTAAAAAAACCAATGACAGCCCTGGCTCTAAAGTGATTCTCTGGACACAGACGTTCACATGGACAGTCTGGAGTTCTCACAGCTTTGCCTCAGGTGCTTTGTATCTACTTCATTCTGTTTGATCGTTTTTCTTTTTCTCCGTGTTTGGCGCCGGCACAAAGCCCACGCCGGTTTATAACGCGACGGAGAAGGGGCTTGTCTCGTAAAAACGATTCCCGAGAGGCCGTTTTGTAGCCGTTACAGACGACAGCGCCGCAGTCATTATGTTTCCCGCTCGTTTAATTGTCCAGTGAACGCACCATTGGCTTTAAGTGTGAGAATCACCCGCTAAACGATCATGAGCAATAAACTTCTGACCCTTCTTTAGCATTATTATTAGTTCTTACGACCATAAACAAAAAAAAAGTGACTATTTCTGTTAATTTGTTTTGTAGTGCTGCAAAATGACCAAATAAACTACTACTAAACTACTTTTACAGACAGAAACAATCACAAAAACACCTGAAATTCTGTTTGTTTTATATGCTGCACCAGTTTTTGGACAGTGAGGTTTTTCCTACTGACACTTTGCGAAGGGCGACCAGATTTTCAAAATAAAAAACTGGGACGTCTTCGGTTTTTGGTGGTTGGTAATAATAAAATGGTGAAACGTGTCCGTAATTAAGGAAAATTGTTGCGCAGAGACTGTTCATAACGAACATGTGAGTCAGTGTAGTCACACTTTCTTTGCGTTTTACTCGTTTTTTCTGTATTTTACCAAAACAAATGACAATTTATGCGTCTCTTTACTGTTGGCAGGGATCAAATTGGACAAAAATAGGGACATTTGAGACATTTCTTGTGTAAAACTGGGACAAATCACTGTTTTTGTATAAATCTGCCGGGACAGGGGGACACAGGGCTCAAAACTGGGACTGTCCCGGGGAAATAGAAACGTCTGGTCGCCTTAACTGTGATGTTAAACGAGTCTTACACACATAAAATTACAGTCAAAAACACTTTCCGGCATTAGTCACACTCACCTTTTTGTTGAAAATCAAACTCTTGGAGAAACTGGACCACGAACGTTGGGACTGATCACGGGCTCCTGAAAATGTACACTTTAAATCGATTTTGCATTTTTTTCCTTGAGTTTTAAGACTATTTTTAATCTTCTCCGTCTGTGCGCATTGCGTCTCCATGGTAACTACCGAACATTCCACCACAGAAGTACATGCAGAACACCCCCGGCATCGGTAGGAGCTGTGCACTGTGGAATTCACTGCTCACTGATATTAATTTCGGTAAAACATATTCAGTTTCCGGCTTTGCGAATTTGTAATTTTCGGTTTGGGCGTCCGTCACCTGTTTGTTTCTGCGGATACGTCGCCGCTCTGCCTGGAATGTTCCGCAGTGTGGCATTAAACAGCTCTCCTTTACGTTGATTCGATCACAGGCGGTTTTAGAGCTCAAAAATACCTCGAAAAACTAACTGTTCCTATGGCGACTATAACATTAGCCAGGTTTTTGTGAAACGACGACGCGAATACAGATAAATTACTGCACATTTATTTGGTTAAAAGGTTTAAATTGACATAAAAAAGGGCGATTTATCACTGAATGTTGTTGAGTGTTTTGTGTTTTTTTCTCTCGTCTCGCGGCCTGAAGGAGGGAGGGAAAGAGAGAGGGAAGAGGGAAAGGGAGAGAGAGAAGGAGAGAAGAGTGTGAGGACGTCCCATTTGTTACACAGAGAAAGAAAGAGAGAACAAGGGGCAGGGAGAGAAAGAGAGGGGGACAGAGGAGTGTGAGGACGTCCCATTTGTTACACAGAGAACAGAGGGAGGGATGGAGAGAGAGAGGGAAGGAAGAGGGATAGAGAGATGAGCACGAGGACGTCCCATTTGTTTCACAGATAAAGGGAGGGGGAGAGAGAGGGAAAGAGGGAGAGAAGAGGGAAAGAGAGGGGGATAGAGGAGTGTGAGGACGTCCCATTTGTTACACAGAGAGAGAGGGAGGGAAAGAGAGAGGGAGGGAGGGACAGAAAGGGAGAGAGGAGGAAGAGGAGTGTGATGAGGATGTCCCATTTGTTAGAGAGAGAAAAAAGAGAAAGAGAGAAAAGAGAGAAAGAGAGAGAAGGGGATAGAGTCGGAGAGAAAGAGAAGTCGTGGATGTCCCATTTGATAGAGAGAGAGAGAGAGAGAGAAGGATAGAAAGGGAGAAGAGAGAGAAAAAGAGAGGGAGAAAAAGAGAGTGACGAGAGAGAAGGGGATAGAGACAGAGAGAGAGGGTGTGGAAGTCCCAATGGTTACAGAGAGAGAGAAACAGAGAGGAAAGAGAGAAAGAGGGAGAGAAAGAGAAAAGAGAAAGAAAGAGAGAGAAAGAGAAGAGAGAGAAAGAAAGAGAAAAGACAGAGAAAGAGAAGGAGAGAAAGAGAGAAAGAGAGAGAAGGGGACAGAGACAGAGAGAAAGAGAAGTCGTGGATGTCCCATTTGAGAGAGAGAGAGAGAGAGAAAGAGAGGGAGAAAAAGAGAGTGACGAGAGAAGGGGATAGAAACAGAGAGAGAGAGAAGTGTGTGGAAGTCCCAATGGTTACAGAGAAAGAGAGAGAAACAGAGAGAAGAGAGAGAAAGAGAGGAAGAAAAAGAGAGAGAAACAGAGAGAGGAGAGAGAAAGAGAGGAGTGTGAGGATGTCCCATTTTTACACACACACAAAGAGAGAGAGAGAGAGAGAGAGAGAGAGGGACAGAGAATGAGGGAGAGAGAGAGAAAGAGGGAGAGAGGATGGAGGAGGAAGAGGAGTGTGATGAGGATGCCCCATCTGTTACAGAGAGAGGGAAAGAAAGAGAGAGACGAACGAGAAAGAGAGGGAGAGAAAGAGAAGCAAGAGAAAGAGAGGGTGAAAGAGAAAGAAAGAGAAGAGAGAAAGAAAGGGAAGAGAGAGGGAGAGAGAAGAGAGAGAGAAGTGTGTGGATGTCTCAGTGGTTACAGAGAGAGAGAATGAGAGAGGGAGAGAAAGAAAGAGAAGAGAGAGAAATAGGGAGAGAAAAGAGAGAGAAAGAGAAACGAGCAAAAGAAAGAGATGGGGGAAAAGAAGAGAGAGAGAGAAGATGATAGAGAAAGAGAGGAGTGTGAGGATGTCCCATTTGTTACGGAAAGGGAGGAAGAGCCACTGAATGAAGAGAGAGCGAGAGGAAGAGAGGAGAACAGGAGGAGGAGGAGGAGGAGGCGTCCTGTACATTCAGAGAGGGAGGAAGAGGAGGAGGAGGAGAGGAGGAGGAGAGGAGGAGGAGGCGCATTATGGTAAAGGAGGGATAAAGGGAGCGAGGGAGAGGAGGGAGGAGGGACAGTAATGTTCCCGGGTGTGGCTCTTCCTCACATCTGCAAACTTAGCACTTATGAGCTGCAGCAGAGCCGTGTGTTTCTATAGGACACGGCAACGTCCGGGCAGCAAAAGTACCAAAAAAATACACGCAAAATACACAAATACTTTCATTTTGAAGTACGAATAAGTAAGTACTCGTCTAAATTATGTTTTTTAAGACTTAAAGCGCTCACATTACGCTATATTTTCCGAGCTAAGACCTGGAATCCCCCATTTTTACTGCAAAAAAAAAGGCAAAAAAACTGAGCCGTTCACTTGCAAACTACCCCCGTCGTGACATCACAAGGTGGAACGGGGCATTTTGAGGTTTGGAGATGCGCAGAGACTAATAATAAAGCGTCACTCAAACATGTGCGAATGAAATGAAACACTCAGAGGTGCGTTTTTGAGTCAGTTTTGCGTAATTTAAATACAGTTGTAGTAATTCCAGGCTGTGGTGAAACTAAAATCTAATAATATTTTGAATGTTTTCTGAAGAATTCGAACCAAATTTAAGGTTTTGAGACAGTTTGGTAAAGAAAAGAGCTGCAGTTTAATGATAAATATATGGAAAAATGGAGTGGAAAAACAAATATATGAATTTTTTTTTTAAGAAGTACATTTGGATTCTCATTTTGCATTTTCTGTCTGTTTGTTATTCTGCTATAATGTGATGCGTGAGCTGCTGTGTACAAATAATTTCCCTTGTGGATCAATAAAGTTTCTCTAAATCTAAGTCTAAATCGCCAATTAAATCCTTTTTCTGTCTGCGTTCTGTCTGAAGTTCTGCTCAGGCTTCATATTCTGAAACAGAAACAGGTTTTCAACAAATAATAATGTGAGAAAATACAAAAACAGAGGCTGAAAATGCAGTAAATGAATAATTACGCTTGGAAATTCTCCGTGATTAGTTCAGTTGGATAGTTTTTTTTCCCCCATTTATAGTTAAAAACAGGAAAAATTCATAAAGCATAAAGCACAAATGCAGCATGAGACACTAAAAAACACATATACAAACAAAAGAGGATCATTACGGACACAAAAGACACTGAAATAAGCAAAACACAAAGATGAAGCTAAAATATGAAGTTCAAAGCGCAACGTTCAGGTTTGCACCAACTTAAGTTTGATTTGATTTATGGGTAAATACTTTAAATTATAGCCTATAATTTAAACTTTTTGTGATAGATTTGAGTTTCTGTGGCACTGGGGATATAGTGCAGTCTGTAACATTAGTTTCTGCAGAAAACTGAGGCTCATCTTCTCATTTGGCACAAACTTTCTCTTTCTTCCCTTGTGTGACCCACTTTGCAGCCCTGACCCTTCCCTGACTCGGCTTTGCCCTTGTGCACTTGAGCAGAGTCACGTTGGCTCAGTTTCATTCACTGAAGTCCGCTCCATTCTCGCCTCTTCTCCGCGCTCTGTTTGTTTTATGAAGTGCATTGTTGGAGCACGTGTGAAATCGCCAGCTCAGGTGAATTTTCCGGAGAATCTCAAGGACACGCGGCCGTCCCCAGCCCCCCGCGGTCCCCCGCCCCGTCTGCAGCGCGCCCCCTGCCGCCCGGTCCCTCCGCGCCGCTCCTCAGCCTCCACATGATTATTACTGTTATTACTGTTGCTATGAAAAAGCAAAGTTGAGCCCCACTTTGGAGCGAACCATTGTGTGCGCGCCGCCGCCGCCTCTGCCGCTGTGCTGCTGCGCGCGTGCACGTGAACCACCAGCCCAGTGCACGAGAGCCAGTGCACGAGAGCCAGTGCACGAGAGCCCAGCCAGGCAGCCAGCAACCAGTGCGTCTCTGCCTCCCAGCCGACCAATCGGGATGCTCCGTGCAGCTCCGCGCACCGCTCAGTGTCAGCGTCCAAAGCGGGAGAGCTGGAACTGCGACGGCCGCTGCGAGCTCATCCTCCCAGGTACGAGCCCCGAACTACGCCCTGCCGCACCGCGGACCGCGCGACGCACCGCTCCGCCGCCTGGCTCCGCGTTTCCGCGTTTCCAGGGAGGGGTTCGTGTTGTTATTGACGCTCGCGTTCACGCTTTTCCGCCACGGCAAGGCGTTTCTGGGTAAACACTCAATGAATGACAGCGGCAAATCTGCCAAGCACGCGTTTGCCGCGCGTCAACTTAGCGCGTTTTAAATGAATGTTCCTGTGCACCGCTGCGCTGAGGCGTGGACGTAGCGCAGGAAAAACACAGCGCGGCGAGGTGAAGATTTGGCCAAGGGTCGCATCGTCAAAACAAGTTAGCGCAGGTGGACGCGGCGTGGACGCGGCGTGGACATGCGGCAGAGCGGGTCCTAGCGGAAAGTGTGCAGAAAAATGACATTTGGGATCCGCCTGAGCGGCTGTGGACTGCAGGAGGAGCGCGGCGGAGGTAGGACGGAGCTGTAGCCTCTCCTATAGTAGGTCATACAGCCGCTGTATCCAGGCTCTGGCGCCACGGAATATACATACGTGCGTTATAGATACGCGCGTTCTGAGCCGTTCTGAGCCGTTCTGAGCCTTTCAGAGCCGAGCTTTATCTCGGGTCATTATTCACGGAGCTGCGCGCGGAGGCCGGGCATGTTTTGGTACCGCGTGCTCCAGATGAGTTTCATCCGTGTGTCGCTGTCACTGGGTAAGATACAGGTGCCTCCCTCCGCGGGCTGTGGGGGCTGTGGGGGCCGTGGGGGCTGTGGGGGTTCAGCGGGACTGCCTGGCTCCTGTGGCCGACCATGTGGCGCTCAGGCCCGGGTTTGGGGTGCAGATTTTGGGGGTGCTCCTCACGTCTCTCTGGGGAGGGGCCCATGTGGATTCCACCTAAAGGCGATTAACTTTGTGCTGTGACAATTGCGTTTTTAATGCAAAGGGACGTGGATTTGCTCTGGTCTCGTGGTTTTCCTGCTGATCTGTTTGAAGCATTTGGAGCATTTACGTGGTGTTACTGACAGATCTGTCTCCAGTGACATTTTACTGTTGCCTTTTCTTAATGACGGACACACAGTTGGTCTGTTTATTAACAGCGCGATAGGTAAATATGATCTAATCTATAGAAAATCCACATGATCAAAGTGGCTGTGTAGTTGTGTTGAGCTAAAATGAGTTCTCCCAAAGTGAAATGATGCGTCTGCATTCAGTCCATGTGCAGAGTCTGAACAAGGAGCGGCTGAAGCACAATGCACAGGTCTATAGAGTGTTCTATAGGGACGAGGCAGACTCTCCGTTAAAGGGGCTGTTTTACACTAAACGCACTATTATGGGCTTTAAATCACGTTATAATACTGTTACCTCATCAAAAACACAGCTGGAGTTGTGTTTTGTTTCATTCACACATGTTTGATTCATCTTTTATTGTCAGTCTGTACATCTCAAAACGCTCTGTTCCATTTTGTGATATCATGAAGCAGGAGTTTTCAATTAAACAGCTTTTTTTAACCTTTAGTTTAGTAACAAATGGCAATTCCAGGTCTGAAATTATCCAAATGAAGAGTGTTTTCAGTTTGATAGAAGAACTCGTCCTAAATGTGCATTAAATAAACGTGTGAATGAAACAAAACTCAGCTCCAGGTCTGTGTGCGACGAGGAAACGACATCAGAACATCAGAAAATAGCGTAACATGGGCCCTTTAATGATCACATTTGCTGTTAAACTGTCTTTTTGAGCTTGTTAACTTGTTTTAATGTTGTTTACCGACTGAAAACATACCGAGAATAATGCGTTGTGTTTAATTTGTGCATGTTTGAGTGATTGTCTTCCTCCCTCTCCACTGCTCCATTGTACCAGCTGGTGTGTACATGCTTTTAAATGAGAGATGAAAATAAGGCTTTTTCAACCACGTTTAGAATTTCTGTTTTAATTATCGGATTCTGTTCAAAGTTCACATTTTAAACCAGAAAAAAGGCCAAAAAAAGGATACGAGAATCACATTTCAGGCGAGAATGGACAATATAAGAGCTTTTATTATGATAAAAAGGTGGACAATAATCAATCGCGGGACATTTTATACAAACGTGATCATCGCCAACGCAAATAATCGCCATAAATCACGAAAATGTGCAGGGAAAAGACACTTCTCCGTGATCTCTTCTTCTAGAATATTGTTGTTTTCACTTATAACAACAGCACAACACTATAACAGTTGTTTAAATATGGAACTTATGGATTTTAATATTGAAATTCTAAGTATTCATAAAGATTTTGAACTGTCAGCAGCTTTAATAATGATTCTGGCCGTGATAATCGCAACGGCAAAACGTCAATATGCAGTTTGGACGCAGAATAAGACACGAGATTTTGTTTTTCGTGGCGGAAAATTATGGAATTTATGACGATTTGCTCATTACGTCCGTTCAGATTTAAATCGTAATAAATGTCGCAGCCTTATTTTCCATTTATACTTATTATTCTAACTTCAAATGCTGCGTTAAAACGGTGAAAATGTGAAGATTTAGGTCCACGATTTTCAGCAGGAAGTACGTCACCTTCTTGTTTCTACGGATACGTCATTGCTCTGTTTCGAATGTTCCGCAGTGTGACTTTAAACAGCTCTACTTTACGTTTGTTCAGTTACAGCTGGTTTTATGGCTCCAAAACACCTAGAAAAACAAGTGTTTTGGCTGTGAGCGGCGTCGCCTCTCCGCAGATCTGAGCTTTAACTTGGTCCGGTTTGGTCTCCACGGAGATAGAAAGGTTTAAAGCCGTACTGCGGAACATTCCAGACAAAGCAACAGCAGAATCCACGTTTCCCTACAAATCCAGAGCGCCGTAACATTGTGTTTGGTTAAAAATGAGTTAATGCCATTATTACGATATTATTATTTGAGACCTCGTTTATCACGTGGATAAATTTCGTGAGCCGGTTTGTTTTAACGAGAAAATAAATTGCCATGGCAACCGTAACATCCAAAACCAGACGAAAAACCACGGATTTGAAACTCTGAAGTCGTGTTTCTCAGTTTCGCACTTTGGTGAGTTCAGGTGTTTTGTGTTTGTTCGGCTGCATGAAGAAAAACATTTGACGGACGCTCCACCAGAAAAGTTACACAGTGCACCTTTAATGTTCTTTTTAGTCATTTGGTTTCACCAGATCATTCATCCAGAGAAAACACTGAAGTTTGTGTACGTTTTTATTTTCATACTGCAGTAATTATTAAAAAAAAACATAACCATGAACTAGGAACATTCACGTTCTAAAGCTGCACTGTGTCGCTTTTCTGGCGGAAGGTTCGCCACCTGTTGGTTTCCACGGAGATGTTATTTACTGTAATCGATTATTTTTTCAGACCGAGGTAGTTTGTTTTCATAGCTGACAGTTTTGAGCACTCGCTGTGAGTTTTTTATTTTCATACTCAGTGCGCAGTAACTGCAGAAGCCGTAACCGTGAACCGGGAACGACTGCATTCTAAAGCTGCACTGTGTAACTTTTCTGGTGGAGCCTCCATGGAGATGTTGTTTATTTGTTCTCAGTAGTGCTGTCACTCGATTAAAATATTTAGCCGCGATTAATCTAATCTGAATGTCGTAGTTAACTCGTGATTAATCGCAAATTAATCCCACATTTTAATAAAAATAATAATAATAACAATAATAATAATAACAATAATAATAATAACAATAATAATAATAATAATAATAATAATAATAATAATACAGTTTATTTATTAGACGCCTTTCTGGAGACTCAAGGTCGTCTTACAACAGCATAAACAAATTAAGTACGATTAAAACAGTTAAAGTGGGACAGTATTTAACTGATTGATTGTATTGATTTTGTATTTTATTAGTATTTATTAATGCATTAGACGGTATTTTAATTGTATTGATTGTATTTAATTGACTTACAATTAGTTGTCAGCTATTCCTGTAGATCTATGTAGCAGGTTTTTGGTTGATTGATGAGTTGGTTGATTTTTGTCGCTTGAATCATCGTTTTAAGCTTCTTATCAACATAGAAAAGTGAACAGACTTTGTGCAAATGTTGTTGTTTTTTTTACTGCGACCGTGTTTGTGACGTGTTTGTCCCAACGCCGCGGCTCTAAGGGCGGCGACGTCGTCACGCGCCGCTGTTTGTTTACATGTGTCGCAGCAGCAGAGCGACGCTTTAGTGGAGAAAATAAGTCCAGCGGTCTGAAGGGTTTATTAAATAGTGAGACAGACGTGAGTCCCGCTGCGATACGAGAGGCGGCACAGCTTTTGTCTCTGTCACGGTGTTATCTCATTAAAGCTCAGAGCAGATCCGCCGTGTGTTTTGGAGAGACTTTATTTTCTTTTATTTCGTGTTTTCCTCGTACGAATGACATCAGCGCACACACAGGGCTTCCCAGTCTCGTACAAATTGTTTTCCTTCCTGTTTACAGCCGGATCCTCGTAGTTTTTTAATGTTACAGCAGTGGCCACAGCTCATGACAGAAACTAGTTTGTGCTAAAAAAAAAAAAAAAAGAAAAAAAAAAGAATGTCGTCAAAAATAATACTGTTAATTTATTTATATTTTTTTTCCATTAACGCAATATTTTTGACAGCACCAGTTTTCAGTTTTCAAAGCGCTCAAAAATCAAAAACTAAAAAAGAACCTATCAGAATAAATTAATGAGTTTAATTTGATCTTTCTATAGAGTTGTTGTCTTGCCTGGAATGTTCCACAGTGTGGCATTAAATGGCATAAACACTCATTTTTGCATAGCTGCTTTTATTGCTCAAAAACGCCTTAAAAACACATGTTCTTATAGTGCGTGAGCTCGCCTCTGCACAGACCTGACCTGTAACATGGCTTGGCAAAGTCACCTGCTCGTCTGCATGCAAAAGCTTAATGCCACAGTGCGGAATATTCTAGACCAATAATAATAATAATCTAAAAAATACATAAAAAATTACACAGTGCGTCTTTATTCTTTAGCTGCAAATTGTCCCACAGAATTCTGACCTTAAACATTTGACTCTTTCCAACACTTTCATTAAAATTCCTATGAAAAAAAATCACCAGAACCCGGAGTAAAATGCGTCGGCCGTGATGTTTTGTTGCGTCCTGATTCTCATTTGTCAGCGAGGCGCCTCCATAACGGTGTCGATGATAGAAAATGGACTGTTGGCGTCTGAAGCAGCTGTTTAATGTGTTTCCGACGTAAACATCTGCATCTCCTATAACAACGCTCCGACTGCATCGTGGACGAGAATATTAAACCAGCCGTGAGTTTGCAACAATATTCAGGCATTTTTTTAATACAAAATAGACCCTTTTAACTCAAAATTCTGGACTGGAGGCAAATGCTGATGGTTTTATGACATTAAAACCAAAAAATAAGCAAATATTTTGAATTTCCGAGCTACAAATCTTATTTACTTTGCTTCTCTGTCAGCAGAAGGATGGAAAAAATAGTTTTCTAACCCTAAAATAGTATTTGGACTTCACAAAAAGTATAATTTATGATGAAATGTGGAATATATCTGTAGATGAAGCGAAAAACTGTTGTGCCACTGCAGAAAACAAAATCTAGTCAAGTTAAAATGACTTGAATTCAGAAAGTTTTATCATGATTTGAGTAAATTTCACTTGAAAAGTAAAATTATTTGCCTGTGGAATTAGACTTTTTGTACTTAAAATATGAAAATACATCTGGCTACACTTAAAATAAGAAAAAACAACAACTTTTTGCACTTAAAATAAGAAAAAACAAACAACTTTTTGCACTTAAAATCAGAAAAACAACAACTTTTTGCACTTAAAATAAGAAAAAACAACAACTTTTTGCACTTAAAATCAGAAAAACAACAACTTTTTGCACTTAAAATAAGAAACAAAATCGAATGTTGCTTGAATTAAGAAAAAAACACTTCTTCCATTGGCAGATCATTTTATTTGTCAAGCTGAATCTATTCAAACAAAGTAAAATGTTCTTAATTTAAGTCTTTTTTCCAGTGTGGGCTCAACATTTCTCTCAGGATTTGTTCATTAAACGTCAGAATGGCGATTTGGACTTTGTAAAAATGCTTAGTGTCGATCACAAACTCGTCAAATAAACAAATAAAGTAAAACACAATCGTTTTGAAACTGGGCTCTGATCTCATTCACATGTGGCCGAGTGGTTTTCATTTGCCAAACTGTCCTTGATTTTTCATCATTTGTGATATTCTGACATGAATCCCGGTTTTCCCGTTAAAATCACATTCTGTTCCGCTTCACTTTTGCCTCAGGAGGAAAACAAATCAAATCTTCATCATGAAAGAAGGAAAAGTGTGACAGTGCTGCTCCCCGACAGTCTATATGAAAAGTACACTGGGATATTTTATTATATAAAGTAGCCTAAGAAAGAACCGTTCTTATTTTCACTGAATTAAAACTCTGAGCTGTGAATCACTGAACCAAATGAACTAAAACACTGGAAAAAAAACAATATCTAGGTAATTTAAACTGACTTAAATTAAGAACATTTTACTTTATTCATCTTCACACCACAAAAAAGGATTTTCTCGCATAGTTAAACTGACTTGAATTAAGCAGATTCATCTTAAAAGAGCAATTTTAAGATTTTTTTACTTAATAAGATGAGATTTTTTTTACTTGTTTCCAGATATTTCATCCTGATTTATCTTATCTCGATATTACAACTTATTCTAAGCACTTTTTATATTAACTCAGTCCAGGTTAAGCCTCTTTAACTTCCTTCTCAAACCAATAAGGTGAAAAATTTTGCCATAAATACTTGAAACTCGTGTTTTCTGCTTAGAACAAGATTCAGATTTCGTCTTGTTTTAAGAAAACTTGGTAAGTGAAAATTTCTTACTGCACTGGCAGAAAATTTCACTTAAAATACGGCATTTTTACCTCAAAATTGGTATTTTTTTCTTATTTTTTGATAGGGCTTTTTTGCAATGCACAAATACAATTATCTGTCAGTGGAATAATTGTTTTTTTTCTTAATTCAAGCAACATTTTATTTTATTCCTTATTTTAAATGCAAAAAGTTGTTGTTTTTCTCATTTTAAGTGTAGCAAAGATGTATTTTCATATTTTAAGTACAAGAATCTTCCTGGGCTGGCAGATCATTTGACTTTTTCAAGCGAAATTTACTCAAATCCTGGTGAAACTTTCTTAATCCGAGTCATTTTAGCTCGACTAGATGTAGTTTTTTTGCGGTGGCGGCTGTGCACTATAGTCGTACTGTAATGTCTGTGATGTTTCATTCATATCAGTGTTATTATGTTATGCTCATTGTCAGAAAAACGTTACATGAGCTTTTCTTAAAACGTGGGGAAACTGTATTGTTGCGTCCCTTTGCTCTAACTGGACCTGCTCAAAGTTTAGTTGGGAGTTCAGTAAAAAAAAAAAACAGATCAGAAAATGGAAAATAACATAAGCCCTTTAAACGTGTCCAAGAGAATCGACAAAAACACTGAAATCTGAGCTGACAAACTACACACGGGAGGTTTTGCCGCTAAGGAAATTACGCGGGTAAAGAAATGCGGCTTTTGTGATTGATTTTTTTATTTTTTTTGGCTAATTGTGTCCGTTCAAATCGCGATTTCAACGAATCTCCCGGAGCCCAGAGCGGTTTATCGGAAAGTGATTTTGGCCCGAACTTTCCTCTAATAGGATTTGAGCCCCGAAAATGAAAACAAGACATTAGCAGGTTCTGTTTGTTCGTACGGTGAAGAAAGTCCCGCGGTACGGCTTTAAAATGAACACATAACAGATCACAGGTCAGATCTGTGGAAAGGCGACGCCAGTTTCACTATGTTGAAGCTCTTTTTGCGCAATTAAACACCTGTAACGGTGAAAGAAAGACAAAAAAAGTAACATTTAACTACTAAATACTAATAAAATACAATAATAAAAATACCATCAATCAATTAAATACTGTCCCACTTTGACCGTAGGCGTTTTAATTCGTATTTAATTCGTTTATTTGTTGTTGTACGGCGACCTTGAGTGTCCAGAGAGGCACCTGATAAATAAAATGTGTTAAAAAAAGCGCCGCAGTGCAGCTTTTATACGGTCATATCTTGGTTTCCTTCATCCCTACATAAACGGTCATAAAATATTTGGAAAAAAAACATCAAAAATTAGGTTAAAGAGTCGCATAAGAAGTGAGTGGCTCGTAATGTTAAGGCTGGTTTACAGTGTCTTGCTCATGGGCACAGTGGCAGAATGCAGTTTACTTGGTTGAGTGGGATTTGAACCAGTAATTTGGAAGAAATGATGTGGAAAATGTCATATTTCTCTCAGTAAAGTTGACTCAAATGATGAAAAAAGAAAAAAACGACGGCAAAATGGTGGGTCCAAAATACAGGCAGATAACGTGAAATCCTCGGGAGTCAAACCTCGAACCCATTTGCTGTGAGTTTAAAGTGCTAACCACTCTGCCACTGTGTTTTTTTTCACTAATTATTTAACCAAAAAACAGCCTGTGTCTCTATAAACGCTGTTTCCTCGTCACTGCTTTGGCCTAATGCAAAAAGAATCTCCAAATTTGCACAAAATTCTGAGCTTGAATGTTGATTTTTTTATAGATTATAAACTTGCAACTGGCTTTTTAAAGGTGCATTATGTAACTTTTCTGGTGGGGGGGGTCAGCTGCCTGCCTGTCTCCATGGTGATGTTGCTGCTTTGTCCTGAATGTTCCACAGTACAGCGTTGAACTTATCCATTTTCCATTTTGTGTTTATTCAATTCACATTTGTACTGTGAGCCGGCTCGCCTCTCCACAGATCTGATCTATGACTTCACCTGTTTGTCTCCATGGAGATGTACAGTGATTGCTTTGTCTGGAATGTTCCACAGACTGGCATTAAACTCTATTTTACATTTTTTCAATTAGAGATGTTTATATAGCTCAAAACAGCATTGAAAAACGTGCATTTTGACTGTGAGCCGGCTCGCCTCTCCACAGATCTGATCTGTGACTTCACCTGCTTGTCTCCATGGAGATGTACAGTGATTGCTTTGTCTGGAATGTTCCACACACTGGCATTAAACTTCTTTATTTTGTATTTATTCAGTTACAAACATTTATCTAGCTCAAAACTGCATTAAAAAAACTCGCATTCTTACTCGAAGCTGGCTCGCCTCCCCGCAGATCTGATCTACAACTTCACCTGCTTGTCTCCATGGAGATGTTATTGCTTTGTCCAGAATGTTCCACACCCTGGCATTAATCTCTAGTTTGCATTTATTCAAATGTATTTATTCAAATGTATTTATTTATTCAAAACACACATTCTTACTCTGACCTGACTCGCCTCTCCACAGATCTGATCTATATCTTCACCTGCTTGTCTCCATGGCGATGTTAATGCTTTGCCCAGAATGTTCCACAGCCCGGCATTAATCATTATTTTACATTTATTCAATTACAAACATTTATATAGCTCAAAAAAAAAAAAAAAAAAGTGAAAAACTCGCTTCTCCGCAGATCTGATCTACATCTTCACCTTCTTGTCGCCATGGAGATGATATTGCTTTGTTTGGAATGTTCCACCGTCAGGCATTAGTCTCTATTTGCATTTATTTTGCATTTATTCAATTACAAAGATCTGTACAGCTCAAAACTGCGCTGAAAAACACGCATTCCTACTCTGACCTGGCTCGCCTCTCTGCAGATCTGATCCATAACTTCCGCTGCTTGCCTCCGTGGAGATACAAGTTTAAAGCCCCGCTGTGAAACATTCTCGGCAATGCAATAACATCCCCAGAAAAGCCACACACTGGACCTTTAAACGCGCTTTCCGTAAATTTCCTGGCGGAGGATCCGCGGCGTCACCTGTTCGTTTCTACGGATACGTCACTGCTCTGCCTGGAATGTCCCGCAGCGTGACTTTAAACAGCTCCACTTTATGTTTATTCAATTACAGGCGCGTTTATAGCTCAAAAAATGCTTAGAAAGAGGCACATTCTGACCGGACCCGCCCCGTAACTCGGTCCGGTTTATACAGCGGAAGAAAACGGGTGGAAAATAGGCAGGTTTTATGCAGGTTTAATGCCACACTGCGGAACATTCAGGACAAAGCAATATCTACTGCGCGTGAAAAAAAAAGCATAAAAGTGCATATTGTCCAGTGTTTGATTCCAATGGCCATGAATTAGCATAAATATTGTGTACATGATGTTCGAAGGCGCCGAGGCAGAAAGGGGAAAAACAGCTCCTGTTCGGCTCCGTCTCATTATGGCGATAATTGTCCAAAGAGAAACAAACTCAGTTTGTCCTCAGAACGCAGAGTTATGGGAACAATACAGGATCTTCTGCCGTACGTCGCACTTTCCTCCGATCCGCAGTTCAATGCTGTTACCCGGAGTTGTGTTTTGCTTCGTTCTCACATGTTTTAACGCACAAACCTGCACATTTACGCCGAGTTCTTCGCTCAAACTGAAAAAACAAAACACTCTTTTCCACCTTGTTGTGACGTGTTTGTGGTGTTACAGGAAGTCCGGCTGCTCGATTACGGGAAAAAATCATTATCGCGACGATGCAAACAGTTATTTTTAGTTAAACAACGCATTTATTCAGCATTTCTCTCTCAAAAAAGCACTTTATTATTGATAATTTACGCAAAACTTTCAATTTTGAAAATAAAAATAGGCTACAAATATGTATCTTAGGGCAGTTTGGCGACGTATAAAACATAAAATGAAAAAAAAATACTTTGAACATGAAATATACTTTGAAAAACAGTTACTCCTCAAATATATTTTACCTTTGCTTCAATACTTTTGGGTTTTTTTAATATATATTTTTACGACTACTTGAGTTTTACCATTTTAAAGTGACAGTTTTCTTACTTGAGGCACAGTTTTGGACTGATCCGCCTAAGAGCAAATTCTAATTTAAATGGAAAAATACTCAGATTATTAGAAAAATACTCCAGCTTTAGTAGTTGAGCAAAGAAAAACATAAATATGTCCAAAATAAACGATATGAACTGTACTTTCGGATGAGTTCGGAGTAAAGATGAAGTGAAACTATAAATCCAGCTGTTCTACAATCTCTGTATTTAAAAAAATGAAATAAATATACTTATTTATATGAAAAATATCCCCAAATAAGCTTTGATTATATGAAAGTCGAAATCATGTTCAAAATCCAATTCACTGCACAGAACTAACAGGAAGTGCTCCACTGTGTTTTTAAACTCCACACATCTTCACTAGAATCACTTGGATCATTTCTCCTCTGGAATCGCCGATCTCTGCTGAAAAAAGGTTAAAAAAAATAATAAAATAAATGTTTACTTGAAAACTACCGCTTCATGACATCACGAGGTGGAACGGAGCGTTTTGAGCTTTGGAGATGTAGAAAAACGAATAATAAAGAGTTACTCAAACACGTGTGAATGAAACAAAACACAACTCCAGGTCTGTTTTTGAGGAGGGAACAACATTAGAACACGACTTAAAGCTCACGAGAGTCGATTTTGTGTAATGTAGGACCTTTAAACCGCTTTGGCCCACAGCTTTAATTCTGAATAAAAATGAATTCTGCTTTAAAAAGACCCTGTAAACACTTCATTCTTAATGAAAAATGATTCGGAATTAAGCTTAATCCTGAAGTCAGTGGGTTTATTCCGATTTTAAAGCCGAATGAATTTCTTCCTGGATCACGTAAACGTTTCTTCTTCTTCAAAATAATCCCGGTGGTTGGTGCTCGTTGGCTCGTCCTTCTGATCCGGCTCCTCCAGTCGTCTCTTGGGACTTTCCTCCACGTCTCTTTGGATTTGTGAGCGGGATGTGGGAGTGGGCTGAGGTGTGGCAGCCTCAGACTCAGTTTGTCTTCTTCCTCCTTCTCCGACACTCTTCCCTTCTCCTCCTCAGCTCACAGACGTAAAGCGTGAGGACAGAATTCTCCAGCTGCTGCTTCATTATCATCAGAACGACCGCGGGAAAAGTTTGGATCGTGTTTGTGTCGGCGGCGAAACGACAAACGGAGATGACAGAAAAGCCGGGAGCAGCTGAAGTGTGGGTTTTCCACCCAAAGACGGAAATACGTTCATGTCGCTGTCCGTTCAGCACCTTCCCCACCCCCAGACTCTGAGAGGAATTAAATAAAGACGATTTAACGTGTTTTCCGTGGAAACCTCAATTCAGAATGATTATTTCCATGGAAACTCAAAGGAGAATAATTTATTTACGAACTGTTTCATTCAGAACAATTAATTCGGAATGAAAAAACCTCATGTAAACGTGGCCAATGATGTTTATTGTCTCATTTATTGTCACGGCGGCAGAGTCGTTATCGCCGCCCCGCAGCGAAAAGGTCACCGGTTTGATTTCCAGACCACGTGGGGACTTCAATGTGGAGTTTGCACGTTCTGCCTGTGTTTCTGCAGCTACTCGTAATGCTTGAAATTTGACTCATACAAACCTGTCTTCCCGTCTTCAGCAGTTACCATGGAAACTCAGCGCAAAAATGAGCAAACACGGTCAATTTTCTTTTAAAATTGCCTGAAAACTCAAGAAAAATGAACTTAAAGCGCACATTTTCGGGAGCGTGCGGTCACTCCGAGCGTTCGTGGTCATGTTTAAGAGTTTGATTTTCCACAAAAACCTCAGAAGAACTTGTTTAACAGCATAAATCAGCTCAGCTCTGTTGTAGTTCCAGCTAAATGAACTCTTTCTGGTCAGACTGCGTTAAAACAAAGCCCAGATTAAAGTCTCTAACTAAGCCTCAGACAGAGCAGTGCCTACAGTTAGCGTCACACCCCCGGAGAACGTTGACCGCCTCAGTTTTGCATCAATTCTGTAGTAAATTAACGTGTTTTGATGGAAATAACTCGCCTTTTTAAGCTGCTACAGTGGTATCGGTGGATATCGGGGAGCGGCGGATACCAAAAGGCAAAATATCGAGATAGGTATCGGTTCTGCAAAAGCTCGGTGTAAAAATATGAACTGTTATTCTCTCTGTCCAAGGCCAGACCTGGTTTAGTCCTGGTTTAGACCTGGTTTAGTCCTGGTTTAGTGCTGCTTTAGACCTGGTTTAGTTAAGAAACAGAGGAGAATAGACCTGGTTTAGCCTGGATTTAGTCCAGACTTAGTCCTGGTTCGCTCCTGCTTTAGTCCTGGTGTAGTCCAGGTTTAGACCTGCTTTAGTCCTGGTCTAGTCCTGGTGTAGTCCTGGTTTAGACTTGGTTTAGTCCTGGTTTCGCCTTGCTTTAGTCCTGTTTTAGTCCTGGTCTAGTCCTGCTTTAGTCCTGGTTTAGACCTGGTTCAGTCCTTCTTTAGCCCCGGTTTAGTCCTGGTCTAGTCCTGGTCCAGTCCTGGTCTAGTCCTGGTCCAGTCCTGGTCTAGTCCTGGTTTAGTCCTGGTCTAGTCCTGGTCTAGTCCTGGTCTAGTCCTGGTTTAGTCCTGCTTTAGTCCTGGTCTAGTCCTGGTCCAGTCCTGGTTTAGTCCTGGTCTAGTCCTGGTTTAGTGCTGGTCTAGTCCTGGTGTAGTCCTGGTTAAGTCCTGGTCTAGTCCTAGTTTAACATATAGTTGGACACATATGCTTTTCCCTCTGTGGGTGGGAGAATCTCCAGACTGAACATTTTGTCCTCAAACTCAAAGCTTTTCAGATCTGAGCCTGATGAATGGAGACGTGGTCAGGATCTGTCAGACAGACTTTGGACCTGGTCTGGCCCTGAGTTAGACCTGGTTTAGACCTGAGTTTAGACCTGGTTTAGTTCTTAGTTAGACCTGGTTTAGTTCTTAGTTAGTCCTGGTTGAGTCCTGAGTTTAGTCCTGAATTAGACCTGGTTTAGTTGTGAGTTTAGTCCTAGGTTAGACCTGATATAGATGTGAGTTTGTACTGGTTTAGACCTGGTTTAGTTCTTAGTTAGACCTGGGTTAGTTCTTAGTTAGTCCTGGTTGAGTGCAAATCTGCAATGGTCACTATCTGTTAGATGGGATTTAAATTTTGTTCAGTCCTGGTTTAGTTCTGGTATAGTCCTGGTTGAGTCCTGGATGAGTCCTGGTATAGTCCTGGTTGAGTCCTGGTATAGTCCTGGTTGAGTCCTGGTATGGCCCTAGGTCAGACCTGGTTTAGTCTGGGTTGAGTTTTGCTTTAGTCCCCCCCTGAAGTGGTCAATATCTCTTTAATGGTACAGTCCTGGTTTAGACCTGGTTTAGTCCTGGTTTAGACCTGGTTTAGTCCTGGTTTAGTCCTGGTTTAGACCTTGGTCAAACTAGTTTAATCCTGAAGTAGTTCTAGGTCAGACCTGATTTAGTTCTAGTTAAATCCTGGTTTAGTTCTGGTTTACATCAAGTTTAGTTCTAGTCTATAATGTCAGTATCCCTGGAGCTTTAGAACCGGGTTAGTCCTGATTTAGTCCTAATTTAGTCCTGGTTTAGCCTTGGTTTAGTCTTGAGTTAGACCTGGTTTAGACCTGAGGTTAGACCTGGTTTAGTTCTTAGTTAGATCTGGTTGGGTCCTGAGTTTAGTCCTGAATTAGACCTGGTTTAGTCGTGAGCTTAGTCCTGGGTTAGACCTGGTTTAGACCTGAGTTAGTCCTGGTTTAGACCTGGGTTAGAACTGGGTTAGTTCTTAGTTAGACCTGGTTTAGTCCTGGTTTAGTTCTTGTTTAGTCCTGGTTTAGTCCTGGGTCAAACCTGGATCAGTTCTGGTTTAGCTCTGGTTTAGTCCTGGTTTAGTCCCAGTTTAGTCCTGGTTTAGTCCTGGTTTAGTCCTGGTTTAGTTCTGGTTTAGTCCTGGTTTCTGTGCTTATCCATAAACACTCGTCTTTTGTGATAAAACATCAAACATTTAAAAATATCCGATCCTGAAAGAGCTGCAGGTATTTTTAGTTCAAACCCCGAGTTTGTGTAGTACTTTTGTGTAGTACTTTTGTGTTGTACTTTTGCGTTGTACTTGTCTGTAGTACTTGTGCGTTGTACTTTTATGTAGTACTTGTGCGTTGTACTTTTATGTTGTACTTGTGCGTTGTACTTGTGCGTAGTACTTGTGCGTAGTACTTGTGTGTAGTACTTGTGCATAGTACTTGTGCGTAGTACTTGTGCGTTGTACTTGTGCATAGTACTTGTGCATAGTACTTGTGCGTAGTACTTGTGCATAGTACTTGTGTGTAGTACTTGTGCGTAGTACTTGTGCGTAGTACTTGTGCGTAGTACTTGTCTGTAGTACTTGTGCGTTGTACTTTTATGTAGTACTTGTGCGTCGTACTTTTATGTTGTACTTGTGCGTTGTACTTGTGCGTAGTACTTGTGCGTAGTACTTGTGTGTAGTACTTGTGTGTAGTACTTGTGCGTAGTACTTGTGCTTTGTACTTGTGCGTTGTACTTTTATGTTGTACTTGTGCGTAGTACTTGTGCGTAGTACTTGTGCGTTGTACTTTTGCGTAGTACTTGTGCATAGTACTTGTGCGTAGTACTTGTGCATAGTACTTGTGTGTAGTACTTGTGCGTAGTACTTGTGCGTTGTACTTTTATGTAGTACTTTCCTCAGTCTCAGGTGCTCAGAGGCTCCCGGCCACATGCAAACGCACATTTACATAGTTTTAAATGTTCCTCATTTAAACCCAGTGGACGAGGCCACAGCCCGACTCTGCTGCTTCAGGCCTGAGGCGGGACTGTAGGTAAAGCTGCACTGTGTAACCTTTCCGCTGGAGGGTCCGTCAGATGCTTTCCTCCATAGAGATGTTATTGGAGTGTTTTAAGTCCCGTCTTAAGAACCACTTTTGCTCTAGTTTTTTTTTTTTTCAATGATCAGACAACATCAAAATACAGTTTTTCGCCCAAATCCCCAATTTATTTACTTATTTATTTATTTTTAGTATTAGTAGCATTATTATTTAGCTTCTTGTTGTTTGTTTTATTATTTGCAGGGTTCCCACGGTCATGGAAATCCTGGAAAAGTCATGGAATTTCATAAATTCAATGAAAGTTTTGGAAAAGTCATGGAATTTTAGTATCTCTTTCAGGCAATGGCAGCGTTCTGTTAAGTTCTCATTCGGCTTTTATGATTATTTCTGATTATGTTCACATGTCTCTGATACGGGCGAAACCCCCAAACACCTGCACCAACAAATGTCCAGCGGGAAACACACAGAAAAAAGACTTTTGTTTAACCCTCGAAGACCAACGTTATCGTCTACAATAACGAGGAATATGTTTCTATAACCGCACAGAACTTTTGAACCGTAAAAGACAGAAACTTCCTTTTCCCCTCTGAAAGTGCAGACATAGAGGTTTCCGTACATTTCTGCGGCTTTATCCTACGTCACACTCACGCTGTGTGATGACGTGAGCAAAACGAGTGTCCAACAGGAACTTTGTTTTCCCCAAACTCATGCGCTCCGTCCATTTTGATCGAGCCAAACTTTGCCAAAGAGTGAAGTGAGTCAAGATGGTCGACTCCTCTGACTGTGTGTGTTTATAACGAGGGAAAAAGTCGCTCTAAGTGGAGTTAATTCTCACACACATGGAAAATGACACATCTTGGTGTGTGTAATTGTGCATCTCTTTCTATTTTTATTTAAAGGTTTATTTCAGTCCAAATGAACAAATCCAAATGTAATTTCCACCCTGGAAATGCAGAAGTGCTGTGGCTCTGGCCCTGGACCTGACAGGAGCTGTTTCCAGGACTGGACCAGGAAAGTCATGGAGCCACTGCACTTTTTTTGTTTTTAGGGCAATAAGGAGATTTTTAATTTACTTACAGACTTGATATTTTGCATTTTTGTAGCTAAGGCCCTAAATTAAGCATTTTTTATGTCCAAAAAGTTGTTTCTACATGTTTGCTGTGTGTTTTGTATAAAAGAGTGGGAATTTTATTTTCTGTTTTTTTTTCATCTCTATTTCTGGTCCTGTAGCTTTTATCACAGCCTCATGACACAACTACAGCAGCAGATTGTGAAATAACAGGTTGGACTGAACAAAAGGAGGTAGAACACTTCATTAGGGGTAAAAGGGGCAGTTTTAAAAGCAAAATTAAGAAAAAAATCCAGGCGAGGAGAAATGTACTAAAATTGCCCTTAGGTCTTCAGGGGTTAAAAGAGACGGCGATAAATGAACTAACAGGATTTTGAATGTTAAAAAACTATAACACCAAACCATAACGTGAGTTTAAAGGGTTCACATTTCATATTTAGCCCTAAAAGTGCTCAGTTCTACACACGTAGGTGCCGTAAAGTCATGGAAAATTCACTTCAGGTCATGGAAAAGTTTAAAATTTTGTGAGTGGAAAAGAGCGGGAACCCTGCATTCATACACATATCGGCTTCATACATGTGGTTGAAACGTCGCTGATTTGAGATGATCCCGTTTTAATAAGGCTTTACTCCAATAATGAGATTTATTTAGCGTTTTAGCTCTTGATAATTCCACGTTAATAATAAAACGAAAGGTGTTAATGCAGTGACTACGAGACAAGTCGCTGGATGCGTATTCATATTCATTTTCATTCATTTTATCTTTTTATGCATTTTAACACTTTATTCATTGTTTTTATTTATGATTTACTGTCTTTTATTGTATTAATTTGTCCGTGCGGCGCTTCATAGGCGTTCATTTCCTCAGTCGGATGCAGCTCTGCTCTAAACGTCACAGATCTGGCGCGTGTTTGTTGGAGCAAAGTGAAGTTCAGAGTTTGTAAGAGTGAATTTATAATAACTGAGGCGTTTAAATCGTGTTAGTTTAACTGAGGAGGATCAGTGCAGAGTTACAAACACAAACGGCGATTATTTACGTCCGATAAAGAGGACGGAGGCCGAAGAGCCTCGAGTGTCGGCGCATTTAAAAGGTGAACTGTGGAACTGGTGAGGGGCGTTATTGCTTTTCCTGAAATGTCCCGCAGTGTGGCATTAAACTCCTCGACCTTAGGGCCTGGTTTAGACCTGGGTTAGTCCTGGATCAGACCTGGTTTAGTCGTGAGTCGTTAGTCTTTTCGGTCCTGGTTTTGTGTACTGGAGAGTCCTCTAGTCTCGGCGCGTTTAAAAGACGCAGTGTGTGAGGCGTCGCTTTTCTGGAATGTCCCGCAGTGTGGCATTAAACCTCATCCGTCTCGCATTCTCCGTGTACCTCGTGAGCGGGCTCGCCTCTCCACGGACCTCCTCCAGCCTGTGACTTGGCCCCGTGGCATCGCCCGCTCGTCTCCACGGACGCGGAACATCCTCGGATGTCATACTGCGGAACATTCCAGAAAAAAATAACATCTCCATGGAGACAGGAAGGCGGCAAACCCTTCACCAGCAATACTACATAATGCAACTTTAATATACAATTGATCACTATAGCAATGTAGTAGTAGTAGTAGTAGCAGTAGTTGCAGTAGTAGCAGTAGTAGTAGTAGTAGTTCTAGTAGTAGTAATAGTAGGAATAGTAGTTGTAGTTAAAATAGTTGTAGTAGTAATAGTTGTGGTTGTAGTAGTTGGTGTAGTAATAGTAGTAGTAGCAGTAGTAGTAGTAGTAGTAATAGTAGTAGTAGTAATAGTAGTAGTAGTAGTAATAGTAGTAGTAGTAGTAGTAGTAGCAGTAGTAGTTGTAGTAAACGGGATTGTGATCTCATTTAAGATCCAAACATTTGTATTTTATTTTTTGTGATGTACTTTAAATTCTCCCTGAACGTTTTGATTTTTATTGACGACGTTCTAAAAATACCAGAGTTTGTCTCAAAGTGTTTTCCTCTCGTCAGGATCTGGATCCGGCTCTGATCTGGAAATAGAACCAGAACTAAAGGAGTTTGGAGACACAGAGATCAGAAACTTAAGAAGAAAAGTATTTGTAGTAGTAGTAGTAGCAGTAGTAGTAGTAGTAGCAGTAGTAGTAGTAGTAGCAGTAGTAGCAGTAGTAGCAGCAGTAGCAGTAGCAGTAGTAGTAGCAGCGTTGCTGGCAGTAGCAGCAGTAGCAGCAGCGTAGCAGCAGCAGCAGGTAGTAAGCAGCAGCAGCAGCAGCAGTGCAGCAGCAGTAAAGGCAGCAGCAGCAGTAGTAGCAGTAGCAGCAGCAGCAGTAGCAGCAGCAGCAGCAGCAGTAGTAGCAGCAGCAGCAGCAGTAGTAAGGCAGCAGCAGTAGCAGCAGTAGCAGCAAGCAGTGTTGGCAGCAGCAGGTTGCAGCAGCAGTGAGGCAGCAGTAGCAGCAGTAGCAGCAGCAGCAGCAGTAGCAGTAGGCAGCAGTAGCAGTAGTAGTAGAAGCAGCAGTAGTAATGCATCAGTTTTATATAGCCTCACTTCTCCTGACACCTCAAAGACGCTTTACAGAGCATTATTCATCCACTCCAGATCCGGTGGTGGGTAAGCCATTGTAGCCACAGCTCGTCCTGGGACAGACTGACGAGGCCAGGCTGAATCTGCGCCATCCGCGCCGACATCAATCCGATCCGATCCACCAATCTAATCCATCCACGACACTATCCACTCTCCTGATTAACCTCCACACATTAATCAGCAGTTACGACCTGTTGGTTGTTGTTGCTACAGCAGCTGCTCGCTACAGCGTTACGCTGGCTGCTGCTTAAGGTTGTTGTTGTCACAGTTGTTTCGCCTGCTGCTGTTGCTGTTGTTGTTACAGTTGTTGTCAGTTGTTGCTCATTCTGCTTGCCGCTTGTTGTTGTTTGTGGCTTCTGTTAGTTGCCACACTGGTTAGCTGTCAGTCGCTGTTGCTCGTTGCTTGCTTCGTTGGCTAATCATTGTTATTGCTCGCTGTCAGTTGTTGTTGATACCAGTTGTTTAGCGCTTGCTGCTGTTGGTTTGTTGTTGTCATTGTTGTTGTTATTGCACATTGGCTAATTGCCGCTGCTGCTACATTGCCGTTGTTGGGGGTTCGAGTGTTGTTGTTGTTGGTTATTGTTGTTGTTGCCGTTATTTGTTGTTGCCATATACGCTATATTGGTTAGTTGTTGCTGCGCCTGGTTGCATTGTCGCCGCTTGTTACTGTCATAGTTGCTGTTATGTCATTGCCATACACAGTTGTTGTTGTCATTACCGCTGTTGTTGTTGTTCATTGCCGCTGTCATGTGCTCGCTATGCTGTTGTCAGCTGTCAGTTGTTGTTGGTTTATTGCCGTTATGTTGTTATTTGTACAGGTTATTGTCAGCTTGGTTGTCATTGGTTACAGTTGTTATCAGTTGTTTGAAAGATGTTATTGTTGTACATATTGCTTGCTATTATATTGAGAAAGAAAGAGAATATTGTTATTATTATTATTGTCAGTTGTTGGCTTGCTCATTGGTTATTCATTGTTATTTGAGTTATACATGTTATATTGTTCATATATTACTTGTTCATTGGATTGTTGTTATATTATTCATTGATATATTCATTGTTGCTTGTCATTGAGTGAGCTTGTTGTTGTTGTCATTATTATAAGAGGCTGTTGTTATTATTAATTGATTGTTGTTGTATATTATTACATTGTCAGTTGGTTATTATGTTGGGTTCGCTGAGTTATTACTATTATTATTGAGCTGTTGCTATTATTATGTCATTATTACAGAGTTGTTATTATCAGTTGTCATTGTTGTCATTGAGTGAGCCATTGGGTATATTGAAAGAGGAAGAGAAATTGTCATTGCTTGATTGTTATATTCATTGTAATTATTCATTGGTATCGCTGTCGAGCATATTACATATTATTGAAATTGGTTGATCAGTTATTATAATCATGAGCGAGCTGATTATTGTTGAAGAGTTGCCATTATTCATTTTGACGTTGTTGAGAGTTGTTGTTGTTGTCATTACAATATTATTATAATATTGTTGTCATTGTTGTTGTTGTTATTGTCATTATTCATTGTCAGTTTGTTGTTGTTGTTTAAAGAAAGAAAGGAGTTGTCTATTGTTGTTCCATATTATTGTTGGTTGTCGTTGTTGTTGTTGTTCATTGTCGGGTTGTTATTGGCAGCCGCAGCAGCATTCGGTTGCCAGCAGCAGCACAAGGAAAGGCAGCAGCAGATGTCAATTATTGTCATAGCAGAAGATAGTTAGCAGCAGCATATTAAGAAATAGCAGCAGCAGCAGCAGCAGCAGCAGCAGCAGTTGCAGCAGCAGCAGCAGCAGCAAGGCAGCAGCAGCAGCAGTGCAGTGCAGTAGCAGCAGCAGCAGCAGCATTGTAGCAGCGTTGAGCAGCAGCAGCAGCAGTAGCAGCTGTTGCAGCAGCAGCAGCAGCAGCAGCAGCAGCAGGCAGCAGCAGGCAGCAGCAGCAGCAGCAGGCAGCAGCAGTAAGCAGCAGCAGCAGCAGCAGCAGCAGCAGCAGCAGCAGCAGCAGCAGTAGCAGCAGGCAGCAGCAGCAGCAGCAGCAGCAGCAGCAGCAACAGAACAGCAGCAGCAGCAGCAGCACAGTAAGCAGCAGTGCAGCAGTAGCAGTAGCAGTAGCAGCAGCAGCAGGCAGTAGCAGGCATTGTTTAGCAGCAGCAGTATTAGCAGTAATAATGCAGCACACGATCACGTCCTTATATAGCCGCCTTTCTCCGACACCAAAGACGCCTTTACAGACATCATCCATCCACCCAGATCCGCGGTGGTGGTAAGCCAATCATTGCAGCCACAGCTGTCCTTGGGGGACAGACTGGGACTGTGCCGAGGCCGTCAGCTGACCTATTACCGCACTGGGTCCTCCGATCCGGACCACCACCAATCCATCCACGCGATTAATTTAATCCGAATTTCCACCTCCTTCATTAATCAGCAAGGTTAAGCTTGCAGCAAGGTTGTTGTTGTTACAGTTGTTGCCAGTATGTCATGGTTGCAGCAGAAGGCAGCTGTTGCCATATATAGCAGTTTCGTTGAGTTACAAGGTTGTCATTGTTGTCAAGCAGCAGCTGTCAGCTAGTTAGCGGTTGCTGCAGCTGGTTGTTGTTGTTGCAGTTAGGTTCAGCAGCAGCAGCATTAGCATTGTTATTACGTTGTCATATTGTCATTGCCAGCAGTAGTTGCAGCAGCTGTTAGTTATTAGCATTGTTGTTACAGCAGCAGCCATTGTCGCTTGTTACATTGCATGTTGGTTGTCATTGTCAGTTGTTGTCAGATTAGTTGTCATATTGTTGCTGCTGTTGTCATTGTTATTGCTCGCTACGCTTGTCAAGTTGTTGGTTGTTGCTTGAGTTATTCGTTGTTGGTTGAAGTATAGTTGTTACCATGAGTTGTTTTGTTGGTTGCTTGTTGTTAAGTTAAGCGTTGTGTCGCTTGTTGCTGCTTGTCAGTTGTTTCGTTGTCATGCTGTTGAGCTGGTTGCTCATTATGCTGTCAAGAAAGAGCACCGTTACCGTTGCTTGTTGTTTTCGGTTAAGCCATGTTGCTCGCTGCTGGCGCCATTATTCGCCGCTGCTGTATGGTTGTTGTTGTCGTTGTCATTGTCATTATTATTGTTGTTGTCAGCTTGTTGGTTATTATTATTTGTCATTAGTTTGGTTGTCATATGTCATTGTTGTCAGTTGTTTGTTATTGTTTGTCATGAGCCATTACGTTGTCATTATTAGTTATTGGTTTGTTTGTTGGTACTATTGTTTGGTCATTAGTATTATTGAGTTCGCTGGTTATTATTGTTGGTTACATGTTGTTGTTACATTATACTGGTCATTATACATATAGTTGTTATCATTGTTACTATAAGATATTCATTGGCCTGGTTATCTGTTATTCGTATTGTTGTCATTGGTTGCATATTATTATCATTATTGTTGTTTATTATAGTCATTATATTGTCATTGTCATTGGTTGTTGTTATGCTTGTTGTCATATATTGGTTGTTCGAAGTTGTCATTATCATTGGCCATTATTGTCATTGTTGATGTTTATATTGAGAAAGAAGAGTTGTTACACCATATTGTTCACGTTGTTCAGTTGTCATGTTATTGTTATATATTGTTGTTTATTATTCATTATTGTCAGTTGGTTGGTTGTTATTACGTTATTATGCTGAGTCATTGAAAGAGCATTGGAAGCTATGCTGCCATTGAGTTATTAAGATTGTTGAAATTATTGGTTAAGACTGCTGTTGAGCACAGTTCGCTATTATTATTGAAGAGTGAGAATATGTCGCTGTTATTGCCGCTGTTGAGTTGTTATTATATTATGCATATTATTGTTTAGTTGTTATCAGGGTTATCATTGAGTTTCGGTTGTTATCCGGTTATTACATATCATATTATTGTTTGTTGTTATTGGTTTACGTTCAATTATTGTTGTTAAACATTGTTGGTTGTTAATTATATTACATTATTACAGCTGGTTGTCATTACATATTATTGTTATTATTGGTTGTTGTTTGTCATATTGCTGAGCAGTATCATGTTAATAAGGAACGCTATTATTGTTATTGTCGGTTGTTGCCATTACAAGAAAGAAAGAAAGGAAATATGTTATTGTCCATCTGCTGTTGTCGGGCGGTTGTTGGTTGTCGCTGTTGTTGTTGTTGTTGCCGTTTGCTGCTCGTTGTCATTGCTGTTGTTGTTGCTGGCTGTTGGGGCCGCTGTCATGTCAGCTATTAGTTGTTAAGCTGCTGCTGTTATCGCCGTTACGGTTATTATACCATTTGTTGTTGCTCGGCTGCCGTTGCCTGTCATTTGTCATTGTTGCTGCTGCCGCTTGCCGTTGTCATTGCTCATGTTTGTTGTTGTCATTGTTGTTGTTGTTGGCCAGTTGCTGTTGTCATTGTCAGCTGTCATTAGTTGTTGTTGTTGTATGCTACATACATTGTTGTTGAGCTGTCACATTTGTCTGGGTTATTGTTGTCTGTTGTCGTTGTCATTGTTAGTTGTTATTGTTATTGTCATTATTGTTATATTGTTGTTATGTTATTGTTAGTTGTCGCTGGTTATATTGTCATTATGTTATTAGTTGTTGTCATATATTCCAATATTGTCATTATTATATATATTGAGTCATACTGGTTATTATGCTTGTTGTTGTTGGTTTGTTGGTTATTCATTGGTCATTGTTTTGTTTCATGCTTGAGTTATTATTGTTATTGCTCTATTGCTGTTTGGCTGTCATTGAAGAGTTGGTTTGTTAGTTTGTTATTATTATTGTTGTCATAATGGTTGTTGGTTATTGGTTATTGAAACGTTATTGTTGTCATTGTTGTTATTATTGTTCACGTTATATTATATTGGTCATTCGTTTTGTTGGTCATTGTTGAGCGAAAGATATTATATTGTCATATGAGTTACATACATGTTGAGTTACAGCGTCATATTATGATATATTATTATCGATATCCATATATTGTTGAGTATGTTATATAAGTTCATTGTCGCTGTTATTGCCATTATTGTTGCTGCTGAAGAGTTGAGCATTGTTATTGTCATTGTCATTAAGTTGTTGTTGTTGTTGAGTTGTTGAAAGGCTGGCGCTGACGCCTTGTTGTTATTGTTATTAAGTGTTATATTGGTTATCATTATTATCATGCCTGGTTGGTTTGTTTGTTGGTTGGAGCCATTGTCATTGCATTTGTCATTGTCATTGATAGTTGTTAATGGTTTGTTGTCATTATTGTTCATTGAGCTGTTGTTATTGTTTGCTTGTCAGCATAGCATATTGTTGTCATTGTTGTTGTTGAGCTCATTGTTCATTATACCATATCATTGTTGGCTATTATTATTACAGTCAGTTATATTGTTATGTCATTAGTTAGTTGTTGTTGGTTGTTGCTGTCATTGTCATTATTGCTGCTGTCATTGTTGTTAGTTATGAAAGAAAGAAATTTGAAGATTATTGGTTCATTATCGTTGTTAAGAGCATGTAGTACAGGAGTAGTAGTAGTAGTAGCAGTTATTCAGTATTATTGCTGTTCAGCAGTAGCATTGTTAGCAGTAGCAGTAGTAGCAGCAGTAGTAGCAGCAGTAGTAGTAGTAGTAGTAGCAGTAGTAGCAGTAGTAGTAGTAGTAGCAGTAGCAGTAGTAGTAGTAGTAGTAGTAGCAGTAGTAGTAGCAGTAGCAGTAGTAGTAGTAGTAGTAGTAGCAGTAGCAGCAGTAGTAGCAGTAGTAGTAGTAGTAGCAGTAGCAGTAGTAGTAGTAGTAGTAGTAGTAGCAGTAGTAGTAGTAGTAGTAGCAGTAGCAGTAGTAGTAGTAGCAGTAGTAGTAGTAGTCGTATAAAAATGTTTTTGTCTGTTGTGGGTTTTTGTGCTTTTGTTAAAATAGTTGAATTGAATCGTGGCTCTGGTCCACACTGCAAAAAGGCCTACCAAAATATAAGGAAAAAATACCAATTTTGAGGTAAAAATTCCCTATTTTAAGTGAAATTTTCTGTCAGTGCAGAAAGAAATTTTCACTTACCAAGTTTTCTTAAAACAAGACGAAATATGAATCTTGTTCTAAGCAGAAAACACGAGTTTCAAGTGTTTATGGGAAGATTTTTCCCCTTATTGGTTTGAGGAGGAAGTTAAAGAGGCTTAACCTGGACTCAGTTAATATAAAAAGTGCTTAGAATAAGTTGTAATATCGAGATAAGATAAATCAGGATGGAACAAGTTAATAAATCTCATCTCATCAAATTAATCTTCATCTTAAAATTGATCTTTTAAGATGAATTTGCTTAATTCAAGTCATTTTAACTATGCGAGAAAATCCTTTTTTTGTAGTGTAGGACCAGGTCAGACTGCTGCTCTCTCTCTCTCTCTCTCTTCTCTCTCTTTCTCCTCTATTCTCTCTTTTCCTGTGTTCCTCTTTTCCTCAGCTACTCCCTCTCTCCCCCCTCCCCTCTTTCTTTTCTTCCATCCTGCTTATTCTCACTGTCTCCTCCTCTCCCTATTGTCCATCTCTCTCCCCTATCCCTCTCTCTCCTCTAACCTCCCTCTCTCTCTCCTTCTCTTCCCTTTTCCTCACCTCTTTCTATCTCTCCTCTTCTTCTCCTTTTCTCTTTCCCTTTTCCCCTCTCCTCATTCTCTCCATCTCGCCACTTCTCCCTCTCCTCCCTCGCACTCTCCTTCCTCTCCCTTTTTCCTTTGCCTCTCTCTCTTATCCCCTTTCTCTCCTCTCCTCCCTCTCTCTTCAATCTCCCCTCTCCTCCTTCCCAGTCTCTCCTCCCCCTTTCTCTCCCTCTCTTCTCCTCCCTCTCCCTTCTTCCTCGCTTTCTCCCACTCTCTCCTACTCTTCCCTCCTCCTCAACCCCACATCTGTCTCTCCTCTCTCCTCCTCTCTCCCCACCCTCCTTTCTTCCTCTGCTCTCCTTCCTCTCTTCCCTCCTCTGCTCTCGCCTCCTCACCGCTCCTCCCTCTCTCCTCCCTCCCTCCTCCCCTCTCCACTCCTCCCTCCCTCCTTCCTCTCTTTCTCCCACTCTCTCCTCCTCTCTCTCTCTCCTTCTCATGGCTCACAGAGGCACATCTGTCTCTCCTCTCCTCCTTCCTCTCTTTTGTCCTCCTCTTTCTCTCTCATCTCCCTCTCTCTCTCTCTCTCCTCTCCTTTCCTCTCATCCTCTCCTCTCTCTCCTCTCCTCTTTCTCTTCCTCCCTCCTTCTTTCTCATGGCTCACAGAGGCACATCTGTCTCTCCTCTCCTCCTTCCTCCCTCTCTCCTCCTCTTCCTCCCTCTCTCCTCCTCTTCCTCCCTCTCTCCTCCTCCTCCTCCTCCCTCTCTCCTCTCTTTCTTCTTCCCTCTCCTCTTCTTCCTCCCTCTCTCCTCCTCTTCCTCCCTCTCTCCTCTTCTTCCCTCTCTCCTCCTCTCTTCCTCCCTCTCCTCTCCCTCCCTTTCTCCTCCTCCTCCTCCCTCTCTCCTCTCTTCCTCCTCCCTCTCTCCTCTCTTCCTCCTCCTCCCTCTCTCCTCTCCTCTTCCTCTTCTTCCCTCTCTCCTCTCTTCCTCCTCCTCCCTCTCTCCTCTCTTCCTCCTCCTCCTCCCTCTCTCCTCCCTCTCCTCTCTCTTCCTCCTCTCCTCTTCCTCCCTCTCTCCTCCTCTTCCTCCCTCTCTCCTCCTCCTCCTCCTCCCTCTCTCCTCTCTTTCTTCTTCCCTCTCCTCTTCTTCCTCCCTCTCTCCTCCCTCTCCCCTCTCTTCATCTTCTTCCCTCTCTCCTCCTCTCTTCCTCTTCTTCCCTCTCTCCTCCTCTCTTCCTCCCTCTCTCCTCCCTCTCCTCCCTCTCTCCTCTCTTCCTCCTCCCTCTCTCCTCTCTTCCTCCTCCTCCTCCCTCTCTCCTCTCCTCCTCCTCCCTCTCTCCTCTCTCCTCTCTTCCTCCTCCCTCTCTCCTCTCTTCCTCCTCCTCCCTCTCTCCTCTCCTCCTCCTCCCTCTCTCCTCTCCTCTTCCTCTCTCGGCAGCAGCAGTTCCTGGTTTCACATGGCAACAGCAGCTCTATTCTTACTGAACACAGAACATGTCTCAGTCACATCAGCACATCAGGATTCTACAGCTCAACTGCAGCTCTTTATCCTCCACTATTGTCGCACTAAAGAACGCGCCCGATACTCGATACCGATACTCGATACCGCCGTGATAATAAAAACACTCTTTCTTTAGACAATAGAATGTGATTTTCAACATTAAATCACAGTCCAGTGCCTGCCTTATTTTAAATGTTCATGTTTATTTTAATCATATTTATCTATTCTTAGGTGCACTACGTAACTTTTCTGGCTCACAAACAGCTCGTCTCCATGGAGATGTCGTTGCGTTGTTTATAATTGATCCGTAGTATAAAATAAAATAAACATGTTCGATAACGTGTGTTTTAATCGCTGAAAATACCTCGAAGGCGACCAGAGACCAGCGCGGAGTTTTGCCGTCACGGTGACGCTGACGAGAGCTAGCATGCTAACGTGCACTTCCTGATTATCGGACAGTAAAACGCTGGATAATCAGACGTAAACAGCAGAGTTATTTTGACCCAAAAAGCTGCTTATACAATTTCAGTAGAGCTCAAACGCGCGGTAGAAAGCGGATTTTCCACAGATATGACCCGTAACTTGGCCTGCTGCGGCGTCTCCATGGAGATACTGAAATTTAAGGCCGTTCTGTGTAGGGTACCAAAATTTCCGGAAAATTCCCAGGAATGAAATTTTGGTTGGTAAAATTGGTAACTTTGCACGGGAATTTATGTGACCAAAATAGAAACATTTCATTTTGTCATCAGCAGCATTATTGCGAAAGGGAGAAAATTAACACACATGACTCTGATTTATTTGTCAGAAGAACTTGTGCTTATTTCTTTTACTGAACAACAAAACGTGAACTTTTGCTAAAATGTTGCTTACAGCTTCAAAATTAAAAATCCGGACTCAAAACTCAAAGCCTTATTTCTAGTTATTTCTAGTTTCCCAAGCCTTATTTTTGCTTGTTCTCCGTTCTTTCCAGTCCATAGAAAATGTACATTTAGCATATCTGGTTTCCCATTAAGCACCAGCACATTTTTCTAGTAACTAGCATCATAAGCTAACTGCTTCAATGACATGACTCAAGCCTAATTTGCAAGTAAACTAGCACGACATTTGTTTCATTCTACTTTACGTTTTCGTTTGTACTTTAATATCACAGATCAAATATCCTCCGCCTCATATTTCCTCAAACTGACTCGCTGCTGTCGTCCTTTGGCTGAAACGTTGCTCTCAGTCGTCTGTATTTCTTGTTGCTGCTCAGAAAAGCAGTTCTGCCTCTTCAGAATTTTATAAGTTATGGTGCGTGTGACAGATATGAGTGAGGAACAGCGGCGACACACGGCTTTAATCACACAAATCTATCTGCTGCAGCCAAGATTGTGCTACAATATTGTGCTACATTGTTTTTCTACCAACTTTACTGATGTCCGTAACCTTCAACTTAGATAATTCCCAATTTATTCCTGTTAATTCTCGAAAAGTTCAGAAAATTCACATTCATTCCCGAAAATTCCCACGGAAAGTTTCCAACTTTGCAACCCTGGTTCTGTGTAAAACCCCGGGTCAGGCGGTGCTATGTTGTTTAATTAAACCCCTGGAAGCATCTGCGGCCGGGTGCGATTCCACTTTGGCACTTTATTCTTAGAAACAGCTCAGGCCGAGGTGAAAGACTCCGCGGCGTTTTTCCGAGAACTGTTCAAACACTGACGTCACGACAAAAAATTAAAAAGTAAAGAGTCTATTTCAAGTCAAAGGGAAAAGGCCCAATACGTGACTCCACAGAATTTCACTTTTAACCAATACTTTCTGTTTAAATGTCGTATTACCTTTATTAAAAACTTGACTTTTTTCGGTGTATTGTTTGACTTTGCTTGTTGTTTATTGCCTCGCCTAAAACGTTCCACAGTATCGTTTCATTTACGCTCCCGAAGTTGTGTTCAGAGTAGGGTGATTCGATTTTTTTGCCGGTTGGTAATGATAAAATTAACAAAACAAGTGCGTAATTAAGGAAAATTATTCTCCAGAGACGAACATGAGTCAGTATAGTCACATTTTCTTTGTGTTTTGGTCGTTTTTAAGCAGCTTTTTTCGTATTTTCCCTAAACAAGTGACATTTTTTGTATCTTTTTACTGTTTGCCGGGATCAAACTGGTGAAAAATTGGGAGTCCTGGGATATTTCTTGGTTAAAACTGGGACAAATCAGTGGTTTGGGGACAGTGGACACAGGGCTCAAAAGTGGGACTGTCCCTGGGTACATAGGAACGTCTGGACACCCCAGTTTAGAGCGATTTGTACGTGTTTGCGTCATCTTTACTCTCCTCAAGATGCCATATTCCCCCAAAAAAGTCCTGTTTTCCACTATCCACCATATACGCCCGCTGATGCCGCTTTGATTTGAGCTTTTATTTGTCTTAAACTGTGATGCTGAAGGATTCGGGAGTGTCGCAGAGTCATTTCCACTGCTCGCTGTGGTGCGATGTGCAGATCTATAGGAGGAGCTGACAGTATGGGCCCGGGAGGAGACGGCAGAGAGAGTTGTTTCTCTTACTAAGTCGTTTTAAATTACTATTACGATTTCAAACGTCCAAGATTTGACATAATGATTCACGTGTGTCATCGATTATAAGGCAGACAAAAGTATGCAGTAGTTCAATGAATGTGAGCGAACGTCCAAATAAAAGTCCTATATTACACAATTGTGAGCTTTAAGTCGTGTTCTAATGTTGTTCCCTCCTCAAAAACAGACCTGGAGTTGTGTTTTGTTTCATTCACACGTTTGAGTAACTCTTTATTATAACGTTGCATTCTTTTGTGCCTGGGACTTGGGGAAAACCAACCTCCACCTCGGGAAAGTGCAATGGAAAGGCCAGTCAAACCAGGGTCCTGAAACACAAACTCGGGCTTGTTCAGTGCAGATCGAGTCGGTTGGATTTACGTCTTGAACAGACCTGTCTTTTCGTCATTTTGATTTGTTAAAGTTGAACTCCGGCACGTTTGAAGCTAAAGTCCGTTTCTAGAGGTGGTGGAATTCTGTCTGAAGCCAAAAAACGGCACAGATCAGTGTTTCCTCGGTGGAGATCTCACTGTGGCAGTGAGTCTGTCAAGGTCATAAGCTAGTGTAGTGATGGGGGCAAGTTCCTAACTTCCATGTAAAACGCCAATTTGCTTCACACTGAAGAAGCTTAACACCACTTTAACCCATCTGACACCAGCCACGAGTCTAACAAACAAAACGCTCTGCCTGGTTCACTCATTAGTGTCTGTAAACGTTCGAAAACAACTTTATAAGCATCGACTTTAGCTTCAAACGTGCTGGAGTTCCCCTTTAAGTTGTGACTGTGTCGAGAAACTTCTAAAAATTTAGACATTTAGACTTTCTTTCACATGATTTGATAGTGAACAGAAGTATTTTTCTGAACATGTAAAACTCAAACAGTCATCAGCAGCTAACATGAGCTAACAGACTCTATTTATTATTATGAGTCAGCGATATCTGACGTTAACTACATAAACTAACAAAATAAACTTTAAACTTTCTCGGACATCCATCCATATTTTCCACGACTGTTGCAATGGAACGAATTTACAATGGATGTCGGGTGAACGGACCCGGATTTATCGACTACCGACGTCAGTCTGTACATCTCCACAGCTCAAAACGCCCTGTTGCACCTCGTGATGTCATGAAGCAGTAGTTTTCAAGCTCCTTTCACCTTTTGCTCCGTAGAGATCGGCAATTCCAGGGCTGAAATTATCTAATTGATTCTTGTGAAGGTTTATGGAAACACAACCCCAGGTCTGTTTGTGACGAGGAAACAGCATTAGAACATAAATCAGAGAAAACAGCGTCACACGGGAGCGTTAAAGTATTATTTTCTGTTCACATAAAGGTTACAGGGTGAAGGGAGGGCCTCGGACAAACTGCCTCCACTGCGTTTTTTTCCCCCGTTTCGTCCCAGATTTATTACATCGCGTTGAATATTTTCTGCTGAAGCGAATATTAGACGCCCTCGTGTACGTAACGGAGACGGAACCGCGATTCTGCTGCGAGCAAACTTACGAGATAAAAGTCAAGGTCGAGGCGAGGTCAGAGCAAAACTGTGGACTCAACCGAAGCTCTTCACGGCATCATTCTGGTTTATGGACGCTCCGTTCACTGTCCCGGGCTGGAAACGGGGGCAGTTTTAAAGGAAATTACTGTATTTGTCGTTATATTTTCATGGGGGAGTGAAGAGAGAGGCATGTTTAAGAATAGTGGCTACAGCAGCATAAAAACATAATAATAGTAATGGATTCTGAAGCTCGCGTAAGCAAAATCGTGCACCGTCTTTGGGGTATTAACTGCAAACATATAACATACGTTTACATGAGAGCTTTAACCCGAATAAAAATAGTTTAATTCGGAATGAAAATGAATTCCGCCTTTAAAAGACTTCCTAATGAAAATTATTATTTGGAGTTAAAGTTAATTTCCAAAGTACATTTCTCGAAAAAGGAGCGGGAAGAAGAAAAAAAAGTTATATTAAAACCTGTTCATGACATAGCTTCAAAAATTCAATTCTGTACATTGATGACGAAACTTTACAAATCTTTCGATATAGCAAAATAAATGACTGATACTGTGCATAATAAATATAATTTTAACACAATTTCTTTCCTTTTGGATTGTACTGTATTATGGTCGTACAAACTGATAATGATAGAGAAGGCACAAAAGTGTATTGTTTATGATCAAAATAAGCAAAATGAGAATGAAACAATTTCAGGATTTTATTTTTCGTTTGTGGTCGTACAAACTAATAATAATGACAAAGAAGCCACAAAATGTATCATCTATGGTCGTTTTTCATGCATCTATGCAATTTATTATGAGTAGAGATGGGAAGTTCCAGGGCTTAAAATCGTCCCAATAGTTGCAGTAGAGGTGTTTGCAGTAGAGCTCTGCACTAGGACCCAACACAAATCTCGCAGGAACGGGCGGTTTGAATTTACATGCGAGCGGGAACGGGCGGCTAAAAGAAACACTGTGGGAGAGTGCGGGACAGACGAGAGACAGGACGACTCAAGCAACGAAGTAGAGAAGAGCATCAAACAAGGGTAAACCCGTCCAGCTCCGTGAAGTCGCCCCATCAAACGCAAACCTGCACAAAAACTATGTCAAGCGTTTGTGCTTCGTTTGTGCCGTTTTGTGCTGCAAAAAGTTTCGTTTGTGCGATTCTGGTTCTTCAGATATTTGCAGTTTTATTTTGGGCCGATGACGTCGTCCAGAACCTCAGAATGTGAAACAGCCTCAAAACAGGAAGAAAATTATAGAAAATGTTTGTGTTTCTTTTCATTTGTGCGAGTTTATTTCTAAAATTATTCATTATTATTTCTGTGGTAATTATAGGACGTCATTTCCGCTCAGTTGACGGCGACAAACTCCACAAAACTAGTGAAGAGAAACGACCTGAGGCTGTGGAAAAGTCTGTTTCAGTCTTTAGTCATTTGCTTTTGATTCATATTTTATAGAATAACACAGACTTTTCCACAGCCTCAGGTCATTTCTCTTCACTGGTTTTGTGGAGTTTGTCGTCTTCACATGAGCGGAAATGACGTCCTATAATTACAGCAGAAATAATAATTCATAATTTTAGAAATAAACTCACACAAATGAAAATTGTCACAGCACAAAACAGCACAAACTAAATACAAACGTTTTCTCTAATTTTCTTCCTGTTTTGAGGCTGTTTCACATTCTGAGGTTCTGGACGACGTCATCGGCCCAAAATAAAACTGCAAATATCTGAAGAACCAGAATCGCACAAATGAAACTTTTTGCAGCACAAACGAAGCACAAACGAATGACATAGTTTTTGTGTAGGTTTGAGTTTGATGGGCCGACTTCACGCAGGTGCCCCGCCTTTATTTAATTTTAAAAGCAAGTGAAAGTATGTTACGGGTGCGGGTGGTAATGGTCAGAAATTCAGCGGGAGTGGGATGAAAAAACAGCCCCGCGCAGTTCTCTCGTATGCAGTTTAAAAACACAATGGAGCAATCTGGTTTTCTGTTTGAGAGAAGAACGCAACTCCAGGTTTGTTCACGATGAGGAAAGTACGTTATAACAGAAAAGGGCGTAAAAATGGACCCTTTAAACTTCAAACCGTGAAGTGCGTCTCCGTCTCCTGAAGGACACTCAAACAATAGAGGATCATTGATTATCTGCGGCATTGATCCGGACTCGTGGGGCCAGTTATTGCCTGGACAAGCGCTTCTAAACGACCGCATCGACTCCTCTTAACCCGCGCATGTTTGGAGCTTCCACCGTTTCGCCCCGTGCAGCTGGAGTTACGGCGTCGGCTCCGGCTCTTTTCACATTCAAATCGGTGCTTTTTACAGTCACTCACGGCGAGCGCATAATGAACCGGCTCTTTTTTGCAGGTGATGCGTTAAAAATGCCCGCCATTTTCAGCACCTGTAATTAAACCTCGTGGAGGACGGGGAATGTTCTGGCTTTAGGGCTGCGAACGTTAATCACAGTTTATTTTACATTCGAATGGTTGCGGTGAGGAGATGAAGACAAAATAAAGCAAAATATCCTGCTTCAACGCGTAAAAGCTGCTCACCCCGTCGTTTAAACCTCCACACACATGCTCAGGACTGCCCCTGTGTGTCAGATGCCCTCCCCACGGACGCACAGGGAGAGGATCTGACATACAGAAGCATGGAAGGGCATCTGATCCTACCTGAGAGAGATTCTGGGGGAGGAGGAGAGGCTTTACTCAGGGCTGGAGGCGACCGAGCTGAAAATACAAGAAAACACAGATCAAGGTCCCCGCGTGTCGCGTCAGATGCCCTCCCCGTGTCTCCACGGGGTGTTATTCTGTGCAAAAACGGCCATAACCCTGTAGTTTCGAGCTCTACAAACGTGTTCTGAAACGTCCCTGCGTGTCAGATGCCCTCCCTGTGTCTCCGTGCGGTTTTATTCTGTGTAAAACCTGCTAACCTGTACCTGAATGTCCTCTTAGGGATCAATAAAGTATCTATCTATCGATCTAACCCTGCGGTTTCAAACTCTCCAAACATACTGCACATTTCTCTGATCTGGCCAAGATTTTCAAACTTCTACCAAGTTATTCGTCTTGTTTTCAGATTTATTATCGATTTACTGGTGCTGCATTGGTTGTATTATCTTAAAAATGGTCAGTTTTTGTTCTTCTATGACTCAACTAGTCAGAAAATCTTAAATTTAGGCGATAAATGTTTAAAAGAAGCTACAATCCATTTACCATACGGCCCTACAAAGACAAAAGACTTTAATTCGGCAGAAGCTGAAAAAAATGACTTCAAAATTTGACAACTAGTATTTCTCCATTTTAACAATTAGTTGTCAAATTTCCGGAGTTCTACCTTTTAAGGTCTTTTGCCTTTTTAGGACAGAGTTTCCATCTGCAACACTTCACTTGTTTTTAGTTTCAGTGACACAGATTTGCTCGATACAAGACTGACGACGAACTACTGTCATTTAAGACTGATTTCAAGTACTTATATCTCGAATTTAGCATCTTTGAATTTATTGTCAGGCCATTCATACTCATCATAAACTGGTTTTAAGTATGTTTATCTAGGATTTAGCAGAAATGAAAGCATTTTATCTAGAATTTAGCATCTATAAACTTATTATGAGGCGATGAACACTGATCTTAAACTGGTTTTAAGTCGGTTTATCTCAAAATTTGCATCTATAAACTTATTTCCAGCCCATGAACACTCACAGAGACGCTTCATTCTAGTCTAGAGGTCGTTTATTTTAAGAGAACTTGTAAAGTGAAATGATCTTGCTGCATGGACAGATCATTTTCTGACAGATTTAAGTGTTTGATTTTTTTTGAAGTGCATGGGATTCTTGTATAAGTTTAAGGTTCAGATTTCAGTCTTCTCTCAGATAGAAATGCTCCTGGGTGTGTTTAAAAATGTGTTGCTATGTTCGTCTGGCTGACTCTGGTGTGAATGCTTATTTCCAATTCAAATCAGTGGTTAAAGAAAGTTACTGTGTTATAGGGATGTCAAAAGGACTGGGAATCAGATAGGACTAAAACTATTAAAGCTATAGGCTTGAGGGGTGATTGGATGAGAGGCAAAAGTATCAGGCTGTGAATGGCTGACATGGAGGTGACTGGAGACGGGAACAAGGACGTTTGACGGGTCACGACTCATTTGTCCTTTACAAAACAAACTACTAAAACTGCTGTGTTTGCTTGCATTGACTGACCATGGCTGAGGAACTGAAAAGTACATTTGAAAGCATTAATTTTGCACCTTCAAATGTTCCAAGAATACGTTGAGCTGGATGTAACTGCACAAAAAAAACATTTGCTTGCTTTCTATGTATTTTGAACCAAATAGGCACCTATTCTCGTATCAAGCATCAGAAAAATGATAGTTGCATGTCTAGGCTGGCGTCACGTCGTCACAACGTCACGACACCACGTGGGCGGTAAAAACAAAGAAGTGGAGCGCCGTGTCTGAAGTTGCCGTAATTCTATGGAAGCCGATTTTGAGCCGAGGAAGATGGCAAGAGCGAAAACAGTATTTTCGTGGACCGACGCTGTTTCATGTTCGTCTAGGATTTGTTTAAACTGTTTTCCGCAATACCGTCGATGTCATGAACCCGGCGAATCAGGAAGGCGCAAGTCACGGTGACGCGGTCCAATAAGAACGGCAACTAGAACAACTACGTCAGTGTATCAGCGTTTTCATGCGTCTACATAGTGCTGGGTCAGATCTGTGCTCAGGCGAATCCGTGGGAGCTGGCGTCTCCAGATCGTTTCATCTCCGGCGCTGTTTTCCATCGGATTAGTGTGGACGAACACTGCATCCACAATGAAAACGACTCAGATACGGACTAGTGTGGACGGGTCCTTAGTCTTGGAGGTTGTTGTCCCTGCACCACGTGGGCAGAAGGTCTAACAGGCGTTCTGACTGTGAGCAGCGTCGCCTCTCCACAGATCTGACCTATAACTTAGTCTGGTTTGGTCTCCATGAAGAGAGAAAGGTTTAATACTGTATTGTGAAACATTCCAGACAAAGCAATAATATCTCGAAGGAAAAAAGTGGCACAAAAACTTAGCAGGCTATAAACTAAACTTTCATTGTTCGAAATACAGTGAACCCTGGTTTATGGCGGGGGTCACGTTCCAAAAAGAACCCGCGACAGGCGAAATCCGTGAAGTATCAGCTTTACTTTTTACAATTATTATACAATACAATACTGTACTATAGAATGAAACCAAAGATCAAAACCTGTTTTCAGGCCCAAGCTTTTGTTTAAGAGATAAAAATATAAATGTTTTCTTACAAATAACTATGATAGTTTTTAAAAAATACTGTAAAATAATCATTTTAAACGTTGTGACTCAGGCGTATTTCACAGTCTCTTCGCCTCTTCGTCCTGACTCCTGTAGCGTCTTTTTCTACTGAAGCCTGTGGTGCAGGCGTCTTTTTCCCAGAACGAACCGAAGATTCATTTATTCCGTAAAGGCGCCTACAGCCGCAGAGCTTCTACCTTCCTTCAGCAAGTCCAGAAGTTTCTATTTTTCTACGATAGTTTGCATCTTCCTCGGTCTTTTGCCTTTGTCACTGCAGAAGTTTTCCTCAACATTGTGGGTTTTATCATGGAGAAAATTTGCAAACGTAAATTTGTCGGGCTGAACAGAGACGAGGCACAGAAACATTGGTCTAAGTGAAAGACCAGTGTCAACTTTTTTCACTTCTACACAAGTCCCTCAGCCAATCAGGATTCAGAACACAATGCACTGTAAAAGAAAAAAAAAAAAAAAGGAATAAAAAAATCTGCGAAACAGCGAAGCCGCGAAAGGTGAACCGCGTTATATCGACGGTTCACTGTACTCGTGAAGTGTGTCCTAGGCAGTGTTTGACTAATCTGTCTCTCTCGTCTCTTTCCTCTCCACAGTGATGGCCTCATTGGAGCACCAGTGCGTTAGACTCCTCCCCCTCCTCCGCCCATAACCCCCCACCCTCCTCACCCCTCCCCCCTCCTCCCCCTCCTCACCATGTACAGCGTGGAGGACCTTCTTATCTCCCATGGTTACAAACTGCCCAAGAGCGGCCCCGCCTCCGCCCCGCCCTACGACAAGCGCCCGTCCGACTGCCAGCGCGAGCCCGGGGAGTCCAGCGCCCCCTGCAGGCCGGGCAGGGGGGCGCTCAACGGGTATGAGGGCGAGCGGGCCGCCTCCTCGCTCACCGGGATCTACGGGGCGAGGCAGGCGCTGGTGAAGGCGTATCCGGGGGCGGAGGGCGAGGGGCCGGCGCTGGTGAAGGCGTATCCGGGGGCAGAGGGCGAGGGGCCCGACCGGATCCTGAGGAGGAAGGACATGGCTGTGGGGGTGCTCCAGGACGGGCAGGTGGTGGACTCTCTGGCTGTGGACAGTGGGTGAGTCTGGGGTTATGTTAAACTTTGTCAACTATAAGATACACCACAGACGGTATGAAGAAGGAGAGGGAGTGTGTCATCCATAGCGTCCGTCTCCAGTCAAATGAAGCTCATTGAAGACGTTGGAGCAGCAATTATAGCAATAAAAGAGACAATCCAGAGCGAGGCTGTTGACAGTAACGTTCCTTTCTGCCCACACCGCTGGTTTAGCAAGGAACGGGCACTTAGCAAACAAATTTATTAGACCACCAGTCATGAAACCAAGAAAACATAAATAACTTCATAATATATCAAAAACTCCAAATAGTTTCTAGCTACGATATCGTCATCGTCACGTTACGATATTTATTGCGATATGGTGGGAAACCTCACAATATTACGATATTCTACATAATCACAAGACTGACTCTAAAATGCTTTACCCAGTCATTTGGTACAACATTTATTGTCATTAGGGATGGAACGAAATCCAAATCTCTCTGTACAATATTTTCACCTTATACATCTCACCGTAGCATATTTATTGCAATATAAAACTGTGAATCTGCTCCTTTTTCCTCTAAAAATGCTTCACAAGACTTAAACCAAAGACTGAAGATTTCAAAGTGCTTAAAACAGTTCTTTCTTCATGTCGTCTGCACTGAAACGGAGCAAAGGATCATGGTCTATGTAGTTCCCTCTGTTTTTTTTTTTTTTTGCTATTTCTGCATCAGAAATATTCATTTAAGCAAAGATACTTGAGATTCAGTATATCGTGATGGTCCATGATATTATTGTGAGACCTTTGACAATACGATATCACCACATTTACGTTATTGTCACATCCCTATTTCGAGCTGTTCCCAGAGACTTGCTTTGGATGAGAATTTGGTGTCATTTTTGGAAAACATTAAACTTGAAAATATATGGGTAGCAACAATAGTTCAATTTTAGCATTAAAGATATGGTTTTGGGAAAAAGATCTTGCATATACTGGCGGATTAACCATTATAGAAACATAAAAAAGATATTTTGGTAAACAGAAATACTGTTAAATTACGCATAGCAGCAGCAAACACCTTATACCGGGCGGTGGTCTGATACATTTGTTAAGCTCTGTAGCAGCGCTGTTGGGAGTGGCCTCGGGCGAAGAAGGCGCCTGACTGTTCTATAATTAATGTGCATGTTGATTTACGGACAAAATAGTGAAATAAAAACCCCAGGATCATATCGAGCGGGTTAATACAAACATTTTAAGACCAAAATCACAAGGCACACGGCAGTTACAGAGAGAGGGGCAGCGGTTTTGCAGCAGAAAGTGAAACTGGAGCTTTCATATTTGTAACGTAGTGGCTAGCAGGTTAGCTATGTCTATTTATGTCTATTTTTTACATATACATTTTATGGTAAACACTAAACTATATTAAAACTGTACCTGGGATTAAACCTGACATCTGGACCCAGTTGTGATGTGCTGATTGTGTAAACGCACCTTCATCTCCCACAGCTCCAAACACCTGCCTGTCTATTTCAGTACATTTTATACAAACCACACCTCGGATTGTTATTGCTGCGCTAGCTCTAGTATTACTGTCACATACTGTATATATACTGTATATAACTGGACACGGCAAGCTCACTCTGTGTAACTGCTGCTGTCGGGCTCCTCAGTCTGACCTCAAAATGTCCGTTATAACCCTCTAAACACGATCCTGGGGCTTTGAGTTCATTATTTTATCTGAGAATTACGATATGAACAATAATAACAGACCAATCAGGTGCCCTTTTTACCCGAGGTCGCTGACAGAAAAACAACCAGGCAATTTCACCTTCTTACTTTGATTATGTCCGAGCTTCAAAGTACCTCCAGGCAAGCGTTCATACTGCTAACTCTAATGCTAACGCTAATGCTAATGCTAATGCTAATGCTAGTAGCCTAAACTAGACACAAACATCTGTCATGTTTATGTGATTATGCATCTCCTGGGATTTTTGTTTTCATAAAGGCAACAAATCACACTACATACATGCATGATACTCCAACGCCAACTAAATACTACTGCTACTACTACTACTACTACTAATACTACAAATACTACTACTAATACTACTAATCCTACTAATACTACGAATACTAATACTACTAATGCTTCCAATACCAATACTACTAATACTACACATACTAATACGAATACTACAAATAATACTAGGCAAGGCAAGGCAAGTTTATTTCTATAGTACAATTCGTACACAAAGTAATTCAAAGTGCTTTACAGAATAAGAAATACATTAAAATCACATTACAAACCAATCAAAACATAAATTATCGTCATAAATCAATCATTAATTTTAAAATAGAAATGGGACATTAAATTAGAGAGAATTAGACAGAAGAGAAGAGTGCGGAATGAAAAATGGTACTAATACTACTAATCCTACAAATACTACTAATACTAATACTACTAATACTACAAAACTACTAATAATACTAATACAACTACTAGTACCAATACTACTAATATTAACACAACTCATTCTAATACTAAAACAAAGTGAATGTTTTATGTTAAATTTTAAATGTGGCTCTTTGTCAAAGCCTGATCTCGTCTGAAGCTCCGCGGGGCCGGGCCTGGTAAGTACTCGGACGGGAGACCGTGAGGATATCAGGTACCACAGTTAATGCTACAGCTAGTGGCAAAACTGCCATTGTGTCCTTAGGCAATACACTTCACCCACCTTTTCTAATATGAAAGTCGTGCGTGGCTACAGTAGAAGCTTATCACATCCGAGCGTGGAGGGAATAATGCATGAAACTGCAATGCGAGCATCGGGAAAGACTAAGATTAATGCATTATTATTAGAAATGAACAAGCATAGGGTCCACATTTCATTTTTTAGTACATACATATACATATACACAGGCCCGTTTACAGAAATTTGGGGGCACGGGGCAAGAAGACTCACATGGGCTCCCTTCTAATATAAATCAAGAGGAAACGGGTTTAATTCTGGGCCCCTAAAACCCTGGGAACCTAAAGCATATCAATATACATACCATAAAATACCAAGTAAGAGCCGGGGTGTTTATTTATTTCAATCACTTAACAGACCAGGCATTTCTTCGAGACCAGGCGGCAATTTGTGGCAGGTGATTAATTCCTTCCTCACAAAAATCTTGCTCAGCAAAACTGGGAAAATACGGTACTCTTTTAGCCAGTGTGACTATAATTTACAGTTGCCGTTATACGATGGCCTGGTGTCTACTTGTCGACCTTGTTGGCGCAATTCCTGCCGCCTCGTCCCCTGCCTTTCCTCGCGCATTTGCCACAACTTTCCGCATACGCTACAGCAACTACGATGACATTACGGCTTCCCCCGAATTGCCAAACTGAAGTAATATGACCAAAACTCCTAAAAACGGCTTCCATTTCCTGGGTGGTAATACTGCGGTATCAAAAAGTAGCATCGGTACAATTTCATTACCGTCATTAAAAAGATCTGCATAAGGACCTAAAACCACAGCAGGACTTTCTCCCCTCCGCTCTCTCTCCTCTTCAAACGTGGTTCCGCTCGGAGATTTCCATCCACACGCAGCGAGGAAGAAGAAAAAAACCCGACACTTCAACTTTATTGTTGTCCCAGAGTGAAATTGTGCAGCAGTGTCAGACATATTGTAGACATACAATACAGTTCAATAATACAGTTTAAATAATTCAGTAATACAGTACTTCGTGTGCGACGTTGAGCCCAAAAGTTTGTGATGGAGACGTTTTATTGAAGCCGAGAGTCGAGAGGAGACGAGGCTGAAGAGGAGAAAGTTCCCGAGGGCGAAGGAGGAGACGGTAAAGCCCAAGTTATGGTGCTGCATCAAAACGTGTTTGTGTGGACGTGCGGCCCCTACGCACAGCCTCCGACCTGCACCTCCCAAACTTTCTAACGACGCCTCAAAACGACGCAGAAAATAAGGGCTGTGATTGGTCGTCTCCAACGCTCTACATTTCCTCTGCTCCGCTCATTCTAGACTTTGAGGAATAATGTGTTTAATGCAGCTTTGGCACATTTATTTACGTTTTACACAAACTAAACTTAAAACCACATGGCTCATTTGCATACAGTATAAGCGCTGATAAAAACAGCTCGTGCGCTGACGCTGATGCGACCGAACGCGCCGCAAAGTTTGGTTTGATCAGAACTTGTGCCTCATCTTCAAATATAAAGCTGCAACTCTGTTTCTTAATGGTTTAGGTGTTGCCACAAAATAATTCTTAATTAGTCACAGTAATACCGTATGCCCCGGGAAAATGCTTTAATGGTATCAAAATTTGGATACCGCCAAACCCTAATACAGACATAGGCTAGTTAATTAAAATCAGCGTTTATTTACAATATACTGTGAATACCTGATCTGTAGTGTTTGACTTCTTTATCACAGAGACTAAATCAGACTTCAGTCAGTCTTTTGACCAAACGCTTTTACCTTTTCTAATCCGTGATCTGCTAAATTTCCAAGGGCACCTCACAGAAGCGTTAGCACGACGCAACATTTTCAAAAGGCGCCTATATTTTTTGCTCCGTTTGGTTTAATTTTCAGTTTTTATTCCCATTCTATAGGGGCTCATTCTGCATTCACACTCGCCACATGCAAACAAAGCAGCAGCAGCGGCGGCAGACGGAGGGACAAAAAAGAGAGATGCCCTAAAACTCAACCTTTCACTCGACAGTCGACAGTGAAATCGAGATCTGAAACATTTACAAAACAAAGCCTTCGTATATTGGTGTTCTGGGTGCAGAGAGTCGCCGTTTGCGCCGAGCTGGTTTGCATTTTTTCCACATTCTATACCCAAAATGTTCAAGGGCACCTACAGAATTTCATTTACGCCGCTGTGTTTGAAAACCTCGAACAAAACGCAGAGAAAGAGAGAGAAGGAAGGAGGAACTATTATTACTACTACTGCTATTACTACTACTAATACTACGACTACTTCTGCTGCTACTGATTACTCCATTAAACTATAGAATGTCAAAAGTATCAATACCCTGATACAAATACATTCTGATACTAATTTTGCCGATATGGGCCGATATTCCACGTGGACATGTTTTCCCTCGTTCTAAAGCTCAGACTCTATATTCTGCCCATTTCATCCAGTTTACAGACAGATAAATGTCCTGATCTGTGGCGGGGCATCAGGATTTATCTGAGGAGTCATTTGTCGCCATGATCCACCTGCACAACACCGAGATTGTGTTGTTTTTGCGGCCGCTCAGTGTGAGTCTGGATTAAAGGACAGTTCTTAGTGCTGATCTGAGAGGAGCCTGTGTGAGGCTGAGTGTTGGAAATGTGTCGGTTTTGAAGCTCGTTTTGGTTCTTTCTCATTGGTTAGCGATTAGCTGCTGTAGCTCGCACACATAAACAGGCTGTTTTCTCTTCTGTTCGCGACTGTAAAGTGACTATAGTGGCCGTACATATGCTACTGGACACGAACTGATATGGAAATGAGCTGTGAACAGAGGTGTGAATTATCGGCATTTGGCAGATCATTAAATACCGCGGTGCACACGCATTTACCGCTAAAGGCTAACAGCGGTAGTTTACTTACAGAACTTTCTTTACTGGTTAGAATATCGTACAAAAACACCATTAGACCGAACTACTGTCTTTAAATATGACGTAAAGAGGCAGAAGAACAAGAAATGTCGCCTAAATAAACCCAGTTGAAAATCCAATAGAGCCAAACTTAAGTTTTATGAACAATTGAAGATTTACAGTGAATTTTTAAGTGATAAATATATCGGCGATTATATCGGCAGCTCCAACTCCCATTTTATCGGTACTATATCAGCCGCAACAAAATCCATATTGGTCGGGCCCAATCAACACCCTGATACAAATAGATACTGAGAGAAGGAGAGGAACTATTATTACTGCTACTACTACGAATACTACTGCTGCTATTAGTACTACATAAATTAGCGTCAAATCTAGATAATAATTTTAACCAATATTGGATAAAAATCGCATAAATAAGCCTAAATTGGACCTTTCCTGAACAGCTTTATAAAGGACTTAATCAGAACAAGAATTAAGAAAACAGCTCTACATTGTTTTGTGCTGAAAATCCCAACTCTGTCGTCTAAAAACAGCATGTTTTAAATATGAAATTGGTATCAGAATCATTACGAAGCGTCAAGTCTTTTCCTTAGTGCTGAAATAGAGCGTGATTTCTTTTCTTTTTTTGAATCGTGCCAACATGACATCTTCACTGTGATATGCAGATTGCAAAGGGGGACTGTATATATTATGTTCTATACTCCATTTGCTTTCAGAATCCATTCCAGACACACACATGTAAACAAAAGGAGCGGCAGAGAGAGAGAAAGAGGGAAAGAGAGAAGGAGAGGAGGGAGGAAGAGGGAGAGGAGGGAGGGTTGACCTACAAGTTTGCTCTGTAAAAATGGACTCTCCCCATTACACAAGAAACACAAGATTTTCAAAACAATTTCCAGTCTTCTCTTCACATACTACAGCTGATACTATTACTACTATTACTACTACTATTACTACTACTATTACTACTACTATTACTACTACTATTACTGCTACAGCTACTACTACAACTACTACTACAACTACTGCTACTATTACTACTACTATTACTACTACTATTACTACTACTATTACTGCTACAGCTACTACTACAACTACTGCTACTACTACTACTACTATTACTGCTACAGCTACTACTACAACTACTGCTACTATTACTACTACTACTACTACTGCTACTATTGCTACTACTACTACTGCTACTATTGCTACTACTACTACTGCTACTATTACTACTACTACTACTACTACTACTGCTACTATTACTACTACTACTACTGCTACTGCTACTATTACTACTACTACTACTACTACTACTACTACTACTACTACTACTACTACTACTACTACTACTACTACTGCTACTATTACTACTACTACTACTACTACTACTGCTACTACTACTATTGCTACTAATATTACTGCTACTACTACAGCTACTACTACCATTACTTCTGCTACTACGACACTACTACGACTGCTGCTACTACTACTATTACTACTATTACTACAAGCTACTACCACTACTACTACTACTAATTACAGCACAGCTACTGCTACTACTACTGCTACTACAACTACTACTGGTACTGCTACTACTACTACTACTACTACTACTACTACAATTACAGCTAATACTACAGCTACTGCTACTACTACTACTACAGCTACTACTACTACTACAGCTACTACTACTACTACAACTACAGCTACCACTACTACTACTGCTACTACTACTACTACTACTACTACTACAATTACAGCTACTACTACAGCTACTACTACTATTACTGCTACTATTACTACTACTACTACTACTACTACTACTACAATTACAGCTAATACTACAGCTACTGCTACTACTACTACTACTACTACTACTACTACTGCTACTACAGCTACAATTACTATTACCACTACTACTACTACTTTTGGTGTCACTACTACTGCTGTTACTATTACTGCTACTACTAGAGCTACTACAGTTACTACTATTACTGCTACTGATACTACTACCATTACTTCTATTACTATAACTACCACTACCACTACTACAGCTACAGTTACTACTAATTCTGCTCCTACACCTCGTTTCCATTCAAGCTTTTCCGCCGTTCCCATTCAAACCTTTTCGCATTTCCCCCAAACCGCAACCCGCTCTTTCTGATCCCGCACGACACGTCTGTATTTTACCAAACCGACACCGAACCCCAGATCTGTCCCCAAACCGGCGAGCGTAAACACGACGAGAGAACGGGGGGAAAGGAGAAGAAGAGGAGGGAGAGAGATGCCCTAAGACTCTCTCCGCTCTCCACTCCGGAGTACAGAGACGAGCCCAGTGACGCGCCGCACGTGCCTGGTGATGTAAGCATGTTGCTGGGCAAGTGTGTGCTCGGCTCTTCCCCCCTCCCCTCCTCCGCTCAGCTCTGGAGGTACAGTAGCATCTGCCTCTGCCTCTGCCTCTGCCTCTGCCTCTGCTGGGAGATTCAGACAGTGACATTGGCGCTACAGCGAAAGGAGTCCAGAGATGAGCAGTGGGGTTTTTTTTTTTTTTTTGAGCAGTGCGGAGGGGAAAGACGGGGCCGTTGGAGATTCTGCGTGTGCGTGTGTGTGTGTGTGTGCATGCGGCAATTTCAGAGCGTCCAAAAACTGTCCGGGGCGCAAGAAGGGCACTGTGAATTAAGGGGAAGGGGGAAATTTAAAACGAAGACAACGAGAGCCAACAGGGAAAGCGTCCAAATATGCACAGCGTCAAGACAAATGATAGAGTTTTGGCTTTTGTGGTATAAAGAGTGAGTGACAGAACTGGGTGATCTCAAAAAATAATAATAATAATAATAAATAGTGGTGTAACGATATCCAAGTCTCACGGTACGATATTTATTGCGATATCGTGGGAAAGCTCACGATATGGTGCACTACAAAAAAGGATTTTCTAGCGTAGTTAAACTGACTTGAATTAAGCCGATTCATCTTAAAAGATCAATTTTAAGATTTTTTTACTTAATAAGATGATAAGATAAGATATTCCATCCTGATTTCTCTTATCTCGATATTACAACTTATTCTAAGCACTTTTTATATTAACTCAGTCCAGGTTAAGCCTCTTTAACTTCCTTCTCAAACCAAGAAGGTGAAAAATCTTGTCATAAATACTTGAAACTCCTGTTTTCTGCTTAGAACAAGATTCATATTTCGTCTTGTTTTAAGAAAACTTGGGAAGTGAAAATTTCTTACTGCACTGGCAGAAAATTTCACTAAAAATAGGGCATTTTTACCTCAAAATTGGCTTTTTTTCTTATTTTTTGATAGGCCTTTTTTGCAGTGGAGGCTCACGATATTACGATATTCTACATAATAACAAGACTGACTATAAAATACTTTGCCCAGTCATTTGGTGCAACATTTATTGTCATTAGGGACGGAACGAAATCCAAATCTCTCTGTACGATATTTTCACCTTATACATTTCACTGTACCATATTTATTACAATATTTTGTGGAGGCTCACAAAACTGTGAATATGCTACTTTTTCCTCTAAAAATGCCTTCACAAGACTTAATCTAAATTCGTAGGCTACTATGAAAAGTAGAAAGAAAAGAAAAGATGGAGTGCATCGTGTGTTACTAGTTTAAGGCTTAGCGGAGACCGACTATTGCTGTTTGTTGTTCGTTGAGAGATGCATCGGAAAAAATAAAGTGCATCAGTTCGCGCGCTTCTAATTTGTGTGTGATTTATCGTGGCCGCGGGCGGGTAACGGGTGGGTGCAGATTTAACTTTGGTATAATGGCAGGTTTACGGGTGTGTGTGGTGCTGAACTGCACAGGTGCAGGAGGGTGCGGGTCTCCAAACATGGACCCGTGCAGGACTCTGATCGGCCTCTTTAAGATAATTTGGAATTGCAAAATAAACAGATTTTAGAAATTTACCTCATGCACGGACTAAAGCCACACTGCTTTTATTTTAGAGGTGTTTTAAATTAATTTTTGTTAGGCAACCTCACTTTTTTAATTAGTCATAACATAAACTCTTCCCAGTCTGAGCAGTGTGTCAAAACAATGATATTTACAGGTTTTTTTTTAAATAAATAAATACAATTAATATTCTGCAGAATTGAGTCCACAATAATTTCTGTTTCTCGTGTGGCCCCACCCCGGCTCCAAGAGTAGTAATAGTAATATCTGTGTGATTACATGAAACGAGAGCCTGTGTTCTCGTCTCTTTCAGCTCGGGTAAAATTATAATTTCACAGTTTGGAAAAGTGACGGGATCATTCGGTCACAAAGGAAGTTGTCAGATGAAATTAAATCTCAAGAATAATGAGGCGCGTTTGTACCCGAACAAATAATGATTCGGTTGAGCATTTGTGGGTTTTCACTGTGGATATTTCTTTTAAAAACTGAGAACAGTAGTCGCAGTAGTAGTAGTAGTAGTAGTAGTAGTAGTAGTAGTAGTAGTAGCAGTATAGTCCCCTGCGAAACACTTCGGCCCAATCCTACAGCGCTGTGAACCTTCGGAGAGACGCCGAGACGTGGAAAAAGACGGCGAGATGGTTAACTGTGGATGGAAGTCACTCTGTTTTATCTGTAAATCCCCACAGGCTGCGTCAGGCTGTGTCTTTGTATGTCTGATCTGCAAAAAAGAAGCGATTATTCAAATGGAAAAGATAAAAACGTGTTTGGTTCCGAAGCGCTAATCCAGCGTCTGCAGTTTGAGGATGTAAACAGTAAAGGCTGTGTGCACATTTCTTTGAGTTATTTAAGTTAATTTGAGCTTGTTTTGCAATTACTGCGCGTCTTTATATTTTATAGCATTTCGTACTTTAGTCCAAATCTTGGGATTGTCTCGTCACGTCGTAGAATTTTCAGAAGCTTAAAGCTGAACGTGTTAATCCGTTCTGTTCGGAGTTAAGATGGAGAGATCCTGACTGTGAGGAAGCACTGAAAAAGGAGATGAATTTAATCAGATCATTAACGAAAGAGTCAAGTAAAAACACAGGATCGTCATGAGGAAATGATCGGGGTGGAAGTTTAGAGCAGATTTTATAAGTAGAATATTAAACATTTCATTTTGTGGCATGTGACATTCATTCTGATAACTGAAGAATTAAAATTCTTCAAATTTTTATTGAAAATCAAATAGAGATAGTTGCAAATCACAAATGTATAAGTTGCTTTTTTTTTTTTACATATCTCTCTACTATAGTATTTTTTCTCCATTAAGAATACAAAGTAAAACAAGAAAAAACAAATATTTGAACATTTGAGTAGCAACGTACAGGGAATATCACTATTTTTTTATTTATTTTTTTTAAAGTTTGGGTTTTAATAAATAAAACTGTCCATGGTTTCCAGGCCTCCTCACACCAATCTTTGTGTTAGTGTCAGTCTTTCCATTTGTGAAATATCCTCAACAATATTAATCCAGTCCTCCAGATCCGGCAGAATGATCCACAAATATTTTTGGTTCCTTTGATTTCTGTCTGTTCGCCCAAAAGCATTTAAAGGGATCTTTACTTTAAATATGTCCTCAGTGTTTTGTTTCATTTTCTCCCAGTGCTGATTCAGTTCGGGGCAGCTCCAAAAAACCCGATAACGCCTTTTTATTGGCACATAATCTCCAACATGACGTATCCGCCTTTGAACCTCTGGGTGTTTTAAAGAAGCGAAGGTGTTCACGCCAGCACGGACAGGAAGTCGTCCTCCGTATATTCTTTTGAATTTGAATCCCTTCTGCTGCCTTTTTATGCTTTTTATGCTTTTTATACTCGAAATCCTTGTTGGCGTAGTGTTTAGCACTGCCGCCTCACAGCTGGGAGGTCCTGAGTTTGATTCCCAGCCGGGAAAAGGAGAAATTCAATTTGTCTGGACCAAAGTTTTTGTCCATAGATTCTACACTGTAAACCCAAATATTCAAAGTAATTAGATTAAGTTGTGTAGTCAAAGTTTCAGAAATAGTCCTAACAACTTAATTATGTCAAGTTGCTGTAAAATGAGTCATTTTAACTCATATTTTTGGTTAAAGGTGTGATTATGGGTGTAAGTGAGCGTAATTTAATAACATAGATCAGGTACAACTTAGCAGAATGAGGTAATTAAACACTGACAATGATAAAGTCCTGTTATTTCTATTGTTTCAAATAGATGAGATGACTTAAAAATAAACTTATCGTATTTTTCGGACTGTACGTTGCACTTTTTTTCAGGGTTTGGGTGGTTCTGCGACTTATATATTACATTTTTCACACTGACAGTCCATAGACTATATATATATGAGTTGTTTTTTCGTTTTCTTATTTTTGGTTCTTTATTAAAAAACGAACGAATGATACACAGATTGTTCTCGGTTGTTTTTATTACTGTAACTTCTATAAGTCGCCTTTCAAGACTGGTTGGTTCTTGGTCTCTGATTTTATCAAATAAATTTCACCCAAAAAGTGCGACTTGTACATGTTTTTTTTCTTCTTCATTGTGCATTTTTTGGCTGGTGCGACTTGTGTGTCGTCATTTATGTCGTACGTGCTAAAATACAATACGATTTCAAAGCGCTTCAACAAATACTGTTAGCGAACTTATTCCAGTGGCTTGAAAACTCCCAATTTAAAGTCAGAATAAATGAAAATAATTGAGTTTCCTTACAGAAAACTATGAGTTATATAAACTGATGGCCGAAAGTATTGGCACCCCAGAAGTTCCGTCAGAAAAGGCCCAATTTCTCCCAAAAATGAATGCAATCACAACTGCTTTGACATTAAAATGTTCATTTAATTTATCTTCAATGACAAATCACAAAAGGAATTGTCAAAAAGCCAAATTGAATATAATTCTGCACCAAACATAAAAAGGGGTGGACAAAAGTATTGGCACCCTTTGAAAGATCATGTGCTGCTTCTCTAATTTGAATAATTAATGGCACCTGGTACTCACCTGTGGCACACAACAGGTGGTGGCAATAACTAAATCACACCAACAGCCAGTTAAAATGGATTGAAGTTGACTCAACCTCTGTCCTGTGCCACACACACACCACACTGAGCATGGAGAAAAGAAAGAAGACCAAAGAACTCTCTGAGGACTTGAAAAACAAAATTGTGAAGAAGCATGAGCAATGTCAAGGCTACAAGTCCATCTCCAAAGATCTTGAAGTTCCTGTGTCTACTGTGCGCAGTGTCATCAAGAAGTTTAAAGAGCATGGCACTGTGGCTAACCTCCCCAGATCTGGACGGAAAAGGAAAATCAATGACAGATTTCAGCGTAAGATTGTGCAGATGGTGGGAAAAATCCTAGACTAACATCCAAACAAGTTCAGGCTGCCCTGCAGTCCGAGGGTACAACAGTATCAACCCGTACTATCCGCCGAAATCTGAATGAAAAAGGACTCTATGGTAGAAGACCCAGGAAAACCCCATTTCTGACCCAGAGACACAAACAAGCCAGGCTGGAGTTTGCCAAAACCTACCTGAGAAAGCCACAAACATTTTGGAAGAATGTTCTCTGGTCAGATGAGACAAAGGTAGAGCTTTTTGGGAACGGGCATCAACACAGAGTTTTCAGGAAAAGAAATGAGGCCTTCAAAGAGAAGAACACGGTCCCTACAGTCAAACATGGTGGAGGTTCCCTGATGTTTTGGGGTTGCTTTGCTGCCTCTGGCACTGGACTGCTTGACCGTGTGCATGGAATTATGAAGTCAGAAGACTATCAACAGATTTTGCAGCATAATGTAGGGCCCAGTGTGAGAAAGCTGGGTCTCCTCAGAGGTCATGGGTCTTCCAGCAGGATAATGACCCTAAGCACACTTCAAAAAGCACTAGAAAATGGCTTGAGAGAAAGCACTGGAGACTTCTAAAGTGGCCAGCAATGAGTCCAGACCTGAATCCCATAGAAAACCTGTGGAGAGAGCTCAAAATGGCAATTTGGAAAAGGCACCCTTCAAATCTCAGGGACCTGGAGCAGTTTGCCAAAGAAGAATGGTCTAAAATTCCAGCAGAGCGTTGTAATAAACTCACTGATGGTTACCGGAAGCGGTTGTTCGCAGTTATTTTGTCTAAAGGTTGTGCTACCAAATATTAGGCTGAGGGTGCCAATACTTTTGTCCAGCCCATTTGTTGAATTTTGTGTAAAATAATATTTGATTTGACTTTTTTTCATTCTCTTTTGTGTTTTTTCATTGCAAGAAAAATAAATGAAGATATTAATGCCAAAGCATTTGTGATTGCAATCATTTTCTGGAAGAAATTGAGTATTATAGGACAGGATTGCAGGGGTGCCAATACTTTCGGCCATCACTGTAAACTGAAAATACGTAGTTGATAGTTGAGCTAAATAAGCACTTTTAATTCAGCTGTTTCCAAAAGGTACAGATAGTAGCAAGTCCAACCTTTTAAGCTCTGGAAGATTGTGACTTTTAATTTCATCAACTTAAAATAACTGAGGTAATCGACTGACTCAGTTTTTTTGGGGTTCGGGAAACGTATTTGGGTTTAGTGAACCTGGACGACGGAGGGATTTTACCAACATTCCCAGACAGAGTGGGGCATTTCCGTGTGCAGTTTGCGGTCGATTCTCCTCCGCGGGATGTGGACAGAGTCTGACTCTCAGTGGGACTCTCCTGATCTGGTCCACTGATTCATGAGAAATTCAAAATATGTTTGAGATAAACGGTAAAGCCCCAGAACGACTGAAGCGTAGTTCTCAACGGTGTTCAGATTTTCACCTTTCACAGAGAGACGAACGTCGTGCCCTGTGTCCGCACGTGAATTACGGGCGGTATTATTGGACCGTAATGTTTGACCTTTACGCGTTTCTGCAAAGGTCAGAGCGCCGCTGTGATCCCTGTTAGTAAATCTCTGCTGCGTGTGATAATGGGGGCGCCGGTTTAGTCTAGATTAGGTTTTCTGCTACTACAGATAGAGTATTACTGTATTACTGGTATTACAGATGCACCGATCCAGCTTCTTCAGTTCCAATACTGATATCGATACTACTTTAAGTGTCTATCGCTACTCGCTATTATCCGATACCAATGCAGGGACGGAAAGTCGCATGTTCTCCTTAAAACTCAGATAAATTATTGAACAAAAGATCCAGGAGCGTTATGTGACTGTTACGTACGTGTGCTTCAAACCATCATTGAACAGCTTCTTATAGACTTAGACAAACGTTATTGATCTACAAGGGACATTATTTGGGAGCTCACAAATCACAATATAATATAATAACAAAGCATAAAAAATATAAATGGTGACAATAAAGTCTAAATGAGTAGCAAAAAAGAGCAAGAGACTGGTGTGAAATGACATAATTATATAAATGTAAATGTACAAGTCAAAATAAAATCGAAAAATAGGTCATAAAAAATAAAATCTCAGCTATAAACAGGAAGACAGTGCAAAAATGATATGATAATCAACAGACAGAGGGTTGTCCGTTACATAAGGGTGAGTTGTTCTGCTTCTGTTTGGATCTGTAGGAATAAAAGTTCAAACATTATGAGACATTCATGGGCCAAAATCAGACTGTAAATAGTCGTATTACATCCAATTAAAAACCCAAACAAATGATACTGTTTCTCCTGTTACTGCAACTGCTACTACTAATGTTACTACGACTACTACTACTACTACTACTACTACTACTACTACTACTACTAATGTTACTACTACTACTACTACTACTAATGTTACTACTACTACTACTACTACTACTGCTACTACTACTAATGTTACTACTACTACTACTACTACTACTACTACTACTACTACTACTACTACTACTACTACTACTACTACTACTAATGTTACTACTACTACTACTACTACTGCTACTACTACTAATGTTACTACTACTACTACTACTAATGTTACTACTACTACTACTACTAATGTTACTACTACTACTGCTACTACTAATGTTACTACTACTACTACTACTACTACGTTACTGCTACTACTACTAATGTTACTACTACTACTACTACTACTAATGTTACTACTACTACTACTGCTACTACTACTGATGTTACTACCATTACTACTCACTACTACCACTGCCACTACTTACTAATGTTACTACCACTACTACCACTACCACTACTACCACTACCACCACTACCACTTGTTACTACTACCACCAACTACTACTACTACCACCACCACCACTACCACTAATGTTACCACTACTACCACTACTACTGCTACTACCACTAATGCCACCACTACTACTACCACTACTAATGTTACTACCACCACTACTACCAGTTACTACCACCACCACTACTACCACCACCGTTACTCACCACCATACCACTACTACCACCACCAACCACCACCAACCAATGTTACTACTCTACTACCACCACCACTGTTACTACCACCACCACCACCACCACCGTTACTACTACCACTACCACTACCACCACTACCACTACCACCACTACACCACTGTTACCACTACCAATTACCACTACTACCACCACCACCAACGTTACTACCACTACCACCACCACCACCGCCACTACTTACTAATGTTACTACTACTATTACCAATTACTACTACTAATTAATGTTACTACTATTACTAATACTACTACTACTAATGTTACTACTACTACTACTACTGTTAATACTACTACTACTACTACTACTACTACTACTAATGTTACTACTATTACTTATTACTACTTAATGTTACTACTACTACTACTAATGTTACTACTACTACTAATGTTACTACTACTACTACTACTAATGTTACTACTACTACTACTAATGTTACTACTACTACTACTAATGTTACTACTACTACTACTACTAATGTTACTACTACTACTACTAATGTTACTACTACTACTACTAATGTTACTACTACTACTATTACTACTACTACTACTACTACTACTACTACTACTACTACTACTACTACTACTACTACTACTACTAGAGTACTAGTACCACTGTTATTACAAATACCGTCACTACAACTAACGCTATATAATTTGTTCTGCAAATGGTACTACTACTACTACTGATACTACTACTACTACTATTACTACTACTGCTACTAATACTACTACTGCTGTTACTACTACTACTACTAAAAATATAGTATAGTAGTAGTAATATAGTACTACTACCACAAGTACTGTCACTGTATACGGCATATAAATAGTTCTGCAAATACTATTACTACTACAACTATTACTAGTACTATTACTACTACTGCTGCTACTACCACAAATATAGTACTACCACTGTTATTACAAATTCTGTGACTATAACTAACAATTTATAATTAATTCTGCAAATGCTGTTACTACTACTACTACTACTACTACTACTACTACTACTATTACTACTACTACTATTACTACTACTACTATTACTACTACTACTACTACTACTACTACTATTACTACTGCTAATACTGCTACTATTACCACTTCCAGCGCTGAGAACTGCCGCCCGTGTGACTTTGTGAAGCCTTGTTTTGGTCCGTCTTGCTGAGTATCCCTAAAAGCCTCTGAGCGGCTGCAGATAAGGTCGCGGGTGTTTAATATGCGGGTGGGACTGCGGTGGCATCATCTCCTCCGTGTCGTCACTCCCAGGAGCAGCTGACTCAAGCGCTTCTGTCCCACGCAGAGACTGTCCCCACTCCCGGGCTGTAAAACTCGTGCAGCTCCCCGTCACGTTTGTGTAATGTCCCCTCGTCTTAGCGCTGCGGTTCAGTCCACATCAGCGGTGCACGAGGTCAGAGACAAAGCAGAATGGAAACACTTTTATTTCAGGGTACGCTTATTTACATCCGACTACCTGCTAATAAGCATAGTTGTAAATGGAAAATTTGTCACTCAATAGTATTTATTCAGCCTTTATTGATGTCTAATTCCCCATAAGCGTATTCTTTTATGAGTTTGACATTTACAAACACTCTACGATTAATGCACTGCTTATTCCCAGGGGTGTAACGGTATCCAGGTCACACAGTACGATAAGGTCACGGTACGATGTTTATTGCGATATGGTGGGAAAGCTGCCTACTGTCTGATGATAAAATACATATCATGATATGTATGTCATGCTTTGATATATCCCGATACTAAAACAATGGATGATATATTGCAATTTATCGATAATTACTTCTAATAATGTAGTCGACTGCACCTTCAGGAGAACCAAAACTGTGTGAAAATAATTTATTACCTTTTTAAAATCATGAGAACGGTGAGTGTAAGTAATGCAGCAGATTTTAGGGGAAATTTATATTTTAAAAAATCGATTCAGATGCATTTTGAATCGATTCGAGATCACAATATATCACTGAATCGATTTTTTCTTACACCCCTACTCACGATATTATGATATTCTACATAATAACAAGACTGATATTCTGAAACGCTTTGACCAGTCATTTGGTACAACATTTATTGTCATTAGGGATGAAACGATATCCAAATCTCTCTGTACGACTCCCCCAAATTTAAGACTTATTTAAGACCTTTTTCGCACCCGTCATGCGGGCGAAAAACACCAGATCCAATTCTAGTAATGACCATTACTCACTGCTTTAAATAACAAAAAATACTTACATAAAATCTCATTCAGAACTCATTTATAGTCGTATGTGCTGCTGTAAAATGACTAGAAAATAATTTATAACATTCTAACAAGACAAACGAAGCTTTCACATGGTCTTGTCTCACGTTGCACTGCAGCCCGGTCGAGTTTACAAAAAAAAGAGGCTCATGAAATTTAAGACCTTTGGGAAAAAATAAGACTTGGACAACATAATTTAAGACTTTTTAAGGCCTGAATTTAGAAACATGAAATTTAAGACCTTTTTAAGACTTTTAAGACGCCGCGGCTTCCCTGCAAATACATCTCACCGTACGATATTTATTGCAATATTTAAACTGTGAATCTGCTCCTTTTTCCGCTAAAAACGCCTTCGCAAGACTTAATCCAAAGAATGAAGATGTAAAAGTGCTTAGAACAGTTATTTCTTCATGTCGTCTGCGCTGAAACGGGGCAAAGGATCATGCTCTATGTAGTTCCCTCTGGGTTTTTTTTAGCTATTTCTGCATCAGAACTGTTCATTTAAGCAAAGAGACTTGGGATTCGATATATTGTGATGCTCCACGATATTATTGTGAGACCTTTGACGATACGATATCACCAGATTTACGTTATTGTTACATCCCTAGTTATTACTTATTCGTATGATACTAGGCCACTTTTGTCCATGAATTAAGCTTCTTATCAGCTTTTGGTAATAAGCGCGGTGTTGAGAACTAGTAGCACAAGAAATGTAGGTTTTACTAGTTAAAGTAATTATGTAACTTTGATTACGTAACAACTGCTTTCTTAATTCATGGACAAAAATGGCCTAGTATCACACTAATAAGCAGTAATAAAGAGTGTATTAATAGTAAACTGTTTGTAAATGTCTAACTAATAAAAGGAGAAGCTTATGGGGAATTAGACATTAATAAGGGCTGAACAAATTAGCAAAAATTAGCAGGTAGTTAGATGTTAATACGTGTATCTTAAAATAAAGTGTTACCAACAGAATACTGATGGTTTCCTAAGTAACGATGCGCAATTCTCAGTTTGAAGCACAGATTTGGTAAAATAAAATTAAAAAAAAGTTCATATCTTGCACCGTTAGGGTTGTATTAGTATTGAAAATCAGATACTGATCGATGCCAAAACTAGTATCAAAATTAGATACAAATTTTTCGCAAGTATCGATACTAAAAAAACAGATTCACAGGACAGAAATGAACGAATAAGAGAAGTATAAGAGCACATAGTCTAGTCTGCGCCCTGGAACACTGAGGGAATACACAAATATAAGGCCACATGGGCACAGGAAAGAACGTACTATGATTCAGTGCTGAAAATCACATTCTATTGTCTAAGCAAAGAGTGTTTTTTATTATTATGATGGTTTCAGAATCAGTATTGAGCCTATTCCTTCGTATCGCACTGTTCAGGAACTATTCACGGTTCAACTTTGCCTTAGTTATTCCTGTTGTATTGACTGTAGGCGTGTACAAAATACATTACATGGCCCTAATTATCATAAAACTTCATCAAAACCTAATTAATATTATTTTAATTAATAGCATAAAACCTAATCCGTATTATTTAGCGACGCACTGAGCACACGCACACTTAGAGGGAGGTTTTAGGCGCTAGAAGACTTCTCAGAGTTATGTTTATGACCTGAAAGCAAATAAGAAAATGTTTATTACTGATTAGCATTTTATGTACAGCTCAGATAATTACTTAAAAAATACATACATTAATTAGAAGTTTCATATTTTTAATTGTTGCTCTTAACAGTTAATCACAATTTACAACAGCGAACAGTGAAAAGTGGGATTATAGTGTTAATATTTGTGTATTTTAAAGGTACATGGTGTAACTAGGGTCTGGAATGTTTTACCTTTTGGTATTAAACCTTTCTACCTCATAGACCCCCGCTCACAGTCAGAATGTCATTGTTTTGAGCTATAAAACCAGCTGTAATTGAATAAATGTAAAGTAGAGCTGTTTAATGTCACACTGTGGAACATTCCGGGCAGAGCAATGACATATGCATAGAAACAAACAGGTGACGAACTCTCCACTAGGAAAAATACACAATGCACCTTTAAACTCCAAAGGAAATAAACAAATATTAACACTATAATCCCAGTCTTTGCTGTTCGCTGTGGTAAATTGTAATTGTCAAGAGCAACAGTTAAAAATGCGAAACTTTTAAGTAATGTACAGTATGTATTTTTTAAGTAATTATCTGAGTTGTGCACAAATCCTGCACGGGTCTCATTTTGACAAACCGCACCCATCTGTACCCGACCTGTTTTCCAACAGAATTGAAATAAAATTTCGCCCCCGATCCGACCCGCTATAAATACACACCAACACCCGAAATGCACCCGAATGAAAATCAGTCCAAGAGCCAAAATTCTAAAGTTTACTGCCACGACAATCGACCAGTAAACATCAGTAATCTAAGGCAAATAAAATAAAAACATTGCTTAAACAGCCTAATAACAAGTAAAAAAAATGTAGCCTATATAATAAAATTGTGAACAGAGTCCATGATTATGGAAAATTGGCACTAATGTGAGTCAGTAGAGTCACATTTTCTTTGTGTTTTGGTCATTTTTAAGCAGCTTCTCTGTATTTTATCTAAACAAATACCAATTTATGTCTCAATTTACTGTTGGCAGGGATCAGATTGGTCAAAAATAGGGACTTTTAGTACATTTTTTGTATAAAACTGGGACAAATCACTGTTTTTGTTTTTGTTTTATAAATCTGTTAGGACAGGGGACACAGGCCTCAAAACTGGGACTGTTCCGGGTAAATAGGGATGTCTGGTCACCCTAAGCCTAGGTAACCTCTCAAATTGACAAATAATGTTTTCATATATGTATTTTCCTGTTTTGTAAACCACAGATTAGACCCACGCTCTCCTGCATCCGACACAAAACAACAATTTTCCCCCATTTCATTAAAATTTGCAGTTCACCCATGCAGGACTCTGACACAAAATGCTAAAAACAACGTCTGCATGTGATAAACTAAACTAACAAAAGCAATCTGAGCACTAAAGTTATTAGTATGGGTCTGCAGAAGTTAAAAATACAAAAGGAGTTTTATGGACATGCGTGGACCTGAAACAAGTGTGAATGAAACAAAACACAGCTATGGGTGGGATCACGGAAAAGAAGCAACACTTTACCTGAAACATGACACAATGGACCCCTTTTAAGGTGTAAGTGATCAAAAAAAAAAAAAGAAAGAATCTGTGCGCGCATTTTGGCAACAGAAGTGTCATTGTTCCCTATTCATTCCAATACATTCAGAGTGAACACGGACAGAAGAAGACGGAGATAAAAACCTTTCCAGCACCAAAATGTCTGGTTGTTCTGTGTGTGGTTGTCAGAATTAATATTCTACCGCCGGACTAAAGTTTTAAAGTTTTACTCACAACGATCTGGCAGTCAGACACCGTTTGTCAAAGTCGGCTTGTTGAGGAAATATTTGCGACCCTTTGACGATAATCCTTTCACAGAGCTCGACAAACTGCTGAGCTCTGCCGTACTTCTGTTGCCAAAATACACAACCGAGCCTACGTCATCACTGTTTACTAACACTAAATGGGTCTATATCAGTGGTTCTTAACCCTGCTGGAGGTACTGAACCCCACTAGTCTCATAAGCGCATTCACCGAACCCCTTTTAATTGGGAAAATAAAATGTGTTTTTTCCAAATTCAAAACATAGGTATATATATTTTATTGGTGCACACATGTGAACCCATATTGCACATATTCGTCCGACCACTTTCCTTTTTTGCTCGACATTGTTCGTATGAAGGGAAAATATTAAAAAAGAAATTACACGACACCATCACGACAGTCATAAGACTATTGCACGTTCGATCGAACCCAGGTTAAGAACCACTGGTCTATATACTCGTAGGCACTCAGTTCTTTCAGTCGACACCGTATTTCCCCTAAACTTTACCTCTCCTGTCTCTCTCTCTGCTGCAGGTTCTATGACGTCCCCAGCCTGACCTACTCGGACCCCCTGAGCCTGGTGAGCCTGGGCCATGACGACCGGGACCTGTCGTACTGGAGGCGGCGCGGCCAGGACTTCAGTCTGCTCTTGGACTACGCGGACGGGAGGGAGCTCAGGGCCTCTACCACCGCGTGGAGACCCCAAGCCCTTCTGACCGCGGAGGAGCTGAGAGCGGAGAGGCAGGCGCAGCAGCTGTGGGAGGACCTATCCTGGCTACGGGACCCCGACTCCGGCCCCGGACAGCTCAGGGTCACAGAGGAGGAGCGGAAGTGCCAGAGTTTGGGGAACGAGGAGTGGAGGCCTGCAGGGTTAGGGAGGTCCGACAGTGACGACAGGTGGGCGTTAGACCCGTACAGACTAAGGACACCGGAGGGCTTCTTTCACGCCAAATCGAAAGCGAAGTCGCAGTCCCTCCCGAGAGTTCTTTCGCCGGAGGGAAACACGTGTCGAGAGCTTGTGCCTTCGCGGCCGAGTTTACCGGACAGACAGAGGATGAGCAGTACTCTTTTCTCTGGGCCTTACAGCAGGTACGTCTACGGTGCTGGCAGAGAGCGGTGGGGAAGGAGCTCGGGACCGGCCAGCCATGTTGCACTTTTACCAAAGCCCAGGTTCAGCAGACCCTTGAAGCCTCCATCTTACGAGATACACCAGCAGACGAGGGGTAGCGCCGAAATGCTAACTCTAGAACAAGGGGCGAAACAAAAAGACCGGCTAGCGTACTATTCGAGGAGCGGGGATTTCAGGCAAGATTACTACGCACAGCAAGCTGCCATAACAGGAATGGAGCCACCGGGCTACATACCACCCCCTTCCTACAAGAGACCTCTGCCCCCGAGAGCCGTTTCAATGAATCGTCACGAAATGGCCAATTTAAGATGGAGAGCGGACACTTTGCAAATGCCGAACTCAGATCCAGGAAGGTGGTTGACCAGGCAAACGCGATCTTGGGTTGGCTACTACGCCGACCGCGCGTCAAGCTACCGCAGGCAAATCTCAGTGCCGCCGGGAAACGAGGAACACATGATCCACCAACGCCAGTTAGTCCCAATTAACGATCACCCTCGCCAGTTGGTACCTATAGCCGATCCCCAGCGCCAACTAGTCCCCGTAACCGATCACCAACGGCAACTCGTTCCGGTAGCGGACCAACAACGCCAATTTCTACCGATAACTAGCGGCGAAGACCCAAAACCTAAACCAATCTCAGGAGGGCAAAGCGGGAGTATGCTGACTGACTCTGAGAAAGCAGTCAGAAGTGCCACCACCATCAAAGACATCCCTTCCGCGAAATCGTTAGGACAATCTACCCTTGATAGTGCCTTTCCTCCGCAGCAGGTGCCAGCTATAATGCCCGTAGAAAGCCGGAAAACTGCTACTACAGAGACTGAAAGTTGCATCGCTAGTAGATCTTTTGTCAGGGGAATGAGAAAAAGTGAAAGCGTTGGTCCCGAACAAACTCGTAGCCAATTTTTTCCATCCTCCATCTTGGGTAAACCACCACCTCCTCCGGTTAAGCCCCCACCTGAGCAGGCAGTCGCGGAAACTATGACCGAAACGAAGAAAGTTGAAGTTCCTGAACCTTTGCCACCTGAAAAACCGGAGAAGGAGAAAGAAAAAACTAAGAATTTGAAAAAGAGACTTAGCGAAACCATTTTTTGTTTGGTGTCTGTACCGGTCACGCCACAGCCAACAATGACCATTCGTGATCAGAATAACAATAATGAAAAATCGCCCGATCCTGCCGATAGCCCCACGAACAACAAAACAGGCCATTTGACAAACCAAAGTCTCCAAAGCACATCTTCAGCAGAGGCGGAACTCCAAGCGCTCACAGCCAGTTTCGCTAGCAGCAAAACAAGCAGCAGGTCGAGCAGTAAAATGTTCAAGAAGGTTTCATGCCGACCGCCAAAAATCAACCATTATAAGGAGTTGAAGTTGACTGGGGCGTGGCCGGCGAATCAGTACAGAGATCAGGAAACGCAAACAACTCCCGAAGTGGAAATAGCGGAAAACAAGGAAGCACAAGTAGACGGGAGCGGGAACGTTATCGATCACAACGCGGTAGGGACGGCGTTTACGTTTCCGATGAAAGGAGTCAAGAGTCTAAAATTGTCGAGTAACAGCGCGTTTTCGATTACGGCGACGTTTTCGAACCAGATAAGCCAGGGTACCGCCTCAGGAAATGTGGAAGAGCCAGAAGCCGAGGAGGAGGATAGTGAGAAAGAGGGGTTTGATCCGTATATTATTAAACCTGCCAGTCAACGCGCATGGGACGCCGTGAAAGAGTTAGAAGCGATTAAAAAGGAAGTGCAAGAACAGGAACAGCAACAGCAGCAGCAACAGCAGCAGCAGCAACAGCAACAACAGCAACAACCACAAACCAGCAAACAACCCAGTGTAGACAAGTGTATAGAGGATTTGAATGAAGCTTACAAGGATATTTTAGAGCTAGGAACTGCCGGGAATAAAGTCTCAAACGGTTCAGTCCAAATCCCAGAACGCATCAAAATTCGGTTAACATCAGAACCGCTAAACAAACCTAGCAGCTTGCGGCGCAGCGCTGTTAGCTGGTCAGTAGATCCGGAGTATAGGGAAGTGAAAAGCGCGTTCTCGAGACCCGCTACAAAGTCGGTAACGTTCAGCAAGCAGTTGAGAGAGGAGCTGCCCGTGCCTCCTAGAGAAACGGGGTTTAGAGAATACAGGGTAGTCGCGCATTTATCGAGAAGACGAAGCAATGACGGTAGGACGGTGAAGCTGGATTTGTCGGATGAGCCGATAGAAACTCCACTCTGCGATTTTAGCCCCACGACGCTGAACACTGCCGCAGAAGTCCCGTGGGCAGACAGGCAACCGATGCAAGACGCGTCCACGCTAACGAGCCCTCCTGATTACGAAGATATTTGCCAAACTTTAAGGCAAACGAGAGACCCGGCGGACAGAGGCGGGTCCAGACCGAACGAGGAAATGATGCAGGACATGGGGGCGGATTCAGAGGAGGAGTGTCCGATTTGCAAGAGAGAAATGGAGAATCAGATGAGACAAGGACCACTACCTCCGCTTCACGAAGAGAACAGTTCAGACAGCTCGGCGAATCAAAACGCGAGTCCGCCTCAACGGGCTGCGCTGGAAAGCCCACCGGAAGACGTCAAAGCGAAAGAAGATAGTGATTTAGACAAGCAAGGATCAGGTGAAGAGGTGAAAGAGGAGAGTTTAAATAGTGCGGACAATACGAATGATAGAAAGGATGCAGAGCAAGCGGGAAACTCGAACGAAATTGGTGTAAATACGGATGTCGAAAGCCAAACCGAAGAGATTAAAGATAGCGAGACATTAGCGAGTGATGTGCCTACAGACAGTCAAGTCTCAGAAGGACAGAAAGATGGTAGTAATGAAGAAGTGAAGGAACAAGCGGTAGAAATGGAAGCTAAAGCTAAAGGAGATGTTTCAAATGTTTCAGAAAGCGTTGAAGGCGAAGAGAGATCGGTTAAGTCGAATGATGAATGTAAAAATGAGCAGACAAAGGTTGAGGAGCAAGATAAGAAGCCATTAGTATCCCCGGAGCATAGACTAAGTTTATGGACTCAATTGGGACGCGATCCTGCAGGGTTACCAGAGTTCCCCCCGGACAGGCTGCCTCTTTCCGTACCCCCGACTTTGGACCGAAGACTGTCTCTGAGTTTGGAGGGGGAGCGAAAAAGCAGAGGACTGTCCCATCGAATCGAAGCCTTGCAGAACAAACTGGCGATCTCTCCCGGGCGAGTGGCGGTGGAGCGTATTTCTCGCATGCGCGAGGTGGACGTTATTTGCAGGGTACGGAGACTGAGCATCAGGAGTACAGACTCTGGGGAGGGGGACACTGAAGCGGAGAGCAGAAAGGAGGAACCAGAAGAACCTCCAGAGCAGAAGGAGAAGGACAATACAGACACTGGGAAAGAGGAAGAGGAGGTCGTCCAATCACAAAAAGACCCCGAAGAGACGGGAACGAGAGACAAGGAGGAGCCATCTTCATCAGGTAAGAAAATCAGACAAGACACACAAACTTAACCTTCTACTGTTTGGCTGAATGATTATTTAAAGATGCACTATGCAACTTTTTCAAATGGAAACTAGCTATAATCTGTTTAATGAGTTTATTATGTCTCTGTTCATCTGTACATCATCTTCAAAGGACTAAACTAAACTAAACTTCTGTAGGGTTCAGATTCAATTACAGGTGTTTTTATAGCTCAGAAATACCTGGGAAAACACACATTGTGCGTTTTTGCAATGTTAAAAAAAAAGATTTAAAAAAAAGCTCATGTTTTAAACCCCGGAAGCATTAAAGTGGCTGTTTCCGTGTATTTTATCTAAATTTATCTTACCCCAGTAAGGATATATTGTATACACAGCTTTGGGTGGTCAAAAAAAAAGTTTTCTCCTTTCTATTGTTTTCTCCTCCTATTGATTTAATGTTTGCATAAAAAATTCTGCTAAATCAAACAATATTTAGAGGTTGCACAAAGCAGTCAAAGATCACTTGTTCCATCCTTTTTTGTAGCTGTGCACAAGTTTAATACAAAATTACAACAAATAGTAACTAAATGTATTTAGGTAAAAAAGTAAAGGCATAGAGATTCACTTTGTCTCTGTTAATCTGAATTTCTTGAACTTATAATAGAATATTACACCAGTCACAAGCACCAGGCCGACACCAATAAACACACTCCCCACCACGTGTAAATGTGCGATATCTCTGTCAAATATAACAACACAAAACCAGCAACCATCAGTGTTTCTGAGGCAACTTCTACCGCTGAGTTTCAGACACTAACAACAGCCCCCTTCTTCCAATAAGGCACATTTTTCCATGTTCCTACAACCTGAAGGAGAAATTGCTTCTCATCTTCATTTTTGTGAGGATTGCATTAAAATCTTGAATCAGCTTTACTCTTTAAGCTGTGGCATTAACAGCTTTCAGTGAGTGGACCCTCTCTGCTTTCTTCTAATCTGCATTATCCTTCCACAAAAACAACAACAAAAAAACAGTGTTATTGGCTGTAAGTAAAGGGAAATAATAACAATAATAATAATAATAACAAATGACCAGCAGAGAATTACAAAATACCAAGACAAGACGGCAATTTCTAGAAACTTCATGCGTCTTTTGCAACCTCTAAACCAGGGGTGTCCAAACTTTTTTCATCAAGTGTCACATATTAAAACACAGAGCAGTGTGAGGGCCGATTGAGGATCATAGACTGGTCGTCAAAACAGTGAGTAATTCAAATCTGTGCATTTGTAACAAGTTTGAATGACCCACTAGACCTTTGTTCAGGCTTAGACTCTCAAAAGAACACACTAAATTTGCTTGATCAAGGTAGATTTCAAAAACATGCAGTAAAAAGTACTACTTGTGGTAGTATTGGCCAATTCACCTGGAAGCCTGAGGGCCAAAACAACTGGTTTGAGGGCCACATTTGGCCCCTGGGCCATAGTTTGGACATGCCTGCTCTAAACCAACTTTTACCGAATTTAACACTATTTAGTTTTAGATATGTGATATTCTGCAGGGTTCAAATCAGCGAAAATTAAACTTTTCTTTTTTGCATGTTTTTTGGACCACCCTAACGCAGCTGAGGCCAAAATAAAACCAGGGTGTGCTGCCAGCATTTAATTATAAAGTGCTTTACTGTCTAAAATTCAAGGTGAGCACTGTTAGCATGCCAGCTTTTGCATGACAGCAACACTTTGCTCTGGCCTCAGAAAACCGGTACAGCACCTTTAAGATTATGAGAAGTCTGAAATAAACTTCTAAAGAATCTGTTTCAGAACATTTTTGCAGAGGTCTAAACTACAGGGTTAGCATCTTTTATTGCACAGTTTATAATTAGATACTAGTGAATATTTAAATGGATTTACGCTGCCATTTTGTCATACTCTTGTCACATTATATTACTTATTTACCGTGTAAGCAGTGACAGGGCCTTAATTGCGTAGTCATATAATTTGATGGCGTAAAGCAGATGTTCCCAAACTGGATATGATGCCGAGATTCCAAATAAAACAGAGACAATTAACAGTCGGCCTGTCACATACGCACACGCACACAGTTTCAGATCGTTTCTCATTAGACATGCTCGACTGGCAACATAAAGCACTGTATATCTGCCTGAACATGTGCGAAACTCCCTGGCATTTCAGATTATAACGCTGCATATTTGAATCTGTTTTAAATTCTAAACGACATGTGTGGAAAATTACTGCAGGACACAGGGGGAATCAGGAAAGTGCTGCGACCGTTCACTCCGGGGACGTGAAGCATTTGTGACGACTCCACAAAAATAGAAAAATTAAAAAGCATCAATTTAATAAACATGGACGTAAAGGGCCTGTACCTGATTTAAGTGTATTCTTGTCATTTACGCCATGCATCGTGTAGTAAAAAAAGAAAGTGTATGCTCTGTTCTTCTTTACGTTGCATTTTCTATGACAATTACCACAGACTGTAAATATGAATGGACCTAGCTAACCCGCTAGCCACTCTTTTTCAAACAGGAAGTGAACTTTCGGCTCCATCGACTCCAGCTCCCAATACACGCATCCCGAATTTCGATCTTCAGGTCATCGCGCAATGTTTGCCGGGAAGGGCCCTCCGAAAAAGTTGAGCATCAAACCGCCATGATTGATTTCCCAGTGGAATGCGTCTACTGTGAGCCGAACTTTTCAAGCCTTTTGAACCATATCGCTTTTGTTTCTGGTTCTGATATTGTCACAGTTTAGTAATGGGATTCGGACATCGTAATTGTGCGGTTGTTGGACGCCCCAACAGCGGAAAACGGCTCAAGAAACGGGCTTTGGAAGTTTGCAAACTCCATAACTGCAAAAGGGAATCAGATCTGTGTGACTGCAAACCTCTGTTCAAACCTCCCAACGGAATTGAATAATAGTGAAAAGTGAAGGCGACGGGCAGTACTGATACACAGGAAGGATGAAAAAGGAAACCTTTGGCTGCCTAAGAAATCATCCCGAGTCTGCAGCGAACATTTTGTATGCGGAGCGCCAACAAAGCAAAATCCCGATCCCTCACTCAACCTTGGTTACAAATGTTCAACTCTTGCTTCAGCAGACAGTTCCTGTGCATTTGGTTCTATTTTGATGCCGATCTCCGAGGCAGCAAATACCCGAGCAACAAGTTCGGCTTTTCCGCCAGTAATGTTCAAGTTTAATTTTCTGAGGTAATTTTTCAGAGCTTCGACTTTCCAGGTCCAAACTTCAGCGACGCTCACGAATGTTGGTTCTTCGCCTTTAGACTCAGTGACAGTTGCTCCGACTCGGGTTCTGACGGCTCATTTTTCCACAAAGAAGGGAAAGTTGAGGTCTTATACTTATCAAAGAATAACAGTAACTTATTTGATCTCTATATTAAAATATCGAAACCAGAAAACAACAGCGATATGATTCAAAAGACACCTACTTTTACACTAGACACATTCCACTGGGAAATCAAACATAGTGGTTTGATGCTCACTTTTTCTGAGGGCCCTTCCCGGTCTGCATTGCATGATGACCGGAAGTTCGAAATTTGGGATGGATGTATTCTGTTTGTATTAAGGCTACGTTTACACGGAAACAGTCTGAAGCAACAACATAAAAGTGCGTTTTCTTTCTCACTCTTATTCCGTGTTTACACAAGTGTTTTGGGTGGGGAATTCTGCTGCACACGGAGACACAAAATTTGCGGTTTGCCGATGTAGTCTGCACGCCCCAGTGTGTAGGTGGCAGCACCACCGAGACCAAATGCTGCGTAAAACCCTTCTGCTTCTCTACTTGTTCTTCTCCAGTGCGTCAGTTCAAAACAACATGTCCAATTTCATGAGGACAGATGAGGAGGTTGAACTATTGCTCAACCTCTCGTTAAATTATAAAACCAACAAGGCTCTTGAAAATGCTCTGCCATGTTTGCTTTTTTCTTGAACTGACTCGTGCTCGTGACGTAATCTCTACGCCGCGACCCACGAAAACACAGTCCAGGACAGTTCTGAAGACGGCTCGCAGCAGCATCCGAAACATGTCAAGAAGGTAAATACACTTGACTGCACTGTCTTAAAAAAAAGCCTAAGAAGGTCTAACACAGTTTTCCATTTTCAAATGTTTACACAGCGACGACAGGGTGCAGCGTTTTCAAGATTTCCACTCTGCAGGGTTCAGATTTTTGCATTTTCAACCCCTCAAAACGCAGTTGCGCCTAAACGATATGAACATCTGCCAAAACGTTTTCCACCCGTTACCATTACACCATTGTCATGTAAACAGCTCCGCAGAAACTCTCTATAACTCCCTGTAACTGCTGCTGTCAGACTCGTCATTTTGGTGTTTTTTATTCCACTGTTTTGTCCATAAATCAAAATATGAACATTAATAACAGACAACTTCCAACTATGAAACTCAGCTCCAAAATCACCCCTATAACCGCAGCCTCAATGAGCTTTATTTGACTGGAGTCGAACACTTTGGGTGACGTCGCACTCACTTTGTCCACTTCTTTATTCAGTCTACGGTCATTTTTTCTTATTTATTTATTTGTAAATGGACAGCACATATTAATGAATATTTAAAATGTAAATATGTAAAGATTATAGCTGCGTGGCTCATTTCCATCTTCAGTTCCTCGGTAGGTTGATGTGAAATCATCTAAAGGACAGGGGAAAGTACAGCAATCACTAAACACACAAATCATTTCAGAGAGTTCATTTGAAGTACGAATTCAAGAGTTAAACTGACAACCCCTCAATTAAAAAAAAAAGTAATTTGGTTAAACGTGGTGGCATATTTGACTGAACAACCAACCACTGTGTTAAAGCTTTAGAAAATGCTGCGGTGCTGAAACCTTTCGTGTCTGAGCTGCTCGATAAGGAAAAGAGAGCTGTCCAAAAGCACTTTCCCTAAACGGCACGGAGCGGTCACCTCTAGAGCTGCTCTTGTAATCAGTTTGAATTTCTCTTCACAAACTCCTTTAGACGAGGTGGAGCGAGATTATTTAAAACTTAGTGTGCCAAAATTACATTTGCATATTTGGTCACAGAAAGGACGAGGTGGCTCAATTCAAAACATGCTCCCGACGTTTGAAATCAGGTACAGGCCCGTTAAATATACTGTGTTTTCCGGAGTATAAGTCGCAAAAAAAAATGCACAATACAGAAGAAAAAACATATATAAGTCACACTTTTTTTGGGGGGGGAAATGTATTTTGTAAAATCAGAGGCCTAATCAGTCATAACATACTGTAAGAAGTTGACCAAACTCTCGATCTCACTCTAAATCACTAAATCTATTGAATTCTTCTCTAGCTTTTTTTGTTTTCTCGATTGCAGGAGTGTCCTCTGCTTTTCCACAGTCCCTCCCTCTCTTTCTGCTGCTCGATTACCATTTTGGGCTGCACATTTCGCCGCTTGCAGCTTGTAATCAGCGGGAAATGATTAACAGTTTATCCCCTTGTGATAAAATAAGTCATGATGCTAAACTAACATTAGTGAGTGGGATACGTCTTAATGACCTGTATGCGTGAGTGCGTAAATGACGAGAAGAAATGTCTCAGACGTCAGTTCCCGGACATCCAGTTATACCTGCACGATACACCGATCCCCGCCCCCGAGAGAGTCTGAAATCTGCTGAAATCCTATGAGACACTGACATGATACCAGACAGGACAGCGGCAGGAGTAACAGGAGGAGCAGATACTGGCACACGAGCCTAGAGCGCCCCCTTGTGGATGTCAGTGTGAAAATAACTAGGGCTGCAGCTATCGATTATTACAGTAATCGATTATTCTGTTTGAATAATCGAGTAATCGTTTGTTATTGTCGTGTCTACTTTGCACATGTTAAGTACACACCACCTGCACTGACAGATACACGTGTTTTTGGACATGAAAAACGTAATTATCGCTGGGCTAAGGTTGACTCACCTCACGGTTTCTTTTCCACTTGATGTAATGTACGGTTCTGTTTAGATGTTGTAGCGTCGTGTTGTAGCGTGTTGAGAAGGTGACTTTTAAAATGTAATCCCCTACAGATTACAGATTACATTCCCCAAAATGTAGTTTGTGACATAATCAATTAAATTACTTAAAGTGAGTAACGTAATCTGAATACTTTGAATTACTTGATATTGTCATGATTTTTAAAAGTACATGAATGTAGCAACCATCTCCTGCAAATTCTTGTTTAGTTTTAGACCTGGATTAGTCCTGGTTTTAGATCTGGTTTAGATCTGGTTTAGACCTGTCTTAGTCCTGGTGTTAGTTCTGGTTTAGAGGCGCACAGGAGGAAGCGCGGTCCACACAGCGTACAGGAGGAGATGAGGTCTACGGTCTTATTATACATCCATGGGCGCCGCGCTGTTGTGTGTACAGTGAAGTGCAGTGGTCGTGCGGAAACTTTACCTCTACCACAGAAGGTTCCGGCCATCGCCGAGCGTATGAAAATAAAACAAAGCTACGAGGCAAAAAATAATAATCGATGCATTTTTCTAATAAATTTAATCGATTTACTCGATGAATCATTTCAGCCCTAAAAATAACCAACATGTGAAATTATATATGTTAATATATAAGTCGCACCTGAGTATAAGGATGCAGGAACCAGCCAAACCATGAAAAAAGGTGCAACTTATAGTTTGAAAAATACGGTACACAAATCAGGTCGACAAAAACGAGACACATTTAAAAAGTACTGCTGGTAAAAGGTAAAAATCCTCCAGCTCAGGTAGTCCTGACCAAGCCTATAGCAACAAGATCATGAAGATGGGTCCCCGGGCCCCCATGTCCTGCCCACTGCCCCTGAAAGGATGAAGGACTATTTCCCTACGTGGATAATACAAAGTACTACAATTTTTTACACAACAAACTATTTTTTACTTCATCAGAATAATTAAATCGATCCGCATTCTGATCATAAGAGTTTTTCACACTAATGACCTTATCTGGAAAGCACGGACAGTAATATGATGATTATTGTGCCCTCTGGCTGTGTGTTCTGTTGTAATGTAGTCTGTATTGATTGCAGAATATGTATTAGTGCCATATTTTAAAAAAAAACATACAAACATAGCCTTGAATCTTCCGCAGTATGGCATTAAATCTATCTATCTTGCATTTTATTGCTCGAAAATACCTTGAAAGTGACGTTCTTGACCTGTAACTTCACCCAGTGGCGTCATCTGCTCGTCTCCATAGTGACAGATATGATGTTTAATGCTATAAAGTGGGACATTAGAGGTAGGGCTACACGATTAACTGCAAGAATCACAAAGTTTGCAGTTACTGACGTGCTATAATTTCCTCTACAAGCAAAAATAGAACATAAAAACTGCTAATCCTGTATTTTTGATCTGTAAAAACATGTTCTGAAATGTGATTCTTGTATTATTTTGTCAGTTCAGAATTCAGTCTTTTTGTCAGTTCTTCTGGACGTGTCTGAAATGTGAATTTTAGACAGAATCCTATTATTAAAACGGAAATCGCGAATCGAATCGCAGTCGCAGTTAGATTATTTTCCCAAATCTTTCAGCCCAAATTCTGTTCTAAATCAATAACATCTCCATATACAGTAGGCAAGCAGATCACAGATTCTAAACTAGAAATGTTACACAGTGCATCTTTAAAAGGGCCCATTTTAGATTATTTTTCTGTCTGTTATCGTGTTGGTTCCAGGTGAAAACAGACCTGGAGTTTTGCTTTGTTTTGTTTCATTTACGCATGTTTAACGCACAAACCCTGCATAATTTAGGGACGAGTTCTTCTATTTATCTTGTTCCACCTTGTGATGTCAGCTGGTAATACAGGATCCACTGTGTTTTTAAACTACACACACCTTGACTAGAACCATTTGGATGATTTCAGCTCTGGAACTGCCGATCTCTGCTGAACTAAAGGCAAAAAAACGGAGCTGCTCACTTGAAAACTAAAGCTTCTTGACATCACAAGCTGGAACAGAACATTTTGATCTTTGGAGCAGGGTTCCTGCGTAGGGTGACCAGATTTTCAAAATAAAAAACTGGCACATCCCTGGTTTGTGGTGGTTGGTAATAACAAAATTGTGAAATGAGTGCAGAATTGAGGAAAATTCCTGCTGCACTCAGCACTACAGTGAGTCAGTATAGTCACATTTTCTTTGTGTTTTGATCATTTTTAAGCAACTTTTCTGTATTTTACCTAAAGAAATGACAATTAATGCCTCTCTTTACTGTTGGCAGGGATCAGATTGGTCAAAAATAGGGACACCTGGGACATTTCTTGTATAAAACTGGGACAAATCAGTGGTTTTGGATAAATCTGCTGGGACAGGGGTCACAGGGCTCAAAACTGGGACTGTCCCGGGTAAATAGGGACGTCTGGTCACTGGTAATAATATCTTCAAAAAACTTGGAATTGAAGTCTTGAATTTCTATATCTGGGTCTTAAAATGTGTGCAGCACATAACTTCTCCAATCGCATTTACCCTCAAAAGTTTAATTTGTCGACCATCATTACTCGGTTAAATAATGTCGCCTAAATAAAGAGCGACAGAACCAATAATTGAGAACGCAGCCCCGGGTCAAAATCCTCCGAACACGTCGCTGAAGCTCACGCGCTACGGCAACACAAGGAACAAGCTGAGCAAAAGTGTCAAATCAAAGACAATCTCGACAGAACACAAAGTTTGACGGTGGTTTAAGGTTCCAGAGCGACACATTTCACGCTGGGGCTATGGGGAAGAGTCTCTCTGCTCCCCCAGATTCCTTTGTTTGAGAAATAAATGACACAAATTCAAGAATTCTGTTTTTCTTTGCCAGCAGGTCCATGAAATAGGCCGTGAAATAGGTATTACGTTTTTACATAAATGGTTTTTAAAAGGTTTTAAGAAGAAAAACCTGTGGGAAACCTGTTGGAGAAGAAGACAGACAGACTTATAATGCAGGATTACTCAAACGTGTGTGAGTCAAACAAAACACAACTCCAGGTCTGTTTTCGAGGACGTAACGACATTATAACACGACTTAAAGCTTAGAAGAGTCCATTTTGCGTGATATAGAACCTTTAATTTTCAATATGAATCACTGCAGTCTGGAGTAACAATAGATTTTGTCCCTGTGACTTTAAACAGAGTGAGGAAAAGTGCCAGGTTTTAAATCCTCCGTTCACTGTGGTGTGTTTAATGCAGCTGGCCCTGCTCCAAGACAAAAGAACATAACCCCAGTCAATAGTTCAAGGGTTTAAGCAAAACAAAACACTAAAAGAACGTGCGCTCTTTAGCTCCGCACCAAAAACACTTCCTTTGTTCACACTCTCCGTGCAGGGCTGTCGAAAGTGCAAAAATCAGATATGAATTGTCACTAAAAGTGGTATCGAAAGTAGATAAATACTCACACTTGAACAAGGAACAATACTGAAACAAATCACTGAAAAAACAGGAAAAAAATTTTAACTTTCCTGAAAAATGTGAGAGTAATCTTGAGGGTTTTCTATATCTGGCTTTAAATAACTATGCTTTCCTTTAAAATATCCAAAAGGTAAACTGACAAATGTTGAACCTGATCATTTCTACTGATCTAACAATGAATTCACTGTATTACAACAAAAATCTGCATTTGCACAATACTGATTTTACCTAATCCCCACTTGTGCACTGCAAATTTCTCTGATCTGGCCAAGATCTTAAAAGTTATATCAGGTTATTCATCTTGTTTTCAGATTTATTATCGACTTACTAGTTCAGAGACGCTTCATTCGAGTCTAGAGGTCGTTTATTTTAAGAGGACTTGTCAAGTAAAATTATCTGTCCGTGCAGCAAGATCATTTCACTACTTTTAAAGCATTTTCTGATAGATTTAAGTGTTTATATTGTCTTGAGATCCGCCCTGTGTCCTTTATAGTGGACATTGAGTGAACATGTCGATCTTTTAAGTGTTTTGAGATAAACTCTTAATGAGGGGATGAGGTTCCTCTGCCTAAATCGGGCTGGGGGATTGTGGAGTGCGCTCATGTCCAGGAAAAAAAACAACTCAATATGAGTCAGTTTGTGGCTGCACTGGGGACGGGCATTTGATAAAATTTTCTTAATTGATTGTCGGGAGAATTAACGTTTGATTATCGATTAATCATTAACATTTTTATATTAAAATTATCATCACTATTATTACTATTACTAATCTGCATAAATAAACTCAACTTTACACCATATAAACCATAATCACTCCAGAGCCGCATCAGTGTGAGATCAGAATGAGTTTAATGCAGCTTTAAACATTTGTTTACGTCTTACAGAAACTAAACTTAAAACCACATGACTCATTTACATAAACTGTAAGAGCTGAGAAAAAATCCGCTCTTTCCTTGTGCTGCTGCTTCAGCTTCTGTTGGACTAACGGACACGACTCAGTGGAATATGAGTGTTCTCCCTGTGACAGAGGATGTTATCAGGCTGGTGAGTCTGTCGCGTTGGAGATAACTGCGTATATAAGCTAAAAAAAACGGGACACTGATGTGCAGGTAAACGCACTCTGAGGAATATAGTGATCTCTACGGAGCCAAAGACGAGACGTGGGACTGTGGGGCTCCAGAGTTTGTGCTCAGACGCAGCCTCGACTCCTCACGTTACGCGCAGACACCGACATTCGGTTTGTCGATTAAAATGAACGTGATCGACGAAATTCTTACTGATCAATTATCAATTAGTTGACTAATCCTGCTCATCCCTAGGCTGCACTAAAAAATTAAGAAAAAATTAAAAGTGAGACTAAAAACGTTTTGAGGCGACTGTAGAAGCTTGTGAGAGATGTTGGTCACCAAAAAAGTAGTTTTTGTTAACTTCACATGAATATAACACCAAAAAAACTCAATTTGGAATGATTATTTCCATGTAAACTTGAAGGAGAATATTTTAATTTAGAACAATTAATTTGTAATTAAAAAACATCAGGTAAAAGTGGCCAGTAGGCTCGATTCACACTTATCGGAAGACGTTTGGAAACAAGCGGATGACGACTTCTGGTAGTTCCCGACACTGGGCAAGTGATAAAACAATAAAACCGAGGATTCAGCAGCAGCGTCTTCACAACCTGCTGCAGATTTCCATGGGGGACGGGACTCTAATCGTGGCTTCATCGTCACTTACAGGCAGCTGGTCGTGACTGTCGATCTGCAGAACATAACAGAACGCAACAAGGACATCTTTCTTTTTTATTTTAGACAAATTATAATGCACAAATGAACAGTCGATTTATAAAAGGAAGAAAAGAAAGAATACAGCGACATCTAGATGAAGAAAACCGCGCCATTTTCTCGGTTTTCCCAGATTTCGTCAGAGCCGGAAGTCGTCATCCGCACGTTTCCAAACGTCCGCCGTTTTTTGAATAGAGCCGATTATTTTGTGTTGAAAATGACAGTCTATTGTCTAAAAAAAGAGATTGTGGTGTCAAAATTGGTACTGATTATTTAACCTTTTCCTTAGTTTTGAAATCAGGTTTGAAACTTTAGTTTTGTGGCAAAAACACAACATAAGTCCCTACGTAAAAATGACATTAAACCAGTTAAACACAGTATATGCGGAGCTACGTTAAGCGCTGTAATGTGAAAGAATGGGAAAGAACGCCCTTGGTGATGGCTTCATTCAGAGGCGGTTTTTCACACGTGTTTGCAGAATCTAAAACACTCAAACATAAATTATCTGTGTGTGAGAGAGCCCATGTTTTACGGCCTCATTACGCAGACTTTCGCACACTGCCCACTGGTGGTATGAGCAAGTACACAGCCACAATATAAAGCAAATGTTAGTAAAAATGTGAAAATTGTTGCACATTTTCGTTCAATGAAAAGTGTCAGGACAAAGAAACTCACATTTGGCTTTTCATTTGGCTACAATAAACCCTCAGAGCGTTTTTAGACCTTTTAGAACTCTGATAATTGCTTTTTTTAAATGTGGCTTTGGTTGAAACTGAAGAGCTCCAAAAATCTCCTTGAAATCTTTAATTTACAGTATTATATTTATATCATGGGTGAATAGTCGGCTCGTTAGTTTGTTATTCAGCTTAATTAATGATTATTAAAGGTCCTGTATGACGCAAAATGGGTTATTGTGAGCTTTAAGTCGTGTTATAATGATGTCACCTCATCAAAAACACAAAGATTTGAGTTTTGTTTCATTCACACATGTTTGAGTAACTTTATTATTAGTTCTGTTTTCTATTATTCCACCTTGTGATGTCATGAAGCAGTAGTTTTCAAGAAAACAGCTTTTTTTTAACCTTTTTATTCAGTGGAGATGGGAAATTCCAGGTTTGAAATCACCATGATGAGTCTACTGCAGGTGTGTGGAGGTTAAAAACACAGTGGAGCACTTCTTGTATTACCACGTTTTTTCAAGCGTGCATGTAAACTTTTTTTTTTCCTTTCTTTCTGTTTCTCGTATTTGGAGTTTGCATCTCTGTACATATGATTTTGTGCACTGTGCTCGAAATAAACCATGAAAAAAATTGCCACGTGACATCCCAAGGTGGAGGCGAGCGTAAATATGCAGGGTTTATGTAGGGACGCAGCGATACCGATACTGGTATTGGCCCGATACTTCTGTACTCGTTACACATCTGCCGATACCACTATTACACGACACATTCCGCAGTATCCCGGGTTCAGTGTCCCGAATAATCCAGAATCCCGGTTATGAGAAACCAGAGCCACATAAATAAAGCGACTGTAGCGACGTCAGTGAAGGAGCCGCTGCACTCGTACGATCTCTGAAAAGTTTAACATGAACCAACGCGACACACGCACAGAACAGACTCAGCATGAGCAGAACATCCTCTGACACGGGGAGAACACTCATATTCCACTGAGTCGAGTCCTTTAGTCCCACAGAGTCTGAACACATCAGCGCTTATATGTTTATGCAAATGAGCCGTGCGGTTTTAAGTTCTGTTTCGTAAAAATGTAAACAAATGTGCTAAAGCTGCATTAAACACATTATAATCAAGATGCAAAAAGTTTATTTTATACATATTTCACATGTGAAAAAATGAAATTATGTTTCTCACTCAGTCAAAGCTAAATTAAATAATAATAAAATGAAAGAAAATGTCACAGTTCTTCTTAGGGAGGCAGCCTGGAGTGGACAGGGAAAATAAGGGCTGTTTGTGTTTTTTCCTGGTTTATTAAATATGTATTTTTTGTGCATTTTTATATATATATATAGTATTTATATTGCAATTCTCTTTGTAAATTTTGTACATATACTTATTCACTTTATATTATTATTTTTATTATTATTTCTATTTTTATTATTATTGTTTATCTTGATTGCATCACACTTTTTTCCTTTTTTTGCACTAATCTGTCCTGGAGCTACTGTGACTGTTGAATTTCTCCACTGCGAGATCAATAAAGTCCTGTCTTATCTTATCTTATCTTATCTTATTTGTAAGATCGGTAAAGTATCGGTATCGGCAAGTACAGAACCGATTGTACTCGTACTCGTTTCGGTTTTTTTAAAAAGCGGTATCGGTGCATCCCGAGGTTTGTGCGTTAGACGTGTGTGAATGAAACAAAACACGACTCCGAGTCTGTTTTTGACGAGGAAACGGCATTAGAACAGCTCGGAAAATAGCGTAAAAAACTGGAAAAATCGATTGAATTATTTCCCGAGCGACAGAACGTTATTGCAGAGTTACTAATACGGAATTTGAGGATGAACGTGGAGTCGTCTTGGTTCCAGAACAGGGGCAGAAAAAGCTGGATTGTTGCGTCGCCACTTGCAAACATCCGGCAGCGTTTATTTTCATGAATAATTGCGAAATGAAAAGTCCCGACCTAGAGAGAAGAGAGCTGACGGAAAACATGAGTCATCTGTTTTTATTTCTGTCTTTATTGTCTGTTTTATGCAGCGTGTTTTAATAAGAAACATTTAAAAGAGGGTCCGCGTACCGCTCGTTCTCTTGAATTTCAATTAAGAATGAAAAGTAAAATGGGAAAACTGTTTGTTATTCCATTATTCCATTTTAGTGTCAAACAAAAAACAGATTTCGACCTCTGTTTCCAATATTTAATTTAAAGTTTATTTTTTAAAAAAACAGTCTCGGTGCCTATTTTAATTTAGATATTTGATTCTCTCTGGTTAATATGAAGTTCTGCTGCTTTAGCGCTGCCTCTGGATTCAGTGTCGACCCCGGATCTATAATAAAAACTGTTTCTATTATAGTTCTGTGGAGTCGACTGAACAAAGAGTTGCTGCTTCCTGTTTCTCGTCACGGAGTTCAACAGTGACTTTCTAAGACGTGAAAGTAAACGCGTCGCTATAAAAGAAAACGACATTTGTTTGTTTTTCAGGTAAGTCCTTCTACAGCAGAACTTCCTGGGCAAATAAACCAGAGAGAATAAAATATCCAAATTAAAATAGGCACAGAGACTGTTTTTTGATTGGTGTCATTTGTAATAAACTTGAAATTAAATATTGGAAATAGAGGTCGGAATCTGTTTTTTGTTTGACACGAAAACAGAATAATGAAATACCAAACTGTTCACATTTTATTGTTTTTCGGTCTTAATTGAAATTCAAAAGAACGAACGGTACACGGAACAAAGAGCCCATATTATGTTGTTTCCTCATCAAAAACGTACCTGGAGTTCATGTTTGTTTAGTCTGAGTTCTTCTCTAAAAACAGAAAACACTTTATTCCACCTGGTGATGTCATGTAGTGATACAGGAAGTGCTCCACTGTGTTTTTAACTCCATAAACCTTCACTAGAATCATTGAAGTGATTTCCATTAGGGTCGGGCGGTATCCAAATGTTGATCCCGTTAAACCGTCTCAGCGTTTTCCCGGGGTTTACGGGTTTTACTGTGACTAATTAAGAGTTATTCTGTAGCTGCACCTAAACCCTTCAGAAACAGAGTCGCAGCTTTATATTTGAAGATGAGGCACAAGTTCTGATCAAACTAAACTTTGCAGCGCGTTCGGTCGCATCAGCGTCAGAGCACGAGGTGTTTTTATCAGCGCTTATACTATATGCAAATGAGCTGTATGCAAATGAGCCATGAAGTTTGGTTTGTGTAAAACGTAAACAAATGTGCCAAAGCTGCATTAAACACATTATTACTCAGAGTCTAGAATGAGCGGAGGAAATGTAGAGCGGTGGAGACGACCAGTCACAGCCCTTATGTCTGTGGTGTTTTGAGGCGTCGTTAGAAAGTTTGGGAGGTGCAGGTCGGAGGCTGTGCGTAGGAGCCGCACGTCCACACAAACACGTTTAGATGCAGAACGATAAATTGGGCTTCACCGTCTCCTCCGTGAAAGTCTGACTTCGCCCTCAGGAACTTTCTCCTCTTCAGCCTCGTCCCCTCTCGACTCTCGACTTCAGTAAAACGTCTCCATCACAAACTTTTGAGCTCAGCGTCACACACGAAGCATCAGTCAGGTTTTTTCTTCTTCCTCGCTGCGTGTGGATGGAAATCTCCGAGCAGAACCACGTTTGAAGAGGAGAGAGAGCGGAGGGAGGAAGTCCTGCTGTGGTTTTAGGTCCTTATGCAGATTTTTTTAATGACGGTGATGAAACTGCGGGTCGCCGTATTTCCGCCCAACCCTAATGTCAACCCTGGAATTTCCCATCTCCACTAAAGATAAAAGGAGCTGCTAACTTGAAAACTACCACTTTATGACATCACAAGGTAGAACTGAGCGTTTTAAGCTTTGGAGATGTAGACAAACTAATAATAAAGAGTTACTCAAACATGAATGGAACAAAACACAACTCCAGGTCTGTTTTTTGATGAGATAACAGCATTCAAACATGTTTTAAAGCTCACAGGAGTCCATTTTGTGTAATACTGGTGCAGATTTTTAAATACGTTCACATTTTTGTCTTGTTGTTTTGTGTGCAGAACCCACAGACCCCAGCCCAGTGGAGCCGGAGTGAGCTAGCGCGCGGCGTTAGCGCGAGGTGTTCCGGGTTCCTACACTGTGACCTGCAGGCTGCCTTCATCTCATCTCCACTGAAATGCCTTCGTCCGACAGAGCATTGTGTAAACCCATCGCCCCCACCCGCCCCCGTCACCTCCCCGCCGCTCAACCACTGCTGTCCACTGCCAACAGGAGCTGCCCCACCCAGAACCAGGGACCTCCAGACCTAACCCACTCACCCACTCACCCACTCACCCCTGCATACTCACCCATCTCCCCCCGACAGACACTTACCCACGCGCTGCAACAGAAGGAAGGGCTGCAGCGAGCTAAAATGAGCTGAATTCAGAGTACGATTTTGAGTAGTTTTGATTCGTGTTAACATTTCTGACTGATTTCAACATTTAAACAACTTTATTTCAATTACAGCTATTCGGCAGAAGGAAAACAGAAAATCACGATCTTTAAAAATGTGATTTAAAGCCACCATTTGTAAGCTTATTTGCTTTTTTCACCAGTATATAGCAGATGTGAAGCCTCAATCCCCCATAGAACTATAACAAAATGTAGAAGGTGAACCCAAGATGGCGTCGTATTGTTTTCAGGGGTCTGTGCTCATTGGCGTATGAGCCCAAAAAACGATAAATTTGACAGTTTAAAGCTGAATTTAATCACTTTTCACTTTTAAATCTCTATAATTTGCGTTATCCGTGAGCTCTGGCCAATCAGGGGCAGATTACAACACCGAGACAGCTGTAACATGGCTAGAATTATACTCAATCACAAGATTTTAATATTGTAAATAATACTGTAAAACCATTCACATTAGCAAATCGACAGAAATACATAAAAAAAAAACTACAATACAACTACTGAAAGCATAAGAAATATTCAAAATTCAAGTCAATAGTGCTCTGAACGGGGAGTGACTTAGTTTAGGAGGACGTTTTCAGCGAATATAGCATTTTCAGAACGTAATTAAGTGTAACATAGTGATCTAAATATGTTAAGAAGAAGTAAAATACCTTCTGTTTAGTAGGCGGAGTCCTGTTTCTCCATTTTCCTTTAATATATTGTTGTCAAAATTACTTTACAACAACAAAACTACTGATAATCCAACAGATAGTCAGAATTCAAGTCATTTTAGCTCATTTCGACCTCCCTCGTTGCAGTGTTCTCCCTCCATTCTCTAGGATTTCTACTCTAGTTAGTCTCTTCTTGTAGCGGCTTGTCCTTTAACCCTTTTCCCTTTGCTTTTCCCCCATTGGCAGACATTATGCAATTCTGTCATGTAAACTACAACTTGTCCATAGCTAATGCTGTCATTGTTTTGCCTATTGAACTCTTGATTATGGGCGAGCTGTTATTAAGGATATGAATGTAATGTCTTATACTGAAACCTTAGACATAGAAAGGTTAGGGTTGCAACCTCTTCTATTATTTACACCAAAATTACTGCATTTTTGATTGTGGTAGAATGGCGACAGCTGTTTAAAAAGGACTGGAAAACACTGTCTCTGGCTTAAGAACTGTTTTAATTTTCAGATTGCATCGAGCAGCCTTTATTTTGTAAGCTTTACTGACATTGTGCCCTCACTAGGGATGTCCACGGCGCAGCGCAGGAGCTCACGGCGAAGCGGCGGCGCGAGGTTAGAACGCAAACGACGTACTCCGCTCGCACTGTAGGGATTTATTTGTCGCGTTTTGTGGTGAGAGGCGTGTCGCTTGTCGTCTCCATGGAGTTTATTTCACTTAAAATGTTCTACTTTATGGCATTTAACACGAAGTCTGTTTAATGCGCGAAAAAATACGTGGAATTTTTTTTTTTACTGAAAACAGGGTCGACTCTCCAAAGATCTGACTTGTGACGCGACCTGGAGGCGTCGCTTGCTTGCCTCCGTGAGAATAGACAACATTAATGCCATACTGCGGGACATTACAGGCAAAAAAACATGAACTCCTCCAGCGGGGAAGCCTGAGTTGATGGTTTTCAGATTATTCTCGGATGGGGGTTAGAGAGAAATTCCTGTGGCTCACATTGTACTTTGCCATGAAACATCCAAAAAGGTAAATGCAAAAATGGTGAATCTCATTTCTTTTAGTGACTAGACCCAAAAACTCACCGTATTACAACAAAAATCTGCATTTTTACGGTACTCAAAGGACCCACAATAGGAGTCTCCAACCTTTTTCCTCCGGCGGGCTGCTTTACAAAACAAAAATGCCAGAAAGCTCCTCATTTTAGCGTCCGCGAGAAACTGGGACGATTATACGAAAGAGGGCGAGCCTCGGGGTACAGTTAGACGCCTATAAAACATAAACCATCGTCCATTTTTAGTACACAAAGATGGAGAAATGTACAATAGTAATAGGCATGTCTTTAATCTAAGGTGACCAGATTTTCAAAATAAAAAAACTAGGAAAACTGTGAAGCAAGTGCATTATTAAGGAAAACTGTTCTGCACTTGGCCCATTCATGACTCAGTATAGTGACATTTTCTTTGTGTTTTGGACATTTTTCTGTATTTTACCTGTATTTTCTGCCTCTTTTCACTGTTGTCAGGGATCAAATTGGTCAAAAATAGGGAAATTTCTTGTATAAAACTGGAGTAAATCACCAGTTTTGGATAAATCTGCAGGGACAGGAGACACAGGGCTCAAAACTGGGACTGTCCCGGGTAAAAAGGGAAATCTGGCCACCCTAAATTAACCAAATTTTTGTTAACCAGAGCAGTGGTATAATTCAGAAATCCCTTGGCCGAGCTACAGGTTGGAGACCCCTGACCTACAGTATATTACGCCATCTTTTCTGTATTCATTATCTATTTTATAATGTGTCCTTGTCGCAAACATAACCGAAGTCGCGTTTTGTCTCATTCACACGTTTATACGAATGTAAAAGGTAAAAGACGCTGCCATCTGGAGGTATCCTTGTTGCTTCCCACGTTAATAAAAGAACTAAAATAATGCAATTTGACACCATTTTCTGATCTGTGTCATAATGTTGCTTCCTCATCTGTTTCCAGACTCTACTGAACAAAAGGTAAAAGGAGCTGTTAATGTGAAAACTAACCCTACATGGCATTACAAGTTGGAACAGAACATTTTGAGCTTTGGAGATGTAGACAGACTAATAATAATAATACTTAAACATGAGTGAATGAAACAAAACACAACTCCAGGTATGTTTTAATGATGTAACAACATTATAACATGCCTAAAGGCTCACGAGAGTCAATTTTGCGTAGTATAGGACCTTAAATATTCCTTTAATTTGCCCCCGTCTGTATTAAATATTATAGAGTGTTGTGAAGTAATCTGAAAACCAGCAATAGGCGCTGTTCACGCTTACGTCACAAACCAGGAAGACGTTTGGAAACATGCGATGACGACTTCTGCTGGGCTCTTTTCACAGTAGTAAGTCTGACAAAATCAAGGAAAAATGAGAAAATGTCCCAGTTTTCTTCATCTCCACGTCATCGTAGCGTTCCGTTATGTTCGGCGAATCGACAGTTCCAACCGCGCCTCAGTTTTCATCATTTCGACTCCGAGAGCACTGGGTACACGCGATTTTAGGAGACGAGGGCGACAAAGTCAAGATGACTCCAAACAGCACACGGGTCAATGACGCGACGCCTACATTCTCTGTACAGTTGCAGTTTCCTCAGTTAAAAAGGTTCAAAGTTCATAGTAATTCCCCACATTTCTGTAGCACCTCTGACCTCCAGGGAACCAAATCATTTTTTTCAGAAATCATAAGTAATTCTGCATGTTTTTTGTACTTAAAGTGTTAAAATGTCATGTGGTGCGACTAATAACAGCAGGAATTCTATGGCTGGAGTTTGATAACAGACAAAGTCGACTTGGGCGAATGGTTCTTTAGGCATTTTTCTTCATTTCCTGCATTTTCCAGGGCAGTAGTTTGTTCATTAAACTGTCATATTGGAGCAAAAGAAAATATCAATCTGCATTAAAAATATAAAGAAACGCAACAGTTTGTTTCTATACACTTCATATTACTCAGAACTTAGATTAATATCCCAACCATGTTTTAGAAAATAAAACAATTTTAGGGTTATTCTCGGTCGCACCACATGACATTTTACACTGAAAATGCTTCATATAAACATTAAACACAGATTTATGCTCCTGACACTGTAAATATTTGAAAACATTCAATAGAAACTAAATTTGCCTATTGAAAACCCTTATACGTCATTGACCCACACATGCACGCGGTCTTCATCTTACCAACGATCGCGTTTACTTCACAGTCGGTCGGCGAGTCCAGCGTCGGGAACAAGGCCGGAAGTCGTCATCGCATGTTTCCAAACGTCTTCCTGGTTTGTGACGTGAGCGTGGACAGAGCCAACACCCGATCTTAGCCCTGCCCTTTACCGAAACGTTTCAAGATCCCGGAGAAGGGTCCGCGGAGTCTGAAGGACGGGTCGAACGCAGAGGTCGAACGCGCACCGAGTTTCCCTACGTGCGAACAATAAAGAACAGAATGTCAGATTAAAGCAGGCATTGTTTTATGATGCCGTGTTGAACCGAAAACGGTTTAGGATACTGCCAAAAATGAAAAAAAACAAAACAGACAAAAACTAGCGGTGGGTTTAACCTGTGGACTGTGGTGAGTGGACATCCCTGGCCTTGTGTCATTTGTACATTGTAAACATAAAGCTAAGACTCTTCAGTGAAGGGTTCCACTTCTGTACGACATGGTTGAAGCTCATGTACATTTAAGCTAACATAAAGAGTTGCCTTTTTACCTAGTTTTTGATTAAATCGGGTTAAAAAACAGCCTGGTTTAGTCCCCAATCAATCAGAAAGCTCCAGGTAATTTCAGGAAGCAATAAAGGCACTGATTAAATTTAGAAGATGGCAACTTGGATTCGCATTTAAAAGGTGGTTTTGAGGTAAAAAGCGACGTTGAGCAATACCGTTGTAACAGCTCAGAGGTGGAGTGGAGCTACCTATTTAGAGAAAGTCAGGGGTCTTAAAGGGAAATCTCAATGGAGTCATGGGCTGGTTTACGCTGGGCGGTGCAGTAATATGATTTAAAAGAAGCGCGTTGAGATAATCCTCTGTTAATGCCGATAGTACGCTCCGGAGGGACGGTCCGCTCCGACTGATGAAGTTACGGAACAACTACCTCTGCAGTATTTGGACAGAGACGAGACTGTGCGATTAAATACGACGTTATGCTCGTTGACAGTTGTCAGGGATGGGACGAGACGCAGTTTCGTCGAGACGAGACAGGATACGTGATCGGGTCAACGAAAACGAGACGAGACGAGATTTTAACGTGATTCCCAATGTAGAAATGTCACGATTTAGTTTCGAACGTTGGCTTCACAGTTTTTTATTTGATTTTTGTTTCCGTTTAGTCCTGCTTTTCGGAACTGTAAGAGATGTGACTCACCACTACGCAGCGTTTTTTTTGTCCGATCGAAATGGAAATACTGGGGGGAAAAAATCTCAATCTTGTGGCAATTTTGTCTCTCGAGATCTTGTAACATCCTTAAAGATTATCACAAAATAACAGACAAATGGCAAAAGGAGAACTTCAATTTGTCAACTGGACAAAACGAATAGACCCTTTTAGTGTTGGTAAACAGTGGTGACGTTGGCTCGGTTGCGCATTTTGGCAACAGAAGTACGGCACAACTCAGCGGCTTGTCGAGGATTATCGCCAAAAGATCGAGAATATTTCCTCAACAAGCCTTCGACAAACGGTGTCCGACTGTCAGATCCTCGTGCGATCAGTGAGTAAAACTTTAAAAACTTTAGTTTGCCGGTAGAATATCGATTCTGACAACCGCACGCAGAACAACCAGACATTTTGGCGCTGGAAATGTTTTTATCTCCGTCGTCTTCTGTCCGTGTTCAGTCTGAATGAATCAGAATGAATGGGGAACGATGACACTTCTGTTGCCAAAATAGACACGCAGCTTTTTTTTAACCACTTCTGCTCTAAAAGGGTCTTTAGCTCAGATCTTTTAGTTTCCTTTTCCAGTTTTCTTAGCACTTCAGTGGTGGTCGTCTCGTAGTTGTTTCTCAATGATGTGTCTCAGGCATCCAGGTAAAATCAAACTGAAGAACTGAAGAAGCAGCTTGGATGAGCCGCGAAATGTTTTCGACCAAAATAAAATTTTGTCCAGTTGTCAAATTGAATTGATCCTTTTGCCACTTGTCTGTTATTTTGTGATGATTGTTAAAGACGGTACAAGATCTCGTGCCACAAGATTTCGAGAGATAAAACTGCCACAAGATTGAGAGTTTTTTCCAAGTATTTCCATGGACTCTACCTGGACGACTGAGGGATTTTACACACAGAACAGACAAATCTTTCTTTTTTTCTTCTTCTGAGGCCTCTCGTATAGAAACTGTATCGATATCGTGAGCCACGCATTGAAATACGCCAAATAAGCAAATTAACTAACAAACGCACCACACAGGTCCCAGGTTCTGTGTGGAGTTTGCATGCTCTCCCTGTGCTTCGTTGGGTTTCCTCTGGTTTCCCCCATTCGCCTAAGACCTGCGCAGTCGATCAAATCCTCCAGAAAATCCTCGAGCTCAAGATCTGGAGACGTGTCCCGGAGACACTGAAGTACGGGTCAAATGCCGAGGACAGGAACAATAAAGTGTCCGTCCCTCTGGAAATGACTATCTAGTACCTAATCTTATCTAATCCTAATTTTCCAGCTGGGAACTCCTTCGATAACTGCTCAAGATCTGGGAATGTGCTGCTTTTAGAGAGAGATTTTTTACTTTTTTGGTTTAATTTCTCAATTTATTTTCATTATACAGTGAATTTTGGCAGCATAGTGGAACCAAAATCTTATAATAGCTTTTAATTTACTTGTTAGTTTGAGATTATGATTAAATTTTAACCCTTGTAAAAACCGTACCGCTCCAGCGTAAACCACGCCACGTTACAGGGATCTGGTCTGGTGTCAGGGTATACCCCATTTTAACATTGGGTGGGTGCTTTATTCACCTTCTCTTTTATTTATGCATTATTTACTCTTCAACTGCAAAGAGGCGTCATCTCATAGTAGAATATTATCATTTTACGGTCATCGACTTGTTAACCCGTTTGCATACTGTACAAAATAAAGTCTATTTTAAATATTTTAAGAAATATTTTGTATTTAACCATGAAGTTTTATTTGTCAACATGTATAAACCAAGCTGAAAATATCATATGTCTGTATAGGTATCATAATGAGAGTAATTTTATAGTGCTTTAAACCTTTTTTAGAGTGGTTTTGAGGCAGGATCATGGGCCTATTACTGGCGTCGTCTAGTTTGACCAGAAGGAGATTAAATGATCGTGCCATGATTTGTTTTATAGTGCTTTTGAAAAATGCTAGCTGAAGTTTCTCGTTGTGGTTATTATATCTACATACATTCATAAGCTGTATTTCCTGTGTTGAATGTTAGCTAAAGTCCGCGTCTTTTCTGTGTTTGTCTTCCAAATTAAAATCACTTAGTTTCTCTATAACGCCGTTTGAAACATTTGGGTTTATTTCATTGTTTCGTAAATGTTCTGCTGTTATTGCACTAATGATTTAATGCAGTGGGATAATTAGGTACAAACCGCATATTTGCAAAGACTTTTTCTAAAACAAATACGCTTTTTAATTAAAATGACTGAAGGTCGTATTGTTACTAACAGGGATTTTGCATACACTTGGCATATATGGGGTTTGTACAAAGAGATTGGTGTAATGTCAACAACAGAGCCGTATGTTTCTCCATCCCTGATTGTTATGTAGCATTTGCAGTTGTAGCATTTGATCAATTCAGTGTGTCTATAATGTTCTTTATGTGGATTTAAATGCTCATTCGCCTTACTCCATGTGTGTGCATTACATGACGCTCCAGGCAAAGCCAAAAACGTACGAAGCACTGTTCATTAGGATTTTCAATTGCGCTCTCTCCGGTCTGCGGAGAGGCTCCGTAGCATCAGTTCATGCTGTTTTTCTGACGCTGCATCTGTGAAAGTCAGATCAGAGCTCAGAGTCCAGGACAAGCCCTTTCACTAACACACTAACACTACAGCAGGCCGCCACAGCCTGTGAACTGCCCCTAACTCCAGCTTCAGTGCATAGCCCCCGATAATTGGCATGTCAGGTACACTTGAACACAGTGTCAGTGACTTTTGTACTGCAGGTTACGTGCAACATAAAGTAATTATGCACACTTGTAATATTTTATATTTTCATATGAGATTTAAGTGCTTTTTGTACTCACTGACATCTTTTTTCCTTCTTGCATGAAATGCAGAACAGGAGGAAAAAAATGTTTTCATAAAGTATATTTGCATTTGGTACTCCAATAGTATATCCTGTGGCAAGCGTTCTGTTTCATAATTTTATTTACAAAACTATGCCAAGTATTTCAAAGCTATTTTTAGAGTAAAATTAAAAGAAGTCATTCACTTTTCTTTTGAAACATGCCTTTATCTTTGTATCTATAAATATGAGCATAATCCATAGTCATGATTGTGCTACTGTTGTATTATATTGCAGTCTGATTCATAATAAACTCTTTGCATGAAAACAGCGTGTGGGTGTTTCACTGGTCTGCATCACTGGGTTTGTATACACTCTTTACATACTACAGTCATTTGATTTATTTAACAGTGTGCATTAATAAATGTTTTCATCAATGTTCCAGAATTAGAGATTTTATTTTTCATCTGAAGTCCTGGGACAGGTGGTAAAAAATAGTCGCCTTTTATTTGCATTCAGTGGTTTTACTCACTTTATGAAGTGACTCCACGCAGTAGTTCAGTTCAGTCAGTGGTCCAGTCTCCTCAGGATCCTCAGTCCAGCTGTGGATGTGGTTCTGCTGCAGATCTGCACAAAACAACAGGAAAAGTGACTGTCAGGAGTGACAGTAGAACATGGGAAGTATCACATTTATACAGTATTATAGAAGTTTATTGCAGAAGTTCTTATGAGAGATCCATGAGTAAAACGTGTGTACAGTAACATTAGATTTATGCTAACGTGGATCATACCCAAGAAATGCAGCTTAGCATTAGCCTCCACTAAACCTAGCTAACTCCATAGACTCTAACTCAAAATCAGGAGGGCAGAATATTCCCCCACCTGTATTTATGAATAAAAATATAAAACACCGTCAAAGTCACAGAATAGAAGATGTATTAACGTGATTATTCTGCTTAACGTTTGCAGTTTAGGACGCAGCCATTATGTTACCAGTTACTTGGCTAATAACCAATAACACCAAGTTTTTCCCCACTTTCTTTTCACTTTCTCACCTTTATTTCTGTTTCCTATTTAACAATAACTGTGTGATCGATATGTACTCACTTTGTACACCTGTTTTGTACTATCAGCTGTAATGAAAGTGTTTAAAAAACAAACAGTGGGATAAACGCGCTCAGTGACGCCGCCTGCTGGTCTGTCAAGGCCAGAATAAAAAAATAAAAAAAAAATTATACGATTTTATTTACATTTTTTTTATTTTATAATAGATCCATGGGTTCATAATTTGATGCTCAAGTGATAAAAAACAAAACAAAAAAAACAATAACAACAACTGCTAGCTGACGTTAACGGAAGAGGATGAGACGTAATTCCAGCGGTGAGTACTTTTAATAAACATTTGAAAACATTAAACTGAACTGATTAACTTTGCGAAATTCACATTTTTGGATAAATTTTAATATTTATCGGTAATTACATGTCGAAATGGTATAATTTACAGTAGCTAAATGGGGCTAGGGAGCAAGTGCTATCAGCTGTAATAAAAGTATTTAAAAAACAGTGGGCTAAACGCGCTCAGTGACGCCGCCTGCTGGTCTGTCGAGGCTTTACTGTTGTTATGTTGGGTTCATACGATTTTATTTATTTTATTTTTTTAAATTTTATAATAGATCCATGGGTTCATAATTTGATGCCCAAGTGATTAAAATAAATAAATACAATTATAAAAATAAAAAAAATAAAAAAACAACTGTTAGCTAACGTTAACGTCCCAGTCGTGCCTGTCTCATAGACCGTATATATGTTCTTTTATACATTCTTTTATACAGTCTATGGTCTGTCTCCGCGGTGAGTACTTTTAATAAACATTAAACTGAACTGAATAACTTTGTGAAATTCACATTTTTGGACCTATCTTACTTTTTCAGTATTTATCGATAATTACGTGTCGAAATGTTATAATTTGCAGTAGCTAAATGGTGCTAGGGAGCAAGGGCTTGTTATTTCATGGTGGCAAATAAAAGCACAAAAACTCTTGAGCAACAAACTGCAGTGGTTAGGATCAGGGTTACTGGGCTCACAACAAGGGTGAAGTTCACATTTTTTATATATATTCATGAGGTTATGAACCAAAAAAGTCTAGTCTAGGGTTTGTGTTACTTAGCTCATGTTAACTGACCAGAAGTGACTGTGACTGTTTATGGCTGTCCATGATTAATTTGATCAAAATCTGATCAATTACACATCTTTATAGATTCTAAAAGTGCATACAACTAAACTCCAATACACTGAAACCTCACTGACAATTATAGTGGACAAGTTGTATAACGTATTTAATTGTTTATACTTTCTCACACAGTGTCATTGTTGTCAGAGATGAAGTCCCACAGATGTCTATGGGTCTGTACGTGGTCTCAGGTCTGGTCCCAGGTCTGGTCTCAGGTCTGGTCCCAGGTCTGGTCTCAGGTCTGGTCTCAGGTCTGGTCCCAGGTCTGGTCTCAGGACTGGTCCCAGGTCTGGTCTGCAGGCTCAGGAGGAGGATGAAGTGCAGGCTTGGATCTACATCTGTGGGTAACTATGCTCAAAGTTCAACATAAAGCCAGAGTTTGCTGCTTTGGGACGCCAAATACAAAGGCAGTATTTATTATCTGTTGGGTGTAAAAGTCTTTCGCCCACTAGGTTTTTGCCAGTGTTGTAACTGTTTCATCTGTGACATCAACAAACAACATACTGGTATCATATAATATGCAAAACTTAAATGCAGTAAAATCACGGGCTGGAGCTCTGTGTAGAGGTTTGTGGTGTAGTAGGATGACCAGATCAAAATAAAAAAAAATGGGGACATCCCTGGTTTAGGGTGGTTGGTAATAATAAAATTGTGAAACAAGTGCGTAATTGAGGAAAATTGGCACTAATGTGAGTCAGTATAGTCACACTTTCTTCGTGTTTTGGTCATTTTTAAGCAGCGTTTCTGTATTTTCCCTAAACAAATGACAATTTATGTCTCTCTTTACTGTTGGCAGGGATTAGATTGGTCAAAAATAGGGACACAAGGGACATTTCTTGTATAAAACTGGGACAAATCATTGGTTTTGTATAAATCTGCTGGGACAGGGGGACACAGGGCTCAAAACTGGGACTGTCCTTGGCAAATAGGGACGTCTGGTCGCCCCGTGGAGGCTGCAGTACCTCCAATCCTCCAGACGATGGAGACAAATGACAGTAGATGCTTTGGTCCTTCACAGTAAATCTGGGATCTTGAAATCTGAACTGCTCAGCTAACACAAGAGTCACATGTGTTTATGAGCTTGTTTGTACATCCCAGGCTTAAATGAGTTCTACACGTACTCTTTTTTTAACATGGACTCTGTTTTATTGCAAAATCATTTATTGTTTACAGCGATTTGTTTAGATGAACTCAAGTAAATAGATCCAAACGGGCTGTACTGTGATCATGGAAAAAACATTGTGAAATGTTATGGGTGTTTATTACTTTGATACTGATACTGCTGTGTTATTTTAGTCTACTTTCCAACACAATCATTTTCAGTTATATTGAAACTAAAATGCATTCAGTCATATCTGCCTTTTTCACTTAACAACACACATTTTAACCGAAAAAAACCTGTACGCTTCTGTCAGAGCCTGTCCCTGCTAAATATTTACTTAATTGCGGTTGTAATTCGGCCAGTTCTGTGGTGCGTTTGTGCGATGTGACGCAGCCCTACAGCTGAACTAGTTTAGCAATTCACACAGCGCTTAACAAATGTATCAGAGCACCTGTCATGAATGACGAGAAAACATAAATAACTTCACAGTTTATCGAGAACGTGTTTCAGATTAACTATTTCTTGTTTATTCGTTACGAAAATGACCAATCGGATTAACAAAACTGTCCTTGTTGACAAATAACAACCAAAAATGTGAATATTTTGTGTGTTCTTTGGCGCAGATAACAGCTGCGTTCTTTCTGCTTTGTTTTTATGTTGTTTTGCAAAGTCTCTTTTGTTATTGAGTTCCAAATAGTTTCTCGATGTTCCCGGAGACTTGTTTAGGATGAGACTTTGGAAAACATTCAACTTGAACAATTATGGATAGCAACAATAGTTCTATTTTAGCATTAAAGATACGGTTTTGATAAAAAGATCTTGCATATACTGGAGGATTAACCATTATAGAAACATAAACAGATATTTTGGTAAACAGAAATGTTGTTAAATTACGTGTGGCAGCAGCAAACACCTTATACTGGGCGGTGTCTCATACATGTGTTGAGCTCTGTATTTATCTAAATCTAAATGTTCTTTTCTTTGCAGTGTGTGACTCTCGGCCTTTCCCCCAGTCGGCGTCACCTCTCTGGGCCGCGTCCCTCCTCTCTGCCCCCTCTCCCTGCTCCACCTCCGCGGCCCTGCAGTGTTAAACAGCTGATCTGTCCCGTCTCTCTGCTCCCTCCGACCAAGGCTTCTGGCTATTTATGGCTGGCCCTCTCCCTCCGCCGTCCAGCCCATACAAGGCAAGGGGGGATGATGTTACCGCTCCAATTTGGCCACCTCTCCTCCAAGCTTTTGTAAGAACTGTTTTGCACCTTTAAACTCCCTGTAAAATTTGCGCTTTTATTCCAAACCCCGTTGCTCGCCTTTGATCTGATGCCCTTCGGCGCTGACGCCCGATTGCGTTCGTTGCGGTCGTCTCTCTCGGCGCGCGAGTGGACTTGTCTTTCAGCGCCATTATTTGAGCGACGGGGGAAAGCACCGGGTTAAATTTAGTCGAAGTTGGACAGATTTGCCGGTGGATGCCTCCGGGTTCCTGTCTCCTTCGGGGGGTTACCTGTTCACACCTGGCCGCACCATTTTTCAACCTGAAATCTCCTGGATTAAAAACATACAATGGACCGCCCCCTCTGAAACCTCTGGACTGTGAAGATTTGGACAATACGCACTGTGAGTACTTTTTACACATCTTCTTTGCTTTCTAAACTCTTGTCAGGACTAAAAACAAACTGCACGTATGCTGTTTGTCGATTCTGCAGAGAGGAACGCATTTTACTTCAGTTTCTAATATTCAAAGTCGTGCCCACGATATTTAAAAGTGGATTTGCTCGCATATTTACTACATTTAATTAATAAGTCACATTATATACATTAATTTCATTCATACTTGCACGTTTACCCGTTTCAAACCACATACTATTGTTATTATTCTTTATTTCAGACACAAATATGATTCGGTCCATAGTTTAAAAGAAAAACTGGATCCAAAAACATAAAAAACAAACATACAAAACACCCAAATTTGTCCATAAAGTTGATTAAAAAGTGTGGAGTTTCTGTGCATATTTATATGGCTTTTCTGACTACATTTGAACTCTTCAGTACATTTTATTATTTTATTTTATTCTAATTCTGTATTTTCTGTTCCTGCTTCATAATCGTCCATCCATAAATAAATTTAAATGTGGAGTTATTTTTACCTGAAGGCCGACTTGGTGCTCGTGCGCTTTGACCTGTCAGCTGAGTATAAATAACATCTTTTTAAGAAGATTCGAGATGCGTTCACTCTTAAAACTTTGCTCATTTGACAGAAATCAACCTTGTTTTGCCATTTAGTCCCATTAACGTACAGAGCTTAGCAAATGTATTAGAGCACCGCCCAGTATAAGGTGTTACATACATAATTTAACAGTATTTCTGTTTATCGAAATATCTTTTTATGTTTCTATAATGGTTAATCCGCCAGTAGTTGCAAGACCTTTTTATCAAAACCACATCTTTAATGCTAAAATATGACTATTGTTGTTATTCATTAATGTTTTCATCCAAACCAAGTCTCTGGGAACAGCGAGAAACTATTTGGAACTCAATAACAAAACGGACAAAAGAGGCGATCACACGAAATATTCACATTTTCGGTTATTATTGGTCAACGAGAAGTATTTTGTTCTTCCAGTAGGTCATTTTCTTAATGAATAACAATGAAATAGTTCATCTGAAACAAGTTTTTGATCAAATATGAAGTTATTTCTGTTTTCTTGTTTTCATGACAGCTGCTCTAATACATTTGTTAAGTAGATTTTGTCTGCTGTAGTATTTTTGATAAGCATTTAAATAAAAAAATAAAATAAAATGAGTGATATGCAGAGGGCAGATTTGCCTATGGGGACAATAAAGTGCAGGTTATGCGAGGCCATTCTTCTTATAGTCACACTGTGCATAAACTGGGCTGTATAAACATGAGCTTTAGCAGAGCTCCTGTACAGCTGTAGTGATCCTGCCGTATCGTGCTCTGCTCTGACAGCTGAGGGAGCACAGTGATCCTCTTGTTCTGCGTCCATGTGTCTCTTTTGGACGCTCTACGGCAGCTTTTTTCCACATATTATAACACAGAGCAGCGTGGGGGCCGATCGAGGGTCAAAACAGCGAGTAATTCAAATCTGTGCGTTTATAACAGCTTCGAAAGACCCCCCAGACGTTTGTTCAGGCCTAGACCCTCAAAAGGACACGCGAAATTGGCTTGTTCATGGTAGATTTCAAAAACATGCAGTAAACCTGGAAGCCCGAGGGCCAAAACAGTTGATCTGAGGGCCACATTTGGCACCCGGGCCATAGTCTGGACCTGGTCTACGGTCTCTGCTCGCCCCATGTTTTCATAAATCGCGTGTCAGATTCCCTTATATGCGTCTGTCCCGAGTGTTTGTGTACGCGTAATAATAATACTCGCTGTATTTGTGTAGCACTTTTCAAAAACACGGCGACAAAGTGCTTTAGGTAATCGTGAGGACGCGCTTTAAGCCTGCGACTATAATTACTGCATCCACCACTAATACCTGACAGATGGAACAATACTTTACAACAGGCCTTATTTAGGGTTATTGGGTCAGTTACAGAAAATACTTTCACTAGTATTATTAATCATACCATAGCAACTTTATTTATAAAGCACTTTAAAGACTGTACAGCTGCCCACAAACAGAGAACACACAAGGACAATCGCAGTCACAGTACAGAACATACGTGTAGGACCTAACAGTAACTTTAAAGTCTCTTCTAATAAGCCAAGGTGCAAATATACATCACTCTAATTTATTTTTGTTTGGTTTTTTGTTGTTGTTTTTTTTAAATAATGATTATTGTTGTTGTTATAACTGTTAGTGATGGATTTTTTGGATGTTTTTTGGATTATTATACTTTGGGTGAGGGGGTGGTGGGTGATAAGGGTAAAATATAAGTTATATTTCGTACATGTGCACTTATTCATTGTTTGGATCCCTTTCACCCATGAATACCAAAAATCTAATAAAAGATGGACCCCAAAAAAGTCACAATACAACTGCTAAAAAACACAGAAAACAATGTTCCTGGTTTGTGATGTCTAACTTCGAGCATTCACAAATGGATAATCGTTTAATTTTATATCACATCAAACTGTTCCTGATAACTGAAATCTGGTGATATCGTATCGTCAAAGGTCTCACAATAATATTGTGGAGCATCACAATATATCGAATCCCAAGTCTCTTTGCTTAAATGAACAGTTTAAAAAAACAGAGGAACAGAGGGAACTACATAGACCATGATCCTTTGCTCCGTTTCAGTGCAGACGACATGAAGAAATAACTGTTCTAAGCACTTTTACATCTTCATTCTTTGGATTAAGTCTTGTGGAGGCGTTTTTAGAGGAAAAAGTCGCAGATTCACAGTTTTATATTGTAATAAATCTGGTTCGGTGAGATGTTTATGGTGAAAATATCGTACAGAGAGATTTGGATCTCGTTCCATCCCTAATGACAATAAATGTTGCACCAAATGACTGGGCAAAGCATTTTAGAATGTCAGACTTGTTATTATGTAGAATATCGTAATATCGTGAGCTTTCCCACGATATCGCAATAAATATTGTACCGTGACAGTATCGTATCGTGAGACTTGGATATTGTTACATCCCTTGTTCCTGATCTAAGGCTGTGGTTCTTATATTTACTCAGTTTCTTGGAACGGCTAAAATGAGCGTCTCTGTGGCATTTTCATTTCGTAAAAGAGCTCAGCGGAGGAAAAAGGGGCGGACACACCTCACTTTTATCTTCTTCAGCAACACATCAAACCCCAATTTGTGTTTTCGCGACCGGCCTTGACAAATACAGTCAAATCTAAATCTAAAAATGTGCGTTTAGATTCCCTCGTGTGCCTGTGTCGCATTATCACGTGTGCACGATTGTTCGGGAGCGTTTGTGCGTCTGTTTGCGGAGACTGAGGGGGTGATTGCACAGGAGCGTTGCGCGTTTGGGGGGCAGTTGGTCTTCGCACCTGTCGCGCCCGTCACCGCGAGCCGACAGCTTTACAGTCTGACCCCGGGAGTGAACCCTGAGCCTGGACACGGTTACAACACACACCTAAGACCAAAGTACAACAAAGTATGCGAGCTGAGAGGCCCGGACGCAGGCCATGCACAGATTTTACGCACGGTATTACATCATTTCCTTCTCGAAAATGTACAAGTTGTTTTATGTCAGTCAACGAGGCCGGACACCATGAAAAGATGGAGTGTTATTATTACTATTGCAAGAAGAAATATCAGAATTTTACTGAGCGCATGACCGAACATCAGTGAAATCCTCAGCATTCCTTTAGTCTGTGAGCAGCTTCAGTAAATCAAACTTTCTGAAGGTTAAAGTCAAATGAATGTGACCTAAACATAACATATCAAAAGCACTTTACATTTAGTTTTTTTTTTTTTGAACTATTGAAATTACTTTGTTTGCTTTAACGTTTGTATTGTGTCTCTGTAATCATAGTTTATTTATGAACAAATCATTCATGACGTCTTCATATTTAGGCTGTCTGCGTCGTGTGTTTGTGCACCAGAAAGTTCTCCTCAAATTGTGCTTATAGTCGAGGTTCATTGTTGACAAAAGCTTGTGTTGCATGCTGGGAAATATTTTGGCCGGCGGCAAGAAACACGTAAAGGGTGCTGATCCCGATTATTTACCCACTCTAACTGCAGAGGACTGAAGATTTGACCAGAAATTGGTCACGAGCATCGAAGGACGGCAAAACATCCTTTTCAACCCCGACAAAGTGAAAAGGACGAAAGCAAATTTCTGGTCCGACTCGCCAACTACGTGTCCGAACATCCACCTCAGTGATATCCACAATTACAGGTACTTGGTGGAAACTCCTGGGCCGTTCAAGGCAAAATCATAAATCATAAAATCATGACTTTTAAAGAAATACACAAACCTGTCAAGAAATGGGCCCAACATACGCGCTCTTGTTGGGTTCCACGGTTTGCTCAGATCGTCAGTATTCGCTCTGAAGATGTTTGAAAGTCGTTTAATCTGACGTTGGCGGTTCTTTTCACTCGGAATACGGAAAAGACCTTTTCCTTCTTCCTTCCTTCTATTTGTGCATCCGGTAATGCAGCAGGAATTCACCATTATTGCTGATAAAATGAGAGACGCAACGTCACTCACTGTGTTTATGGGTTTTTTTTGCCACCTACCTCAGTATTTCCCATCATGCAACAGGCACATTTAATATCAATGACGTCAGCTGAAACTCGCCTTTACTGTATCTTGCTAAGTGTAATTTTGCATTGGCTCCACAGTCTTGCGTGAACGGTTCAACCTGAAAACAGAACAAACATAAAACATTAAAGGGACAGTTCTGAATGTTGGACACAGGGCCTCATTTCTTCATGAGCCAGAGTGCTGGAGACTTGTGGAGACACTTTTTTCAATCTTCCATCCAGTCCTTGTATTTGGAGAGGTCACTGGTGCTAAAAACAGTCTGACCCACTCCACAGACCCGAGGCAAAACTATTATAACTCCAGACTGTCCATGTGAACGTCTGTGTCCACAGAATAATTTTAGATGTCAAACCGTTGCATTTGAAGGATTTATGTCTGAGCAGCAGTGAGTTGTACTTCCTGATAGAAGCTCGGCAGCGGCGGACTGATATATGAGAAAATAGTCCCTCAAAATGCGACGATTCAGGCGACGCAAGGTTAGTTTTATTTCAAACATTATTCTCTGGACACAGACGTTCACAGGGACAGTCTGGAGTTCTAATAGTTTTTCCTCGGGTCTGTGGAGTGGGTCAGTGTGTTTTTAGTGGCAGGACGACTGTGGCCATTGACATGCACTAGCCCAGCACCAGCACCTCTGCAAATACAAGGACTGGAGGGAAGATTTACAAAAGTGTCTCCACACGTCTCCAACACTCTGGATCATGAGGAAATGACGCCCTGTGTCCAAAATTCCAAACTGTCTCTTTAAATATAAAATCTTGATCTGTTTCTGTACATCAGGGGTCTCCAACCTTTACTTTTGGTCAAATGAAAATGGCAGAGAGCTACTAATTTTAGTGGTAGTTAGAAATGTAGTAAATATAAGCTGTAGATGAGGTGCAGTTCGATGCTTATAAAACATAAACCATTATCCTGTCATCAGTGCACAAACTTAGGCTTCAAAATGACACATTTACAAAGAAAATAGGCAGTTAATCAGTCAAATTTGAGTTATTCAGTACAATACGTATAATTCTGAAATCTCTTCCTGAGCTACTTGGAAGGAGGTGGAAACCTGCTGGTCGCTCCCGATCAACAGGTTGGAGACCCCGGCTGTACATTCTGTGAAAATTTGAGGTTATTTCAACAAGAATTGCCAAGATTATTGGCCTGCGAAATTCTGTCAAATGTTTTGGGACGCCCTGTATATTATTCGGTATCTTTGATTAGGGCAGAAATAAATGAAGACATTGATATACAAGAAATCTGTACTGCATAACAAATAGTATGATGTTCTTTTCAGGTGTACATTTTTGTCACGAAGGAGCACAGGTGTGATTATGTTACAGGTTTAATCCACTTGAAAAATGATGTGAAGCATTTGTATTGTTCCCAGATGTGTTTTCACAGACGTCAGGAGCAGTTGTTGACTTCGGTGTGATGTGCGCAGGGCTGAGAGCTTCACTTTGTTGAGGATTTCGTTTCTTCTGGTGGGACTCGGCTCCAGGGGATGCAGGAAGTGTCTTTACTGTGGGCAGAGGCCAGGAGTTGCATAAGACTTGAGGAAAATGCTCAGGTTTTAGTGCAAATGTTTTGTGGCATGTTTCATGTCTGTGATATGTCTGTGGTTTTAGACAAATGAAATGTTGAAATATTATGGGCTTTAGTTCCCTAGAGACAAGGGAATTCTGATTTAAAAGAAGCTCCGAGGTTAAAGTACAGTGCAAAAAGAAAAGAAGAAAAATCCACTTGTTTTAAGTTAAAATGCTCTAAAAAATTCTCAACAAATCTTAAAATCAGAAAATATATCCAGGCCTTTATAAATCTAAAAATAAGATAAAATCACTTATTCTAAGCAATAATCTAAGTTTTAAGTGATCTAAAATAAAGCATAAAACACTAATTCTAAGAATAAAATAAGCTGAAAATTCTTAAAACTAGAACATAAAGCTTGTTATTAACTGTTTTACTCTTGATTGAAGTTAATGAATCTTAATGAAATTCTTTATTTTCCTTATTTTATTTAATTACCCTTTGGTAACATTTTGATAAATTGCAGCATCTCCTAAAATGTTCTTTTGCTTGTGTTGTGCTTTCTCACTGGTTTATAGATATACAAACTAAATAAGAAAAGAAATATTTTCTTGCAGTAAGCTTAATAATGTTACTTATTTATAGCTGTCATTTAGTAAATACTCCTTAAAACAAGATCAATTATATTTTTTGTCTAGATTTAAGAGACTAAATCTTGCAGTGTGGAGAAGAAAGTAGAAGCTTGAACCTTTGGAGACAAAAATGGACCTTTCATGAATAGTTTTTACTACTTCTATTTCAGACTTAGTATGAAGTATTATCTATAAACCACGACAGTCCTTCTGACAGTAAAGGGAACAGGAGTTCACAGTGTTAAACTACACAAACTGAAAATGGTTTGGGTATCGAGTTTTGTCCGAAGATTCAAAATTGAGAATTATATTTTATGGTCAGAACTGTGAACAAATCTGAATCTCTGTGGTGCAAAAATAGAGCGAAGTGACACATCAGTGACCCGGGCGCACACGTCACTGAACTAAACGTGGTCATAAGAGGTGCAGGCTCAAAGGTTAAACGAAATCCCCTCATAACCTCTTTATTTGGACGCCTAAGTTTAGAGCCGGACCCTCGTACTGTTGTGCACATTTCACAGAGGGTAATCCGCAGATGTGGGTGACGTTTATGGAGCCCGGTTTAGCAGAGGAGCCTCGTGCAGCGTCTGCGTCGCTTCAGCATTTATGACCGAGTTTCAGATAACGCCACAGCCTCCCGTCCACCGGGGTTTTTTCATTATTAGGATGAAGATGATTGTTGGAATCAGCTGTTTTGTGGACTGTGTTTACATGTCAAAAGTTTGGACGCACCAAGTTTTCCCTTTTACACTGCAAATAATAATATCATAAAACTAACCTTAAGATTATTTCAAGTTCATTTCTTTATTTCTTATTTAGTTTTTATGTCTATAAACTAGTCAGAATGCACAAAACAAGGGTTCAGATGGAGTTTAAGACGTTTTTATGGATGTAAATGAGTCGATCTCGGACTGAAATTGTCCAGTGTCTCTGAACCTTCTGTTTGTGACATGGAAAAATTAAAAGATTTAAAAGTTTTAGGAGATGCTGCAATTTATCGATATGTTACAGAGCAGTTAGTCTGAAAATAAAGAATTTCATTAAGATTCATGAACTAAACTCAAGTATAAAACAGTCAATAACAGCTTTAGATTCTAGTTTTAAGACATAGACATTAAATGGTCGACATTTAATCTGTGAACGTCTGTAGCATTTAAACTGCACCGATCTCTTACTCTGTGCTAATATCGACATCACAAAATCTATTTTTTATTTTAATTCTAGAATCAGTCTGAGTGAACAAGTTATTTCTGTTTTCTTCATGTCCATAACGTTCGTGTTGCTCAGTCGTTTCACTGATGCTCGTCGTTGTTTCCTTTAAGTTTTCGTCTTTCTTCCCTTGATCGTTGTGGATAAATTCTTCATGGACAGAATCTGTTCTTTGTCGACCTTGTTGGGTGAAGATTTGGTGTTGGGGCAGATTTATGAAGCTGCTCAAAAATATGCAACACTTTTCCACAGGGATTTTGCCGCAGAAAAGCAGTGACTGGAAGTTGTGCGACTCAACATCGCGGCACTTCCTGCTGTTGTGATAATCACCTATTCTGCTCCAAACAAACGGAGCTAATAGAATGAATAGATAAAAGAATAAAAGAACAAAAATAAAATCAATAAATAAAGGAAATGCTAAAAAAAAATAAAATGAATTAATGGTGAAAAGTGGCACAGATTTGCAGTCAGGTTTTCTATCTCAGGGCAGTTGTGGCCACAGAGTCCAAAGTAAAGTGATTCTGAGTGCTGAAATGGATCTATTCCATTGTTTTTAATCATTTCTCATGGACAAAAATGGACATTGTACTTGTAAATATTAAACCTGCATATTCTGCTGTCAGTAAACACTCATTACGCTTTGCTGCAGAGTCACTCTTTGGCTGTTGCGTTAGTGGTCGTGTGATATTTACATGAGTTTGTCAGGATAGTGTTTTATTACAGGGTCATAAGACCAGGAGGAACATTTTGTCTCAGTGCAGATAATCCTTCAGGAATAAACACGTTCAGACAGTGTGTTAGTAAAGTTAGTTTAACCAGCGCTTCAAAAACATGAGCTGAGGGTTGTGTTTTATTCTCTTGTTTATCCTGCACTTCTGGTCTGACTTTAACATTTAAACGTTCTCATTTCCATCATCACATTCATCTCCAGGAGCTGCTCTTCTGTGTTGCGGCATTTGCACGTTCTCCCTGTGTCTGTGTTGGTTTCCTTTGGGTTTCCTCTCCCACTAAAACATGCACAATAACCGTAGCTTGAAATGGCTAGGTTTGTTAGAATAAATCTCCTCTGGATTTGTTGCTGTGGTGGAAAAGGGGCAGGATTTTGGAGGAGAGACAGGATCTGTACATAAAAGCTTGGCCAAAATGTAAGATATAAACCCTTAAATCCATCAGAAAATGACTTAAAGTTGTGAAATGATCCGTCCCTGCAGCAAGATCATTTTACTCGACAAGTTCTCTTAAAATAAACTCTCTCTCGACTAGAATGAAGCGTCTCTGTGAGTGTTCATGGGCTGGAAATAAGTTTAAAGACACTAAATTCCAGATAAACAGACTTAAAACCAGTTTATGATCAGTGTTCATGGCCTGATAATGAGTTCTCAGATGCCAAATTTTAGATAAAATGCTTTAAATTCTGCTAAATCCTCAATAAACATATTGAAAACAAATTTATGATTCGTATGAATGAAATAACTACGATCATGAAAGACTGATTTCAAATACTTATATCTAGAATTTAGCATATTTGGATTTATTATCAGGCCATTCATACTCATCATACACTGGTTTTAAGTATGTTTATCTTGAATTTAGCAGAATTTAAAGCATTTCATATAGAATTTGGCATCTGAGAACTTATCAGTATCTTTATCTCAATCTTCGCATCTTTAAACTTATTTCCAGCCCATGAACATTCACAGAGACGCTTTATTCTAGTCTAGAGGTCCTTTATTTTAAGAGAACTCGTCAAGTAAAATGATCTTGCTGCATGGACAGAGAATTTCACTATTTTAAGTCATTTTCTGCTTTTCTGCAGTGTCTCCCCGTCACAAGCGTTTTAAACCAGAGCCGTCTCAGGTGACCGGGTCTGTGCCAAGTCCAGTCTGAACAGAAACAAGACAGAAGCAGGGACAGAAGCAGAGGCAGAAGCAGAGGCAGAGGCAGAAGCAGAGACAGAAGCAGAGACAGAAACAGAGAGAAACGGAGACAGAAGCAGGGACAGAGACAGAAACAGAGAGAAACAGAGACAGAAGCAGGGACAGAGACAGAAACAGAGACAGAAGTAGAGAGAAACAGAGACAGAAGCAGAGACAGAGTCAGAAGCAGAGACAGAAGCAGAAACAGAAGCAGAGACAGAAGCAGAAACAGAAGCAGAGACAGAAGGAGAGTCAGAAGCAGAGGCAGAAGCAGAGTCAGAGTCAGAAGCAGAGACAGAGTCAGAAGCAGAGACAGAGTCAGAAGCAGAGACAGAGTCAGAAGCAGAGACAGAAGCAGAGGCAGAAGGAGAGACAGAAGCAGAGACAGAAGCAGAGGCAGAAGGAGAGACAGAAGCAGAGACAGAGACAGAAGCAGAGACAGAGACAGAAGCAGAGGCAGAAGGAGAGACAGAAGCAGAGACAGAAGCAGAGGCAGAAGGAGAGACAGAAGCAGAGACAAAAGCATAAACAGAAGCAGAGGCAGAAGCAGAGACAGAAGCAGAGACAGAAGCAGAGGCAGAAGCAGAGACAGAAGCAGAGACAAAAGCATAAACAGAAGCAGAGGCAGAAGCAGAGACAAAGGCAGAAGCAGAGGCAGAAGGAGAGACAGAAGCAGAGACAGAGTCAGAAGCAGAGGCAGAAGGAGAGACAGAAGCAGAGACAGAGTCAGAAGCAGAGGCAGAAGGAGAGACAAAGGCAGAAGCAGAGACAGAGGCAGAAGCAGAGATAGAAGCAGAGGCAGAAGCAGAGACAGAGTCAGAAGCAGAGACAGAAGCAGAGACAGAAGCAGAGACAGAGACAGAAGCAGAGACAGAAGCAGAGACAGAAGTAGAGTCAGAGTCAGTCAGAAGCAGAGACAGAAGCAGAGACAGAAGCAGAGTCAGAAGCAGAGACAGAGTCAGAAGCAGAGGCAGAAGCAGAAACAGAAGCAGAGACAGAAGGAGAGGCAGAAGCAGAGACAGAGACAGAAGCAGAGGCAGAAGCAGAGGCAGAGTCAGAAGCAGAGACAGAAGCAGAGACAGAAGCAGAGACAGAAGCAGAGACAGAAGCAGAGACAGAAGCAGAGACAGAGGCAGAGACAGAAGCAGAGACAGAAGCAGAGACAGAAGCAGAGACAGAAGCAGAGGCAGAAACAGGGACAGAAGCAGAAACAGAGACAGAAATAGAGAGAAACAGAGACAGAAGCAGAGGCAGAAGCAGAGGCAGAAGCAGAGGCAGAAGCAGAGACAGAAGCAGAGACAGAAGCAGAGTCAGAAGCAGAGGCAGAGACAGAAGCAGAGACAGAAGCAGAGGCAGAAGCAGAGACAGAGGCAGAAACAGAAGCAGAGACAGAAGCAGAGTCAGAGTCAGTCAGAAGCAGAGACAGAAGCAGAGACAGAAGCAGAGTCAGAAGCAGAGACAGAGGCAGAAGCAGAGACAGAAGCAGAGACAGAAGCAGAGACAGAAGCAGAGGCAGAAGCAGAGACAGAAGCAGAGACAGAAGCAGAGACAGAAGCAGAGACAGAAGCAGAGACAGAAGCAGAGACAGAAGCAGAGACAGAAGCAGAGACAGAAGCAGAGACAGAAGCAGAGACAGAGTCAGTCAGAAGCAGAGACAGAAGCAGAGACAGAAGCAGAGACAGAAGCAGAGACAGAGACAGAAGCAGAGACAGAAGCAGAGACAGAAGCAGAGACAGAAGCAGAGACAGAGTCAGAAGCAGAAGCAGAGACAGAAGCAGAGACAGAGTCAGAAGCAGAGACAGAAGTAGAGTCAGAGTCAGTCAGAAGCAGAGACAGAAGCAGAGTCAGAAGCAGAGACAGAGTCAGAAGCAAGAGGCAGAAGCAGAGACAGAAGCAGAGTCAGAAGCAGAGACAGAGTCAGAAGCAGAGGCAGAAGCAGAGACAGAAGGAGAGTCAGAGTCAGAAGCAGAGACAGAAGCAGAGACAGAAGCAGAGACAGAAGCAGAGACAGAAGCAGAGACAGAAGCAGAGACAGAGTCAGAAGCAGAAGCAGAGACAGAAGCAGAGACAGAAGCAGAGACAGAGGCAGAGACAGAAGCAGAGACAGAGTCAGAAGCAGAAGCAGAGACAGAAGCAGTCAGAAGCAGAGACAGAGTCAGAAGCAGAGACAGAGTCAGAAGCAGAGGCAGAAGCAGAAACAGAAGCAGAGACAGAAGGAGAGGCAGAAGCAGAGACAAGGAGAGTCAGAAACAGAGACAGAAGCAGAGACAGAGACAGAAGCAGAGACAGAAGCAGAGACAGAGGCAGAGACAGAAGCAGAGACAGAGTCAGAAGCAGAGACAAAAGCATAAGCAGAGTCAGAAGCAGAGACAGAGACAGAAGCAGAGACAGAAGCAGAGACAGAGTCAGTCAGAAGCAGAGACAGAAGCAGAGACAGAAGCAGAGACAGAAGCAGAGACAGAAGCAGAGACAGAAGCAGAAGCAGAGACAGAAGCAGAGACAGAAGCAGAGACAGAAGCAGAGTCAGAAGCAGAGGCAGAGACAGAGGCAGAAGCAGAGACAGAGGCAGAAGCAGAGACAGAGGCAGAAGCAGAGACAGAGGCAGAAACAGAAGCAGAGGCAGAAGCAGAGACAGAAGCAGAAGCAGAGACAGAAGCAGAGACAGAAGCAGAGTCAGAAGCAGAGTCAGAAGCAGAGACAGAAGCAGAGGCAGAAGCAGAGACAGAAGCAGAGACAGAAGCAGAGACAGAAGCAGAGACAGAAGCAGAGGCAGAAGCAGAAGCAGAGACAGAAGCAGAGACAGAAGCATAAACAGAAGCATAAACAGAAGCAGAGACAGAAGCAGAGGCAGAAGCAGAGACGGAAGCAGAGACAGAAGCAGAAGCAGAGACAGAAGCAGAGACAGAAGCAGAGACAGAAGCAGAGACAGAAGCAGAGACAGAAGCAGAGACAGAGGCAGAGACAGAAGCAGAGACAGAGTCAGAAGCAGAGACAGAAGCAGAGACAGAAGCAGAGACAGAGACAGAAGCAGAGACAGAAGCAGAGACAGAGTCAGAAGCAGAAGCAGAGACAGAAGCAGTCAGAAGCAGAGACAGAGTCAGAAGCAGAGACAGAGACAGAAGCAGAGACAGACTCAGAAGCAGAGACAGAAGGAGAGGCAGAAGCAGAGGCAGAAGCAGAGACAAGGAGAGTCAGAAACAGAGACAGAAGCAGAGACAGAAGCAGAGACAGAAGCAGAGACAGAAGCAGAGACAGAGTCAGTCAGAAGCAGAGACAGAAGCAGAGACAGAGTCAGAAGCAGAGACAAAAGCATAAGCAGAGACAGAAGCAGAGACAGAAGCAGAGACAGAGTCAGTCAGAAGCAGAGACAGAAGCAGAGACAGAAGCAGAGACAGAAGCAGAGACAGAGACAGAAGCAGAGACAGAAGCAGAGACAGAGACAGAAGCAGAGACAGAAGCAGAGACAGAGTCAGAAGCAGAAGCAGAGACAGAAGCAGAGACAGAGTCAGAAGCAGAGACAGAAGTAGAGTCAGAGTCAGTCAGAAGCAGAGACAGAGGCAGAGACAGAAGCAGAGTCAGAAGCAGAGACAGAGTCAGAAGCAAGAGGCAGAAGCAGAGACAGAAGCAGAGACAGAGTCAGAAGCAGAGGCAGAAGCAGAGACAGAGTCAGAAGCAGAGGCAGAAGCAGAGACAGAAGGAGAGTCAGAAGCAGAGGAAGAAGCAGAGACAGAAGCAGAGGCAGAAGCAGAGACAGAGACAGAAGCAGAGACAAAAGCAGAGACAGAAGCAGAGGCAGAAGCAGAGACAGAGACAGAAGCATAAACAGAGTCAGAAGCAGAGACAGAAGTAGAGTCAGAGTCAGTCAGAAGCAGAAGGAGAGTCAGAGTCAGAAGCAGAGACAGAAGCAGAGACAGAAGCAGAGACAGAAGCAGAGACAGAGTCAGAAGCAGAGACAGAAGCAGAGACAGAAGCAGAGACAGAAGCAGAGACAGAGACAGAAGCAGAGACAGAAGCAGAGACAGAGTCAGAAGCAGAAGCAGAGACAGAAGCAGTCAGAAGCAGAGACAGAGTCAGAAGCAGAGACAGAGTCAGAAGCAGAGGCAGAAGCAGAAACAGAAGCAGAGACAGAAGGAGAGGCAGAAGCAGAGGCAGAAGCAGAGACAAGGAGAGTCAGAAACAGAGACAGAAGCAGAGACAGAGACAGAAGCAGAGACAGAAGCAGAGACAGAAGCAGAGACAGAGGCAGAGACAGAAGCAGAGACAGAGTCAGAAGCAGAGACAGAAGCAGAGACAGAGTCAGAAGCAGAGACAAGGAGAGTCAGAAACAGAGACAGAAGCAGAGACAGAGACAGAAGCAGAGACAGAAGCAGAGACAGAAGCAGAGACAGAGACAGAGACAGAAGCAGAGACAGAGGCAGAGACAGAGACAGAAGCAGAGACAGAAGCAGAGACAGAAGCAGAGACAGAGACAGAAGCAGAGACAGAAGCAGAGACAGAGTCAGAAGCAGAAGCAGAGACAGAAGCAGAGACAGAGTCAGAAGCAGAGACAGAAGTAGAGTCAGAGTCAGTCAGAAGCAGAGACAGAGGCAGAGACAGAAGCAGAGTCAGAAGCAGAGACAGAGTCAGAAGCAGAGGCAGAAGCAGAGACAGAAGGAGAGTCAGAAGCAGAGGAAGAAGCAGAGACAGAAGCAGAGGCAGAAGCAGAGACAGAGTCAGAAGCAGAGGCAGAAGCAGAGACAGAGACAGAAGCATAAACAGAGTCAGAAGCAGAGACAGAAGTAGAGTCAGAGTCAGTCAGAAGCAGAGACAGAGTCAGAAGCAGAGGCAGAAGGAGAGACAAAGGCAGAAGCAGCGACAGAGGCAGAAGCAGAGACAGAAGCAGAGGCAGAGACAGAGACAGAAGCATAAACAGAGTCAGAAGCAGAGACAGAGTCAGAAGCAGAGACAGAAGCAGAGGCAGAAGCAGAGACAGAGTCAGAAGCAGAGGCAGAAGGAGAGACAGAAGCAGAGACAAAAGCATAAACAGAAGCAGAGGCAGAAGCAGAGACAGAAGCAGAGACAGAAGCAGAGACAGAGACAGAAGCAGAGACAGAAGCAGAGACAAAAGCATAAACAGAGGCAGAGACAGAAGCAGAGACAGAAGCAGAGACAGAAGCAGAGACAGAAGCAGAGACAGAAGCAGAGACAGAAGCAGAGACAGAAGCAGAGACAGAGACAGAAGCAGAGACAGAAGCAGAGACAGAAGCAGAGACAGAAGCAGAGACAGAAGCAGAGACAGAAGCAGAGACAGAGGCAGAAGCAGAGGCAGAAGCAGAGTCAGAAGCAGAGTCAGAAGCAGAGACAGAGACAGAAGCAGAGACAGAAGCAGAGACAGAAGCAGAGACAGAAGCAGAGACAGAAGCAGAGACAGAAGCAGAGGCAGAAGCAGAGACAGAAGCAGAGACAGAAGCAGAGACAGAGACAGAAGCAGAGACAGAAGCAGAGACAGAGGCAGAGACAGAGACAGAAGCAGAGGCAGAAGCAGAGACAGAGACAGAAGCAGAGGCAGAAGCAGAGGCAGAAGCAGAAGCAGAAGCAGAGGCAGAGGCAGCGCTGCAGCGTGGCTCTGGTAAACAACAGGGTGACCTCTGCACAGCCACTCACAACACACCTGTCCTTATATGGGACAGAGGGAGAGAGGGAAGTGCAGACAGGAGGGAGAGGGAGAAGGAGGGAGAGAAGGGGGGAGAGAAGGAGAGAAGGGGTAGAGAGGTGGAAAGCGAAGGAGAGAGGGAGAGAGAAGAGAGGGAGAGAGGAGGGAGGGAGAGGGGGGTGTGCACGAGAGAAGGAGGTGCAGACAGGAGAGAGGGAGGGGAAGGGAGAGAGGGAGAGAAGGAGGGAGAGAGAGGAGGAAGGGAGAGAAGGGGCGAGAGGTGCAGACAGGAGAGGGGGAGGGGAAGGGAGAGGGGGAGAGAAGGAGGGAGAGAAGAAGGGGGAGAGAGGAGGAAGGGAGAGAAGGGGCGAGAGGTGCAGACAGGAGAGGGGGAGGGGGGAGAGAGGGAAGGAGAGAAGGAGGGAGGGAAAAGGGCCAGAGAGTGAGAGGTGAGGGTGAATGTGTGAAAGAGGGATGATGAAAGAGGAAGCTCCTGGGAAAAGTGTCTCTCAAAAGTCGACTTGTGTTTTCCTAAATGTTTCTTCAGACACGTTGAGCTGCGGCGGATTAAACGCCGTTTGTTAATCTGCAGAATGTTGGAGTATGAAGATTAATAAAGTATCACCGGTGCCGTGGTTTTAATAATAAGATTCTGTTTAAAGTTTTAAACATGTCCAGGAGAATTGGCAAATAAATGCTGTAAGAATCACATGTATTTTAGAACATAAACTACAGGTTCAACCATAGTTCTGCAGAATCAGACAGGAAAGTTTGTTGTTTTTGAGGAAGAAATGATGATAATTCCAAAACTGCAGCCTTTGTGATTTTCTGTTGTAACTGTAGCAGAGTGGGTCTCCTGTCTCCTCCTCCGGTGAGGAGGTTGTGGGTTATCATTTATAACCACGTAAAGTTAAATAAGGACCACTCACACTCACCCAATCGAAACGCCCCAGAGCACGACACGTTTGTCCAGAGTGAGCACAGATCAACATGTCCAGGCCCGGTTCACATGGTTGGGACTTTGGCACAGCTGGGACTATGGTGTAGTTGGGACTTTGGTGTGGTTAGGGCTTTGGCGTGGTTAGGGCTTTGGTGTGGTTAGGGCTTTGGCGTGGTTAGGGCTTTGGTGTGGTTAGGGCTTTGGTGTGGTTAGGACTTTGGCATGGTTAGGACTTTGGCGTGGTTAGGACTTTGGCGTGGTTAGGACTTTGGCGTGGTTAGGACTTTGGCGTGGTTAGGACTTTGGCGTGGTTGGGACTTTGGCGTGGTTGGGACTTTGGCGTGGTTGGGACTTTGGCGTGGTTGGGACTTTGGCGTGGTTAGGGCTTTGGCGTGGTTAGGACTTTGGCGTGGTCAGGACTTTGGCACAGCTGGGACTTTGGCGTTGTTTGGACTTTGGCGTGGTTTGGTCTTTGGCGTGGTTAGGGCTTTGGCGTGGTCGGGACTTTGGCGTGGTCGGGACTTTGGCGTGGTCGGGACTTTGGCGTGGTCGGGACTTTGGCGTGGTTAGGGCTTTGGCGTGGTTAGGGCTTTGGCGTGGTTAGGGGCTTTGGTGTGGTTGGGGCTTTGGCGTGAGTTAGGACTTTGGCGTGGTTGGGGCTTTGGCGTGGTTGGGGCTTTGGGCGTGGTTAGGTCTTTGGCGTGGTTAGGACTTTGGTGTGGTTGGGACTTTGGCGTGGTTGGGACTTTGGCGTGGTTAGGACTTTGGCGTGGTTAGGACTTTGGCGTGGTTAGGGCTTTGGCGTGGTTAGGGCTTTGGCGTGGTTAGGACTTAGGCGGGGTTGGGGATTTGGGCGTGGTTAGGACTTTGGCGTGGTTGGGGCTTTGGCGTGGTTGGGGCTTTGGGCGTGGTTGGGGCTTTGGCGTGGTTAGGGCTTTGGCGTGGTTAGGCTTTGGCGTGGTTGGGGCTTTGGCGTGGTTAGACCCTTGGGCGTGGTTGGGGCTTTGGGCGTGGTTGGGACTTTGGCGTGGTTGGGGCACAGGCGTGGTTAGGGCTTTGGGCGTGGTTAGGGAGCTTTGGCGTGGTTGGGGCTTTAGGCGTGGTTAGGACTTTGGCGTGGTTGGGGCTTTGGCGTGGTTGGGGCTTTGGCGTGGTTGGGACTGGCGTGGTTAGGACTTTGGCGTGGTTAGGGCTTTGGCGTGGTTAGGTCTTTGGCGTGGTTGGGACTTTGGGCGTGGTTGGGGCTTTGGCGTGGTTAGGGGCTTTGGCGTGGTTAGGACTTTGGCGTGGTTGGGACTTTGGCGTGGTTAGGGCTTTGGCGTGGTTAGGACTTTGGCGTGGTTGGGACTATGGCGTGGTTAGGGCTTTGGAGTGGTTTGGACTTTGGCGTGGATGGGACTTTGGGCGTGGTTAGGGGCTGGCGTGGTTAGGGGCTTTTTGGCGTGGTTAGGGCTTTGGTGTGGTTGGGACTTTGGCGTGGTCAGGACTTTGGCGTGGTCTGGCGTGGTCGGGACTTTGGCGTGGTTGGGACTTTGGCGTGGTTAGGACTTTGGAGTGGTTGGGACTTTGGCGTGGTTGGGACTTTGGCGTGGTTAGGACTTTGGCGTGGTTAGGGCTTTGGCGTGGTTAGGACTTTGGCGTGGTTAGGGCTTTGGCGTGGTTAGGGCTTTGGCGTGGTTAGGGCTTTGGCGTGGTTGGGACTTTGGCGTGGTTAGGGCTTTGGCGTGGTTAGGGCTTTGGCGTGGTTAGGGCTTTGGCGTGGTTAGGGCTTTGGCGTGGTTAGGGCTTTGGCGTGGTTGGGGCTTTGGCGTGGTTAGGACTTTGGCGTGGTTGGGGCTTTGGCGTGGTTGGGACTTTGGCGTGGTTGGGGCTTTGGCGTGGTTAGGGCTTTGGCGTGGTTAGGACTTTGGCGTGGTTGGGGCTTTGGCGTGGTTAGGACTTTGGCGGGGTTAGGACTTTGGCGTGGTTGGGCCTTTGGCGTGGTTGGGACTTTGGTGTGGTTGGGCCTTTGGCGTGGTTGGGACTTTGGCGTGGTTAGGACTTTGGCGTGGTTGGGACTTTGGCGTGGTTAGGACTTTGGCGTGGTTGGGGCTTTGGCGTGGTTAGGACTTTGGCGTGGTTAGGGCTTTGGCGTGGTTGGGACTTTGGCGTGGTTGGGGCTTTGGCGTGGTTAGGACTTTGGCGTGGTTAGGACTTTGGTGTGGTTGGGACTTTGGCGTGGTTGGGACTTTGGCGTGGTTAGGACTTTGGCGTGGTTGGGACTTTGGCGTGGTCGGGACTTTGGCGTGGTCGGGACTTTGGCGTGGTCGGGACTTTGGCGTGGTTAGGGCTTTGGCGTGGTCGGGACTTTGGCGTGGTCGGGACTTTGGCGTGGTTGGGACTTTGGCGTGGTTGGGCCTTTGGCGTGGTTGGGACTTTGGCGTGGTTAGGACTTTGGCGTGGTTGGGACTTTGGCGTGTTTGGGACTTAGTACAGAGGGTAAAATGAATGAACTCCAGAACTCATGGCGTCTCCAGGCTCAGCTCCAACTGCCTCACACTGCAAAAAAAAGCTGGGCCAAAATTGAAGATCTAAACACTTAAATCTATCAGAAAATGACTTAAAAGTAGTGAAAGGATCTGTGCAGCGACATCATTTTACTCTTCAAATAAACGGCCTCTAGTGAAGAATGAAGTGTCTCTGTGAGTGTTCATGGCCTGATAATAAATTCAGAGATGCTAAATTCGAGATATAAGTACTTGAAATCAGTCTTAAATGACAGTAGTTCATCGTCAGTCTTGTATCGAGCAAATCTGTGTCACTGAATCTAAAAACAGGTGAAGTGCTGAAGGGAAAGCTATGATGAATGCATTGTAGTTTCTTTTAAACTTTCTGAAAACACTGCAGATTTAATAAAAGAAAACCAAGATTTATTCTCTTAAATCTAGACAAAAAACATTTATCTTGTTTTAAGGGATATTTACTAAATGACTAAATGACTGATAAATATGTAAAATTATTAATCTTATTTCAAGAAAATATATATTTTTCTTATTTATTTTTTATATTTATAAACTAGTTAGAATGCACAGAAAACCAGCAAAACAAGGGTTCAGATGGAGTTTAAGACGTTTTTATGGATGTAAATGAGTCGATCTTGGACTGAAATTGTCCAGTGTCTCTGAACCTTCTGTTTGTGACATGGAAAAATTAAAAGTTTTAGGAGAGTTCTGCAATTTGTCAATACTACCAAGTGGTAATTAGTCTTAAAATAAAGAAATAAAGAATTTCATTAAGATTCATGAACTAAAATCAAGAATAAAACAGTCAATCACAGCTTTATATTCTAATTTTAAAACTTTTCATCTTATTTTATTCTTAGAATTAGTGTTTTATGCTTTATTTTTTGATCACTTAAATCTTAGATTATTGCTTAGAATAAGTGATTTTATCTTATTTGGAGATTTATGAAGTTCTGGATATATTTTCTTATTTTAAGATTTAAGATTTTAAGTAAGTAAATTTCACTTCCTGCACTTGTTTCATTTGAACTTAAAACAAGTGGATTTTTCTAGTTTTTTTTTTTTCAATTATTTGTTTATTGGTTTTTCAAGACAATAATTACACTTACATAAATGCAAATATTGTATAAGACAACTTCATTTTCTAATACTTAAACTTCAAAATGAAATACACATTTTTACTTTTATGTTTGAAAGAAACATTTAGAAAAAACAAAGAACAAAAACAAAAAAACAAAAAAAAGAAAAAACTAAATATGGTAGCGAACAAAACATTGGGGAATAAGTACTCAAATAAAATCCAAACGTGTCGTTTTGACAAAGTTCAGCCAACCCTTCCATAACTTTTCAAATTTTTGTGTTTCTAATCTTAGAGTATAAGTTAATTTTTCCATAATGTAAATATTGTGAATGGATTTTTCTCGTTTTAAGGAGTATTCTTGAGTCATATCTTGAGTCAAGAAATATATGTGACAATTCAAGATCATACAACCAATTCAGGACTAGTAAATCGATAATAAATCTGAAAACAAGATGAATGACCTGATATAAGTGTTAAAATCTTGTCCAGATCAGAGAAATGTGCAGTTCAGGGTCGTGCAGGTGGATTACCTGTGCTTCTTCTTGCACTGGCACAGCTGTGGGCTCGGTGCTCATGTGTTGCGTGTCAGCAGGGACCCTCTGAGCCCCCCGGTGCTCTGCTGCCTCTCTGGTCCAATCCTGTCCCTGCGCTTTTATCATCCAGGTTAATTTCTGCCTGTAATCTGATTAGGCCTGAGCCGCTTTAGCCGCTGCTGCACTCCGCGCGCCCCCAAGGCCAACCACCACTTCTGTCAGGCTCCAGCTCCTTCCCAGTTATCCACGTTTAGCCTTTTCCTCTCCCCTTTCCTCTCCCCAGCCTGCTTTCCTTGGATTACACGGCCGTTTAGCCCCGGTTTATTCGCTCTAAACATGTTCAGGAACCCATGGATTGCCAGCTTCCACCTCGGTCATGTGCCCAACGGCGGCCAAGGTAAGACCAGTGCACAGGGCTCAGATTTAAGGGGCCTCCCGGACTTAGGTGGTCTCAAATTAACGTGACTTTAGCGCGGATTCCTTTAAAGCCACGCACAAGCCAGAGTGACCCAGCTAATGCAATTTAGCGCGAGGAGCAGGCGGGGGGTCAGCCTGCAGTGACTCTGCAATTGAAATTTATTGTAATTACGCGGGATTTCGTCGTTTATCACTTTGCACTTAGTCTGAAATGCTCTTCTAACTCAATTTTTGTTCATGTGATCTACAAAACACAAATTATTCTTGTCTCCGTGGGGTCTCGCTGCAGTTTAGACCTCAATAAACATGTTAGTTTTGTATTAGGAGTTGTGTTTGTCTGATAAATTCTACATTATATTACGCGTTTCACATTGATTTAATAATTTTTCTGAAGTTTGAATGAGTTGTTTACACTGAAAGGCCTCTGTGTTCACTCCGTTTCATGAGCGCTGCCGAGGCTATAGTCGGTCATGTTGTGATGAGTCTAATTTTATCAGATATCGAGTGTTCACTTGTTTATTTGTGCCTGGGCGTACGTCTGTCTGCAGCACTGTTACACACCCAGCACATGATCTGTGTCAGCATTACTATTCTGTGTTTTGCAATCGTTGTTTTTCAAATGTGTATTTTCCAAAGACCTGGAGAAGCAGCAGGGTTCAGATTATTGTATGCAGGAAAATTCTGCTGTTGCAGGTGGAACGTGAAGTCCTCAGTTCAGTCTATTTTTGAATCCGTTTTATGCAGCGTTTTTGTCTCTGTCTCAGTTCTTATTTACAACCTTTTTACTAGTGGTTTCTTGTTTCTTTGACCTGGTTTAGGCTCTGCTTACATTTGATGGCGCTCATAAAGTAAAACTGTCTTTTGTTGGTACTAGACGCAGACTTAGACACCATTTAATGAAGTTAAGAGTCCTTCATTCGTCCAGGGCTGGTCCAAGATGGAGGAGGTTCCACTGCAAATATACCCCTCCATAAAACTAGAAAAATACACTTGTCTTAAGTTAAAATGCTCTAAAAACAACTGAAATGAGTGAAATTTCAGTTGTTTTTAGAGCATGTGAAAGTGAAATTTACTTTAATTTTTAAAGCTTATATCAGGTTATTCATGTTGTTTTCAGATTTATTATTGACTTACTAGTTCTGAATTGGTTGTATGATCTTAAAAACTGTCACCGATGTTTCTTCCATGACTCAACTACGCTGCAAAAATCCTCCTCCTTAAAACTAGAAAAATCCACTTGTTTTAAGTTAAATTGCTCCAGAAACAAGTGAAATGATCGACCAGTGCAGGAAGTGAAATTTACTTCACAACAAATCTTAAAATAAGAAAATATATCCAGACCTTCATAAATCTCCAATGAAGATAAAATCACTTATTCTGAGCAAGATCTAAGATTTAAGTGATCTAAAATAAAGCATAAAACAAGATGAAAAATCTTAAAATTTTAATATAAAGCTGTTATTGACTGTTTTATACTTGATTTTAGTTCATAAATCTTAATGAAATTCTTTATTTCCTTATTTTAAGACTAATTACCGCTCAGTAACATATTGACAAATTGCAGCATCGCCTAAAACTTTTTAATCTTTTCATCTTTCCACGTCACAAACAGAAGGTTCAGAGATACTGGACAATTTCAGTCCAAGATCGACTCATTTACATCCATAAAAACGTCTTAAACTCCATCTGAACCCTTGTTGCTGGTTTTCTGTGCATTCTAACTAGTTTATAGTAGTTAATAACGGGTTAATAATCTTACATATTCATCAGTCATTTAGTAAATATCCCCTAAAACGAGATAAATAAGATTTTTTGTCTAGATTTAAGAGAATAAATCGTGGTTAGTTTGATCAAATTTGTGTGTGTGGTCGTCTGGACACTGTTTTTGTAATCACGATCTTTAGCTAAGCTGACTTAATTTAAGAACATTTTACTTTATTTGAGTCGATTCAACTTGACGAGTAAAATGATCTGCCAGTAGAATAAGTGTTTTTATTCATTCAAGCAACATTTGATTTTATTTCTTCTTTTAAGTGGAAAAAGTCTTGTTCCACTGCAGATCATTTTACTTGCCATGATAAAGCTTTCTTTATTCAAGCCATCTTAACTTGACTAGATTGAGTTTTTTTTTCCGTGCAGAATTTTCAGTGTGACGCTCCTGGTCTGAGACACTGGGATTTATACACTGAGTTAAATAAGTCCTGCCCCAAAGGGAAGAGTTTCATTCTGGCTCATTATCGCACTATTGTCATTTGACGGACTTTCCTTCACTACCTTTAAGTACCTGATTCGTTTTTCATTGTCCTGATCTCTGTCGAGGTGTGAGGATGTTCCTGTCGACGGATTTGTACGTTTACCCACAGTTTGAGCGAAAAGAGGGATTCTCTCTTTTCACTAAAACACTTCCCTTCACACCTTCCCTGAGCGTCGGTGCTGATGGGTCTTTTGTGATCTCATAAAGGTTCATTTTGAGACGCATTTAGGACGTTATTACTACTGCAGCTTCTTCTACCAACTGTTCGGAACTAGAATTAACTGGAACTATTACAGGGAAATTGACACAACATTTTACAGAACTTTAACCTGAAATAAACCAGAGGAAAATGCAGAATCTAGACTGTTTTAATATGAATAGCAGGTTTTACGTAGTACACAGCAAAAAGCGGAGCGTTAAAATCGATTCTCACAGATTAAATTTGAACATTTTCTCAGGGTTTATATGAGTTCAATCCGTTCTAGAGTTAATTTAACATGTTTGGAGATGTTAATGAAGTAACACTGGACCAAAGTTCCTGTTTAACCCCGAAATCAAGAGTCATATTCACGTTTGAGAGTAAACGAACACTTTGTAGGGTTATCCTTGTTTAGCGAAACAACACACGGAGGAGAAGAGTTTTACACTTTATTTTAAGGCAAGGAATGTTTATTTGTACAGCACAATTCATACACAAAGTAATTCAAAGCGGTTTACAGAATAAGAAATACATTAAAATCACAACACAAACAAATCAAAACATAAATAATCATTATAAAATTTCAAAATAGACAGAGACATTAAAGGGGAACTCCGGCACGTTTGAAGCTAAAGTCCGTCGCTAGAGGTGGAGGAATTCTGTCAGAAGCTCAAAAAACGGCACAGATCAGTGTTTCCTCGGCAGAGATCTCACTGTGGCAGTGAGTCTGTCAAAGCAACAAACTAGTGTAGTGATGGGGGTAAGTTCTGAAGCTTAACACCACTTTAACCCATCTGACAACAGCCACGAGTCTAACAAACAAAACGCTCTGCCTGGTTCACTCATTAGTGTCTGGAAACGTTAGAAAACAACTTTATAAGCACCTCACACTTCCCTCTGCTGATTTCCCAAAAGACTCGATCGTCGATGTCGTTTCTAATCCCATTTAGTTACCAGTGAATTATATTTTCTGAAAACGCTAAAAAAATACATTCCCGAACCATTTTCTTTCAACAACTTTCAGTTTCTCTTCTTCTTCTCCGTCAGTAGTCGATCTTCACTTGTTGCTTCTGGAGTCGGCGATCGAGTCTTTTGGGCTTTGGCCTGTGCAGTGGGAAATCAGCAGAGGGAAGTGTGAGGTGCTTATAAAGTTGTTTTCTAACGTTTCCAGACACTAATGAGTGAACCAGGCAGAGCGTTTTGTTTGTTAGACTCGTGGCTGTTGTCAGATGAGTTAAAGTGGTGTTAAACTTCTTGTCGTTTTACGTGGAAGTTCAGAACTTGCCCCCATCACTGCACTAGTTTGTTGCCTTGACAGACTCACTGCCACAGTGAGATCTCCACCGAGGAAACACTGATCTGTGCCGTTTTTTGGCTTCTGACAGAATTCCACCACCTCTAGGAACAGACTTTAGCTTCAAACGTGCCCGAGTTCCCCTTTAAAATCACAACACAAACAAGTCAAAACATAAATAATGATCATAAAATAAAAAAAATAGAGAGAGACATTAAATTAGAGAGAAGTAGAGAGAAGAGTGCTGAAAGAATTTGAGTTAATTTAAGGTGAAATTATGTATAAAACAGGGTCAAACTGGACTTCTCTCAGTTTGAAGTGATGGGAGGTGCCTAAGGGAACCTGAATGAACTTCAACCACATCAACTCTGGCAAATAACCCCAACTTGAACCCTCATTTAACTTTCAAATAGCTAAAATAACACTTTTTTATGTTAACCCTTCAGTTTTTGCTGTGTAGACTGGCCCACCCAAATGAACACCTTTACTTTCAGTCTGATTTGACATTATATTTCTATCTAAAGTCATTCTAGCATCGTGCTACAGTGATCAGTTATTTATTCCAGATGTCAGATAGTGTGAAAGTGCACGCCGCTGTTCCCTGTGGCCGCCTCCTGGTTTCCTCCCCAGTCCTTTTTAGCGTCTGCGTATTTATAGCCTGTGTCTGTGACTGTGTAGGAGGACTTCAGCCTAATCTCTGCGCCTCTGCCAGCTCCTCTCAGCTCAAGCACTGTCTGAGGAGCGGAGCTTTCCAGGGACAGCCGGCCTCTGGATCTGCTGTGGCTAATGAGACGAGACCGATATAGATCCAACGCGTCATCCGTGACTGGAAAGACCCCTCAGAATGACCAAAACCTGTGAAACTAGAGTCCCTCAGATCTTCACTCCAGCACGTTCTCAGCTCGGGCTGGATTGACCATATTCAGATGCCCGAAAGTGCATTCGAGTGACATTAGGCAAAGGGAGGATCAGTTTAGTGTTTCCTAAGGTGACCGGACGTCCCCGTTTACCCGGGACAGTCCCAGTTTTGAGCCCTGTGTCCCCTGTCCCAGCAGATTTATCTAAAACCAGTGATTTGTCCCAATTTTATACAAGAAATGTCCCAGGTGTCCCTATTTTGGACCAATCTGATCGCTGCCGACAGTAAAGAGAAGCGTAAAGTGTCGTTTGTTGAGGTAAAATACAGAAAAGCCGCTTAAAAATGACCAAAACACAAAGAAAATGTGACTATACCGGCTCACATTAGTGCCAATTTTCCATAATTACGCACTTGTTTCACCATTTTATTACCAATTGCTCCAGTTTTTTTTATTTTCAAAATCTGGTCACCCTGCTGTCTGCAGTCAAAAGTGTCCAATTTATTATTGTGCTCTTGGGCAAGACACTTGGTTTGTTGCTGTGAAGTGATTCAAGTGCTCAAAGCAGGTGGAAAAAAGCAAAAATCCAAAGTGTCCATTTAACTTCAGACTCAATAATCAGAGCAGAATGTTGTTGTCGTCCATCTTTCTGTAATTCTTCATGTGTTTTTCTGTGTCTTCAACAAAGGGACAAATAATATTGACAAAAAATTATTTCTAAACATGATCCATAAACCTGTCTGTAAACATCGATACTGTAAACCCGAAGAAGTTTACCAGAACTCCAAAATAATGAGGCGATCGATTCTCTCAGTTATTTTAAGTCGACGAACTTAAAAGTCACAATCTTCCAGTTGAGATGACTTGAATTAAGAAAGTTTTATCATGATTTGAGTAAATTTCACTTGAAAAGCAAAATTATCTGCAGTGGAACAAGACTTTTTGTACTTATAATTTGAAAATATATCTTTGCTACACTTAAACTAAGAAAAACAGCAGCTTTTTGCACTTAAAATAAGAAACAAAATCGAATGTTGCTTGAATTAAGAAGAAAACACTTATTCCACTGGTGGATCAACTCGTCAAGTTGAATTGACTCAAATAAAGAAAATTTTTCCTAATTTTAGTCATTTTAACTTTCCTAGATATTGTTTTTTTCCGGTGTATTTGAAACAATTGAAATAACAGGACTTTTAATGGCTTAATTCTGCTAAGTTGTTCCTCATCTATGTTTTTAAGTTATGCTCAATTCTACCCACAATATTTCACTTTAATCATAAAATATTTGTTAAATTTACTCAAAAAGAAGCAACTTCATAGTCCTGCTAACTTAATTATAAAACTTTATAAAACTCTGACACACAACATCGTCTGTTTAATTACTTTAAACGTTCGGGTTTACAGTGAAAATGGCAAGAAATGAGCTGAAATGTAGATGAAATTCTGTGTTTTGACAGATCACAGGGCAGGTTTGCTTTATTTATATTTTAATTTAGATGTTTTTGCAGCATTTTTGATCAGTTTTTACTCTGGACTGTATGATCAATGTTCTAATTCTGCCTCAACCATTACAGTATTTTCCATTCTTCGATCCCCCACTTTTACTTCAACATAAAATAAACTTTATCATAACATTCCCCGTTGGATTGCACAGTGCGGAGTGCAGCTGAAATGCCAGAGCGGTCAGGGCCTTACTTATCCGTTATTACACTCGTTTTGTGTTTCTGTGTTGCAGGATTTGAACCCGAAGCTCCTAAACTCTGTAACTCCACCTCTCTGCCCACTGACGCCTTAAGGTGAGGTCCTCAACTCTTCAACACTGACAGAAAAAACAAAGGAAAAAAGAAAAGTGTGAGCGTTAGTCCCTCTGCGTCACTGTAAACAGCAGAATCAGCGTTCAAGGCTTCAGCGGATAATCCCTCGAACGCTGTTTGCAAGACCACCTCCGAGAGTCCTCCGCGCTTTTAGTTATTTGTATTATTTTGTGTATTATTGCAGATTTCGTTTAAACACTGTTCTATGCAATCTGATCAGGTGATAACAAATTTTTATTAGCAATATTAAACAGTTAAATCATGATGAAATGACTGAAACTGTTGCAAAAATGAGTGGATGTCCTGAGTTCCTGGTAAAGACATGCATGAAATTGTGATCATTTTAGTTCCTGTGCATGAAGTTTCAGGCGTGTGTGGTGTTTTAGAGCAGCTAAAATACATTTTAAAGTGCTGTTTTTACAATTGTTACGTCCCAGCTCACTAGGGAGAGGGAAATAACAAAAAACAGGATGGAAAAATGGTATAAATAAAGTAATAATTTAATAAAAAGGATTGTAAAAGGTTAAATTAACAAAACATGCTAAAATATGTGCGTAAATGGTTCAAAATTATTTGCACAACGCAAATTAATAGATGATTATCACAACGGCAGGAAGTGCTGGGCTGTTGAGTCACGTAACTTCCAGTCACTGCTTTTCTGCGGCAAAATCCCTGTGGAAAAGTATTGTGGAAAAATATTTTCGAGCAGCTTCATAAATCTGTCCCAACACCAAATCTTCATCCAACGAGGTCGACAAAGAACAGATTCTGTCCGTGAAGAATTTATCCACAACGATCAAGGGAAGAAAGACGAAAACTTAACGGAAACGACGACGAGCATCAGTGAATCTCTCAGTCTGCGCTAGTATCGACGTCACGAAATCGATTTTTAATTTTAACTGTAGAATCAGTGTGAGTGAAGAAGTCATGTCTGTTTTCTTCATGTCCATAACGTTCGTGTTGCTCAGTCGTTTCACCGATGCTCGTCGTCGTTTCCGTTAAGTTTTCGTCTTTCTTCCCTCGATCGTTGTGGATAAATTCTTCACGGACAGAATCTGTTCTTCGTCGACCTTGTTGGGTGAAGATTTGGTGTTGGGGTAGATTTATGAAGCTGCTCGAAAACATGCGACACTTTTCCACAGGGATTTTGCCGCAGAAAAGCATCGACCGGAAGTTACGCGACTCAACATCGCCGCACTTCCTGCTGTTGTGATAATCATCTATGAGTTTGCTTTGTATAAATGATTTTGAACCATTTACGCACATATTTTAGCATGTTTTGTTAATTTTAACATTTTACAATCCTGTTTATTCAATTAGTACTTTATTTATACCATTTTTCCATCTTGTTTTTGCTGCTTCCTCACCCTAGCGAGCTGGGACGTAACAATGATAAAAACAGCACTTTGACAGCTCCATGCAGTCTGCTTCAATGAAACAAATGGATTTTAGCTGTTCTAAAACGCCGCACACGCCTGAAACTTCATGCACAGGAACAAAAATGATCACAATTTCACAATTTCATGCATGTTATTACCAAGAACTCCGTACATCCACTCATTTTTGCAGCAGTTTGAGTCAATTCACTTCATTTATCATGATTTAACTGTTTAATATTGCTTATAAAAGTTTGTTAACGCATGATCAGATTGCATATAACTGTATTTATACCGAATCTGCAATAATACACAAAATGACACAAATAAATAAAGGAGTGGAGGACTCTCAGAGGTCAACATCGCGACACTTCCTGCTGTTGTGATAATAGTCTGTTGTTATGTTCCAGCTCTCTAGGTAAAGTAATAATTTAATAAACAGGATTGTAAAAGGTTAAATTAACAGAACAGGCTCAAATATGTGCATAAATGGTTCAGAATCATGTACACAAAGCAAATTGATTGTACAGAAAATAACCAGCTGAACTACAAAACCACAAAAAGACGAGTGTCTCAATATGAACGAGTCGAGAGACACATAAAGCACAAATAAACAGGAAATGAATGTCTCAAAACACACAAAGAGTCCGACACACATAAAGCAAAGTGACTGACACCCAAGAGACACAACATGGCACGACAGTAAACTCAATAAAACACAAGATTTAATCCTGTACAAGAGGATTGAAACCCCTCTCGCGTCAGAAGAAGCACTGAAGCGTCATCAGAGCCGTTAGATTGAACATTTCCTGCTGGAACTAAGCAGCGCTCGCTCACCCAGACTGAAAGTGGAGTTTGGCTTCCCCGTCATTCAGCTTCTTCGCACTTCATAGAAATACAAACACCTTTACCGGGACGGAGCCGCTGAATAAAACATCAGACTCATAATGGAAGTGTGTGTGCAGTTTTCAGAGCGACGTCTGCCTCGGCGAACGGGCCGCGCTGGTCAAGAGTGCGTCCGACCCAGATGCCAAACTCCTCTACGTCCTTCCCAAGGGTGAGAACGGTGTGTCCAGTATTCTGTCGTTTGGGTTTATGCCCCAGAATCTGATCATGTCCACACTTCAGGGCCGGGGCCTCTATAACGCTAAGGGAGAGTCACTGTTTTTGAAAGAAATCTCCAAACGTATGATCCACAAATGTTGAACCTTCTCATTATTAACAGGATGTTGCTTTTACTGGAAAATGTAAAAGTGGGTGGAACAGATCACGGTGGACAAGATCACATGAATACGGACGTAACAGTAACGTAAATCTGGTGATATCGTATCGTCAAAGGTCTCACAATAACATCGTGGAGCATCACAATATATCGAATCCCAAGTGTCTTTGCGTAAATGAACCGTTCTGATGCAGAAATAGCTAAAAAAAACGAAGGGAACTACATAGACCATGATCCTTTGCTCCGTTTCAGTGCAGACGACATGAAGAAATAACTGTTCTAAGCACTTTTACATCTTCATTCTTTGGATTAAGTCTGTGAAGCGTTTTTAGAGGAAAAAGTCGCTGATTCACAGTTTTGTGCCTCCACAAAATATTGCAATAAATGTGGTACCGTGAGATCAGGGTTCCTACAGATTTCTTCAAGTTAAATTTAAGTCTTTTTAAGGCCATTTATATATATAAATTAAGTTATAAGTTAAAACTTATTTTACATATTAAATTCTTGAATTTGTGTTCATTTATTTCTCAAACAAAGGAATCTGGGGGAGATTCTTCCCCATAACCACAGCATGAAATGTGTTGCTCTGTAATGTAAAACCAACGTTAAAAAACAACATGACAGCGTTAATAAAACTTTATTTTCTGCTGAGATCGTCTTTGATTTTACTCTTCTGCTCGGCTCGTTTCTTGTGGTTCTGTAACGTGTGATCTTCAGTGACACGTTTGGAAGATTTTAACCCAATCGCGTTCTTAATTATTGGTCCCGCCGCTCTTTATTTAGGCGACGATATTTAACCAAATTATGCGGTTTGACAAATTAGACTTTTTTGTAGAAATGTGATAAGTAGAAGTGACGTACTACTCAAATTTTAAGACCCAGATATAAAAATTCAAGACATTTTTAAGATATTATTTCCATATTCATAAATTCAATGCTTTTAAGACTTTTTGAAAATATCGTACAGAGAGATTTGGATTTCGTTCCATCCCTAATGACAATAAATGTTGTACCAAATGACTGTCAAAGCGTTTTAGAGTCAGTCTTGATGTTGTAAATATCGTACTGTGAGACTTGGATATCGTCTGCACATGACTGTAGGAATAAGAAACAAAAAAAGTTGGCCAACCCTCCATGTAAAAAAGAACTTTTAATATATTCAGTCACTGTGCCTCGGGTTTGTATCTTGCCCATTTTTACATTTTCCAGTGAAGATTCTGTTAAGATTTCAGGTTTAACCCCCGTAGAGCTTTTTTATGACCCAGTGAAGCGCTCTGCCTCTTCTCTTCATCTGAACCTCTCATTATTTGTTTGGGATCAGCTCCACAAACTTGTCATTTTAATCTCACGTCTTAAAAGTTCTTTAAACTGACGACGATCACGTCTTTGGGGTTTAATAATGGCACCACTTTAGCTTTAGCTGAAGCTATAAAAAAATAATGTCACTTGTGTTTATACTGACAGAGACGATTTCCAAATATCCAGACCGCTGTGTTGTTTACACATACCTTGTTGTTTATACACGTTTCAAATGCTTTCTGTTTCCGTCTAAAGAAGAGTCACATGATGGTCAGAACTATTGACTCACAGCAGAGAAGACGGGGAACTTTTCCAGTATATTTTCATGTGGATAGGCCCAGTAATTACAGAGAAATGAACCATAAACCAGCTCAGTTTAAACTATAGGGATTCTACAATGTTGTGATGCCATTTGAACGCAACTTATTCTTATTTTTGTTTTGTTTTTTACTTTTTTTTTGGATCATTTTCACTTATTTTTGGGGGGTAATTATTCCACTTAACTTCCCAATGGACGCGCGGTTGTGAATGTTCCTGTTTTTGATCATTTTTGTCAATTTTTTTCAGTTTCAGAGCTAAAGAAACACTTTGAAGGTCCTCTGACCAACGACACAGACATGAACAGGTACGTGGCCGGAGGATTTTAGCCTCACGTTAGCATTAGCATTAGCAGAACGTCCTGTTTGTGCCCCCATCAGGAAGGAGAGAATCGCTCGTCGTCTGGAGGGGATGGAGGCCGACGTTCCCCCGGCTCTGGTGCTTCCCGCTGGGCTCGTGTCCAACCGGATGCTGGAGGAGGATCCCCCCAGATACACCAGAGCCTCAGACCCCTGTGAGCCCTGTGTCATGGGTGAGAGTGGACGTGTGCTCAGTGTTCAGTCTTTACCAGTGTGCTGTACAGTACTTCACCATATCAACCAAGCAAACAAACTTCATTCATGGAGCGCTTTTCATCCAAAAAAATGCAACACAAAGCGCTTAAACATGAAAAAAACATGCTAGTATTCGTCGTTTTGTTCTCCCAGTCTGTCCTTGGGGAAGCAGCTTAGATGGGCCATTGATTCAAATTCCAAAAATCGATTATCACGATTCGATTTGATCCGATCTCGATTCGGGTTCGTGTGATTAGAACCATTTCTGAGCTGTGAGCAGTGGTTCCTGAGGTTGGTTGTGTTTCCGCTGTACTTCACAGACGGAGCTTTGAGTGTCTCTGGCGTCTTCAGAGCCGGGACTTGGCTCACGCTGCCGCCAGTGTCCGACGCCGTGTTCATAGTTTTGATACAGTCAGACCGAATTCAATGACGCGACGTTTTAAAAATTAAAACGATCTTTGGACGTACAAATCCATCTTAAGGAATTAATATGCAAATCAATTCAGAACTGGAAAATCGATTTTTTTCACCTTAGCCCTAATAAGAGCACATGATGAAATTCAGAGCGGGGGAAGTGTAGGCTCAGAAATGCTGATGGGTTTTTAGTTGCTTTTCTTTACAAACTAAAATCATGTTCACGATCACACTAATAAAAACACTGACTGTTTTAATAAATTGTTTTGTTACACACAAAATGGAAGAAAGAACAAAATAAAAATGGGTCTTGAACCTGCAGCGTCCGCACTAGAACCGAGCGGCTTAACATAGTGAGAAACTCCATAGTGTGGGGAAAGTTTGGTTGTGGCACTGACCGCACCTCCTTGCTGTTACTCCACCTCGCTGTTACTCCACCTCGCTGTTACTCCACCTCGCTGTACTCCACCTCGCTGTTACTCCACCTCGCTGTTACTCCACCTCGCTGTACTCCACATCGCTGTTACTCCACCTCGCTGTTACTCCACCTCGGTGTTACTCCACCTCGCTGTACTCCACCTCGCTGTTACTCCACCTCGCTGTTACTCCACCTCGCTGTACTCCACATCGCTGTTACTCCACCTCGCTGTTACTCCACCTCGCTGTTACTCCACCTCGCTGTACTCCACATCGCTGTTACTCCACCTCGCTGTACTCCACCTCGCTGTTATTGCACCTCGCTGTTACTGCACCTCGCTGTTACTCCACCTCGCTGTTACTCCACCTCGCTGTTACTGCACCTCGCTGTTACTCCACCTCGCTGTTACTCCACCTCGCTGTTACTGCACCTCGCTGTTACTCCACCTCGCTGTTACTCCACCTCGCTGTTACTGCACCTCGCTGTTACTCCACCTCGCTGTTACTCCACCTCGCTGTTACTCCACCTCGCTGTTACTCCACCTCGCTGTTACTCCACCTCGCTGTACTCCACATCGCTGTTACTCCACCTCGCTGTACTCCACCTCGCTGTTACTCCACCTCGCTGTTACTCCACCTCGCTGTACTCCACATCGCTGTTACTCCACCTCGCTGTTACTCCACATCGCTGTTACTCCACCTCGCTGTTACTCCACCTCGCTGTTACTCCACCTCGCTGTACTCCACCTCGCTGTTACTCCACCTCGCTGTTACTCCACCTCGCTGTACTCCACATCGCTGTTACTCCACCTCGCTGTTACTCCACCTCGGTGTTACTCCACCTCGCTGTACTCCACCTCGCTGTTACTCCACCTCGCTGTTACTCCACCTCGCTGTACTCCACATCGCTGTTACTCCACCTCGCTGTTACTCCACCTCGCTGTTACTCCACCTCGCTGTACTCCACATCGCTGTTACTCCACCTCGCTGTACTCCACCTCGCTGTTATTGCACCTCGCTGTTACTGCACCTCGCTGTTACTCCACCTCGCTGTTACTCCACCTCGCTGTTACTGCACCTCGCTGTTACTCCACCTCGCTGTTACTCCACCTCGCTGTTACTGCACCTCGCTGTTACTCCACCTCGCTGTTACTCCACCTCGCTGTTACTGCACCTCGCTGTTACTCCACCTCGCTGTACTCCACCTCGCTGTTACTGCACCTCGCTGTTACTGCACCTCGCTGTTACTCCACCTCGCTGTTACTCCACCTCGCTGTTACTGCATCTCGCTGTTACTCCACCTCGCTGTTACTCCACCTCGCTGTTACTGCACCTCGCTGTTACTGCACCTCGCTGTTACTGCACCTCGCTGTTACTCCACCTCGCTGTTACTCCACCTCGCTGTACTCCACCTCGCTGTCTCTCCACCTCGCTGTTACTCCACCTCGCTGTTACTCCACCTCGCTGTTGTTCCACCTCGCTGTTACTCCACCTCGCTGTTGTTCCACCTCGCTGTTACTCCACCTCGCTGTTACTCCACCTCGCTGTTACTCCACCTCGCTGTTACTCCACCTCGCTGTACTCCACCTCGCTGTCTCTCCTTTGCGCTCCACTCTACTCCAAACGAGGCGGCTGCTGCGTCCTGTCTGCTCGCGACGCTCTTCCCTGTTATGACGTAGGAGGCGACCAAGGCGAACAGAGCGTCTCATTCGTGTGTCTGAAGCGGCTTCAAGCGAATATTTGAGCGGCGCTTTGGCTGCAGGAGGCGTGATTTGATGCTTTGTATGTGTACGCGGGTTTAGACATCACAGTCACTAAGGTTTTAATGTGTCAGCAAAGCCCCGATGAAGTCCAGTCATGGTCGAAACATGTCGGCTTTGGACATCTAAATAAAGGCCTTTTAACTATACTTTTCCTCGTGCAGTTTTTACTTTTTCAGAGTTCCTGGATTTCATTTGTATTTCAAAGTTTTTAATGTTTATCAGAAAATAACTACTCAGTATTCTGAGTATTATTTTTTGGGACATTTAAGGCTGGATTTGGGATTCAGGACAACGGCTTTTATTTCGGAACTGTCACGAATTTTTGGGGGCATCTAATCACCTTAGTATAGGCCCATGGACCACTGAGAAATTACACAGATATAAGCCCACATGGAAATATTAAACAAAGTACTACGACTTAACACTGAAAATCACATTCTGTTATCTAAATAGTGTTTTTTATCATTGGTATCAGAATCGGAATTGTTTATTGAGTATTTAATCTATTTGTTAGTATCGAAATCAAGCTCAAATTCGAGTTAAAAAACACTAACATCTATAACTTGTATTTTAAGCATTAACACCCATGCTTTTTTTTACTTCTGCCTCTCCACATATTTATCTTTTTCTTGTGTTTCCTCTTCCTATCCGCTCTTGTGTGTTTCAGTGCGGCGCTACAGTCGTGAGGAGGTCAGCGACCCTCGTTCACAGAAGCAGGGCCCCTCCTCAGACAGAGCCCCCCACAGTAAAGCCCCTGCGGTCGGCTCACGGCCCGAGCCCATGATGGTGTACGTGGACCCGGTCACCGTCACCTCCGCCGCCCCCTCGTCCTCCGGGGGGCGCTCCGGAGACCCCAGCCTCACCTCGAAGGCCGAGAGAATCGCCCGGTACAAAGCCGAGCGGCGCCGACAGCTCTCGGAGAGGTACGGCATTCTGCTGGATCAGGAGGCGGACGTGGACTACACCCCCCGATACAGGAGGAGGGAGACCACGGAGCAGGTGAGGGCTCTGAGCGCTGAAAGACACATATTAAAACTTATTTCATCTATTTTATTTCAAACACATACCTGGAGAACCCCAGAATCAGTCTTAAATGTTGTATAGAGGATTTTCCAAGGAAAGAAAAGCGCAGCGACTGTTTGCCCTTTTTCAAATGTTGCTCATGTGTGACACCATCCCTTCCTCCACAGCTCCCTCAGTATAAACACCTCCTCCTGCCTCCTCCTAATGCTAGAAATCATGTTTGTTTACAGCCGGAGCACTTCAGAATCGCCTTTACAGTTACTTATCCAGAAGTAGTTTAGCGACCGATGCATCCATCTTTAGACCCTTTGTCTGCTTCAGTCACTCCATCGCTGAAAGGAATCTCCGAGAATCTCTTTAGTTTGGCTTCACTCCTTTTCCCCTTCTCTTCTTCTTTCAGCGACCTCAAAAATGGACTTTCTTTTATTATTATTATTTATTTATTTATTTGATAGGGACAAGTATGTTTCATGAATCATGTCACACACTACAACATTTTAGCCAAGGCTAATTCTCAGTGCCCGTCCCAATTAGGCTTTTACACAAAACACAGACCTTACACAATCAACTGCAGTACAAATACACAATTAAACTCTCAAATACAACAACATCAGGTCAGGTAGAACATTAATGTACATGTTTTGCGGTGAACTGGTCGTGGATTCTCGTCCGCCATCGTAACAAACTTTGTGCAAACTGCGAGGAAGCTACAGCTCAAAATGCCACTAAGAATCGCTGTGTTGGTCGAGTAAACGGCGTCAAACTTCCTACGTTTCTAGTGTAACCGACTCTCCATCGTGGTGGTTTTTCGTTCACCTCTCGCGCATTCCACAGACGCAAGACACCGTTCACTCGACCAACGCAGCGGTTCTGAGCTTTTTTGAGCTGTAGTTTCCTCACAGTTTGCACAAAGTTTGTCACAATGGCGGACGAGAATCCACGACCAGTTGGCCGCAAAAGAAAGTCAGTTTTTGAGGTGTCTGAAAGAAGAAAAGAAGGGGAAAAGGAGCGAAGCCAAACTGAGGTGATTCTTGGAGATTCCTTCCAGCAATGGCGAGACTGAAGCAGACGAAGGGTCTGAAGACGTGTGGGTCGCACCGGCTCCAAACAAACATGATTTCTAGTGTAAAGAGGAGGTGAATGCGCAAGAGGTGAAGAAAAAACAGGTAATCCCAGCACTCCGGCGAATCAGTTACCCTAGAAACGTAAGGAGTTTGACAACCTAACAGCCAATAGATAATAATAATAATAACAATAGTGGCAGCACGGTGGCTGATTGGCAACACTCAGGCCTCACAGCAAGAAGGTTGCAGGTTCGATCCCCGGGTCGCCCGGGCCTTTCTGTGTGGAGTTTGCATGTTCTCCCCGTGTCTGGATGGGTTTCCTCCGGGTGCTCCGGTTTCCCCCATCAACCCAAAACATGCAGCACCTGAACTAACATCAAGGACCATGTTGTCCACCCTCCTGTGGGCTCACCACCTGCAGAGGGGTTCATAGGGGGTCAGGTGCTGTGAGTATTGGGCAGCAAACTGCCCCCACGACCCAGCTGGATTAAGCGGGAGATGATGGATGGATGGAATAACAATAGTGTAATTATTGCTATCATTATCTTTTTGTATATTTATTTAAATGTTTTATTTTATTCATTCAAATTTCTTGTGCGTATATGGTTTATTTTGAGATTGGGATTTATGTGGAGAATGTTTTCTTGAATCTTAAAAAATAAGGTATAAAAAAATAAAACAGCCAATAGATAAAGATGTAGCTTCGTTATCTATTGTCTAATGTTTCGTTTTCATTCTTTTTTTTGTTGTCATCATATTTACAAGTCTGCTGCATCTCTAACGCTATTTTGAACTTTCATTGACAATTTGAACCAAAAAAATCCTCCATACAGTCTTCATCGCCCTGTAGTAATCTTGGATTCATAAAAATATAGTTTAGTTACCTACTGTTTTGGAGTAAAGGTGTTTCAGTGGTTAAAGCACTTGTCCACCAACCCAGAGATTTGTTTTTGCGACATTTTAGGTTTAGATAGAAGTTAAGTTAAGGGAGTTTTGTGAGAGATTTTTAGTTTAAGTAATTATTGTTATTTAGTTTTTGGTTTTGTGTTGTCTCAGGCTGCACCGTCCAGAAGAGAGAGGACGGAGGCAGAGGAACCGAGCGTCCCCTATCGCGCTGGAGTGGGCCGAGTTTACATGAGGAACCAGCCGGACCCCCACACTGCTGCCCCAACCGCCCCGCCGCACACAACCGGCCCCTCCCACCCCCACCACACAACCCAGCACCACACAACTGCCCCGTCCCAGCACCACACAACTGCCCCGTCCCAGCACCACACAACTGCCCCGTCCCAGCACCACACAACTGCCCCCTCCCAGCACCACACAACTGCCCCGTCCCAGCACCACACAACTGCCCCGTCCCAGCACCACACAAGTGCCCCGTCCCAGCACCACACAACTGCCCCGTCCCAGCACCAAACACCTGTCCCGTCCCAGCACCAAACACCTGCCCTGTCCCAGCACCACACAGCCACACACGCCCATTCACACGCCACAACCGCCCCGAACCAGGAGCGGGGCAACCGGTTCTCAGAGCGCGAGAGAGCCATGAACCAAGAGAACTACCGCAGAGGTGAGATTTTACAAAACAAATCAAAGAAATTTATATTGTACTGTCAGGTCAAGTGCATCATTCCCCAAAAGTAGCTTGAAGAATGTTTGTTTTTTTGCTTTTAATCATGTTAGAATATTGTTCCCTCATTTAGCTTCATTCACGGGGCGTTCCGTAATCTTCTGTAAAAAGTGTCTCCAAACACTGTTATAATATTTCCAGGATTGTGATGTCATAGATAGAAGCCACATATCAAAATTTTCCAGATTTTCAGATTTTTCCAGATTCTAGATTTCTTTTTTATATGTCACACCATATTGTGACAAATACAAGACACATACACAAAAAATAGAAAACTAACGATACAAACATTGCCACAAAATATAAATGAATAAGTACGGACTGACACATGCATTTGTGTGCACATATTAGACACCTGTAGCATTAGTAAATTTATACCCAGGTGACCACTGATCGTAAAACAAGCCTCAAAAATGTGCACCCATCCCAACGTGCATCAGCGCTGAAGAATAATTGGTCAGAACTGACCCTGGCCAAATAACCTCGGGAACCATTCCCGTTCCCCGAGTTCCCACGGCGAAGCCCAAGAGACCACGGCCATCCCGCATCAAAGATCACATCCAACTGCCTCTGAGAAGAACCAAGATTTGGATTGAACCCTTTCAAACTTGGCTTGTTTTAAACACTTCTCTTTGGAGTCTATCAAATGTCTCTCCTCACTCTTCATCCCATTTTATGCCGTACCTTAACCTACGAGTGAAAAAACTAGTATAATGTTTAGTTTTCTCTCTCATAAGGATAAGGCTCATATATATGTCAAATCTCCAGGTGGGACACACGAGCGCAGTGCTGTCGCCCCCAGGAGCAGGACCCAGGAAGTGCACCTCACTCACCACCAGGAGGCGCCGCACAAAGAGATGACCCCGGCCTCTTCTTCGGGTCGGGATTACAGTATGGCCGCCGTGCCCAGCTCGCCTCGCGCTGCCCGGCGGGCGTCACTGCCCTCAGCGCGATACGGCATTTCCCCCGGAGACCTGTTCATAGAGCAGCAGGCGCAGAGCATCCTCAACAGGCAGGGGTAAGGTTCAGATAATATAGTTTTACTAAAATATGTATGCGAAAGACGGGGATGTTACAAGATCTTGAGAGACAAAATTGCCTTAAGCTTGTGCACACATGAGAAAAATGAACATGTGAGATTGAAGTGTTTACATTTAGATTGGACAAAAAAGGGTTACCGTATTTTCCGGACTATGAGTCCAAAAAATGCACAATGAAGAAGGAAAACCATATAGAAGTCACACTGGACTATAAGACTTTTTGGGGGGAAATTTATTTTATAAAATCAGACTCCAGGAACAGACATTTCATCTTAAAGCCGAGTTATAGCCCACTAGCACAGAGAAGAACAGGCTGAACATGTGTCTGGTGTGTTCATGTCACATATGAACAGTTATTCAGAAAACTTGAGCAGAAACAACAGAACAAGTTTATACCAAACTCTCCATCTCGCTCCAAATCACTAAATCCACTGAATTCTTCATCCTCGGTGTCACTTCTGAGAAACTCCCCCAACTCCAGATAAATTCAGCTTTTAGCCGCGATGAGCTTTTGTTTTCTTCATTTCAGTTCGAGTTTCCTCCACTTTTCTCTGTCAAACACAAGTTTCTCGCTCACTCCACACTTTCTTTCTGCTGCTCGATTGTTCCTCTCTTCCACCGCTCTGCAGACCTTTCTGGTTCTCCGCTCAACATGCACACTCAGTAATAATGTGTTTAATGCAGCTTTAGCACATTTGTTTACGTTTTACAGAAATGAAACTTAAAGCTGCATGGTTCATTTTCATAAACTATAAATGCTGAAAAAACAGGTAGTGCTGGTGCAGTGATGCTTCTGTCCACTAAGATTCAGTGGATTCACTGCCTGGACAAAAAAAAGTCTCCACCTGGATTTAACTGAGCAAACAGGTCCAAGGTGCCGCAGGTGGTGAAGTGACAGTGGTGCAGGAGGAAGAGCCTGAGGCGCAGCAGATACTGGTGCACAAGAGCGCCCTCTCGTGGGCTCAGGGTGAAAATAACCAACATGTGAGATTATATATTGTTTATATAAGTCTTACCTGAGTATAAGTCGCAGGAACCACCCAAACCATGAAAAAAGTGTGACTTATCGTCCGAAAAATACGGTGCTTGTTGGTCAGTTACATCTCGTACAGTTCCAAAAAGTACTGTGCTAGAATTCAAACTAAAATATAAAATAAAATAAAAATTGCAGGGCCACAATTGGAAACTGAATCGTGAAATTTATATGTTAGAAATGTAAATGTAAAAATCTTGTTTTTTGTCTCGTAAACCCAATCTCGTATCTTGTCTCATCCCTCATGAAAGCTATATTTTGAAAGCTTTATGAATATCTTTTAAAATCTGTTTTTTTTTTCTTTAGAATGTGCTATTTTAAACATGTCCAGCAATACATTTACATTTAAATCTTTTCAAAAATAGGTAAGAATAGCTAAATAACAAACATGTGACTGCTGTCTGTAGCTTGGGCGCCTTTTCAAAGAGCGAGTGGTCTCTCACAGACTTAGAGGCCGAGTCCGTCCACACGAGGCCTTCGAGGTACTGAGTTTAGATCTGCTGTGGTCCCCAAAACTAGACCATCCCCAGACCTACCCACAGACCCTCATTAAACCCTCCCTAGAACCCCTGAATCCTACTGGTGTCCCTCCCATTTTTACCTCTCAAAACACACCTCTGTCTCTTTACAATGGAGATAACATACTAGATCACCCTAGATAAACACCTCTCGTTTTCCTCGTTTTTGTGGGTGTTGTAGTTTTTGTCAGTGTTAGAATTTAGCTACTAACTTCTCCTTCATTGCTTTAATAGTTTTCATCTTTATTGCTTTGGTTTGTCTAATTATCTAATGTCTAATTTCTTTATAAACCCTTTTCCTAGTTCACACGTTCTACATCAAACACAAGTATGATGCTTCTTTGTCATAGCAACACTTTTATAATGATTACAAAACCTCCTTTATTTCTGAGACTGTGGTTCATGATTTACGCTCATGTCGGTTCTCCTTCTCTGCCGTTCCCTGCTCTCTCTCTACTCTTTTTCCTTTATTTCACCTTTTTGTCTCTTTCCCACTCTCCTGCTCCAGTCGTTTCTCCTTATTTCTCCTCTTTCTCTCTCCTGCTGATTTGAGGTGGTGATTTGTTCAGTGACCCGTGGTTGACGAGAGCAGCCGTTACTCCACACACACACAAATGTATGACAGAGCGACTCTGCAGCTCTGCGATTGTGGTTTAAGGAAGTTGGATCAGCTACGATGGGCAATAACAGCATTATAATGTCTTTAGGGGGTGAATGAAGCTATCTTAGGGCAGAGGTTGTTGTTTTGCAAGTCTCAGGTAAGTCTCGAGTCTTTGACCTCCAGTCCGAGTCAAGTCCTGAAGTATTAGTTGATAGTAAATAAAGATGCATATCACTCCGCCTAATATAGTCCCAATATATATCACGACAAGTCCCAAGTCAAAGACGGGAAAGTCCAAATTGAGTCTCGAGTCACTGGCCCTTAAGTCCAAGTCAAATCCGAGTCGTCTGCTTTGAGCTTCAAGTCATTTCACGCCTTTAAATCTAACTTAGATTTTTGCTATTTATGACTTTTATGCTAAATTTTACTTCAAAAGTCATGGTACATTTATATATGAGTATTTATGTAAGAGTTGTAGAACATTTGCACATTTTCCAAGATCTTAGTGTGAATCATTACGGTCAGAATAGCAAGAATTAAGATTTAAAAGTGCTAAATAACAGGTATTTTGTCATGAAATGGAAGGATCATATTCTGTGTAGTTCCCTCTGTTTTACTGTATTGTTCTGCATATTACTGTAGTACATTTGAGGATATTGTATCACAGTACTTCAGTTACATCCAAATTAACAGAGTAGTGAGTGGGACATGTTCCAGTTTGTTCCTGTAAAATTAATCAACGTATGTATCAACTGAAAAGAGAAAAGTATTTTGTAAAAACATACATATTTTTAGGAAAAGCATCGAATCTTCTCACGTCACAGGCCTCAATTCCGAGTCAAGTCCCAAGTCTTAGCCCGTTTTATCAAGTCTCAAGTCCTGAAAATAGTGACTCAAGCTTGACTCGAGTCCAAGTCATGACTTGCAAGTCCCACCTCTGTCTTAGGGTAACAAAAAACTGATTTTTAGTGTTTTGGTAAACAGATGATTTTCCTCCCACAGTCAAGGTTTTAAATCTATATCTTTAAGGTCCTGTAAATGATTTTTCCCCATGTATACGATCAAAATGTGTTGCCCTAGAACACAAATATTGCATATGTTGAAGTCAAATTATGTCCTTGCGCTGTCTGCATCTAATTAGAAAGAATTTATTGTTTAGTAGTCAGGAAGTTGTTCTTAGCTTTCACGGCAAAACTCCGCTCTGGGATCTCAAAGTTGTGAAAAGCTTTTATAAACTCATCGTGGTGAATAATTAGGATGTTCTGAACGCATGAGGTAAGTGAGAAATAACCTGAGACCACAGTAAACAGTTTCAAATGAACCCGTTCTGTTTTTTAAGACACTAAAAATCAGAAACAGTGCCACAAAAATATGAAAAAACTTTTCTTATTTGTAATTATTTTCTCCAAGAATCCGTGCGAGGGAGCGATTGCAGCGGGACGACCCGGCCCAGAGACCTCCGGACTGGAGTCCAGACCGGCACCACGGGGACCCCACCCAACCCCGTCACCGCACCCAGGGAAACGCGCCCCAATTCAGCTCCCACCACCACCCCGAGACCCCGCACCACCGCACCGTCCACCAGCCCCAACCCAGCCCGGCCCACCAGCACCACACCTACCCCCCGCCGGCCGAGCCCTATCTCGCAATGCCCTCGCCGCCGGCCAAGCACCAAGCACCAGGACCTCCGGAAGTGCCGAGGCGGAGACCCAGCGTCGACCAGATCTACGCGGCGCATAGAGAGGCGAGGATGGAGGCCAGGCAAGCGCTGAAAGAGGAACCCCACACGGAAGGATTGCTGAAAAGTCGCAAAGCGGTTCTGCCGTCGGAAATTCGCAAACGAGAGAAGAGCGTGGACGACCCGACCACGCACAGAGGAAGGAACGATGAGATGGAATGGCAGAGTTACAGCCCGGAACGTCGAAGAGGTGGACGCAACGAGGACGATTTGGAGAAAGCGAGGGAGGCGAGAGTGAGGGAGAGGGGAAGGGACAGGCAAGTCGAAAGGAGGGAGAGAGGGAGGACTTTTCCGGCGGCGAATGTTGAAAATCTGGAAGAAAAACAGTTGAGGTCAATGCAACTGCACGCGACGATACAACCAGTAACTACGATCCAACCGCAAGCTACGATACAACCACTAACAATGATGCAACCACAACCTACGATACAAACTCAACCCACGATACAAACTCAAGCGACAATACAAACACAACCCACGATACAAACTCAAGCGACGATACAAACTCAAGCTTCGATGCAACTGCTACCAAGACCGCACCAAACTGTGGATCACAATCTAGAAGCTGTGGAAAGAGCTGAAGCAAGGAGGAGACAGCAAAACGTGCAGGTAATCGAGCAGGAAAATCTGAGATTAAAACCCGAAACGCAACCAAGACTGGAGCGTTTAAACCAAGTGGAAATTGTTCAAGAACCGCCAAGAAAAGAACCTAAATTACTCGTGGAACAGCTGGAGCATCAAAACCGACCAAAAGCTGAGCAGCCGGAGCTCAGGCAAGAGTCGGAAGTTTACTCGCAAAAAGCCCGGAGCCGCGGCGTGGATATGAAACCCAAAGTGCGGACGAGATCGATGTCGGATATCGGGATCAGCCAATCGTCCAGCATGTACCGGATGGAGCGGGGGGGCAGGGAGGCGCCGCGGCCCATGCCCAGCGCGGGGTTGCCAAACGGGGACGTGGGCACGCTGGACACCCGGGTCTCTGTGGCGCAGCTCCGGCACTCGTATCTGGAGAACGCCAACAGGAAGCCAGAGCTGTAGGTTCAAACGCACGGGAATGAGACGCTGGATTGGTTTGCCGTGGTGATGCCTAGACTAAACTAACTTGAAAGTAAATGTAGAAAGGTAGATTATTTTACTCACATGTTTTTAGTCAAACATGTGCGTAAAGGCCGCCACACGCCACAGGAGAAGTTGCTAGAATTTGACTACGATTTGTTTCCTCCCAAGTTCAGGGAGGCGTGACCCGACTTTGTGTGTTCGTGTGTGATTTTGAAGCCGTTGTGCTGCTCGTGTGTGTCAGTGTCAGATCGTAACCACCAAACATCAGCAACGTTACAATAACAGCCAAAAAAACAGAGCGTCGGGGGCAGAGGAGTGACGGACACAGAGACACAAGATACAAACTCAGTAAAAAAGCGAAAATAATGAGAAGACTTTATTATTCAACTCTTGTAAAGTTGTAAATATAAACCCGCATTATCCATAGAATTTGTCCTCCATAAATAATGACCTCAGTCCACAAAACCGCGCTGTTAATCCAGTTTGAGACGTTCTTTGAAAGTAAAAAGTGGAGATAGTTCCTCACGTGTGTCTGTTACATCCACACAGCGCACAGCTCAAGGTGAAGCTGCAGATCAGCCACAGTGACTCTACTTCCTGTGGACTTCTCTCCTCTTCATCTCCTCTTTTATGCTTTAAAAATCCTGTATCTGAAGTACTGCCCCACATTTCACAAATAATAATAACACAGTTTTGACTTGTATCTAAACTGGAAGTGCAGAGTCTGATCTTTGAACACTTTAGAGTCTCAGAGCGACTGGTTTTACTGTAGGCAGGAAACAGCCGACACCATCGCGCTCACAGCTTTATATCCTGTGGTCCACACACAGATCCCGCTGCAGTCTGTGAGATCGGAGATTTAAAATCTCGTAAGATTTTCCTCCTGTCTGTGGTTCGCGCTTTTTGTCACACAAATTGTTTAAGACTGAAAAATCCTGTAGTGTGTGGTGGCCTTTAAATAAGTGGAAGAATTACATTGGTCGGTCAGACTTACAGGATTAAACCCGGAACTAAATCTGGACTAAACTAGCACTAACCCATACTTTAACTAAACCTGGACTTTTGAAGGACCAAACCAGGACTAGAACAAAACCAAACCAATTCTACATCAGGACTAAACTGGACCAAACAAGGACAAGAGTAACTCGTCCATAACATTTGTTGCCGCCCTTAAACCGGGCGCACACTGTGATATTTCTGATGGTTTCACTCAGCTCCGGCTCAAACTGTACAACCCAATCGCAGGGTTTAAAGGTTCACAGCTCACGATTCATGTTCTCACACTATACGGACGACTTCAACAGTGAAACCCTCACGAGAGGCGACTGGATTTCAAACAGGTTTGATATTCTTACGACCTACGATTGTCGATCAGGAGCTGGTCGTGAGATATTAATTGGTTCTTGTTGCCCCCATATTTACTACACGAAGTACAACACATGATTAAGCCAAAACTCGATCCCAAAATCAGTCGTACAAGTGAAAAATCGGCTCAAAAGGGCCATAAATCGCACAGTGTACACCCGGCTTTATACAGAGAGTCCGTAGAATTTGTCTCAAGTCCTGCTGCTTAACATTATAACAGTAAAAATGTTCCAATCCTAACTCCTATCTCCTTGTTTTAATGCTTGCTTTCTAACTCAATGTAATCAATATGTGTCAATAAATATGAATTGAATTATGTTTTGTTTGTGTTGCTGCATGTTTCCTTTCTGATACCATTTTTGCTTTTGCTTTCCCTTTTCCTGCGTTGACTTTTCCAGTGGAGCTGCTGTGAACTTGCGCACTTACATCTGATTACGTTTAATATCATTCATTCGTTTCGCCGGTTTAAATGTTTCCCTCGCTCGTCCTCTCAGTGATCCGCCCAAAGCCGAGCCGTCCGTGGACTCTGGAGGAGCCGAGTCCGACCGCAGCCGGAGGCCCAGGCGCTACATCACCCCCGGAGACAGCCGCATGTCCGAGCGCTTCAGGACGCAGCCCATCACCTCGGCGGAGCGGCTGGAGTCTGACCGGTCAGCAGGGGGCGCTGTGCAACACCTTTCAACACAAATATAACAAATGTGCAGGTTTCTAATGGTGCGTTTTTTACGTCTAGGGGCAGATTGAGTCCCCCACAGCTGCAGGACGGAGAAGGTGAGTTCTTGTTTGTTTGATGGCAAAAAATAGGTAGGAAATAGCTGAATATTCTACGAAAACAAGTGTAATGTAGTACTGACCTGCCAGTTCTACTATATTTTTACTGTATTTTAACAAACGTAGGTATTTCTGTGCAATTTAATTTCTTAAATCATGAGGATTTTGGTTTAGGACGATGATTTTAGCCTCCAACAATAGCTACCTAACATTAATTTGTGGTTTTAAATAAAGTCCATGACATCTAGATCCAGCGTTGGCTATGCAAAAACTAAAAAATCAAACGTTAATATTTTGAATAAAGTGTAATTTCAGCGGTTATGGTGTTTTCTTTTTCTTTCTCCATCAGATGAAGAGAAACTAGATGAACGAGCCAAGATGAGCGTGGCTGCTAAAAGATCTCTGTTCAGGGTAAATATTACATTCATACGCACGTATTTTTGGACTAGTACATGATATTTATTGATCCTAGTTTAAATTTCTTGCTAATCGATACTTAAATTAGTATTGAAACATTGATTTGAGCAGGAATCGATACTAAAAAAGTCACATTTACAGGACTGAAATGAACCTTTCCTGAACGACCTTGAGCTGTATCAGAACAAGTATAAGAGCACATAGACTAGTACACGCTAGAGATGTCCCGATCAAGATTTTTTGGCTTCCGATCCATTTTTTTAAAGGAGTGCTCTTTCTGATACAATCTGATACCTTTTTTTTTTTTATAGCTCCGGTAGCGCCGTCTCTGTAACGTCGTGTCGTGAAGGAAGTTCGTACCTTAGCTCCAAAAAGTCCATTAGACGAGAAAAGCCTTACCGACCTTTACCTTCTTTGAAACGCCTCCTCCAGTGTTTGTAAATCTCAAACTCGCTCGGATGATTCTTTTGTAAGTGGTCGTGTTAAAGTGGCTTTGCTGGTTCCTCCAGGAGAAACTGTTTGTTTGCAGCGTTTGCGTCGCTGTTTGAGTCTCGTTTTGTCGTAGTGAAAAGTCCCACACAGCGACATGGCGGCGTTTTGATTTACGGCTGCTGTAAAGCGCGTCGATGCTACAAAAACGTGAAACTGGATCAGTCCGATCACGTGACTGAATCCAGTGCTGTCTGATACTCATAAAAGAGCCGGATCGGGGCATCTGGGGGACACTGAATATCAGATCATCCCTAGTATACGCACCTGGATCCAAACAAAATGGAAAAAATACAAAATGGATATAAAACCAGATGGTAATATAAAAGAAAGTGCTATTATTTAACGTTGAAAATTACATTCTAGTGTCTAAATAAGTGTAGGAGTGTTAAGTATCGAGTCCTTAGTACAAAAAGTGAGTGTGAGCTGCCCTGACCCCATGTCCCTGTCCTGCTTTTCCTGTCAGGAGTTGGAGCGCACGTCTGAGGGCGGCGTTCCCAAACCGCGCTCCCGAAACGCCGCTGTGGATCGGCGCCTTCGCAGGGTCCAGGACCGATCCCACACGCAACCGGTCACCAACAGAGAGGTGGTCAACGCCGCCAGGTAACGCTCAGAGATTCAACCCAAAAAAAACCCGACTACACCCTCACAATCCCATTTGAAACCAGATATTGATGCTTTGCAGTTGAATCACGCTGGGGGTGTTATGCGTGTATGTGTGTGGCGGGATGTTCAGCAGTTTTAAGGCGACACAATGCACAAGTTAACCTGATAAGTTTTAAGATAGTCTGAAAACTCAAGAAAAAATACAAAATGGATTTAAATAACACATTTTCAGGAGATCAATACGAGCGTTCATGGTCCAGTTTAGGATTTTGATTTTCAACAAAAAAGTGAAAAAGTGAAAAACTTTTGACTAATGTAACAATAGTCACTGTAATGTCGTTTGAAAGCGACTTGTTTAACAGCACAAATTCGTTCTGTTTTAGTTACAGCGAAAGGCCGGCACACGCTACAGGAATTTTTAGTCGAGGAAAAACTTATGAGACTTAAAATCTCTGATCACAAACACTGCAGCGGGATCTGTGTGTGGACCACAGGATCTAAAGCTGTGAGCGCGATGGCCTCAGCTGTTTCCTGTCTACAGTAAAACCACTCGCTCTGAGACTCTGAAGTGTTCAAAGATCAGAGCTCTGCACTTCCAGTTTAGACACAAGTCAAAACTGTGTTATTACTATTTGAGAAATGTGGAGCAACACTTCAGATACAGGATTTTTAAAGTAGAAAAGAGGAGATAAAGTCCACAGGAAGTAGAGTCACTGTCGCTGATCTGCAGCTTCACCTCGATCCGTGCGCCGTGTGGATGGAAACAGACACATGTGAGGAACTATCTCCACTTTTTACTCTTAAAGAACGCTTCAAACTGGATCAATATCAACGTTTTATGGACTGGAAGTTATTATTTAACGGAGGACAAATTCTATGGATAATGTGGATGAGATTCTGCAGTTTAAATTTACAACTTAACGAGAGGTGAGGAATACAGTCTTTATTTTCGCTAAGTCCTGAGTTTGTTTGTTGCGTCTCTGTGTCCGCTGCTCCTCTGCCCCCGACGCTCTGTTTTATCGGCTGTTACTGTAGCGTTGCTGATGTTTGGTGTTTACGATCTGACAGTGACTCCACGCACATGAGGAGCAGCGGCTTCAAAATCGCACACGGAGACACAAAGTCGGGTCACGCCTCCTCCGAACTCAGGGAGAATCACAGACCAAATCACAGTCTAAACCAGGCAAATTTCTCCTGTAGTTTGTGGCGGCCTTAAGTCAGTTCTCTCTCTGGTCAGATTGTGCTAAAATAAAGCTCAGGTTAAAGTCTAACAATGCCTCAAATGGAGCAGTGCCCACAGTTAGCGTCACACCCCCAGGAAACGTTGACGAAATCGGCTGCAGAGTATCAGTAATCTAACAGTCTAAAAGTCTAAACTGCATGTCTGTGCTGTAATCCTTGTCCCTCCCTGTGACTGCACTCTTCCCTCCTGCAGTGACACAGACCCCCCACAGCAGCGAGTCCCCAGCCCCACCGCAGACTTCCCCTATAACACCAGCTACAGGTACAACCGCCACCGCTTCAGGCCTTGTCCACACGTATCCGGGTATCTGATATACCGAAGATGTTTTGTTGCATTTTGACCTGTCATCCACACGAACACGCATCAAAAACGAGTATTCAGGGAAAACTCCGGCCAAAGTGAAGATTTTTGAAAACTCCATTTATGCGTGTTTGTGTGGACAGAGATAACTGGGGTTTTGCGTTTTAAAACGTCACTGTCTGCGCCAAAAAATATGAATCTGCCCTGACGTCAAACGTGCGACATTTGTTTAGGCGACTGCAAAAGCCAAAGCCAGAGCAGACTATGGATCGGAGTCGTTTCTTGAGAGCTGTGTGTGTGTTGAGAGCAGAATTGCTCCTAAACTGTGTTTAGGAGCAATTCTGACTCCGAGTCTGTCCAGACAGAGGAGCTCGGCGCCATGTTTTCTGTTGTTTAAGTTTAGGCGGAAGTGACGGTGAAGTGAGGGCTCAATGGAAATAACGCCATCTACAGGTTTGGAATGTGTATGAATGTGGTTGAAAACGCAGATGTTCGGTTATGTGTGGAAGGTATTTTTTTCGAAGACGAGGTGGTGCGGATAAAACAATTTTTATAAACGGAGGGGGGGAAATGTTCGGTTTAAAAATACCCGGCTACGAGTGTACATGGCCTCAGAAACGCACCGGCGCATGTTTGTGTCCCTCACGCCACTGCAGTAGGGTGACCAGACGCCCCTATTTACCCTATTTACCCGGGACAGTCCCAGTTTTGAGCCCTGTGTCCCCCTGTCCCAGCAGATTTATTTAAAAAAACATTGATTTGTCCAAATTTTATACAAGAAATGTCCCAAGTGTCCCTATTTTGGACCAATCTGACCCCTGCCAACAGTAAAGAGCGGCACAAACTGTCATTTGTTTAGGTAAAATACAGAAAAGCTGCTTGAAAACAACCAAAACACAAACTAACCATACCGACTCACATGTTGGTCATGAATGGCCTCTGCGTAACAATTTTCCTTAATTACGCACTCGTTTCACAGTTGTATTCTTAGAAACCGCCCTAAACCGGGGCTGTCCCAGGTTTTGATTGTGAGAATCTGGTCACCCTATACTGGAGGCAATTTAATTAGTATTACCAGCCTTCCCCACTGTCACCGTTTCCCTGAGCACCACACAGCATGATCATGGGCCCAATGTTATGCAAACTTTTTAAAACTTTTTAGCCGCATTTGAGAATATTAAAGTTATGTAATGTGTAGGTAACATGGATATATTCAAAATGCGAGCACAGGGCACAAAGACGCCAATTCCAGTCCGTTTAACAGAGTCAGATTTGAGTCTAGTCACTGCCGAATCTCCCAGTTCAGATGGACGTGATTGACAGGTGCATCAGCCAATCAGGAGCGTGAATGGTTCATCTGTAACAAAACAGCAAAACAAAACAAATATGGCTGCGAATGAGTAAAAAAAAGAAAAGTTAAAATAAAAATATCACTGGGCATTGATCCATGAGCCCAGCGCCACCTACATGTGAGATATAAACACTTAAATCTATCAGAAAATGACTTAAAAGTAGTGAAATTATCCGTCCGTGCAGCAAGTTCTCTTAAAATAAACGACCTCTAGACTAGACTGAAGCCGTCTCAGAATTAGTAAGTAGATAATAAAGTAATAATAAAGTAATAAAGTAAGTAGATAATGAATCTGAAACAAAATGAACCTGTTATAGGTTTTAAAATCTGGTCCAGATCAGAGAAATTTGCAGTGTAAACTCTGTTAATCTGAAGTGAGAGAGATTTATTTTTATCCAAAATGAAAGGTGAAGTATCAGCTCAGCTTTCACTTGCGTCACTGAAGTAAACAAAAGAACAAACTAAATCCACAACGACATCTACAAATTACCTTCACTACAGTAGCAGCTATTTCAGCTCCGTCCTCACACTGGAAAAAACAATATGTAGCTTCAGTTAAAGTGACTTAAATTAAAAACATTTGACTTTATTTGAGTAAATTCAACTTGACAAGTGATCTGCCAGTGGGATAAGTGTTTTTGTTTTGGTTTTTTTCTTAATTTGAGCAACATTTGGTTTTATTTTTTATTTTAAGTGCAAAAAGTTGATGTTTTTTCTTACTTTAAGTGTATTTTAAGATGTATTTTCATATTTTAAGTACAAAAATCGTGTTCCACTGGCAGATCATTTTACTTGTCAAGTGAAATTTACTCAAATTATGGTAAAACTTTCTTATTTCAAGTCATCTTAACTTTTGTTTTCTACAGATCTTCATTCAGCACAGCAAAAAACTAAATCTAGTCAAGATAAATTGACTTGGATTAAGAAACTTTTACCATGATTTGAGTAAAGTAAAATGTTCTGCCAGTGTGGTAAGATTTTTGTACTTAAAATGTGAAAATGCATCTTAAAATATGAAACAAAATCAAATGTTGCTGGAATAAAAAAAACTAAAACACTTATTCCACTTGTCAAGATTAATCCAGTCAAATAAAGTAAATTGTTCTTAATTTCAGTCATTTTAATTTACCTAGATATTGTTTTTTTCCAGGGAGGGTGTGCTAAAGTAGTTTTAAAATATTATACATTTAATTAAGCTCTTTTCCTATCCCACAATATTATGTAAAAATCTAAAATGAAGCACATAAAATGAAATCTACAACAAAATCTACAAATTGTCTTTACTATAATAGTTATTTCAGCTCAATTTTTACATAGAAGGAGGTGATTTTTCTCAATAAATCTTCATTCAGGCTGTGCTAAAGTAGTTTTAAATGAGTAAATGGCAATATTATAGATTTAATTACGCTCTTTTCTTATCCCACAGTGTATATAATAAAGGTTTTACTCTCTTATCCAGTGCCCAGGTCCATCCAGACTCCTCCGGGGACCCTCGTGAGCTCCACGCCCCCCCGGAGAGGCCTGTTCTGGGGGGAAGGGGAGAGGCTGAGGCCCCGGAGCTGTGTCCAGACGAGCCGGACCTGTCGACTCTGAGTCTGTCCGAGAAAATGGCTCTGTTCAACCGTCTGGCGGTGACCGAACCTGCCCCTGCCGACGGGGCCCGAGACACGAGGCAGAGGAGAGCCAACGCCCGCTTCCAGACCCAGCCCATCACGCACGAGGAGGTGGAGCAGGTACAGATTTAGAGACGGAGACAAGCGGGAGCTTTCAGGAAAACAAATGAGACTTAATGATGATAAAATAAATGTTATTAAACCTGTGGCTACTCCAACTTTGGGCCTGTGCTTAGGTCCAGTGGAGGATTTTCAGCACAGAACCTCACGGTCATACTGAAAGAAAGTAAAACCCGCCTTTATATTTGGATATTTTCAGCAAACAGAGCGTGAAAAATCTCCAGGACTAAACCAGGACTAAACCAGGACTAAAACAGGGCTAAAACAGGGCTACACCAGGTCTAAACCAGGACTAAACCAGGACTAAACCAGGGCTAAACCAGGACTAAACCAGGGCTAAAACAGGGCTACACCAGGTCTAAACCAGGACTAAACCAGGACTAAACCAGGGCTACACCAGGTCTAAACCAGAACTTAACTAGGTCTAAACCAGGGCTAAACCAGGACTAAACCAGAACTTAACTAGGTCTAAACCAGAGCTAAACCAGGACTAAACCAGAACTTAACTAGGTCTAAACCAGGGCTAAACTAGGACTAAACCAGGTCTAAACCAGGACTACACCAGGTCTAAACCAGGACTAAACTAGGACTAAACCAGGGCTACACCAGGTCTAAACCAGGACTAAACTAGGACTAAACCAGGTCTAAAGCAGGGCTACACCATGGCTACACCAGGTCTAAACCAGGACTAAACTAGGACTAAACCAGGGCTAAGTTTTCTTATTTTTGGTTCTATATAGCCAGGACTCCCTTGAAAAAGAGATTAGTATCTCAGTGGGACTTTCCTGGTTAAATAAAGGTTAAATAAAAAAAAATATTGAAAAACAAACGAACAAATGATACACGGATTATTCTCTATTTGGTAGTTTTTATTACTATAACTTCTAGCCCTTTGTGAGTGTGCTAATCTGACCCCACCTCCCAGTCTGCTTCCATAGGGTGAGGTGATAACAGAAACTGTAAACAAATAGGGTGAGTTTCTAAGTCATTTGGAGTAGCTCCTCCCTCTTGCAGGCAGATATAAGTCAGTGTCCTCCAGCATTCTGACCAGAACTGAAGAAGCAGCTCGGATGAGCGGCGAAACGTCTTCTATCAAAACTTTGGTCCAGGTGACAAATTGAACTCTACCCGTTGCCATAACTTCTATAACTCGCCGTTCAAGATGAAATGTAGGTTCTTCGTCTCTGATTTTATAAAACACATTTCCCCAAGACAATAAGTCGCACTATTTTTCAGGGTTTGGGTGGGATTTTTCTTTGAGTTATAGTCCGAAAAATACAGTATGTAGAATATCGTAATATCGTGAGCTTTCCCACGATATCGCAATAAATATCGTACCGTGAGGTTCATACCGTGACACTATCGTATCGTGAGACTTGGACATCGTTACAATCCTACTGAGTTTGTGTAAAGTGAAGCTGTGGTGTCCTGACAGGAGGCTGGGGGCCCGTCTGCTCAGTCTGCAGTGAGTAATGGAGATCTAGACTCTGCTCAGGCTCCTCATGTAAGACTCCTCTGTGTTTCTGCTGCTGTTTGTGAACGTCTGTGGTTCTTTCTATGTACACGAAGCTGTGGACGGCATTTTGGATCAGAATATTCTCTATTCACGCTCACGTCACAAACCAGGAAGATGTTTGGAAACCTGCGACGAAACTTCCGGTGTAGTTCCCGACACTGGGCTGGACCGGCTGTGATCAATGAAGTAAATGTGATCGTTGGCGAAATGAAGACTGCAGACGTATGTGCAGTTTGGAATCATCTCGTCTCTTCTAATCGCATGTACCCAGTGCGCTCGGAGTTGTGCATCAGTGGAAATGAGGAAAACTGATGTACGGCTGGAATTGTGGATGAGCCGAACATAACGGAACGCTACAATGACATGGAGATGAGGAAAACTAGGGCATTTTATAATTTTTCCTCAATTTTGTCAAACTTACTACCGCAAACAGAGCCAAAAGGAAGTTGTCATTGCAGGTTTCCAAACGTCCTCCTGGTTTCGTAAGCGTGAATAGAGCCTATTTATCATGCAATGTCGCAATTTCTCCATAGTTAAAGCTGAACTCCGGCACGTTTGGTGCTAAAGTCCGTCGCTAGAATTGGTGGAATTCTGTCAGAAGCCAAAAAACGGCACAGATCAGTGTTTCCTCGGTGGAGATCTCACTGTGGCAGTGAGTCTGTCAAGGCAACAAACTAGTGCAGTGATGGGGGCAAGTTCTGAACTTCCACGTAAAACGCCAATTTGCTTCACACTGAAGAAGCTTAACTCCACTTTAACCCATCTGACAACAGCCACGAGTCTAACAAACAAAACGCTCTGCCTGGTTCACTCATTAGTGTCTGGAAACGTTAGAAAACAACTTTATAAGCACCTCACACTTCCCTCTGCTGATTTCCCACTGCACAGGCCAAAGCCCAAAAGACTCGATCGTCGACTCCAGCGGCGGCGAGAGGCTCGACCCGCCAGAAACAACAAGTGAAGATCGACTACTGACGATGAAGAAGAAGAGAAACTGAAAGTTGTTGAAAGAAAATGGTTTGGGAATGTATTTTTTAGCAAAAAATATAATTCACTCGTAAATAAATGTGATTAGAAATGACATCGGCGATCGAGTCTTTTGGGAAATCAACAGAGGGAAGTGTGAGGTGCTTATAAAGTTGTTTTCTAACGTTTCCAGACACTAATGAGTGAACCAGGCAGAGCGTTTTGTTTGTTAGACTCGTGGCTGTTGTCAGATGGGTTAAAGTGGTGTTAAGCTTCTTCAGTGTGAAGCAAATTGGTGTTTTACGTGGAAGTTCAGAACTTGCCCCCATCACTACACTAGTTTGTTGCCTTGACAGACTCACTGCCACAGTGAGATCTCCGCCGAGGAAACACTGATCTGTGCCGTTTTTTGGCTTCTGACAGAATTCAACCACCTCTAACAACGGACTTTAGCTTCAAACATGCCGAAGTTCCCCTTTAAAACCTCTACAAACATGTTCTGAAATGCATGAGATTCTTGGATTAGTTTGGCAGTTCAGATTTTCAGTTTAAATTGTGCATTTTGAACTGAATCCTGATTTGAAAACACAAATCGCCGGTGTAATTGCTGTCGGGCATTAGACGTTTGTCCAAACGGTGCCTCGGTTTGTGTTTGTGCAGCTTCTTTGGAGACTGTGGCCTCTGTAGAGTTGAATCATCGCTTCTTTTGCCTGGACATGCTTGAATGGAGAGATCAAGCATGGCCGAGCGCACTTAGTGGATGTGCAGAGCTGTGTCTTTGTGTAAATGTGAGTCTGCAGCTCTGAACAAAGCGCTGGAAGTAAATACTGTACAAACGCTGCATGTTTATGGTCAAACTGTCCATTCATGAGGCAAAGTTGCTCCTGAATATTATATGTGAATGCTGGTGTGTCTGTTACTTCATAAAAATACGATCACGGTAAGTGGTTTAATGCTGTGAACGTCTAATGTATTTTCACCAAAACATTTTACAGTTTGAAAATTGTTCTGTTGACATATTTTAGATTTCAAGGGGCATTTTTGGGTGTATTTTCGATTCATTTCTTAAGGTGTTTTCTAAAAGATTTGCAGCCCAATTGAAGAATTTGACATCTAAAAACAAAACGGCTTCAACAGAAAAGCCAATTTCTGACCTCAAAATGGGTAGAAAAAAGCTTTTTAATTATAATTATCCTTAATGTGGATACTCGACAAGTTCTTAATTTGCAGACAAAGGTTTTTAGTGCATTAAAAGAGAAAACTGGACGAAAACATCATGACTGTGGAGTGAGAGAGCTGTCAGGAGTATTTGTGTGCGGCGGATAGAAATCTGTGCATATTTGGCTGTAGTTGAGCGTAAAATAAATATTCGTAAACTCTCGATTGAGTCCAGTCGTACATAAAATGTTTTGTGCGTATTTTATCCCTCAGAATACGGATTGAAAAGTTACGACATCAAGAATTACGATTAAGAAGTTACGATTACGCTTTTCTCGATACAAATTCACAGACGCAACTCGACTGTCAGAAATACGTCACACAGATTTGAACGGCAGATCTCACGTTCAGCCTCTTGGCGTTAATACCGACGCCATCTTGGTACTGGCTCCATGGTCTAAGAGTCACTTTGACCAAAGCTTTTTCACAGGATCAGTGAGCGGAGGTTTTGCCCCACATAAGGACTGAACCAGGACTAAACCAGGTCTAAACCAGGATTGAACCAGGACTAAACCAGGACTGAACCAAGTCTTAACCAGGTTTGAACCAGGACTAAACCAGGATTGAACCAGGACTAAACCAGGATTGAACCAGGACTAAACCAGGACTGAACCAAGTCTTAACCAGGATTGAACCAGGACTAAACCAGGTTTGAACCAGGACTAAACCAGGATTGAGCCAGGACTTATCTAGGAGTAAACCAGGACTAAACAAGGATTGAACCAGGACTAAACCAGGATTGAACCAGGACTAAACCAGGAGTAAACCAGGACTAAACCAGGAGTAAACCAGGACTAAACCAGGATTGAACCAGGTTTGACCTGGGACTAAACCAGGAATGAACCAGGTCTAAACCAGGATTGAACCAAGACTAAACCAGGATTGAACCAGGACTAAACCAGGTTTGAACCAGGACTAAACCAGGATTGAACCAGGACTAAACCAGGAGTAAACCAGGACTAAACAAAGATTGAACCAGGTTTGACCCGGGACTAAACCAGGAATGAACCAGGTCTAAACCAGGATTGAACCAGGACTAAACCAGGATTGAACCAGGTCTGAACCAGGACTGAACCAGGACTAAACCAGGACTGAACCAGGTCTAAACCAGGACCGCTCCACACCCCACGGGGCCAAGTGCAGCTGTTGCTCAATCGCACTTTACGGACACCCTGCTCCACGGACTCAGTACTTAGGTTCTCTCTCGCTCTCAAGTCCAAGATTAGTCCTGGTTTAGTCCTGGTTTAGACCTTGTTCAGTCCTGGTTCAGTCCTGGTTCAGTCCTGATCCTGTGAAAAAGCTTCGGTCAAAATACGGTCAGTGACACTTAGACCAGACCCTGCACCAAGAGGCTGAACGTGAGACCTGCCGTTCAAATCTGTGACGTGATGACGTATTTCTGACAGTCGAGTCGCGTCTGTGAATTCGTATTGAGGAAAGTGTAATCGTAACTTTTCATTTTGTCATTGTAATTCTTGATGTTGTAACTTTTCAATTCGTTTTCTGATGGAAAAAACACACACAACACATTTTATGTACGACTGGACTCATTCGAGAGTTTATGAATGTTTATTTTATGCTCAACTACAGCCGAATGTGCACAGATTTCTATCCTACGCAGACGAGTACTTCTGACAGCTCTCGCTCCGTACATGACGGATTAAAGATTTGCCTGTAGTTTGCTCCTCTAAAAGTCTCTGTAAATATTTTGTTTCTTCCAGCTCAAACACGGAGCGGAGGCCCGTCTGGAGCCGCTGTCCGCCTCGCTGGTTCGGTCCGTCGCCGCCGTCACCTCCAAACCTTCCGTTGCCGCGGTGATGGGAGACAGGGCCGGTTACCATGACAACGGCGCTCAGCTCCAGCTCCATCACTCGGTGTCGTACGTCCCAAACCAACATCAGCAGCAGCAGCAGCAGCAGCAGCAGCCTCCTCCTCCGAATGTTTACCAGGAGAGGGCGCTCAAGGGGTGAGAACTGTGAACTCGTGTGGAGGCGGTGGAAAAATCTGACTTTTCTAATATTTAGACGTCTAAATCTATTTCAGATTTTTATGGGATTTGTATGACATTTACTGACTAAAAGATGCAAAGATTAAAGATTAGATTAAAACCAAAACATTGTCAAAACTTTTTTGTCAAACTTGCCACTAACATGAAACTCAAATTTTTTTTCCCCCATAAAATAATTCTGAACAAAAAATAAATATTGCTAGCTTTTTAACAATTATTAATATTATTATTAACATTCAAGATTTAAAAAGTTTATTGTCAAATTTTAATTTTCACATATGAAGAAGTGAAATTATGTTTCTCACTCTCAATCAAAGCTAAATAAAATAAGAAGAAGAAAAGAAAAATCCAAAGTTTTTCTTTAGGGTTCATGGTTATTTTTTCTTTATTAATATTATTGTTATTATTTTGTACTTTTTAAATTATATATATATTTTTTTTTATTTTGCAGAAAAGATGTATATAATGTATAATTACTACTGACATGAAACCCCAAGATTTTTTTCCCATATAATAATTTTGAACAAAACAATAAATATTTACAGCTTTTTAAAAATGAAATGTATTATTGTATTATTATTATTATTAAAGATTTGAAAAGTGTATTGTAAATTTTTTATATTCACATTTTATATTCACATATGAAAAATGTAAATTATGTTTATCGCTCTCAATCAAAGATAAATTAAATAATAATAATCCATCCATCCATCTTCTCCCGCTTAATCCAGCTGGGTTGCGGGGGCAGTTTACTGCCCAATCCTCATAGCACCTGACCCCCCTATGAACCCCTCTGCAGGTGGGGAGCCCACAGGAGGGTGGACATTATGGTCCTTGATGTTAGTAATAATAATAAATAATAATAATAATAAATTACAGGAAAAGTCCAAAGTTTTTCTTTAGGGTTAGTTTAGGGTTAATTATTATTTAGTACTTTTAATTCTACCATTATATTATATTTTTAATGATATTATCTGTTGATTTTTGAATATTTTGCAGAAAAGATATGTATGAAATGTGTTTTTAAAAAAAGCACCAGCACATTCCCAACACCGCTTCCCATTTGTCTTAATAAATCCCTGTTCCTCTGCCGCGCTTTTGCCAATCGTACATCGTGATCAATACTTTTTTCTGTCCCTTTTTGCAGCAGTACCAGCAGCCACCAGGAGAGGACGCCAAAGTACTTCTCCATGAGCCCCAGCGGCGAGCAGGACCCCCAGCCCGCCCCCGCCTCCTCCCTCCTCCTGCTCCCGGGGCCCGACAGACCGGCGCAGGAGGGCGGGGCCAGGGAGCGCCAGGACGAGAGCCACGATTTACTGCAGTTTGACAGGGACCGCGAACGCCACACGCACCAGTATGACGAGCCGGGCCCTTTAGCGGCGCGGAGGAGTGACCCGGCCGCTCCCATCCCCTCCGCTCCCATCCCGGGCGCTCCCATCCCCTCCGCTCCGCAGCGCTTTCTAGGTAAGACCGGGATTAGGAGGACAAAAACTGCACCAAGATGTATGAAAATGCCTCATTATGTCACGCTCAGACACGGGGTTTGTGCGTTTGTGAGGTTATTGGGGATATTTGCTTTGGCTGAGTGAGGAAAAGAAGAGAAAGCAAAAGAGACGGAGGGATGCGTTTAGAAGAAAGAGGGAGAGAGGGAAGGAAAAGGAGGGAGGGAAGAGGGATAGACGTCTGGGGCAGGATCTCATTAGCATATTTTACCATTCACTCACCCACATGGCTCTTTGTCTCACAGAGGAAGACCCGGGTCCTACTTGGACTCGCGGGTTTAGGGGAGACAGGGACTCATTTAAGCAGGGCTGGTGTAGACCGGGTTTAGACCGGGTTTAGACCGGGTTTAGACCGGGTTTAGACCGGGTTTAGACCGGGTGTAGACCGGGTTTAGACCGGGTTTAGACATTATTTAGTCCTGGTTCAGACATGGTTTAGATCTGATTTAGTCCTGGTTCAGTCCTGTTATCGTTCTGCATTAGCCCCGTTTTAGTCAAGGTTTAGTCCTGGTTTAGACCTGGTTTAGTCCTGGTTTAGACCTGGTTTAGTCCTGGTTTAGACCTGGTTTAGACCTGGTTTAGTCCTGGTTCAGTCCTGGTTCTGTTCTGCATTAGCCCCGTTTTAGTCAAGGTTTAGTCCTGGTTTAGACCTGGTTTAGTCCTGCTTTAGTCCTGCTTCAGTCCTGCTTCAGTCCTGCTTCAGTCCTGCTTTAGTCCTGCTTTAGTCCTGCTTCAGTCCTGCTTTAGTCCTGCTTTAGTCCTGCTTCAGTCCTGCTTTAGTCCTGCTTCAGTCCTGCTTTAGTCCTGCTTCAGTCCTGCTTTAGTCCTGCTTCAGTCCTGCTTTAGTCCTGCTTTAGTCCTGCTTCAGTCCTGCTTCAGTCCTGCTTTAGTCCTGCTTCAGTCCTGCTTCAGTCCTGCTTCAGTCCTGCTTTAGTCCTGCTTCAGTCCTGCTTCAGTCCTGCTTCAGTCCTGCTTTAGTCCTGCTTCAGTCCTGCTTCAGTCCTGCTTCAGTCCTGCTTCAGTCCTGCTTTAGTCCTGCTTTAGTCCTGCTTTAGTCCTGCTTCAGTCCTGCTTTAGTCCTGCTTTAGTCCTGCTTCAGTCCTGCTTCAGTCCTGCTTCAGTCCTGCTTCAGTCCTGCTTTAGTCCTGCTTTAGTCCTGCTTCAGTCCTGCTTCAGTCCTGCTTTAGTCCTGCTTCAGTCCTGCTTCAGTCCTGCTTTAGTCCTGCTTCAGTCCTGCTTTAGTCCTGCTTTAGTCCTGCTTTAGTCCTGCTTCAGTCCTGCTTCAGTCCTGCTTCAGTCCTGCTTCAGTCCTGCTTTAGTCCTGCTTTAGTCCTGCTTCAGTCCTGCTTCAGTCCTGCTTCAGTCCTGCTTTAGTCCTGCTTCAGTCCTGCTTTAGTCCTGCTTTAGTCCTGCTTCAGTCCTGCTTTAGTCCTGCTTCAGTCCTGCTTCAGTCCTGCTTCAGTCCTGCTTTAGTCCTGCTTCAGTCCTGCTTTAGTCCTGCTTCAGTCCTGCTTTAGTCCTGCTTCAGTCCTGCTTTAGTCCTGCTTTAGTCCTGCTTCAGTCCTGCTTCAGTCCTGCTTTAGTCCTGCTTCAGTCCTGCTTCAGTCCTGCTTCAGTCCTGCTTTAGTCCTGCTTCAGTCCTGCTTTAGTCCTGCTTCAGTCCTGCTTTAGTCCTGCTTCAGTCCTGCTTTAGTCCTGCTTTAGTCCTGCTTCAGTCCTGCTTTAGTCCTGCTTTAGTCCTGCTTCAGTCCTGCTTTAGTCCTGCTTCAGTCCTGCTTTAGTCCTGCTTTAGTCCTGCTTTAGTCCTGCTTCAGTCCTGCTTCAGTCCTGCTTTAGTCCTGCTTTAGTCCTGCTTTAGTGCTGCTTTAGTCCCGGTGATACAAAGGCCGCGCTGGAGCGTACAAAGGAGTGACCTGGTTTAAAGGGCCGGTGCAGACGGGTTCAGGGGAGGGTCCTTTCACCATTAAAGAGGAGAGAGGCCGAAAACATCACGCAGAGGAAAAAGGGAAAAGAGAGAAAAGAGAGAAAAGAGAGAAAAGAGGAGAGAGGAGGAGAAAAGAGGAGAGAGGAGGAGAAAAGAGGAGAGGAGAGGCTGAAGGAGCAGGTAGGACACAAAGGCTCATTGTGGGGGAGGCCGTCGTCTTGGATCGACACAGATAATAAAACTGGGTCAAGTTTTTATCTGACCGAGAGTTTCTCCGGTCGACTGCGGCCCCCGAAACCAGACACTGATTCTGACGGTGATAATGTGAAGACGAACTCAAACCGGACAAAACGAAAACACAGAAACACATGAAAACACAGAAATGATCCGTTCAGTTATTCACATTTTGCTCTAATTGTGACAAAATTCTGATGAAGACAATAATATTAAGTAATTTACCACTAACGACTGTGTTATTAAAGGTACAGGGGGAGGGTTCGTTTGTCTGCCTGGAGATGTTATGTCTTTGCCTGGAAAGTTCCGCAGTAGAGCATTAAACATATCTCCCTTTGCATTTGGGCTATAGCTCAAAAAAGGTCTGACCAAGGACTGAACCAGGACTGAACCAGGACTCAACCAGGACTCAACCAGGACTCAACCAGGACTGAACCAAATTTAAAGCTCGTCGGACAGATATGCACTCGACCAGGTCTAACTAAGAACTAAACCAGGACTAACTAAGAACTAAACCAGGTCTAACTAAGAACTAAACCAGGACTCACCCATTTGTAACTCAGGTCTAAAACTTGTTTAACTCAGGTCTAACTCAGGTCTAAACCAGGGCTAACCCAGTTCTAACCCAGGTCTAACTAAGAACCAAACCAGGTCTAACCCAGGTCTAACTAAGAACTAAACCAAGTCTAACTAAGAATTAAACCAGGTCCAACCCAGGTCTTAACCAGGACTTACTCAGGTCTAACTCAGGTATAAACCAGGTCTTAACCAGGACTTACTCAGGTCTAACCTAGGTCTAACTAAGAACTAAACCAGGTCTAACTAAGAACTAAACCAAGTCTAAATAAGAACTAAACCAGGTCTAACTAAGAACTAAACCAGGTCTAACTAAGAACTAAACCAGGTCTAACTAAGAACTAAACCAAGTCTAAATAAGAACTAAACCAGGTCTAACTAAGAACTAAACCAAGTCTAACTAAGAACTAAACCAGGTCTAACTAAGAACTAAACCAGGTCTAACTAAGAACAAAACCAGGTCTAACTCAGGTCTAAACCAGGACTAAACCAGGTCTAACTAAGAACAAAACTAGGTCTAACTCAGGTCTAAACCAGGACTAAACCAGGACTAAACTTGGACTAAAAATACCTTTAAAAAGATCGTCCCACGTGCTCTGTGCAGGATCGCTTCTCCATAGATCTGACTAGTAACCTGTCTCCACTGTGAGACTCGTACATATTCCTACTGTGGAATAATCAAAACTGTAACATCTCCATGGAGACAAGCCGGCGGGGGGCCCTAGAACAGCAAAGTTACACAGTGCACCTTTAAGTTTCACAGTATTTCATCTGCGTTATATTCAGTGACATTTGATGTTTGATAAATTAAAAGGAAACAAACAAACAACAAACAAAACAACCAATAAGCATATACACTTTACAAATACACACAGGTTTATAATATATTCTCAATAATGACTTTTTAATAATAATTCGTGAATATCTGTCTCTAAAAAGTTGTCCTTGTATTTTTTTTTAAAGCTTAAAATCTGAACAGAACATTATTATTATAACTGAAGCTTTGCAAATCTGTTCCCTGTCTGGGTTTGGTGAGGTTGTTTTTATGCAAATCCTTCACGTCTGAAAATGAAACTAGACGCTGTCACTCACATTCACACGTAGATACACATATGCACACAGTCCGGTGCTCCTTCCTGGCTCCCTGATGTTTGCTTAAGCTCCTCGTGCCTTTGCATCTGCTGCCGGCGTTGAACAGGTTTAATGTGAATCCAGCGGAGCGTCCGTTTAACTGTCGCGTTACACAGCAGGTGCATTCTCTCCGTAAGCCTGTGCGCGCTTATGTGCCAATAAAGACGCTACGGGCTGGAAAATATTACATTTATAACGTTGTTTCCTCATTAAAACAGACCTGGAGTTGTGTTTTGTCTCATTCTCACATGTTTAACACACAAACCCTGCACACCCACACACTGTGACTGCACATTCCTCTGATCCGGCCAAGATTTTAAACCTTATATCAGGTTTTTCATCTTGTTTTCAGTTTTATTATCGACTCACTCCAAACTCCTGCGCGGGTTTATTGATTTCTCGTTGTTATTCGGGATGATTGGGACGCGGTGAGCGCAAAAACGGAGAATTATTTTTTTAACACGATGTAGTTTCTGAGGAAAAGTATGTCCACATGTGATATATAAACCATTCGTTTTATGTTTTGATCATTTCGAGGGGACACGGTAAAGTCACAGTCGAATAATGATTTGCAAAAACTATTTATTAAGTGCCTGAACGACCCAAAATGTGTCGGACATGCAGAATACGGCACGTCCACACATGACGCCAGGTCCAAGGACGCTTCATTCTCGTCTAGAGGTCGTTTATTTTAAGACAAGTTGTCGAGTAAAATCATCTTGCTGCACGGACACATAATTTCACTACTTTTAAGTCAATTATTTTTGGATAGATTTAACCGTTTATGTTGTATCTTCACTAGAATCATTTGGATCATTTCAGCCCTGGAATTGTCCATTTCTACTGAACTGAAGGTCAAAGGAGCTTGAAAACTACCGCTTCATGACATCACAAGGTGGATCAGAGCGTTTTGAGCTCTGGAGATGAACACAGTAATAAATGACACAGTAATAAAGAGTGACTCGAACATGTGCGAATGAAACAAACACAACTCCAGGTCTGTTTATGAGGAGGAAGCAACATTATATCGAGCTTTAAAGTAGAGCCGAGCGTCGGGCGTTGCACTTGAACCCTCTGTCCCAGCGTATCGATAAAAAAATCCATTGCACTTGTTACGCTTATTGCTCGACGCCTTATTCTGCTGAAATGGAAATCTCCTGCTCCGCCCACTGTCCACACCTGGATCAGAGACATTCTGCATTTTGTTAACATGGAGAAAGTAACATGTGCTCTTTACTCTTGGGGGCTCATTGATAAACTTCAAGAAAACCTGGGATCCACTCTTTCAGTTTGTTGAATCTGTAAATTTCCCCCCTGTTCCAGAATGATGTTTTGTTTTTTGTTTTTATTCTCACTCTCGTCATTGACTGATCTCTAGTCTCACTCTTCTTTTTTTTTTAAATCTGGTACATTTTTTTACATTCTTTTTTCCTTTTTTCTCTTTTTTGTGCGTGTTTCATTCAGCGGTTTATCCTTATTTAGTATCTTATCCTAAAAATGCTGATATATTTGGAAATGTCATTAAATAAAGTTCTGGGAAAGAAAGAAAGAAAGAAAGAAAGTGGAGGTGAGCGTTGGGATCGGGTCCTGATCACCCGCGATTCCCAACGCAAATCTCGCGGGAACGTGCGGTTTCAGTTTACCGGCGGACGGGAATGGGCGGCTCAAAGAAACACTGCGGGAGAGTGCGGGATAGTAGAAGTAGAGAAGAGCATCAGACAAGGATTATACAGCTCGAAAAACAACCAAGGCAAGTCTGTGACACCGGAACCTCTTTGTTAATAGAATAAACGGCTTGTTTTCTCCTGCGGGATGGAGAAGACACAAAATTAACGCATATTTTGGGCTGTACTGTACATGTGCGGACATAATTCTCAGAGTTTGGTGCGTTGCAAGCGGGATTCGGCCGGTAATGGTCAGAAGTTTACGGGGAGCAGGCGGGAGTGGGATGAAAAAACTGTCTCGCGCTGTTCTCTACCTTAAAGCTCACAGGAGTAAATGTGTAATATAAGACCTTTAGATAAATCCCTGCTCTTATAACGCTTCTTTTCTTTCCTCAGATGCCCCGGACTCTGCTCCTCTGAAGCCTCTGGTGGCTAAAGTCTCTTCTCGTGCCGTTTCGCACGTCTCCAGCGGTCCTCTTCCTCCTCCTCCTCTTCACCACCACCATCAGCCGTCCGTCCAGCCTCCTCAAACCCTCCCCAAACCCTTCCTCCAGCAGCCGCCGCCCGCTCAGCCCAAACCTGCGCCCTACCTGCCCCCCCAGGCCCCTCAGCCGCCGCCCACTTACCCCAAACCCTTCGCCCACTCGCCCCAGACGCCCCCCAAACCCGCCGGGTACCAGCAGCAGCCGCCGCCGCTCACCTTGCCCAAGCCGTACCCCGGGAACGCCGGCGCTAAAGCGGGCGGCGCTCTGCAGACTCCGCCCAAACCCACCTCCTTCCCCCAGCCCCTGGTCAAGTCCCACGTCCTGCCCCTGGACCGGAGCGAGGATCTGAGTCCCCCCGAGCTACTGTCCCCCACCGAGTCAGACGCCATGTCCAAGCAGATGTCCATCAAGGAGAGGTGAGGGGGGGAGGGTGCTTCACAGTGTCAGATTATAGTGTTCACAATTTAACGATTTAAAGCAGAAAAAAAAAAAAATCTGGAGTGATTCATGTTTAAGTTTTTAATAGCGATCAAGAAGCCGTTTTGCCAATCACTTCCCGTTTTCACTGCCACCAGCACAGGCCCACTGCTCTGTACTTACTCCGTGCTCCAATTTTATTTTCTTAATTGGTGAAACACGTAAGATTCAGCAGAGTCGTGTAGTCTTCTTTTGGTACAGATGGAAAGAAGTCTGGAGGGGCCCACAGCGTGCGGCGCTTTGTTGTGATGATGCTAAAGCTGCGTTCAGACCGCGGCGTCATCTGATGTGTTGATGCTGGGACTTTAGCCTCTTATTGTAGTTTTACTGACGTTGGAGCGGGTTGTGAGCAGTGTGTTACGGTGTGTTGTTGGGGCTCAGGTTGTGCTGCTGCGTAAACTTTGCGCTTGGCTGTGTGTTGAGCTGTGATAGATGTAGTTCAGCCAGTAGTGACCCTAATGACTGACTGTTTCGACATTCGTTAGAATACTCTAGCCTGTATATAATACATATGATAGTCGGCCTACAAGCTAAGAGGGTTTAAAAAAAAAAACAGTTAAAAACTCCTTCCCGCGGTCCTGGTCCAGGGCGTTCTGCGTTTTTGCTGCACGTCTTCAGGCGTCAGCGCGGCGAGAATCTGGCGTTGACCAATCAGGGACAATTATCCAGTGACGTAGTGACGTTATTACCCTGGACAAGGAGAAGAAAAAGAAAGAACCAGAACAAGCTCAGTGTTTGTGCTTGTAAATCTCAAACTCTTCCGGATGATTCTTTTGTAAGTGAGAAAATCAGATTGTTGGTGTTAAAGTGGCTCTGCTGGTTCCTCCAGGAGAAACTGTTTGTTTGCAGCGTTTGCGTCGCTGTTTGACTCTCGTTTTGTCGTAGCGAAAAGTCCCACACAGCGACACGGCGGCGTTTTGATTTACGACGCCGTAAAGCGCGACAATGCTGCAAAAACACGTGAAACGGGATCGGTCCGATCACGTGACTGAATCCGATACTGTCCGATACTCATAAAAGAGCCGGATCGGGAGCTGATACCGATACTGAATGTCAGATCCGTAGTTAAAAGCTCAAGAACATAATTTGACATAATGTGGGAGCTTGAGTGAGTTTACTGCACATCAGAATTCTCTCTTAAATCTGTCGGTGGCTCACTCATCCGGCGCTCTCCGGTGCTCTGCTGTAGGAGGGAGTCATTTTTAGAATCAGGCTCCGACTCTGAGCACAGCGTTCTCCACAGAGACACTTCCTCTGCCCTGGATTCTGCTCCGTCCACGTTAAAGAAGCTAAACCTACTTTCCTCTGGCCCGGAGCAGAACGTTAGCGCGTTGCCCCACTGAGCTTTTCCAGAGTCCATTTAAACTTTAAGGGGGAGGAGAACTGACATGGGGTGACCCGGTTTTCCACCCTTAAAGGAGGTACTGGGGTGATGAACGTCCTCAAAATGGCGTCCACAAACAGGCAACAATTCACAACGCAAAAAAGCTTGCCCAAAATCTAAGATATAAACACTTAAATCGATCTGAAAATGACTTAAAACTCGTGAAATTATCCGTCTGTGCACCAAGATCATTTTACTTGACAAGTACTCGAAATCTAGACTAGAATTAAACAGTTTCTGGTCTAGTAAGTTGACAATAAATCTGAAAACAAGATGAAGAACCTTAAAATCTGAGCCAGATCTGATAAATTGCAGCGTACCAGATTTCCCCCCCTGTATTTGATCTACAAGAAGCTCTTGGGGTCAAAATAAGTCCTGTGTGCGCTGTCATTTAATCATTTTATTGTCTGAAAGTTGTGAAAAGCGCTTAGAAACTCATTGCAGTAAATAACTTCGATGGTGTGAATGCTTAAAGTTAGCGAGGAATAACTTTGGACCTCTGCAAACTGCTTAAAACAAGAAAAAACAGAATTATTGCACAGAATTTAGTTTTAAAGACTGTAAAAATCAGGTACAGCGCCTGTAAAAAAACCTGCTAGATCACGATTATGTATTGTTTTTGTTGCGTTTCAGGGTGGCGCTGCTGAAGAAGAGCGGAGAGGAGGACTGGAAAAACAGAATCAACAAGAAGCAGGAGGTGGTGAAGGTGGCATCAGCAGAAGATCAGCCCCAGGAGAGAGAACCCGCCCACGACAAGAAGGTTCGGATCTGTTCTACGGTTTAGGAACAGCGATACGGCACTGAGCCTTAACAAAAACGCCTTCCCGTCCAGCCAGAAACACGCGCTTTCATTAAACTTTACCGTGTGGAGCTGCGTCGTGTCTCCCTGGTTTTAAAGGGTGTGATTGACAGGCGGAGTAACCAATCAGAGAGAAGCAGGGTCTGTTTGTGTCAAAACCAAACAAACATGGCGGCTTAGTACGGAAGCCCTGAGCGACAAGCAAAAAAGTAAATTAAATAAAATAGGCACGTCATTTGGGCTCTATATATCTACTGAGTGGTTTTTTTTCTCACCAACAGCTGCTTAAAAAAAAAAATCTTGATGTTTTTTCAGCTCAAAAAAAATCTTTTTTTTTTTTCTTTTTTTTTTTTTTTACTGTTGATGTAATGTCATGTAATGTTTTTTTGTCTCTTTTTTTTGCACAGCTAATTTTTTTACTGGTGAAAAAAAGAAAAATCTAAAAAAAAATGTTTCTTGTTTTTTAGTAAATTTTTAGTAAAAATTAGCGGCACGGTGGCTGAGTGGCAACACTCAGGGTCACATAGGGGGTCAGGTGCTATGAGTATTGGGCAGCAAGCTGCCCCGCGACCCAGCTGGATTAAGCGGGAGATGATGGATGGTTTTTAGTAAATTTTATTATTTTTATTATTATTATTAATAATAATAATATAATTCTTCTTCTTCTTCTGATTATTATTATTATTATTAAATTATGTCGTTATTTTTTTACTGTTGATGTGGCTCATGAAAAAAGAAAAATCTAAAATCAAGCACTCCAGAGCCGAAGTGTTTTCCCAGTGTTTTAGAGTGAGTTGAATGTGGGAGACTGTAAAAAACAAGAAACACTTTTTTTTTTTTTTTTTCACTGGCAAAAAAAATAAATAGCTGTTTGTGCCAAAAAAAAAACAAAGACAACAAATATTACATGACATTACATCAACAGTAAAAAAGCATTTAAGCTATTTATCTATTTATTTATTTAATGGGAGACTGTTGGTGGGAAAAGAGTGTTTGATTTTAGATCTTTTTTTTTCATCAGCCACATCAACACAAAAAAAATTAACTAAAAAAACAAACTTTTTTTTTAGATTTTTCTTTTTTTCACCAGACCTGTTCAAGTTCAAGATTTTTTTTAAATTATATTTTTAAAACGCTTAGAAAATCCATATGACATGCCTCTTTTCTTTTCTTTTTTTTCCCCGTATCTTCCGTAGGTTACGCGTAAAAAAGGAAAAGAAAATAATGCCGATTTTAAAGGAGCAGCGCAGGTTTTTGTCCAACTGAAGCACCAAACTCTTATTTATCTCAGGTTAAAGAATTTACAGCTTTTATTGTGAATGTTACGACAGGGTGGAGCAGGAGGGGGTGCAGACAGGAGCAGACAGGAGCAGACAGGTGCAGGCAGGAGCTGACAGGAGCAGACAGGAGCAGGCAGGAGCTGACAGGAGCAGACAGGAGCAGACAGGAGCAGACAGGAGCAGGCAGGAGCAGACAGGAGCAGACAGGAGCAGACAGGAGCAGACAGGAGCAGGCAGGAGCAGACAGGAGCAGGCAGGAGCAGACAGGAGCAGACAGGAGCAGACAGGAGCAGGCAGGAGCAGACAGGAGCAGGCAGGAGCAGGCAGGAGCAGACAGGAGCAGACAGGAGCAGGCAGGAGCAGACAGGAGCAGACAGGAGCAGACAGGAGCAGACAGGAGCAGACAGGAGCAGACATCGTGTCGTCCTGATCAGTTTTTTTCTTTTCCTGAGCTCAGATCTGCAGCGGCTCTGTCCTCGTTTCACTCACAGATTCAGATTACATAAGAACATGTCACGCCGCCCACTGACACAAACACAAACTGCTTTTCAAGAGACGACGGAACGAGTTTAAACCACTTCACGTCTCAATGAAACCCCTAAAACTCTTATTTTAAAGCCGCGCTGTGTAACTTTCCAGGCTTTTCCTTCTCTTCACCAACTGCGTTTCCCGTAATCTCGCCGACATCTCACATTTAATCCTTTACGTACGTTTTAATTACTCTCAAAAACATGGATTTTTACCCAGAGCGAGCTTGCTTCTCCGCAGATCTGACCTGCAGCTTGTCTCCACGGCGATGGATTAGCAGGGGGCAGGTCCTCCGCCAGAAAAGTTACGCAGCGCTCCTTTAAAAGTCAATTTCAAGTCTAATAATCCGTAAATTGAGTCAAAGTTTATTTATTTTTAGTGTTTGGCTTCACGTTTTTCATCTTAGTAAACCGTGTTTTAAGCCGGATGCCCTCCCCGTCTCTGCCAGACCCTTTTCTGACTGTAGCTGTGGGTGAAAACGTGGTCAGTGAAGCCGGAGCCGAACAGGAAAACGAGTGCAGGACGTTTGTTTTTGGCCTCGTTTCTCCTCATCAGTATTCGGAGGTGAAGCTGCTGCTTTCACCCACGTCTCACTTCATCTGGACGCAACAATGGACTCTCTCTATCCCTCCATCCCTCTATCCCTCTATCTCTCTATCCCTCCATCTCTCTATTCCTCTATCCTTCTATCCCTCTATCCCTCCATCCCTCTATCCTTCTATCCCTCTATCCCTCCATCTCTCTATCCCTCTATCCCTCCATCCCTCTATCCATCCATCCCTCTATTCCTCTATCCATCCATCCCTCTATCATCCATCCCTCTATCCCTTTATTTCTCTATCGCTCTGTCCCTCTATCCCTCTATCCCTCCATCTATCTATCCCTCTATCCCTCCATCCCTCTATCCCTCTATCCCTCTATCTCTCTATCCCTCCATCCCTCTATTCCTCTATCCTTCTATCTCTCTATCCCTCCATCCCTCTATCCCTCCATCTCTCTATCCCTCTATCCCACTATCCCTCTATCCCTCCATCTCTCTATCCCTCTATCTCTCTATCCCTCCATCTATCTATCCCTCTATTCCTCTATTCTCTCTCTCTCTTTCTTTCTTTCTTTTTTCTTTCTCTCCTTCCTCTCTCCTCTCTCTTTCTTCCAATCTTTCTCTTCTCTGACCTTTCTCCTCTCTGTCTCTTTCTCCCTCTCTCCCTCTCATTCTCTCTTTCTTTCTCTCTCTCTCTCTTTTCCCCCTCTCTGTCACTCGCTCCCTATCTCTCTCTTTCAATCTCTCTCTTCCTCTTTTTCCTCCTCTCTGTCCTTTCTCTATCTGTTTCTCTCCCTCGCTCTCTCTCTTTTTCTCACGCTTTCTTTTTCCGTACCTTTTTCTTCCCCTCTTTCTCCTGTGTGTTCTCTCCCTCCTTCTCTCTGTCCTTTCTCTCTCTCTCTCTCCCTATCTCTCTTCCCATACCTCTCTCTCTGCCCCTCTTCCTTCTCTCTGTCCGTTCTCTCTCTGTCTTTCTCCCTCCACTTTCACGCTCTTTGCCCAACTCATTCTCTCTCTCTCTATCTCCTCCTGTACTTCTCTCTTTCCTTTCTTTCTGTTTCTCTCTCCTCTCTGCTCTCCTCCCACACTGACTCCCCCTTGTCGTTCTTCAGGAGGACTTATCCCTCTCTCCTCTCCTCTCTCCTCTCCTTTCCTCTCTCCTCTCCTCCCTCCTCTCTCATCTCCTCTCTCATCTCCTCTCCTCTCTCCTCTCCTCTCCTCTCTCATCTCCTCTCCTCTCCTCTCTCTTCTCCTCTCCTCCCTCCTCTCTCCTCTCCTCTCCTCTCTCCTCTCCTCTCTCATCTCCTCTCCTCCCTCCTCTCTCCTCTCCTCTCTCCTCTCCTCCCTCCTCTCCTCCCTCCTCTCTCTCTCTCTCTCCTCTCCTCCCTCCTCTCTCCTCCCTTCTCTCTCTCTCTCTCTCTCTCCTCCCTCCTCTCTCCTCTCCTCTCTCCTCTCCTCCTCCACTCCTCTCCTCTCTCCTCTCTCCTCTCCTCCCTCCTCTCTCCTCTCCTCTCCTCTCTCCTCTCTCCTCCTCCACCTCTCCTCCCTCCTTTCTCCTCTCCCTTCTCTCCTCCCTTCTCTCTCCTCTTTCCTCTCTCCTCTCCTCTCCTCTCTCCTCTCTCCTCTCCTCTCTCCTCTCTCCTCTCTTCTCTCCTCTCTCCTCTCTCCTCTCTCCTCTCCTCTCCTCTCCTCTCCTCCCTCCTCTCCTCTCCTCCCTCCTCTCTTCCCTTCTTCCTCCTCTCTCCTTCCTCCCTCCTCTCCTCTCTCCTTCCTCTCTCCTTCCTCTCCTCCCTCTCCTCCCTCCTCTCTCTCCTCTCTCCTCTCCTCTCCTCTCTCCTCTCTCCTCTCCTCTCCTCTCTCCTCTCTCCTCTCCTCTCCTCCCTCCTCTCCTCCCTTCTCTCTCCTCTCTCCTCTCCTCTCCTCTTTCCTCTCTCCTCTCCTCTCTCCTCTCCTCTCTCCTCTCCTCTCTCCTCTCCTCCCTCACTGACTCCTCCTTGTCGTTCTTCAGGAGGACTCATCCCTCGCTCCGGACCCCTCTCTTCCTCTCCTCCCTCAGTCGGAGCAGTTGTGGGTAAGATCCTGGGGCCCGGGGCCGGGGGTTTGGGGCTTTTCGCTCTCGTTTGGCTGAAACAGAAACGACTCTTTGCACGTGTTTTTCTCTCCGTTCTGTCGTGTTTTGCAGATTAAACATGGACTTTCGCCTCCGCTGTAACTCGGCCTGTCACAGGAATTTAAATATCGATTTATCCTTCAGTAAATGAAAGTAAAAGTCTATTTTCATGGGCACAATTTCTTTATGATAGTGGTGATATTTTTGTTGTAACCCGATGCTGTAGAAGGTTTAATAAATCACTTATTTTGTTAATTATTGGTTCGTTTTGCGGCTTTTTCGCTGCAGTTTCTGCTTTTTAACGATACCGTCTGTTTAAATAGGACGTGCAGGGATTACGCTTCCTTTATTTGAATCTTAATCTGTGGCGTACAGTAGTTTCGGTGTTGTCGTTTATCGCAGTTGTTCTGGTGACAGGCCGAGCTGTGACCGCACGGCTGAACTCTAACCTCCCCTAACACAGGACGGCCGCACGCCTCTCGTCTTCGCTCATTTTGTTTCTGATTCTTTTGACAAATATTAAATGGAGTTGATTTATTCAGCGCTTTTTTTGCACTCTCAAATACCCCTTTTCCTCCAGGCTCGTGCTGGGGCCGGACCTGCGTTTTTCCACTTAAAAACAACGGACCTCAATCAGTACTTTTGTACTGACCTTGCAAAAAATCCTCCTCCTTGAAACTGGAAAAATCCACTTGTTTTAAGTTCAGATGCTCCTGAAACAAGTGAAATGATCGGCCAGAGCAGGAAGCGAAAAACTCCGCAAAACGAGTGGCGATAAACGACCTGAGGCTGTGGAAAAGTCTTTTTATATAAAATATGAACCAAAAGCAAATGACTAAAGACTGAAACAGACTTTTCCTCACCCTCAGGTCGTTTCTCTTCACTAGTTTTGTGGAGTTTGTCGCCGTCAACTGAGCGGAAATGACGTCCTATATTTACTGCAGAAATAATAATGAATAATTTTAGAAATAAACTCACACAAATGAACATTTTCTATAATTTTCTGCCTGTTTTGAGGCTGTTTCACATTCTGAGGTTCTGGACGACGTCACTGGCCGAAAATAAAACTGCAAATATCTGAAGAACCAGAATCGCACAAACAAAACTTTTTGCAGCACAAACGATTGACTCCATTTTGGACGTTTTCGAGCATTTTGAAGCTTCCTGGGGACCGGTTGACCCCAATTTGACCTGTAAAAGAATCGTTCATTTCTCCAAAACTAAAGCAGCACAAACGAAACTTTTTGCAGCTAAAACGAAGCGCAAACGGCTGACGCGGTTTTTGTGCAGGTTTGCGTTTGTTCCACCGAAAAAACCCCAACGGCGCTTGCAGCTTCGGCCTGGCTCTGTCCTTGGTCCTGCTCTGCACTAACCCCACTCTCCGTGCACTGCCCTTCCCCTGCACCTTTGCCTCTCCTCTTTTCACCCGTTCACCTTTTCCTCTCTCCTCTCCCTCCATCTTCTGTCCGTCCTCAGGAGCCTGTCTTCTCCGCCACTTTCTCTCCCACTGTTCCGCTCGTCCAGAAGGAGCAGGTAAGGGCATCCCAGCGCGGGCCCGAGCGACTAACATGTCTGCCTTTGTGGTTATTTTTATCGACTTTCTGCACGTTCTTATTTAACACGCGACGGAAAAGGACACGCTCCATTCAAAAGCAGGTGCGGGAAGTCGGGCGACCAGAGTTTGGATGGTTCGTATACATAAAAACTGTGAAAAGAGCGAGTAAGATTTCGGATTTCTAACGACAAATGAAAATTTCCGCTCCTCTTTACTCTTGGCGGGGATCAGATTCGTCAAAAACTGTGATAGTCCCGTTTTAGACCTGAAGTAGTCCTGGTTTAGTCTTATAGTGTCCTGGTTTAGCTCAAATTGGTCAAAAATAGGGACATTTCGTGTATAAAACTGGGACAAATCGCTGCTTTTCGTTAAATCTGCTGGGACAGGGGACAAACAGGACGTCTGGTCACCCCAACAGGAAGAGGTGAAAAGCCCGAAACGTCTTATTTTGTCTCCGTGCTTAACAATGAACTCCTACGTCAGATACTTTAAGCTCTGTGGGGTATTAGCAGCTAACACATCACCACTTTAGATCCTCGCGTTACCTTTTATTGCTCTGAAAATGCTTGAATGAGGAGAAAATTTGAGACGTAAGACTCCAGATGGGTTTTTTTTAATCTCGAAACTATGGCTAATGAAAATTTTTATTTTATTTTTAAAGTATCGACACATTAAAACAGTTCTGTAGGTTTTACTCTTCATTTTTGGTTGTTTGTTTTGTATTTAAAGGTCTAATAAAAGTGCAAATCCACCTGCAGCACATTCAGGTCAACTTAAACAGAATTATGAGTGTTCAGCATTCTCTTTTCCTCCTCTCTTTCTTCTCTCTCTCTCTCCCTGACTCTCCTGGGCTCTTCTCCTTTCTTCTCTCCCTCTCTTGCCCCTCCTCCCTCTGTCTGTCTCTTTCTCTCCTCCTCTCTCTCTCTCTCGCTCTCCTCGTCTCTCCTCTTTTCCCTCTCCCTCGCCTCCTATCGCTCTCTTCTGGATTTCCCCCCTCCTCTCTTCTCCTCTCTCTCTTTCCCTTTCTCCTCTTTTCTCCGTCTCCCTCTGTCTCACTCCCTCCTCCACTCTCTTTCTCTCTCCTGACTCTCCCTCTCCCCTGGGCTCTCCTCCTTTCTCTCTCTCTCTCTCTCTCTCTCTTTCTCTCTCGCTTTCTCCCACTCCCTATCTCTCTCCTGGGCTCTCCTCCTTTCTCTCTCTCTCTCTCTCTCTTTTTCTCTCTCTTTCTCCCGCTCCCTATCTCTCTCCTGGGCTCTCCTCCTTTCTCTATCGCTCCCTCTGTCTTTCCTGGACTCTCCTCTTTTCCCCCTCTCTCTAGTTCTCCTTTACTCTCCTTCTTTCTCTCTTTCTCCTTCTCTTTCTCCCATCTAGCTCTCCTCCTTTTTCTCCCTCTCTCCTTCTCTCTCCCTCTCTCTCTCTCTCTCTCTCTCCTCCTTCTCGCTCTCCTCCTCCTCTCTCTCTCCTCCTTCTCGCTCTCCTCCTCCTCTCCTCCTCTCTCCTCTTCCTCTCTCTCTCCTCCTTCTCGCTCTCCTCCTCCTCTCATTCCTCTTTCCTCTCATTCCTCTTTCCTCTTCCTCTCTCTCCTCCTTCTCGCTCTCTGCCTCTCTCTCTCTTCTCTTTCTCCTCCGCTCTCTCTCCTCTTCTTCCTCTCACTCTCCTCTCTCTCCTCCTCTCCCTCCTCCTCTCTCCTCTCTCCTCCTCTCTCTCCTCCTCTCTCTCTCCTCCTCTCACTCTCCTCTCTCTCCTCCTCTCTCTTCTTCTCTGTCCTTCTCTCTCCTCCTCTCTCTCTCTCTCTCCTCCTCTCTCCTCCTCTCTCTCTCCTCCTCTCTCTCCTCCTCTCACTCTCCTCTCTCTCTTTCCCTCTCTCCTCCTCTCTCTCCTCCTCTCTCTTTTCTCACTCTCCTCCTCTCCCTCCTCCTCTCTCCTCTCTCTCCTCCTCTCTCCTCCTCTCTCTCTCCTCCTCTCACTCTCCTCTCTCTCTCCTCCTCTCTCCTTCTCTCTCCCTCCTTCAGTGTAGTTTCAGAGTTTAGTCTCACCCTCTGCTCCGGTTCCCTCTCTCCTCCTCCTCTTTATCGTGTCTTTCTCTCTGCTCCGTTTCACGTTTGCTGCTGGGTCACTGCTCTGTGGACCTGGACCTCACTCCACATTAGACCAGTGACCGGAGACGTCGACAGGAACTCATTTTATTATTAATTCAAGAAGCAAAAGTCTCTTATTTTCATATGCAAACGTTTCTAAATCTGTATGTAAATAATCTAAATCTCACTTACCGCTTTTTCAGTCATTTTTAACACAAAAGTCTGAGGGTAACTTTGTGTTTACGGTTTGGAGACTCGAAACTCAACTAACGTATGATTCATGAACAAACCAGGACTAAACCAGGACTAAAACAGGGTTTAACCAGGATTAAACCAAGACTGAACAAGGGCTAAAGCAGGACTAAACCAGGACTGAATCAGGACTAAACCAGGACTAAACCAGGACTAAACCAGGACTAAACCAGGACTAAACCAGGACTAAACCAGGACTAAACGAGGGTTTAACCAGGAATAAACCAGGATTAAACTAGGACTGAACTAGGACTAAGGCAGGACTAAAACAGGGTTTAACCAGGACTGAACCAGGATTAAACCAGGACTGAACCAGGACTAAACCAGGACTAAACCGGGAGTAAACTAGGACTGAACCAGAACTAAATCAGGACTAAAAGCGGGTTTAATAAGGAATAAACCAGGATTAAACTAGGATTGAATCAGGACTAAAGCAGGACTGAACCAGGGTTAAACCAGGACTGAATCTGGACTAAAGCAGGACTAAACCAGCCTTAAACCAGGACTGAACCAGGATTAATCCAGGACTAAAGCAGGACTAAACCGGAACTAAACTGGGATTGAACCGGGACTAAACCAGAACTAAACTAGGACTAAACATCCTGAACAAGAACTAAACCAGAACTAAAAACCAGAACCAAACCGACATTGATGATGATACTGATGTATGTTTTTTAGAAGAGATTTGGGGTTAAAAGTTTGAGAAAAAAACTAAATAATATTTAAAAAATACAGTCGAGATGATCAGCTTTACAAATATTGTTTAGATTAAATTTTTTTGTATGTTTTTGGGGTTTGTTTTTGTGCAGAAAACAGGGGAGGAGATCGAAGCTCAGATGACGATCGAGGAGAGAAAACAGCTGATCTCAACTCGAGAAGACGCCTGGAAAAGCAAAGGACGAGGAGCAGCCAACGACTCGTCCCAGTACACGGTGGCTGCTCGCATGGTCAAGAAAGGTCAGTGTGAAACGGAAACACCAGTGTGAAACGGAAAGGTCAGTGTGAAACGGAAAGGTCAGTGTGAAACAGAAACACCAGTGTGAAATGGAAAGGTCAGTGTGAAACAGAAAGTGTGAAACGGAAACACCAGTGTGAAACGGAAAGGTCAGTGTGAAACGGAAAGGTCAGTGTGAAACGGAAACACCAGTGTGAAAAAGAAAGGTCAGTGTGAAACAGAAACATCAGTGTGAAACAGAAACATCAGTGTGAAACAGAAACATCAGTGTGAAACGGAAACACCAGTGTGAAACGGAAAGGTCAGTGTGAAACAGAAACACCAGTGTGAAATGGAAACGTCAGTGTGAAACAGAAACATCAGTGTGAAACAGAAACATCAGTGTGAAACGGAAACACCAGTGTGAAACAGAAACAGTGTGAAACAGAAACGTCAGTGTGAAACGGAAACACCAGTGTGAAACAGAAACAGTGTGAAACGGAAACACCAGTGTGAAACGGAAACACCAGTGTGAAACGGAAAGGTCAGTGTGAAACAGAAACACCAGTGTGAAATGGAAACGTCAGTGTGAAACAGAAACATCAGTGTGAAACGGAAACACCAGTGTGAAACGGACACATGTGAGAAGAAGAAGAAACGATGTACTGATAAAACTAAGAATCACATTTCACAACATGTAGAACTCTGAACCAGTGATTCTCAACCAGTGTTGGACATGTTATAGTTTTACTAGTTACTTCTCCCAAAAAGCAACTGAGTTACTCCACTATAAAAGTAACTAGTTACCAGGGAAAGTAACTATTGCAGGTTTTTTTTGTTTTTGTTTTTTATGGTGCACTCACACTAGGACTTTAGAACTGTGCTGTGCTCAAAGTCGATTTCCAAACTCTCACCTGCACAACCGAACCAGGCCACAGCTCAGTGACGTCATCACACAGAGCTGTTTGTTTACATGTGGCAGCAGAGCTCACGCTTTAGCAGAGAAAATAAGTCCAGCGGCATGAAATACTGTATACAGTGGTCCATCGTTTATCGTGGGGGGTTACGTTCTAAAAATAACCCGCAATAGGTGAAATCCGCGAAGTAGTCAGCTTTATTTTTTACATTATATATATATGCGTTTTACTGTAAAACCCCTCTGTGATATGAGCGGGGAGCGGGGACGGGGATCGCTCTGCGCAAATCGGCCGCGATCTAAAGTGAGGAGCACGGGGGGTGAAAAACATAGTTATGGGGAGTTGTTGGCGCTGTTTTTTATTCTTATAAACAGACACACCACCTCAGATGCAGTACGCAGAAAACAATGCAGGGTTCTCCCTTAGCCAATCAGAACGCAGAAAACAATGCAGGGTTCTCCCTTAGCCAATCAGAACGCAGAAAACAATGCGTGTTCATACACTGTAAAAAACAAAAACAAAAACTGCACTACCAAAAATCCGTGAAGCCGCGAAAGGTGAACCGCGTTATAACGAGGGACGACTGTATATTAAATAGTGAGACCGATGAGTCCTTCTCTGTGAGTTTATGGATATTAAAATAGTGCGAAGTGAGGACAGACGGAGACGAGGCTGCAAAACTTCTGTCTCTGTCACGGTCCTTAATGAAGGTGAGTGTGGATTCACTGTGTGTCTTAGAGCACAGTTTATTCACTGTTTTTATCATATGCGTGACATCAGCGCTCACACACAGATCTTATAGTAAAATTGTGTTTCTTCGCGTACATGAGCTCCGTGCTGTGCTTTGGCTTTGGCCCACCTCCTCCAGTCAGGTCAAAGTCCCAACCCGTGCCGTCCCTGGACACAGTTCATTTGTGCTCACACTGGACAAACGTACCGCACTTTAGGGACGATCCAGACTTGGGCGCGGTGTTAAAGTCCTAGAGTGAGTGCAGCCTCTCTCTACCTTAACCAAAAAATAAGTGCAGTTTTAAATGGTTAAAAGCTCTGAAAAGTCAATGTTGCATAATAGATCTGCTTTAACGACACATATAAGTGTATTCGTTATTGTTTTTAGTATTTGTACTAATAAACTGTATTGTTTTGTGTGCTCAGGTCTGGCCGCCTCCTCCTCCGTCATCAGCCCCATTCTGTCTCCTGTTTCCACCAAACTCAAGAGCAGCAGCAGCGTCACGAAGCCTCAAGAAGGTACCAAGAACTCCACACTTTTCACTAGTGTTATTCTACATTCTCTACAGTTTTTAACCTTTATTTTGTGTTTATTATTTGCAGAGATTGAGGCCAGACCCGACATGGAATCAGACAAGAAACTGGACAAGCTGGAGAGTTTCTTAGGCAAAATTAACAACAAAGGTACAACTTATATATGATTCTAAAGGGAACAATTACATTTTTTCTGTGAACAACAAATTATCCTGTGTTCAGAGGGTCTTATTGAGCTCAGAAATGTCTTATTATCATCTGTTAAAGGCAATACAAGCACAAGTAACACCATATAGGAAAATTAGACGAGAGAGAATATCAAATAAAATACAATACCAGTAAATCCTGTCTAGCGAGTATTAAATGTGTATTTGAGCTCTAATTTTGTTCATGTTGTGTTGTTTTTGTCCAGTGGCCGGTCTACAGGAAACCACTCTCACCGTGACTGAAAAGGCCGTGAAGGAGGTCATGAAACTGGACGACGAAGTTTTCTCCAAATTCTACAAACACGTGGCCGAATTTCCCCGGATCCCGTCAAGAATCGAAATCAGCGACGATTTTGACTCCATCTTCGGCTGTCAAGGCCCGAAGTGAGATTTTAGAGAGAATTACCGCACGAAACTGAACGTCTTGGCACCCTACATACTTGATAATAACTACACTTTTATGTTGGGAGTCCGTCATCTGCTGGTTTCTATGGATACGTCATTACTCTGACATTAAACATCTCTACTTTACATTTATTCAGTTACAGGTGGTTTTATAGCTCAAAAATACCAAGAAAAACAGACATTCTGACCACAGATCTGACCCGTAACTTGGTCTGGTTTGGTTTCCATGAAGATAGAAAGGTTTAATGCCGTACTGTGAGACATTCCAGACAAAGTAATAACAACTTCCATGGAGAAAAGCATCTGACCAAAAAACGTTACGCAATACACCTTTAATCAGCCTTCGTAAAGCTAATAATGAGGAAAAAATAAGCGTATAGTTTATTAAGAATGATTAGCCACTCCTTAATTAAAGGGTTATGGTTTAGTTTGACAAATGGCAGATCGACGTGTGAATTAAGGTAGAAACTTTACCAATCTGGAAAAGCTCTCAGACTCCAGAACACGGCACGAAATCAAACTTTAGTTAAATCCAAAAGCGCAGACGTTAAAGCGCTTCTTCTGCACAAAATAGACTATTCACGCTTACGTCACAAACCAGGAGGACGTTTGGAAACATGACGATGACGACTTCCGGTGGGCAAAATGAGAAAAATGTCCCAGTTTTCTTCCTCTCCGTGTCATCGTAGCGTTTTTACTTCAGTGGGTTTGATCACAGTGTCGGGAACTACACCGGAAGTCGTCATCGCAGGTTTCCAAACATCCTCCTGGTTTGTGACGTAAGCGTGAATAGAGCCTGTTGGAGGACAGATGACGGGTTTACCGGATTTCAGAAAGGAAAAAATAAAACTGCGCTGTTATTTTATGTTTTATGTTAAGTTCATTGGATAGAATTTGGGGTGTGGGCGCTGGGCCTGCGTGTGGGACACTATAAAGACGCTAAATGGGGCGGTAAAGATCGCTTTACGCAGGAAACACTTAGGGTTCGTGCTGGTCCGTCCTGTACCGGCCTATGGAAACAAGGTTTACACGACTGTGTTAAAAATAAACGGGATTCGCGCTTACGTCACAAAACAGGAAGACGTTTGGAAACATGTGAAGACGACTTCCTTTGGGTTCTGTTTGCGGTCGTAAGTCTGGCAAAATGTAGGAAAAATGAGAAAATATTCCAGTTTTCTTCATCTCCATGTCGCTGTAGCGTTCCGTTATGTTCGGCTCATCCACAATTCCAACCGTACCTCAGTTTTCGTCATTTTCCCGCTGACACACGACTCCGAGCGCTTTGGGTACATGCGATTAGAAGAGACGATTCCAAACAGCACATACGTCTGCAGGCTTCATTTCACCAACGATCACATTTACTTCAGTGGGTTTGATCACAGTGTCGGGAACTACACCGGAAGTCGTCATCGCAGGTTTCCAAACGTCCTCCTGGTTTGTGACGTCAGCGTGAACAGAGCCTATAGTCTGTATTTCTGCTAAAATAGGCGGAGGTGCACCAGCCACGTTTGTTTGGGTTTGTTTCGGCACTTCTGTGATTGGTTTTTGGTTTAGTGGTCGGGGATCGCAACAGCAGGAGCCGAGTCAGATGGATTCTCGTGAGTTTGTCAACGGAGAATTCATCTTGCTGGCCAGGTTGGTTAGGGTTAGGAGTCAGGGTAGTTAGGTTAGGATAGTAGTTTCCAAGCCTGAGTCCTTCTTTTTCATTTGTTAATCATGAATAAAATCTTTGTTTTTGCTTTATTCCAACTTCATCTACACCGGGGTCTCCAACCTGTAGCTCAAGGTCCAAATAGCTCGTCAAGGGATTTCTGAATTATACATATCTTGATGAATGACTCAAATTGGAGGAACTACTATTGGAAATGTGTAATTTTGATGCCTAATTTTTTTACTAAATGGACAAAGGTTAATGTTTTATAGGTGTTTAACTGTTCCCCACACCCTATGTCTCGCTCAGCTTCTTGTGATCGCTAAAATGAGTCGCTCTTTTGCATTTTCTTTCTGTAACGTTAGCTCACCGGGAGAAAAAAAAAACCTGGAGTCCCCTGATCTAAACCGTAAACTCTAATCCCGTTTCAGGCTGGCGTCGTCCATGGTGCAGCACAGACGCGCCGTCCGCCCCTCCAGGAACGTCCAGGCGTCCAAGAACCCGCTGAAGAAGCTGGCGTCCAGAGAAGACATCCGGCTGGAGTACACGGAGCAGCGGCTGAACGTGGGGCAGCTTGAGAGCAAGAGGATCAAGGCCGAGAAGAGTCAGTACCACACACACAAAAACACAAAAACACAAAGGAAAAAAATCAAGTAGAACTTAAAGGTGCACGGAGGGTTCTTCACATGCTTTTTTTTTCTCCATTAGGGCGTTATTGCTTTGTCTGGAATGTTCCACAGTACGGCATTAAACCTTTCTATCTTCACAGAAACCAAACCAGACCAAGTTACAGGTCAGATCTGTGGAGAGGCGACCCCGCTCACAGTCAGAATGCCTGTTTTTCTATGCGTTTTTGAGCTATAAAACCACCAAATATCGCATTATAAATGCAAAATAATTTCAACAGCGTTAATTTTTTTAACAGCATTTTAACAGCAACATAGTTTTTCCATGAGCTGTGGCCACTGCTGTAACGTTAGAAAACCTACGAGGGTCCGGCTGTAAACAGGAAGGAAAACAATTTGTACGAAACAGAGAAGCCCGTGTGTGCGCTGATGTTATTCATACGAGGAAAACACGAAATAAAGTCGCTCCAAAACGTACGGCGAGACAGAGGTTTTACTCTCTCCTCCTGTTCTCACTGCTCTGAGCTTTTGTTATCGCCATAAACTCCTCGAGGAGCATTTTTTTATTATAGTTCTGTGGTTGGGGCAGATGGGGCGAAAAAACACGGTCGTGAAGCTGCAATAAAAAAAAACATTTGCACAAAGCCTATTCACTTTCCCATGTGGATAAGAGGCTTAAAATGATGATTCAAGGGACAAAAATGTGCGATTAATTTTGCCGTCAATCACAAGTTAACTATGGCATTCATGAGATTAATCGCGATTAAATATTTTAATTGACTGATAGCACCGGAATAAATGTGAGGTAGAGCCGTTTAACCTCCTGAGACCCGAGCTTTTGTCTGGTGTCCATTTTTCATTACAACTTGCTAATTGTGATAAGTAGGACCTACTAAGTAAGTCTTCTGTATGACACCATTGGTTAAAAAATGTAAAAGCATTAAAATATATAAATAAATTACAAAAAAAAAAAAAAAACAGCAATTAGCTGTTTATTTCAAGCCCTAAACCTGCCAAATGTGACGTAGGTCGACCGTGAGCGGGTTGGGGTTCAGTGAGTGAGGTTAAAAACACACAAAAAGGCCTGAAAATGTGGTCCACAGTTTTAATTTTTTCTGGTTTTCAATCGTTACAAAAAAAGTAGAGGTGCAAAAAGTGGAGACAGGCAGCAGTTTCCCTATAGCAGCAGAAACGTCCAGCAATTTATAACTGTAAACTCATCTAAATATTCCCAAGTTTACCTAACAACATGTACAATCAATAATATAACATAGTCCCAATGTCTTCAAACGAGGACATGACATTTACTGATGCTCTCGTCTGCTGTGGTCAATAAAATGTGTCAAATTTTAATGCCAAATGAAGATACATGAAGATACATGAAGAGACATTATTGTACATAAATACATTGGTTTTATTCATAAATTTTGCATCTAAACTTTACCATGCAGTTTTTTTTTTTTACTTTCGGGAGCTGCTGTAGAGGTTTTTAGTTGATTACAGGTGAAAGTTTAAAATAATTGAAAATCATGGTGCTAAGAGGCAAAAATGTAATGTCCTCGTATGAGGCCACAGGGTCTCAGGAGGTTAATGCCATACTGTGGAACATTCCAGGCAGAGCGAGGACATATCCATGGAAACAAGCAGGTGACGGACCCTCCAACCCAAAAGTTACACAGTGCACCTCGTCAGAAACCCCAATAATTCGATCTGATGTTTGGTGTGTGTGAGAAATCTGATCTGCATCTGGAGAAGTGTCAGTGAATCATTGGGTTTTTAGAGGTTTTTAGAACAAAGTGCAATGAATTTTAAAATAACTTTCAATCTTTAACGTTTTCTGTTTCATTTTATGCCTGCACGACATAACTTTGCCCTTTTCTGCTCAATCGTGTTGAGCAGAGCCAAAATCTGCACATGTTTAACTGTTTACATGGCTTTAAAAAAAATCCAGAAACGATTTTGGGTGGGTTTTTTTTCACATTTAACAGTCAAAACTTAAAAGCTGTGGCAGAAAGTCAATCTGAGTTGGATAATGTGTACTGTTTTTGTTTCCTTGTGCAAGACGTTTCACCCGCCTTACATTTCAGTGTCCGTATACGCCGTTGTATGATCGAGAGTGTATTTGTGCATTTACCTCCTGTAGGTTCATTCCCAAACATAAATAAAACAGATAAATTGAATAGTTTTTGTTGTGTTCCAGCGTCTAAGAGCTCTGAGTACTCGGAGGCGGCTCTGGCCGGACTCGCCTCCAAAGAAAACTTCAGCAGCGTGAGTCTGAGGAGCGTGACGGCCTCAGAACAAACCAGCAACAACAGCGCTCTGCCCTACAAGAACACCATGCTCATGCTCGTCAAAGGTGCGCGCCGTCCTCTCCGTGCGTTATGGATCTGTTACACACGTTTTACAGCACTTCTCCCGTCTGCCTGCAGGGCGGCGCCACGTTCAGACCAGACTGGTGGAGCCCAGAGCCTCGTCTCTGAACAGCGGAGACTGTTTCCTGCTGGTCACTCCTGAGCACTGCTTCGTTTGGATCGGAGAGTTTTCCAACGTCATCGAGAGAGCCAAGGTCAGACACTCACACCGGGGTTTGTATTTGTGTGAATGAAGGGCCCCGTCTTCCAAATCCACTTTTCCACTTTGGAGGGGTCTGGATTTGGAGGTTTTACTGCACTTTTTAAGATAATTCTTCACAGCAGTGGCTCCCAGAGTGAGCGTGGGGCCTCTGGTGAGCGGCAATAGTTCTGCACTAAATACAAAAACACATAAAAGGACATTTGCCACGTTTACATGAGAGCAGAATAAAAATAAAAATGTATTAAAAAGACCATGTAAACACTTAATTACTAATAAAAATGATTATTCGGAATTCAACTTAATTCTGAAGTCAGTGGGTTTATTCTGATTTTAAACCTGAGTTAATTTTTTCCTGGATCATGTAAACGTTTCTTCTTCTAAATAATCCCGGTGGTTGGTGCTCGTTGGCTCGTCCTTCTGATCCGGCTCCTCCAGTCATCTGGACTTTCCTCCACGTCTCTTTGGATTTGTGAGCGGGATGTGGGAGTGGGCTGAGGTGTGGCAGCCTCAGACTCAGTTTGTCTTCTTCCTCCTTCTCCCACACTCTTCCCTTCTCCTCCTCAGCTCACAGACGTAAAGCGTGAGGACAGAATTCTCCAGCCGCTGCTTCATTATCATCGGAACGGCCGCGGAAAAACGTTTGGATCGTGTTTGTGTCGGCGGCGAAACGACAAACGGAGATGACAGAAAAGCCGGGAGCAGCTGAAGTGTGGGTTTTCTTCCCAAAGACGGAATTACGTTTGTGTCGCTGTCCAATCAGCACCTTCCCCACCCCCAGACGCTGAGAGGAATTAAATAAAGACGATTTAACGTGTTTTCCATGGAAACCTCAATTCAGAATTATTATTTCTATGTAAAGTCCAAGGAGAATATTTTAATTACAAACTATTTCCTTCAGAACATGTAATTCAGAATTAAAAAACATCATGTAAACGTGGCCTATGTATTAGTTTGAAATGAATGTCTATGCAGTTATTTTATATCACGTATATGATCGTTATTTATAATTATCACTGTGAAAGTAATCCTCAGTTATTATTCTCAGGTTCTTTTTGTTTCTTGTTTACAGCGTGTTTACCAAGTGGACTATTTTACTTTTGAGTTTTGGTGTCATCCTTTTACCAACAAAATGGTCCTCTCTATTTCAAAAACTACAGGAGTATTAGTCTTTTTGCACCTCCTGATATCACAAACTAAACTGCAGTAAAATATTACGTGAATCTCATAGAAATGCTCAGTGCTTTTCTTCCTCTCACTCCTCCACAAACCCATCTGCTCCGCTCCAGAAGAACAGAACTCACACACAAAACTCGAGGAATTAACAGAGAAAATGAATATTTTACACCTTTTTGTTATTTTGTTCGTTATATCACAGCGAACAACATCCTGTTCACCAAAACCCAGATTATGTATCCAGACACCACATACCCAGAGTAGAAAATACGTTAATGTTGTTGTCAAGACCCCACTAATCAAGACCAAGACCTGTCCGAGACCACAGGATCCCGAGACTAGGACAAGACCGAGACCTCTGAGGGTCGAGACCGAGACAAGACCGAGACCTCTGAGGGTCGAGACCGAGACAAGACCGAGACCTCTGAGGGTCCAGACCGAGACAAGACCGAGACCTCTGAGGGTCGAGACCGAGACAAGACCGAGACCTCTGAGGGTCCAGACCGAGACAAGACCGAGACCTCTGAGGGTCCAGACCGAGACAAGACCGAGACCTCTGAGGGTCCAGACCGAGACAAGACCGAGACCTCTGAGGGTCGAGACCGAGGCAAGACCGAGACCTCTGAGGGTCGAGACCGAGACAAGACCGAGACAAGACCGAGACCTCTGAGGGTCGAGACCGAGACAAGACCGAGACCTCTGAGGGTCGAGGCCAAGACAAGACCGAGACCTCTGAGGGTCCAGACCGAGACAAGACCGAGACCTCTGAGGGTCCAGACCGAGACAAGACCGAGACCTCTGAGGGTCCAGACCGAGACAAGACCAAGACCTCTGAGGGTCGAGGCCAAGACAAGACCGAGACCTCTGAGGGTCGAGACCGAGACAAGACCGAGACCTCTGAGGGTCCAGACCGAGACAAGACCGAGACCTCTGAGGGTCCAGACCGAGACAAGACCGAGACCTCTGAGGGTCCAGACCGAGACAAGACCGAGACAAGACCGAGACCTCTGAAGGTCAAGACCGAGACAAGACCGAGACCTCTGAAGGTCGAGGCCAAGACAAGACCGAGACCTCTGAGGGTCGAGACCGAGACAAGACCGAGACCTCTGAGGGTCGAGGCCAAGACAAGACCGAGACCTCTGAGGGTCCAGACCGAGACAAGACCGAGACCTCTGAGGGTCCAGACCGAGACAAGACCGAGACCTCTGAGGGTCCAGACCGAGACAAGACCGAGACCACAGTCCATTGAGACCAACTTGAGACCATCTTTGTAATTTTTCACATTTATTTGTATTTTACAGTTATTTTGGCACATTTATATCAAAGTTTTTATAAATCTGTCTTCATTTTATCACTTGCCGAATGTCTGACCTCGAGACTGAGACAAAACAGAGTCCAAACGAGGTCGAGTCCAAGACAAGATCAAGTCAGCTTCAACACCAAGACAAGACCGAGTCCAAACACTTTCAAGACCGAGACAAGACCGAGTCCAAGTGCCTTTAAGACCGAGACAAGACCGAGTCCAAACGCTTTCAAGACCGAGACAAGACTGAGTCCAAACACTTTCAAGTCTGAGACAAGACAGAGTCCAAACTTCTTGAAGACCGAGACAAGACCGAGTCCAAGTGCCTTCAAGACCGAGACAAGACCGAGTCCAAACGCTTTCAAGACCGAGACAAGACCAAGTCCAAACGCTTTCAACACTGAGACTAGACCGAATCCAAATGCCTTCAACACCGAGACAAGACCGAGTCCAAACACTTTCAAGTCTGAGGCAAGACAGAGTCCAAACTTCTTGAAGACCGAGACAAGACCGAGACCAAGTGCCTTCAAGACCGAGACAAGACCGAGTCCAAACACTTTCAAGACCGAGACAAGACAGAGACCAAACACATTCAAGACTGAGACAAGACCGAGTCCAAACTTCTTGAAGACCGAGACAAGACCGAGTCCAAGTGCCTTCAAGACCGAGACAAGACCGAGTCCAAACGCTTTCAAGACCGAGACAAGACCAAGTCCAAACGCTTTCAACACTGAGACAAGACCGAGTCCAAACACTTTCAAGACTGAGACAAGACCGAGACCAAACACCTTCTAGACTGAAACAAGACCAAGACTGTAAAAAAACGGTCTCGAGGCCAGTCTCGAAACCAAGACCGGTCTCGAGTACTACGACTGAGCAGTTATTTCGAGTATCTGGAAAACCTAATACAAAATTCAGGTTAATTTATTGCCTGAGGCGTAGGCAGGACTGGAGGGACTCAAACTTATTCTGTTGTTGTACCTCTGGGCAGGACACTTATCGGTTGCTGGTTGAGAAAAGAGGACCACATCTGATTTAAAAAAGAAAGCGTTTTATTCTTTATCGTTTTTGTGCTTTAATAGTTCTAAAACCGTCTAAACCGTCCTGTTTCCTGTAGGCGATGGACCTGGCCTCGTACATCCAGTCCCACAAGGACCTGGGCTGCAGAGCGACCCAGGTCCAGTGCCTCGAGGAGGGGATAAACTCTCCGGAGTCGCAGCTGTTCTGGAGCCTCCTCGGGGGACAGGGCGCCTACCAGGGTAAGACTGAACTGGAGCTCGCAGCAGTCACCGATCGGTATCGATAGGAGCCGGTTTGCCGTTTTCTCAAGAGTTTAAAACAGTCTGTGCCACCTGGTGATGTCATGAGGTGCCGCCCTCAGTCTCCGGGAAGTCCAGACGTCTTCACTTGATCATTTTAGCACTCGAATTATCACTGTTGATGTTTTCAGACTTATTTAATCTGTCACTTTGTTTTTTTTGAATCTAGTGCTCATAATAATAATAATAATAATAATAATAATAATAATAATAATAATAATAATAATAATAATAATAATAATAATAATTTAAAGTTATTAATGAAATACTAATGCAAAGATGTCAGAACAGTATTTTAAAAGCCGTTAATATATAATATATTTTTTCTGACTTTCTTGTTCTCATCCTTTCTCTCTTTCTCTCTGTCTCTCCATCCCTTTCTTCCTCCTCTCTTTCTCTCCTTGCATTTACCCCTCTCTTCCTCGTTCTGTTCTTCTCTCTTTCTCTCTCCCTCTCCCTGCCTCTCCATTCCTCTCTTCCTCCATTTTACTCCACTCTCTCTCTCTGCCTCTCTTCTTCTTTCCTCCTCCTCTTTCCCTTTCCCTGTCTGTCCATCCCTCTCTTCCTCCTTTCTTTCTCCTCCTCTCTCTTCTCTCTCTCTCTCTCTCGCTGCCTCTCCTTCTCTCCCCCCTCTCCCCTCCTCCTCCCTCTCTCCCTCCCTCGCCATACCTCTCTTCTTGCTTCTTTCCTTCTCCTCTCGCTCCCCCTTTCTCTGCATCCCTCTCTTCCTCCTCCCTCTCTCTGACTCCATCCCTCTCTCTTCCTCTCTCTCCTTGCCTCTCTTCCTCCTCTCCATCCCTCTCCTCCTCCACCTCTCCTCCCTCTCTCTCTCTTCCTGCCTCTAACCCTCTCTTCCTCCTCCTCCCCTCCTCCTCTCCTCCTCCTCTCCTCCTCTCCTCCTCCTCTCCATCCCTCTCCTCCCCCACCTCTCCTCCCTCTCTCTCTCTCCCTGCCTCTAACCCTCTCTTCCTCCTCCTCTCCTCCTCCTCCTCCTCATCTCTTCCTCCTCCTCTTCTCCTCCTCCTCCTCCTCCTCCTCCTCTCCTCCTCTGCTCCTCCTCCTCTCCTGCTCCTCCTCCTCTCCTTCTCCTCCTCCTCCTCTCCTTTTCCTCCTCCTCCTCCTCCTCCTCCTCCTCCTCTCCTTCTCCTCCTCCTCCTCTCCTCTCCTCTCCTCTCCTCTCGTCCTCCTCCTCTCCCTCTCCTCTCCTCCTCCTCTCCTCCTCCTCCTCTCCTCTCTTCCTCTCCTCCTCTCCTCCTCTCCTCCTCTCCTCCCTCTCTCCTCAGCGTCAGGTCCCCCGGAGGAGGACGAACACTTTGAGTCGAACATCGTGGAGACAAACTGCATCTTCAGACTGGAGCAGGACAAACTGGTGCCTGAGGACGAGCAGTGGGGCAAAGTGCCACAGTGCTCCCTGCTGGCCACTAAAGAGGTCTGCACTTCACTACACACACACACGCACGCACACAGGGTTAAATTAAAGCTGCATTGTGTAACTTTTCGGCTGGAGGCTCCGTCAAATGTTCTTCTCCACCCACAGTACGGCTCCCCCCCACTGAAGTGTTTTAAGTCCCGTCTTAAGACCCACTTTTACTCTCCAGATTCTTAACACCGCGGGAGTTCTGTGGTCCCCTGTGTCATTTATTCATTTTTATTTCATTTTATTATTTGATTTGAATAATTTTTTTTATTATTTTTTGCATTTCAGCACTTTTTATTTATTGTTTTTATTTATGGTTCACTGTCTTTTATTGTATTAATTTGTCTGTGCGGCACTTTGGAAACTGTCACGTTTATAAAATTTGCTGTAGAAATAAAGGGGATTGGATTAAGCCTTTCTATGCTCATGGAGTTACAGGTCAGATCTGTGGAGGGGCGACCCCGCTCACAGTCAGTACGCCTGTTTTTATAGGTATTTTTGTGCACTTTTGTCTCATGAATATTCACAAATGCACAGAGGGTGATCTACAAATAGGCGCTGATTTGTACGTGTGTTTTTTATCCACAAATCCAAATGTAATATTTATAACTTATGCTTTGGTCTTTACAAATACATGTGTGTTTGTAAATTTATCTTTTTTCGTTTGCAAAAAAAACCCCAAAATATTTTGTTAGAATAACTGCATAGTTGCGTAGTTGGAAAACAAGAAAAACAAATTTTTTATCAAGCACATTGGTATTTTTTTATATTATTGATATTGTAACAGAAAGTTTAACCAGATGTGTGAACAAGTTTCCAAAAAAAGAAAGACACAAGCAGTGGTACACAAGAGAGTAAAGTTCGGCAGAAATCACAGTTTGGCCAAAAAAAAAATGACTTAGGCAATTATGCTATTAGGCTGTCGATTTGTAAAACTGAAAATTCGGTGTGATTTGCATTTGTGGATCACCAGTTACACAAATTCACCGATTTCCTTTATGATGTATTTTTGCGAAATCATCAAATCCAGACAGATCCACAAACACCCCGCAGACTCACGTGTACAGTAGGCGTCCACTAGATGGCAGTGTTGTACTCACACATCTACGGCTCTGGAAAAAAATAAGAGACCTCTGCATTTTTATTTTCTGAAATTAGCGTCTCTACATGTGTGACGTCTGTTTTATTCCAGCGTCTGTTGAATTCAACGCAAACACACGTCATTCTGCTTCAAGAGGCACTGATGAGGTGAACAAAGTCTTATTTAAGGAGGAAAAGTATATCATCCACTGCTGGGTTCATCATTATTATTATTATTCCACCAAATATTGATTTCTGAACTCTTCCTAAGTTCAAACATTAGGATGTGTTGTTTTAAAATGAATATGATCTTGTTTTCTTCACATGATTTGATGTCTGAAAGCATCTTTTTTGTTATTTTGACCATTTTCTGCGAATAAATGCTCTAAATGACAATGTTTTTATTTGGAATTTGGGAGAAATGTTGTCTGTTGTTTATAGAATGAAGCAAAAATGTTCATTTTACTCAAACAAACCTATAAGTAGTAAAATCAGAGAAACTGCTCATTTTGCAGTGGTTGCTTATTTTTATAAAGACCAAAATCTAAGTTACAAACATTAAATTTGCATCAAAACACATGTACAAAACAATGTAGATCACTCTTTGTGTATTTATGAACATTAATGAGGCAAACGTACCCTATATTTCTATATTTTTGAGCTATAAAACCACCTGTGATTTAGAAATGTAACGTAGAGCTGTCACGCTGTGGAACATTCCAGGCAGAGCAGTGACTTATCCATAGAAACACGCAGGCGACGGACTCCAAACCGAAACGTCCCACCTTTAGAAACACCTTTAAAGTTGTCCAAATGCCCCTCCTCCCCTGTGCAGGTGCTGGTGTTTGACTTCGGCAGCGAGGTGTACGTGTGGCACGGTAAAGAGGTGACGCTGGCCCAGAGGAAGGTGGCGTTCCAGCTCGCCAAACACCTGTGGAACGGCAGCTTCGACTACAGCTGCTGCGACGTCAACCCGCTGGACCCTGGGGGCTGTAACCCGCTCATACCCAGGTACTAATGTCTATACACAACCCGCTAACACCCAGGTACTAATGTCTATACACAACCCGCTAACACCCAGGTACTAATGTCTGTACCCAACCCGCTAACACCCAGGTACTAATGTCTATACACAACCCGCTAACACCCAGGTACTAATGTCTATACACAACCCGCTAACACCCAGGTACTAATGTCTATACACAACCCGCTCATACCCAGGTACTAATGTCTGTACCCAACCCGCTAACACCCAGGTACTAATGTCTGTACCCAACCCGCTAACACCCAGGTACTAATGTCTGTACACAACCCGCTAACACCCAGGTACTAATGTCTGTACACAACCCGCTAACACCCAGGTACTAATGTCTGTACACAACCCGCTAACACCCAGGTACTAATGTCTATACCCAACCCGCTAACACCCAGGTACTAATGTCTGTACACAACCCGCTAACACCCAGGTACTAATGTCTGTACACAACCCGCTAACACCCAGGTACTAATGTCTATACACAACCCTCTCATACCCTGGTACTGTCTATATACAACCACTCATCCCATACAACAACTGTGTAACCCAGTCTCACCCGTTGAAGTTGAACTCGGGCATGTTTGAAGCTAAAGTTCGTTCCTAGAGGTGGTTGAATTTTGTCAGAAGCCAAAAAAAAACGGCACAGATCAGTGTTTCCTCGGTGGAGATCTCGCAAACAAAGTGTAACCTCCACATAGCCCAGTGTCGGGAACTACACCAGAAATCGTCATCGCATGTTTCCAAACGTCTTCCTGGTTTGTGACGTAAGTGTGAGTAGGGCCTTCTATTCCGGTCTGACCTACTCAGAACCAGAACCACAATTACTTTTATTCATCCCTGAGGGGAAATTTTCTTCGTTACAGATGCAACCGACCAAGAACATGTAGTTAGAATCAAGTTTTCAAAAATAAGATAATATAAATACAATAAGATAAAAGATAAAAATACTTCTCTCTCAAAAATTATTTACATCAAGCGACATATTTACATCTATACACACGTGTGAGCAGGGAATCGGATATTACAGTAGTTTGTCAGTGATTTAAAGTCTGCTCACACTCAAAGCCTCTTCCTCTATATTCTGGCCCTTGACAGTAATAATAATAAGCGCTTTGTGTTGCATTTTTTGTATGAAAAGCACTTTATAAATAAAGTTTGATTGACTGATTGATCATAATACTACATTTTGTTTATATAGCTCATTTCTGAACACTTAAACACGCTGTATGAAGAAAAAGAGTACACATAAAAAACAAGACAAAATATAGGCATGATTTAAAAACAGGTTGGACATTAAATAAATGTGTTTTGAGCAAGTGACAGTGACAGTTAAAGTTTCATATTGTCAATGAAAGTCCAAAATAGCGTTATAGACGTACAGCAGACTTCTAATTATGATGACCAAAAGAAAAAGGCCAGATAAACATTATACCTCGTTATCTATTGGCTGTTAGTCGTCAATCAAACCCCCTACGTTTCTAGCGTTCCACAGACACAAGACGCCGTTTACTCGACCAACGCGGCGGTTCTGAGCGGCTTTTTACAACTGCAGCTTCCTCACAGTTTGCACAAAGCCAAAGAAAATTTGTTTTTGAGGTGTCTGAAAGAGGAAGAGAAGGGGAAAAGGAGCAAAGCCAAACTAAGGCGATTCTCGGAGATTCCTGCCAGCGATGGCGCGACTGAAGGTCGCTAAATGACTTGAAGAGCGCTTCTGAACACACACCAGCTGTAAACAAGCATGATATCTAGAGTAAAGAGGAGGTGGGAGGAGGTGTTTCTACTTAGGGAGCTGTGGGTGCGCAACATTTGAAAAAGGACAAACAGTCGCTGTGTTTCTCTTTCTTTGGGAAATCCTCTATACAGCGTTTAAGGGGCACGTGCACAGAGCTGCTGCCGTCTACAGGCCAAACCCAGGACCCAAACAGACTCTGAGACTGAGAATCTAACCTCCCCCTCCGAGCGCCACAGAGGAACAGGCACGAGGAATAACTCTGACTGTTACAGAGCTGAAAACCATGTGTATGTTCCCTCGTTTACACCACGTTTGTGTCTGTGCCCCTCAGGAAAGGCCTGGGCCGTCCGGACTGGGCGATTTTTGGGCGTCTGACCGAACACAACGAGACGAGTTTGTTCAAGGAGAAGTTTCTGGACTGGACCGAGCTCAAGTCTCCAACGACGAAGGAGACGCCAGAACCTGTGCCAGAACTCAAGGTACGTCATGTATTTCACGTAGAGGTGTAACGATTTCCAAGTCTCACGGTACGATATTTATTGCGATATCGTGGGAAAGCTCATGATATTATGATATTCTACAGAATAACAAGACTGACATTATAAAACGCTTTGCCCAGTCATTTGGTGCAACATTTATTGTCATTACGGATGTAACGAAATCCAAATCTCTCTGTACGATATTTTCACCATAAACATCTCACCGTACGATATTTACTGCAATATTTTGTGGAGGCAAAAACTAAATTGTTGATATGCTACTTTTTCCTCTAAAAACGCCTTCACAAGTAGGGCTGTGTTGGAAAAATCAATTTTCCAATTCTGAATCGATTTGCAGATCAGTTCCTTAAGATCCATTCGTACGTCCAAAGATTGATTTAATTTTTAATACATTTTCCCCTGGTGAACTTTAACCCCACTCGTCACGATACTGAATTCAGTCTGACTAAATCAAAACAATGATCACGGCGTCGGACACTAGCGGCAGCGTGAGCCAAGTCTCAGCTTTGAAGACGCCAGAAACACTCAAAGCTCCGTCTGGCTCCATTTCGGGTTCAGAAACGATAAAGACAAAGATGCGCTAGACAGAAACAAAGAGATTTGAGGCCAAACGGAGGTGAAGAACAGCGGAAACACAACCAACCCCAGGAACCACTGAAACAGCTCAGGGAACAGCTCAGAAATGGTTCTGATAATACTAACCTGAATCAGGATTGGGACGGATCAGATCGTGATAATCGATTCTGAATCTTGAGTATCGGAATCAAATTGATTCTTGAAATTTGAGTTGATACCCAGCCTTAGGATTCACAGCACGGCTTTGTGGACTGAGGTCATTATTTGTGGAGGACGATTTCTCTGGATAATGTGGATGAGACGCTGCACTTTAAATTTACAACTTTACAAGAGCTGAGGAATAAAGTCTTCTCATTATTTTCGCTAAATCCAGAGTTTGTTTGTTGCGTCTCTGTGTCCGTCGCTCCTCTGTCCCTGATGCTCTGTTTTATCGGCTGTTACCATCGCGTTTCTGATGTTCGGTGGTTACGATCTGACGGTGAAAATCGCACACGACGACACAAAGTCGGGTCACGCCTCTCCAAACTCGGGGAGAGGAAATCACAGCCTGTAAAGTGTAGCTGCCTCCTCTGGTCCTGTGGCTCTAACCCCTCTGGTCCCATGGCTCTAACCCCTCTGCTGCCTCCTCTGGTCCTGTGGCTCTAACCCCTCTGGTCCTGTGGCTCTAACCCCTCTGGTCCTGTGGCTCTAACCCCTCTGGTCCTGTGGCTCTAACCCCTCTGGTCCTGTGGCTCTAACCCCTCTGGTCCTGTGGCTCTAACCCCTCTGGTCCTGTGGCTCTAACCCCTCTGGTGCCTCCTCTGGTCCTGTGGCTCTAACCCCTCTGCTGCCCCCTCTGGTCCCATGGCTCTAACCCCTCTGGTGCCTCCTCTGGTCCTGTGGCTCTAACCCCTCTGGTCCTGTGGCTCTAACCCCTCTGCTGCCTCCTCTGGTCCCATGGCTCTAACCCCTCTGGTCCTGTGGCTCTAACCCCTCTGCTGCCTCCTCTGGTCCCATGGCTCTAACCCCTCTGCTGCCTCCTCTGGTCCTGTGGCTCTAACCCCTCTGGTCCTGTGGCTCTCACCCCTCTGGTGCCTCCTCTGGTCCCGTGGCTCTAACCCCTCTGCTGTCCCATGGCTGTAACCCCTCTGCTGCCTGCTCTGGTCCTGTGGCTCTAACCCCTCTGGTTGGTCCTGTGGCTCTAACCCCTCTGCTGCCCCCTCTGGTCCCATGGCTCTAACCCCTCTGCTGCCTCCTCTGGTCCTGTGGCTCTAACCCCTCTGGTGCCTCCTCTGGTCCCGTGGCTCTAACCCCTCTGCTGCCTCCTCTCAGTCCCCTCAGGAGGCTCCGGGTCGGAGCTGCAGGCCGTACGACGCCGGCCTGATGCTGCCGGTGCTGCAGTCCTCGGTGCAGACGGTCCTGGACGGGCTGAACGTGGGCAGGGGCTACGGGCCGGTGGAGACGGACGACCACCTGAGGAGCCTGGAGATCTCCACCGTGTCCGTGGACGTGTGGCACATCCTGGAGTTCGACTACAGCCGCCTGCCCCGACAGAGCATCGGGCAGTTCCACGAGGGAGACGCCTACGTGGTCAAGTGGAAGTACATGGTCAGCACCACAGGTAAAGAGACAAAACCAGGACTAAAGGAGGACTAAACCAGGACTAAAGGAGGACTAAACCAGGACTAAAGGAGGACTAAACCAGGACTAAAGCAGGACTTATGTGGTCAAGTGGAAGTACATGGTCAGTACCACAGGTAAAGAGACAAAACCAGGACTAAACCAGGACTAAAGGAGGACAAAACCAGGACTAAAGGAGGACTAAACCAGGACTAAAGGAGGACAAAACCAGGACTAAAGGAGGACTAAACCAGGACTAAAGGAGGACTAAACCAGGACTAAAGGAGGACTAAACCAGGACTAAAGCAGGACTTATGTGGTCAAGTGGAAGTACATGGCCAGCACCACAGGTAAAGAGACAAAACCAGGACTAAAGGAGGACTAAACCAGGACTAAAGGAGGACTAAACCAGGACTAAAGGAGGACTAAACCAGGCCTAAAGCAGGACTGAACCAGGACTAAAGGAGGACTAAACCAGGACTAAAGGAGGACTAAACCAGGACTAAAGCAGGACTTATGTGGTCAAGTGGAAGTACATGGTCAGTACCACAGGTAAAGAGACAAAACCAGAACTGAAACAGGACTGAACCAGGACTAAAGCAGGACTAAAGCAGGACTAAACCAGGACTAAACTAGGACGCAGGACTGAACCAGGACTAAAGGAGGACTAAACCAGGACTAAAGGAGGACTAAACCAGGACTAAAGGAGGACTAAACCAGGCCTAAAGCAGGACTGAACCAGGACTAAAGCAGGACTAAAGCAGGACTAAACCAGGACTAAACTAGGACTTATGTGGTCAAGTGGAAGTACATGGTCAGCACCACAGGTAAAGAGACCTAAACCAGGACTGAACCAGGACTAAAGCAGGACTGAAGGAGGACTAAACCAGGACTAAACCAGAACTAAACCAGGACTAAAGCAGGACTTATGTGGTCTAGTGGAAGTACATGGTCAGCACCACAGGTAAAGAGACCCGAAACCAGGACTGAAACAGGACTGAACCAGGACTAAAGCAGGACTAAAGCAGGACTAAACCAGGACTAAACTAGGACTTATGTGGTCAAGTGGAAGTACATGGTCAGCACCACAGGTAAAGAGACCCGAAACCAGGACTGAAGCAGGACTAAACCAGGACTAAACAGGACTAAACTAGGACTAAACCAGAACTAAACCAGGACTAAACTAGGGCTAAACCAGGACTAAACCAGGACTAAACCAGGACTAAACCAGGGCTAAACCAGGACCAAACTAGGATGAAACCAGGACTAGTAGAATCACATAATCAGCACTATAGATAAACCAAATCTGGGACTAAACCAGGAACAAACCAGGACAGAAATAGGAAAAAACCTGGTCTAAGAATGAAACTAGATCTAAACCAGGACTAAAACAGACCAGTTCATCTTGGATCTTGACCTTTTCCACAGATTTAGACCAATGCAAAGGTGTTTAAAGCTTAACCTGAACGCAGCGATGTGTCTCCTTGTGTTTATACCATCATTTATATTGTCCCTTTTTGTTTTGCCCCACAGTCGGGCGCAGGACAAACCCGGAGGCGCGCAGCTCGGGCCCGGGGAAAGAAAAGTGCTGCTACTTCTTCTGGCAGGGACGGCACTCCAACGTGAGCGAGAAGGGCACGTCTGCTCTGATGACCGTGGAGCTGGACCAGGAGAGGGGAGGCCAGGTAAACCTCACCGCGCCCTCGATTAAAAAACCTATAAACCACGTCCACGGTCGCGCCCGACGCTTTTCACGCTGTGTGTTTAAGGTCCAAGTGCAGCAGGGCAAAGAGCCGCCGTGTTTCCTCCAGTGCTTCAGCGGAGGGATGATCGTCCACGCCGGCAAGAGAGAGGAAGAGGAGGAGAACACACAGAGTAACTGCGCCCGATTTATTCTCTTAAAAACATTTAAATAAACAGAGGAATAATTTAAAGCGGACACAGTTAGAATGTTGAGCTTAAAGGGAGGGTTTGTAGGAGGTTTATTTCATTTTTCAGACAGATTTAGGAAGAATCAGGTGGAACTACAGTTTATGTTTCTCCATTTCGCCAAATGATTTCTGAATTATGCGTATTGTGCTGTAAAGTAAAGTAAGTAAAATTTGATTGATTAAATGCTCATTACCGTTGTACATGTGTCATTTTGATGCCTGGTTTCGTGCATTAATAAATGGATAAAGGTTTAAGTTTATGCACATTTAAAGGTACCTCTTTAATGCGCTGTGGCTCTTATACAGTATATAATTTTAATAATCTTGTGACCGCTAAAAATAGTAGTTCTTTGGCATTTTCGTTTTGTAAAAGTAGCTCAAAAAGGTTGGAGATTCCTGTTCTAAATTATTGTATTTTATATTTTATTTTGCCTATCTGCTCCTTCAAAATGTATTTAAATTAAAACCTGTCATATAAAGTCGTTAAAAAATAATTAAATTCAAATGAATAATATGAAACTGCTAAATGATAACAAAAAACAACATGGTCATTTTAAATAATGAAATTTAAACCAATAATATTAAATGTGATAAATTAATACGATGATAAAAAAAGAAGGAAAGACAAAAGAATTATGCAAGAACGAAATTATAGGTAAAATAAAATGGGAAGAAAACTATATATATGGACATGAAAATATGTTTGGATAAAGTTATTATAATTATTATTTGTTTTTTATTTATTTTATTTTTTGTAATTATGATTTATACTGGGTCAGCTTAAGTGATAAAAAGGTAATTTACAAAAAAAAGACCTAATTCCCCAAATATAAGATAATCTTTTCAAATTTAAAAAATGCTTTTACTGATATTAATGTTCATGTTCAAGAAAATAATTGATTAGAAAAAAGATGAGATAAAGTTATTGTTTTGGCCACTTGGAAATGTTTTACTATTTATGAAACACTATTTATCTTGAAGTGTTTTCTGTTCGTTCTGCAGCTCAGAGCTTCTGTATTGTCGCTGTGTTGTTCACATTTCTTCCTCTGCAGGCGAGTGGCGTCTGTACTGCGTCCGCGGGGAGGTGCCGGTGGAGGGCCACCTGCTGGAGGTTCCCTGTCACTGCAGCAGCCTGCGCTCCCGAGCCTCCATGATCCTCCTGAACATCAACAGAGCCTCCATGTTCCTGTGGCACGGCTGCAAGACCCAGCTGCACACCCGCAGCGTGGGCACCAGGGCGGCGCAGCGCATCAAAGAGCAGTACGCGCTTTTGTTTGGCTTTAAAGGATATTTCAAAGCACTCAGAATACACAGGCTCTTTCCGTGCATCGTAAAAAAGATTTAACTATTAACCACATGTTTTACTGGTCAAATTTGGTCAACATGAGTCAGTAAAGCTTTGTGGAAAACTATAGAACAGAGGTACTCGATTACAAACTCAAAAGGTCCAGTTACCAAATTGAGTGTTTCCAGGGTCCGAATAAAGGCCGCTACAGACTAGAGGACTTTTGGGTCTTACACGACACCACAGACACGAGGAGAAACTTATGAGACTTAAAATCTCTGATCGCAAACACTGCAGCGGGATCTGTCTGCGTAAAACAGGATCTAAAGCTGTGAGGCTGTGATGGCCTCAGCTGTTTCCTGTCTACAGTAAAACCACTCGCTCTGAGACTCTGAAGTGTTCAAAGATCAGACTCTGCACTTCCTGTTTAGACACAAGTCCAAACTGTGTTATTATTATGTGAGAAATGTGGAGCAACACTTCAGATCCAGGATTTTTAAAGCAGAAAAGAGGCAATAAAGTCCACAGGAAGTAGAGTCACTGTCGCTGATCTGCAGCTTTACGCTCTGTGGATGTAAACAAACACACGTGAGGAACAATTTTCGCCTTTTTAAAAGGCTTGAGAGAGATTTGTCTCAGTCCGGATGTCATTGTGTTTAGGTCCGGATCCAGACCGGATTCTGCTGATTGAGGACCTCTGGTGTAGAAGATGTAGATGTGAAATGAAGGAGCGGTAGCGCTGGTGCTGTGACAAACCGTTTAATTTGTTGTGGTTGTGACAGGTGCCCCCTAGAGGCCGGTCTCCACAGCAGCAGCAAAGTGACGATTCACGAGTGCGACGAGGGGATGGAGCCTCCGGGCTTCTGGGAGGCTCTGGGCAGGAAAGACCGAAAAGCCTACGACTGTATGCTGCAAGGTAAGAAGAATAACGGGTAAGAAGAGCTGAGACTGTGACTGTGACCTGTGGACGTCTGTTTACGCTCACGAATATGAGAAAATTATAGAAACAGGAAGCACTTTTAAAATGTGTCTGAATCTGATCGTTTCCATATCGTACACACGTTTCCTCATTTCTCTGATACTTCATATACACATGTCCAAACTCCTGTGTTCTCATGTCGTTGTATCTCGTGTCCTCCTCAGATCCCGGTAAATTTAACTTCACTCCGCGGCTCTTCCAGCTCAACAGTTCGTCCGGAGACTTTGTGGCTCAGGAGTTTTTCCATCCGTCCAGAGCTCCGGACCTCATCAGCTCTTTGCCTTTTCTGCAGGAGGATCTGTACAACGTGCCCCAGCCCGGTCAGTGCTCGCCCGCCGCAGCCCGACCGATCTGTGTGTCTCTGCTCGTATAGAATGACTGTAAACACATCAGTTAGTTAGACTTTATTACATTATAAGAGCGCGTAACCTTGTGCACAGTAATAGAGTGACAAACAGATGTAGTGGCGATCATCACACTCTAACACTGAGCCCTGTGGGAAACTGAATGAAAGAGTTTCCTCCAGACGTTTTTCACAAACTAAAGAGTTAATAGTTTGTATTGACGTTAAAACAGGCTGCAGTACGTCTGTCAGTGTTGCCATGTTGTTTGGCTGCTTCACCTTCAGCTCAGAATCAGAATCAGAAAGGTTTTATTGCCGTATGAGTGACCAGGTTCACAACATTAGTACATTTCTGCGGTACTTGGAGCCAAACATAGACAAACACTAAACATGCAATAAATAAAATAAAGTAGAAAACAATAAACTCTATAATGTCGCACAAAAATGTACAAATTTACGAGAGTTTAACAGTGCAGGTGATGATCAGCGCAAACAGACAGGTGCAGAAATACAGCACAGGGTCATGTGACTGAAGCAGAGGACGGGGTGGGAACAGTCGGAGTGTTTTTATTCATGAGTCCAACAGCAGAGGGGAAGAAACTGTTTTTATGACCAGAGGTTCTGTAGCCTCCTGCCTGAGGGGAGCAGCTGCTCTGGGACCTGCCGGGCCTGTGGCACCGACAGGGCCAAGATGGATTCTCGTGAGTTGGTGCAGCTACAGTGTGTGAAGGGACAGAAACATACAGACTTGTTTACAGTTGTGCTCATAAGTTTCCAGACTCTGGCAGCATTTATGATTTCTTGGTCCAGAAGCTGCACACGGGACGTACTTGGATATTCAACATGAGAATGATCCAAAACACAAAGTGGAGCTGTGACTCCAGCAGAATAAAGTGAAGGTTCTGGAGTGTTCGTCTCTTCTGGCCTCAGTATCACTGAGCCTCTGGGCAGATTCAAGCTGCAGTTCAGACAAGAGCCCAAGAATTTACAGGAACTGGAGCCTTTTGCCCAGAAGAATGAGCAGCTTTACCATCAGAGAAAATAACACATCCACAACTATCACAGAAGACTCCAGCTTCACTGGGTCATTTGTGTAGTTTCTGTTTCATTATGATTTAAAAAGAGGAAACACAGTTGTTTGATAATAAACGGCTTCACCCAAGAACCAACCATGACTGAAAGAAAAGTTTTTGTGTTTTCATTCATATTCTCTGAAAGATGGAGAAGAAATCAGTCAAATTCTGTCAGTGTCTGTGAACTTATGAGCACAACTGTAGACTTAGATTTTGTGATGCTCCTGCAGCCTCACACAGACTCTCCTCTGTCTCTCTGCAGCCCTGTTCCTGGTCGATAACTTCCACGAGGTTTACCTGTGGCAGGGCTGGTGGCCGCCGGACTCGGAGGTCACGGGGTCGGCCCGGATCAGGTGGGACGCAGACAGGAAGTGCGCCATGGAAACGGTGCTGCAGTACTGCAGACGTAAGAGCGACGGCACTGAACTGCGTGTGTTTCACCGCGTGTTTGGAATTTACCTTTAAACTGTCTAAACGGGAATATTTGGACCAGATTTATGCTTCTCTATTTTTATTTAGCAATTTTTATCTACCTGTTTATCGATTTTTATTTGTTTTATTCATAGTTATATTTTATTGGTTTATTTATTGCTATTCTATGGTTTTGTTCTCATTTTATTTGACTGGTTTTAATGTTTTAAGACGAGTGATGATTAAATCTGAGTGTTTATTTTATCATTATATTATTATTGTTTCTTATTATGTATTTGTGCAACGCTTTGGAAACTGTTAGAACTGATAGAAATAATCTGGATTGGATTATGTCCCTAATTCCCGGGCCTATCCACGTGAAACAGAAACAGGTTGAAAAACTGGTTTTATTTTAGGTATTAAGCGGTTATTTGTGAATAATCGCTCCACTTCTGAAGGTATTTTCACAGAAGCTTCAGAAAGTGGAGCAGTTATTCAGCCCCAAAGACGCGGAGCGGATCCCAAACAAATAATAAGAACGTTTTTGGATCATAAATTTGGAGATCTCTTTCAAAACCTGTGAATATTCCAGGGCCCTTCGTCACTCTGTTAACATCCTGCGCGTGTTTTTCCTCCAGAGAAGAACGAGAAGAAGCCTCAGAAGTCGTACCTGATCCACGCCGGGCTGGAGCCGCTCACCTTCACCAACATGTTTCCGAGCTGGGAGCACCGCGAGGACGTGGCCGAGATCACGGAGCGGGTAAAAACGCAACGTGCACACACACACCTGTCAAGACTGTAAAGCTGCGCTGCGCAACTTTTCCGGTGGAACGACGAGCATCAGTCATAGTGTCATGAAGTTGATATTAGCAGAGGCAGATTTGTGTAGTTTTTCCTCTTTCTTCCCTCGATCAATTCTTCGTGGACAGAATCTGTTCTTCGTCGACCTTGTTTGGGTGAAGATTTGGTGTCGGGGCAGATTTATGAAGCTGCTCGAAAATGCGCGACACTTTTCCACAGGGATTTTGCCGCAGAAATGGTAGAAACGGTCACATTTTTATAGCGCTTTTCCACCGTCGAGACACTCGGAGCGCTTTACAGCAAGGATCCGCTCACCCCCATTCACGCACGTACAGACACCAGCGCGCAGACACCGGGGGCGAGGTGGGTTAAGCGCGTTGCCCAAGGACACGACGACGGCTTCATCCGTGGGAGCTGGAATCGACACCAGCGACCTCTGCGAACACAAGGAGCTGGAGGGAAGATTTAACCAGGAAATGAGGCCCTAAAATCAGCGTTACAGGCGTTGTGCGGAAAAAGCATGTATCGGTGTTTAATAAAAATGAAAATAAAAACTCTCTTTCTGTGGAAATATCTCAAGTTACGACGTGGACATCTGCGGCTTATAGACAGGAGAGTTATAAATATGTACAGTTTCTTTTAAAATGTAGCTGATGCGGTTGATATTCTGGTGCGCTCAGTAGTCCAGAAGTTACGGTATGTGTCTGTGTTCGACCTCCAGACATGTCCTCCTCCGTCTGCATCAGGGCACATGCAGCTAACACTGTGTTCTTCTTCAGGTTTTTCTTATTTCTCTAGTTTACCCCCCCCGTGTGTGTGTGTGTGTGTGTGTGTGTGTGTGTGTGTGTGTGTGTGTGTGTGTGTGTGTGTGTGTGCAGGAGGCGGAGGTGTGTAATCAGATCATTTTGGTGGAGGATGTTTTGGCTCGTCTCTGTCAGAACTCCTTCCCTCTGTCCCAGCTCCAGAACAGACCTCTGCCCGAAGGAGTCGACCCGCTCAGGCTGGAGATCTACCTCTCCGACCAGGACTTCCAGGTCAGGACCATGGACAGGGGCGGGACCGGGGACTGGACCAGGACTGAACCAGGACTGAACCAGGACTGAACAAGGACTGAATAAGGGCTGGACAAGGATTGATCCAGGGACTAAAATAGGATTGACCCAGGGATTAAATCAGGACTAGACCAGGGACTAAACCAGGACTGAACAAGGATCCAAACCAGGACTAAACAAGGCACTAAACCAGGATTAAACCAGAGACTAAACCTTTTATGAACCAAGACAAAATTTAGGACTAAACAAGGACTTAATCGGGACTAAATAAGAAACAAACCAGGACTGAGCCTGGGCTAGACCAGGACTGAACCAGGACTGAATCAGGGTTTAAACAAGGGACTAGACCAGGACTCACCCGGGACTGAACCAGGGTCTAAACCTGTGACTAAACCGGGACTAAACCGGGACTGAGCCAGGACTGAACAAGTGTCTAAATAAGGGACTAGACCAGGGACTGAACCAGGACTAAATCTAGGACTGAACAAGGACTGAACCAGGACTAAACCAGGACTAATCCAGGACTAATTTAGGGCTAAACAAGGACTAAACCAGGACTGAACAAGGGACTAGACCAGGACTAGACAAGGGACTAAACCAGGACTGAACAAGAACCTAAACAAGGCACTCAGCCAGGACTAAACCAAGGACTAAACCTCTTATGAACCAAGACTAAATCTGGGACTAAACAAGGCCTGAACCAGGACTGAACCAGGACTAAAACAGGACTAAATCAGGGACTAAATCAGGGCAAAACTAGGACTGGACCAGGACTAAACCAGGATTGAACCAGGACTAAACCAGGACTAAACCAGGACTAAACCAACACATTTATTCTGATCTGGTTCCAGTTTGATTCTCGACAAACTAAAGACGACAAAACAAAAACAAAACATTTTTCTTTGTACTGAAACTCTTATAAAACCACATGATGTATTTTCTATTATAATAGTTTCACATCCATTCATCGTGTTCATCTTTATTATTCTTTATTTATTCTTTTTTTATTAATTCCATGTAACTTTAACTTTTCAGAACAAGTTGTAGTTGGACGAAGGTAAGGCTCAGTCAGGGCTCATCTCCGCATGTCCACAAACCTGCAAAAACTCTCAAAGTCTCGCCTTAAAATCACTTGAATTCAGCTTTTTTATCATTTTTTATTTCATGTATTTATATTTATTTGTTGGTTAGTGGGCCCATAATCAGATTTTACGTCAATATTTCAATGTTTCTTGATTTTTTCCCCTGTTTTTTCTTATTTTAATGCTTCAAAACACAAAAGTTTCTCCCAGGAAAGTCACATTTTACTTGCACTTTTCCTTTCTCCGGGGACAGTTAAAGTTCGTACGATTCTCTAATTTCTACTTAAGTTGGTGAAATAATTAAAATACTATAATAAATTATAGTTTTAAACCAGTCGAGAAGCAATTTGTGAAGAAAAGTTGAAAAATGTGTTGAAAATTACAGTAGTTCTGTTATAGAGAGTCCCACATTAGGGAGAATTCTGACCAAAAGTACCAAAAAAATGTTTTCTTGGATTTTTATTTGTCAGATAGTAATTCCTGTGCATATTAAAGGAGTTATAATAATAATAATAATAATAATAATAATAATAATAATAATAATAATAATAATTATTATTATTATTATTATTATTATTATTATTATTATTATTATTATTATTATTATTGTAATTATGATTTACACTGGGTCACCTTTAGAAAATAAAAAAAAGAAAAAGAAATTGTATCTCCATATATACAGTTTTTTAGATAATTTTTTTTTATTATTAAAAAATATATTTATTAAGAAAATTACAAAAAAAAAGAAATATAATATGGAGATATATGTATCTCCATATATACAGTTTTCTTTCTCAGAGTATTTTATTTTACCTGTAATTTCTTTATAATTAAAACATGTTTCGATATCATTATTTTTTTATTTACTTATTTATTTGTAATTATGAGTTACACTGGGTCCCCTTAAGAAAATAAAAAAGAAAATTATTATTATTATTTTTATTTTATTTATTTATTGTAATTACGATAGGAATTTTATTTATAAAATACAAAAGAAAATGACAAAGTTTTCTTTTTATAGTATTTTATTTGACCTATAATTTATTTAAAATGAAAACAGGTTTGGATAAAGTTATTATTATTATAATTTTATTTTTTTATTATTGTAATTCTGATTTACACTGGGTCCCCGTAAGAAAATAAAATAAAAAATTACAAAACACTTAAAAAACAAATCTATCTCGACTAATCTGTCATATTCACTTTAAAACAGCTCCAAAAAACATTTAAGAGTCACAACAATTTAAAAATACTGAATTCAAGTCATTTTAAAGGTGCACTGCGTAACCTTCCTGCTGAGGGGCCGTCCCCCTGCCTGTCTCCATGGAGATGTTACTGCTTTGCGCGGAGTTTTCCTCAGTGCGGCGTTAAACTGACCTCCCTTCACTGCGACGCCGCCTCTCCACAGATCTGACGTCTCCTGCTTTTTCTGCGGAGATGAAAACCTTGAAAAATGCGAAACACTGCGGAACATTCCGGGCAAAGCAAAAGCATCTCCATGGAAACAAGCACGCGGCAGAAATGTTTCGCCTTTGACACCGGTCGATGTTTTTGCAGTGAACTTTTCTGATTATTTTTGTGATTTTATTTTATTTTTTAATCAGTTTAATTCACTTCAGATTTGCAACTTTCCCGAACACGTTTTCGTTTTGTTGATTTTAAATTTGCACTTTTGAGTCTCTCGTTTGTCACAGTGAAAATCACGTTTGCCCCACTCCTCCACCAGGTTTAAAACTATCTCTCCTCTTCTCTCTCCTCTTTCTTTCTCTTTTTTTCTCTCTCCTTTTGTCTCTCCTCTTCTCTCTCCTCTTTCTTTCTTTTCTTTTCTCCCTCCTTTTGTCTCTCCTCTTCTCTCTCCTCTTCTCTTTTCTTTTCTCTCTCCTTTTGTCTCCTCTTCTCTCTCCTCTTTCTCTTCTTTTCTCTCTCCTTTTGTCTCTCCTCTTCTCTCTCCTCTTCTCTTTTCTTTTCTCTCTCATTTTGTCTCCTCTTCTCTCTCCTCTTTCTTTCTCTTCTTTTGTCCCTCCTTTTCTCTCTCTTCTTCTCTCTCTCCTCTTTCTTTCTTTTCTTTTCTCTCTCCTTTTGTCTCTCCTCTTCTCTCTCTCCTCTTTCTTTCTTTTCTTTTCTCCCTCCTTTTGTCTCTCCTCTTCTCTCTCCTTTTGCTCTCTTCTTCTCTCTGTCCTCTTTCTCTCTTCTGCTCTTTCTCCTCTTCTCTCTCTCCTCTTTCCTTTTTCTCTCTGCTCTTTCTCCCCCTCTTCTCTTCTCTCTCCTCTTCTCTTTTCTCCCTCCTTTTGTCTCTCCTCTTCTCTCTCTCCTCTTTCTCTCTCTTCTCTCACCTCTTTCTCTCATTTTCCTCTTTCTCCCTTCTTCCCTTCTTCTCTTCTTTTTCTTCTTCTCTCTCTCCTTCCATCTCTCTCCCTTCTCTTTCTCCCCTTTCTCTCTCCTCTCTCTCTTCTCACTCCTCTTTCTCTCTCCATTCTCTTCTCTCTTTCTCAATCCTACCCTCTTCTCTTTTTCTCTCTCCTCTCTCCTTCCCTCTTGTTTTTCCTCTTTCCCCTTCTCTCTCTTCTATTTCACTCTCTTCACTTTTTCTCTCTTCTCTTCTCTCTTTCTCTTCTTTTCCTCTCCACTTTCTCCCTTCTTCTCTTGTCTTTCCTCTTCTCTCTGTCCTTCCATCTCTGTCTTTTCTTTCTCCCTTTTCTCTTCTCTCTCCTCTTTCTCTCTCTTCTTTTTCTCCTCTTTCTCCTCTCTCCTCTTCTCTTTCCTCTTCTCTCTCCTTCCACCCCTCTCTCCCTTCTCTTTCTTCCTTTTCTCTCTCCTCTTTCTCTCCTCTCTTCTCTTCTCACTCCTCTTTCTCTTTCCCTTTTCTTCCCTCTTTCTCAGTCCTACCCTCTCCTTTTTTTCTCTCCTTCCTTCTCTCTTCTCTTTTCTCTCTTCTCTTCTCCTCTTCTATTTACTCTTCTTTTCTCTCTCTCCTCTTCTCTCTCTTCTCTTCTCTCTCCTCCGACTCTCCTCTTACTCTCTCTCTTTCCATCTTCTCTTCTCACTCTCTCCTCCTCTCTTTCTCCTCTTCTCTCTCCTGTCTCTCGTCTTTCTTCTCCCCTCTCTCCCTTCTCCTTTCACTCTCTCCTCTCTCTCCTCCCCTACCCTCTCACTCCTCTTCCTCTCTCCTACCCTCTTCTCTTCACTCACTCCCCCCTCTCTCCTCTTTCTCTCTCTGTCCCTCACCTCTCTCTCCTTCACTCTCTCTCTCCTCTTTCTCCCTCCTTCCCTTTCTCTCCTCGTCTCTCTCCTGTCCTCTCTTTACTCTTCTCTCTCTTCCCCACTCTCGCCTTCCCTCTTTGTCTCTCTTCTCTCTCTCTCCTCTGTTCTCTCCATCCCTTAGCACTAAATTCCACGTCACTTTAAATAAACGATTTGACAAAGACTTGAATTCAAAATATTTCTGATTTCAGTCATTTTCACCATTTCATATTTACATTTTCACCTGGATTATTCGCCGTTTTGTGAATTCGTAAAATAAATTCTCCAGATTAAAAACTTTCCTGAGCTCTCGACCGCTTTAATATTCTGAATTCACGTCCTTTCGAACTCACCGCAGCGTCTTTAGATGTGACTCTTTAAAAATAAAGCCTGACTTGTGTGTTTTCATCTGTTTTTCGCAGAACGCTCTGGAGATGACGAGAGAAGAATACGAAAGTTTGCCGAGTTGGAAACAAGTGAATCTGAAGAAAGCCAAAGGACTTTTCTGAGTTTACGTTTAAAAAGTTTAAGAACGTCGAAAACGAACGGAACGCGATGGACTTTTCACCGACCAGACAGGAAGCTACCGGAGACCGAACTCTGCCTTTTTTCAAACTCGTGTTTTTTGTCGTTTTTTTTTTTGTTTAAATTTCACGGCGGCGGCGGAAGAACTCGTGTGCAGGAGGCGCCCCCTGGTGGATGAACGTGAGAGCGAATGTTGTTACGACGATCTGGCACTTTTCTATCGCGTGGGCTTCAGTTTCCTGTTATGTGCCGCCATTTTGAGGACCGTTTGGCCGTTTTAAAGATCAAATTTTTGAGTTTTGAGTCGTTAATCGCTACGGAAACAGTCGTACCTTCAGATGTAACGCTTTATCCAGGCGTTTTAACGACTTTTGGACGCTTAAGTCTTGTTTTTTTTCACAATTTAAACCTAATAATGTATATTTATAGATAATATTTTAAATTATTTGCTGGTACATCGAGGAGTCAAGCAGTTTAAATTTCACTTCTGGTTTCCCACCCGATGATGTCAAGAAGTGTTTTGAGAACATTATAACCCGGTTTAAAAACTCAAAATAAGTTAGTTTTGCTTAATGTACGACCTAAAAGCTGTTACAGTTTTTAAATAATGGCACTGTCTGTTCAATGTTCAATGTTTTTACGATTTAAAACAGTCGTACCGCAGATTTTGAGCTGGTTTATGGGTAAATTTGGATTTTTTTTTTGTGACTGTATATGGTGTTTTAAAAGCGTTATCTACTGTACTGTGGTCATTTTGTGGCAACTTCAGTTCAAACTTTAGTAAATTTGCAGCTTTCTGGTCAAAAACACCTCATTCTACGTCTGTGCTGCCTTCAGGGGCCTCGGCAATTTCCAGTAGTTGGTGACGTCACACAGAACTGCCCCGATCGCAGCCGAGTGTTTCTGATACAGACACATGGAAACCTGTTCGACCAATCAGACGGTTCCTTATAGACCCAGACCCCGCCCCTCACTCTTCCCTTTAGTCCTAAAGACCCCTCATCCTCCTTCACTCTCCCCTTTAGTCCTCCAGACCCCATCCTCTCTCATCCTCCACTTTAGTCCTCCAGACCTCGCCCTTCATTCTTCCCTTTAGTCCTCCAGACCCCATCCTCTCTCATCCTCCACTTTAGTCCTCCAGACCTCGCCCTTCATTCTTCCCTTTAGTCCTCCAGACCCCATCCTCTCTCATCCTCCCCTTTAGTCCTCCAGAGCCCTCGTCCTCCCCTTTAGTCCTCCAGACCCGCCCTTCATCCTCCCTCACTCTTCCCTTTAGTCCTAAAGACCGACCCCACTCCTTGTTCTCCCTCACTCTCCCCTTTAGTCCTTCAGACCCTTCTCACTCTCCTCTTTAGTCCTCCAGACCACATCCTCTCTCATCCTCCCCTTTAGTCCTCCAGACCCCACCCTTCATCCTTGTTCATTCTCCCCTTTAGTCCTAAAGACCTCGCCCTCACTCTTCCCTTTAGTCCTCCAAACCCCGCCCCTTGTTCTCCCGTTTAGCCCTCCAGACCCCACCGCTTGTCCTCCCTCACTCTCCCCTTTAGCCCTCCAGACCCTCCTCACTCTCCCCTTTAGCCCTCCAGACCCTCCTCACTCTCCCCTTTAGTCCTCCAGACCCTCCTCACTCTCCCCTTTAGTCCTCCAGACCCTCCTCACTCTCCCCTTTAGTCCTCCAGACCCTCCTCACTCTCCCCTTTAGTCCTCCAGACCCTCCTCACTCTCCCCTTTAGTCCTCCAGACCCTTCTCGCTCTCCCCTTTAGCCCTCCAGACCCTCCTCACTCTCCCCTTTAGTCCTCCAGACCCTCCTCACTCTCCCCTTTAGTCCTCCAGACCCTCCTCACTCTCCCCTTTAGTCCTCCAGACCCTCCTCACTCTCCCCTTTAGTCCTCCAGACCCTCCTCGCTCTCCCCTTTAGTCCTCCAGACCCTCCTCGCTCTCCCCTTTAGTCCTCCAGACCCTCCTCGCTCTCCCCTTTAGTCCTCCTGACCCTTCTCACTCTCCCCTTTAGTCCTCCAGACCCTCCTCACTCTCCCCTTTAGCCCTCCAGACCCTCCTCGCTCTCCCCTTTAGTCCTCCAGACCCTCCTCGCTCTCCCCTTTAGTCCTCCAGACCCTCCTCACTCTCCCCTTTAGTCCTCCAGACCCTCCTCACTCTCCCCTTTAGTCCTCCAGACCCTCCTCGCTCTCCCCTTTAGTCCTCCAGACCTCTGTTTTTTTCAGTTTCCAATCGTATTAAAAGGTGGTGTCATGATTCAGACAGAAAACTGCGAGATAAATGTCGGTTTTGTTGCGTTTATAGATTTAATCCTTTACAAAATGTTTATCTTTTGCCTCATTTTGTGTTTTTTTTTCCTTTTCTTTTTTTTCAGAACTGTCCGTGTTTCTTTTACGTTTGTGTCTTTGCCGAGATTGTGTACTGGAGTTTTATCCCCAAAACCGTAAACTTTTCGGGGGGAAAAACCGTCTTTTTTCTTCGTAACTGTTCTTGTATATTTCAGGAATTACTTCGCATGTTTTTTTGTAATTTATTTGGTACAAAATTTACTGAAACTGCCAATTTTTCTCACGCAAACCACCGATAATCTGCCGGTTTAGTGCCAGATTTTCTAAACGACGCCAACAGCTTTTGTCCTGTACATTTTCGGCGCACAATTTTCACGATTTTTACCGCTCAGAATTAAAAATCGAGGTTTATAAGCGTTTTATATTTTCAGAACCGAATGAGCGAGCGCGTGAGATTAAACTAAACGTATCATTTGTTGTACTTTTCGAAGGTCCTATATCGTGCGTTTTTAAGACTTTTTGAACACTCAAACGTTGGAATTTCACATTTTATAGTTTATTTCTGTATCTCTACGGTGCTGTTATGGAAGACAAACTGTTTTTTGTGTCAGCGAATCAAAAACACAGCTCCAGGTTTGTTTTTGGCACGTAAAAACGATTCTTACACGGTTCAAAGTTTGTAAAAAAAAGTCAGATTTACGCGATATAGGACCTTACGTTTCCCTCGGGCTTGAGTCGATTGGAGTGTCGTCTGCTGTGGACTTGTGTAACGTCTGACTGTACATAGCGATTTCTTCATGGATGTTTCGTTTTAATTTAAGGCGCGGCTGAACTTTGTACAAAGCGCTGTTGTGTTTCCTGCGGCTCGGCCCGTCCTCGCCGCAGAGACGCAGACGACTGAATGTATAGTGCCTTGGTTTTTGTGTACAGTTTCTACAGAAAGCGGAGACTTTCCCGATGAGTCCTGCTGAGAAAATAGTGAATAAACATGCTCAAGTCTAACAGGGTCTGTGCTCTGTGAAACCAAACGGGATTTTAAAGGGGAACTCGGGCTCGTTTGAGGCTAAAGTCCATTTCCAGAAGGTGGAGGAATTCTGTCCAAAGCCAAAAACTACTGCAGTGATGGGGGCAAGTTCTGAACTAGTGTAGTGATGGGGGCAAGTTCTGAACTAGTGTAGTGATGGGGGCAAGTTCTGAACTAGTGTAGTGATGGGGCAAGTTCTGAACTAGTGTAGTGATGGGGCAAGTTCTGAACTAGTGTAGTGATGGGGGCAAGTTCTGAACTAGTGTAGTGATGGGGGCAAGTTCTGAACTAGTGTAGTGATGGGGCAAGTTCTGAACTTCCACCTACAATGCCAATTTGCTTCACACTGAAGAAGCTTAACACCACTTTCTCTCCCTCTCCATCTTTCCCTCTTTCTCTCTCCCTCCTCTTTCTTTCTCTCTCCCTCCTTCCCTCTTTCTTTCTTTCTCTCTCTCTCCTTCCCTCTTTCTCCCTCCTTCCCTCTTTCTCCCTCCTTCCCTCTCTCTCTCCTTCCCTCTTTCTCACTCTCCCTCTTTCTCTCTCTCCCTTCTTCCCTCTGTCTCCCTCCTTCCCTCTCCCTCCTTCCCTCTTTCTCTCTCTCCCTCCAGAAGCAGCAAGTGAGGATCGACTACTGACGGTGAAGAAGAGAAACTGAAAGTTGTTGAAATAAAACGGTTCAGGAATGTTTTTTGGTTGTTTTTTTTTAGCATTTTTCAAAAAATATAATTCTGTACCCGTGTGTGTCAGATGCCCTCCCGTCCCTCAGGCTGGGGGAAGAGAGAGAAAAATAGAGGGAGAGGGAGAGAGAGAGGATCAACACTTCACTGTTTTTTTTTTTTTTACTGATTTCCTGGTATAAAGCCACAATATGTAACTTTTTAACCTACACTAAAAAAACAGAAAACGTGTCCTGTACTGTGACAAGTCGCTGAGTTCTGCCGCACTTCTGTTGCCAAAATGCACAACTGAGCCTACGTGATCACTGTTTCCTCACACTAAAAGCGTTTATTATCACGTTATTTCATGATATAATATGTTCCCGTTATCAAATGAAAACATCAAATATGGTTTTACTTTGATTTCATTATAAGATGAATTAATTTCACAAAATAACGTGACAAATATGTTATAACGTGAAACTTTTCATGTTGTACTCTCTATATGCTAGTTGCACGTTAGCAAATGCTAGTTCCGGTTGTTAACCCGCGATTGGGTACGTCACTTCCGGTCAGCGCTGAGCCGCGGTTTAAATGCGGGCGGTGGCTTCACGCTCGATCGTTTTTTCAGCTTTGTCTGCGTAATTAATCTTCGCAGAAGCAACAACGGCGTCGTAACAGAGAAAGGAACAGCGCCGTCCACCAAATATGAAAGTTTCACCTCAAAATATCGGCGATATCACAAGGTAAACCCGACTTTACGAACGGAACTTGTTCACTAATGCGGTGGACTGTTCCTCAAACTAAATGTACGCAATGTCTCAAACAATTTTAATCTGTTTTCACGATCGCATGAAATATTAATGTTATTTTTAATCTATAAACTACATTTTAAGAGCGTCTATTATGACCCTCTGTATAAGTGTCTTATACTGTTGTGTTCAGGTGTTCGGTTATTTCCATTGTGACACTGAATGACTTTGTATTTAACCTAATTTACTATTATAGATTTAACTATTATAGATTTAACCACGTGATTTGATGAGCACCTTAACTTAAATAGATCATTGATTTCGCGTCCATCTGACAGCGAAATTAGCCGCAGGAAATAGCGCAACTCCCGTGAAGAATGTGGAAATTCGCTTTTTCTCGTGTAGCTCGTCTATTACCTGATGCTGAGCCGAAATATTTCCTGGGCAGTGACAGAAATCCTCCACCGTACTGCTCCCTAAACCTTTGTACTGCCCCTCCACACGGGGGCGCCGCTGAGCCGTGTTCTGGTGTCAGTTCCAGTCCTGGACAAAAGGAGCAGATGTTTTTTCTGCTCAGACCTGATCAGATCCACAGTGTCTGAGCCTCAGGAGGTGGAGCTGCACTTCCTGCAGGTTTATACCAAACTTATGGGTTCAGAGTGAGAAGGAAACACAGAAACATACAGACGGATGAATAAATGAACAGACAGATAAATAGATAGATAGACAGATAGATAAATAAACATATAGATAGATAAATAGGCAGATAAATAGATAGATAAATAAACAGATAGATAAACAGAAAGATAGATAAATAAATAGATAGATAGATAAATAGATAAACAGACAGATAGATAAATAAACAGATAGATAGATATAGATAGAGAGAGAGATATAGATAGATAAATAAACAGAGATAGTTAAATAAACAGATATAGATAGATAGATAAATAGATAGATATATAGATAAACAGATAGATAGACAGATAGATAAATAGACAGATAGATAGATAAATAAACATAGATAGAGAGATACAGGCAGATTGGTCAGTAGTGAAACAGCTGGTGGAGTGTGGCAGCTGGTGGGACGTGATATCTCATAACAAAGCAAAGCATAGTGGGAGATTGAGTTTTCTGACAGATCAGGTTTCTGCTCCAGATGGTGCAGAGTTCAGGAGTCTAACACACAACCTCCAGCTGAGACGGGCTAACCACTCTGCCACAGAAGCACAGGAGTAGAGAGTAACAGAAATACAAGTAACAGTAGCAGTAGTAGTAGTAGTAGTAGTAGTAGTAGTAGTAGCAGTAGTAGTAGTAGTAGTAGTAGTAGCAGTAGTAGCAGTAGTAGCAGTAGTAGCAGTAGCAGTAGCAGTAGTAGCAGTAGTAGTAGTAGTAGTAGCAGTAGCAGTAGTAGTAGTAGTAATAGTAGTAGTAGTAGTAGTAGTAATAGTAGTAGTAATAGTAGTAGTAGTAGTAGTAGTAGTAGTAGCAGTAATAGCAGTAGCAGTAGTAGTAGTAGTAGTAGTAGTAGTAGTAGTAGTAATAGTAGTAGTAATAGTAGTAGTACATCTGTGTTTGCTGACCTGTTTTATTTGTTTATTCCTGTAGTTTCCTGTAGGGGGCGTCACGACTAATCCCAAACACAAACAAACCCAGAGTCAGAGCTCCTGCCACTCACACGACTAAACCAGAACTGAACCAGGGCTAAACCAGGTCTCAACCAGGATTAAACTAGAACTAAACCAGGACTGAACCAAGATTGACCCAGGTCTAAACCAGGGCTAAACCAGGTCTAAACCAGGACTAAACCAGAACTGAACCAGGGATAAACCAGGTCTAAACCAGGAATAAACCAGGGCTAAACCAGGTCTAAACCAGGACTAAACCAGGAATAAACCAGGGCTAAACCAGGTCTAAACCAGGACTAAACCAGAACTGAACCAGGGCTAAACCAGGAATAAACCAGGTCTAAACCAGGTCTAAACCAGGTCTAAACCAGGACTAAACCAGGACTAAACCAGAACTGAACCAGGGCTAAACCAGGTCTAAACCAGGACTAAACCAGGACTAAACCAGAACTGAACCAGGGCTAAACCAGGTCTAAACCAGGACTAAACCAGGAATAAACCAGGGCTAAACCAGGATTAAACTAGAACTAAACCAGGACTGAACCAAGATTGACCCAGGTCTAAACCAGGGCTAAACCAGGTCTAAACCAGGACTAAACCAGGAATAAACCAGGGCTAAACCAGGATTAAACTAGAACTAAACCAGAACTGAACCAGGACTAAACCAGCTCTAAACCAGGACTAAGACAGAACTGAACCAGGTTTAAACTCGGACTGAACCAGGTCTAAACCCGGACTAATCTTGGACTTTAAAGCAGCATTGCTCCAGTACCAAGATGGCGGCTTTTTTGACACATCCGTTCCAATAGACGCCGGTCGTTGGTGCGAAATCGTTCTGCATCTATGGGCCCAACAGCTCGTCGTCGTTTTTCTCCTTTAAGTTTTCGTCTTTCTTCCCCTGGTCGTGGTGGATAAATTCTTCATGCCCGATGTGGAAAACTGGAAAAGCAGCAGCAGCAGATCCCGGAAAAACGACACACATCCCAGTCCAGAAAAGTACAAAAGTGCAGAATCCTGAAGCTCGGAGGCTCTTCTGTTTTTGTGCCCCGTCCACCTGTCTGCTCCCGTCCACCTGTCTGCTCCCGTCCACCTGTCTGCTCCCGTCCACCTGTCTGCTCCTGTCCACCTGTCTGCTCCTGTCTGCTCCTGTCCACCTGTCTGCTCCTGTCTGCTCCTGTCTGCTCCTGTCCACCTGTCTGCTCCTGTCCACCTGTCTGCTCCTGTCTGCTCCTGTCTGCTCCCGTCCACCTGTCTGCACCCGTCCACCTGTCTGCTCCTGTCCACCTGTCTGCTCCTGTCCACCTGTCTGCTCCCGTCCACCTGTCTGCTCCCGTCCACCTGTCTGCTCCCGTCCACCTGTCTGCTCCTGTCACACGTGGCTTCACCTGTCACAGACTTTGTTCAGTAAATAAAGTCGAGTCTTTTATCTGAGCTACAAACAAAACACTCGATACAAAAACTCAGCGACACAAAACACAGGAAACTGAAGCTGTAGTAGTAGTAGCAGTAACAGCAGTAGTAGTAGCAGCAGTAGCAGTAGTAGTAGTAGTAGTAGTAGTAGCAGTAGTAGTAGCAGTAGTAGTAGCAGTAGCAGTAGCAGTAGTAGTAGTAGCAGTAGTAGTAGTAGTAGTAGCAGTAGTAATAGCAGTAGCAGTAGTAGTAGCAGTAGTAGTAGTAGCAGTAGTAATAGCAGTAGTAGTAGCAGTAGTAGTAGCAGTAGCAGTAGTAGTAGCAGTAGCAGTAGCAGTAGTAGTAGTACTAAGGCAAGGTCAGTTATTTGTACAGCACGATTCGTACACAAAGTCATTCAAAATGTTTCACAGATTAAGAAATACATTAAAATCACAACACAAACAAATCAAAACATAAATAATTATAAATTAAAAAAAGACAGAGACATTAAAGACGATTTTATAACGTGACTCAAACTCATAACTAAACGTGCAGCTCGATACCGGAGCTTTGAAACATCTCGTTCTCTGATCTGTGGAACATCCGGGTGAGTTTTGTCCTGTGCAGGGACCCGTACTCTGTGGTCAGGGCAGGTCACACAGGAGCCTGGACATTCTGCTCCGTCTATTCCTGAACCCGGCACGATCATGTTGCACCAAGCACCAGTCCCAGGTACTACTACTGCTGTGTACTACTACTACTGCTGTGTACTGCTGTGTACTTCTGTGTACTTCTGTGTACTAGGGGTGCAACAATAACCAAAATATCCTGACATCGTACTGTCAAAATATGACAAATTACGAGTTCCTTTGCTTAAATGTGTTGTTTTATAGTAACAGAAGATAATAACACCGAGAACTACATATCCCATGATGCATTTCAGTGTGGCAATATCAAAATAATATTGAGAATAAATCAAACCTTATAAATTAAGGTTATTTTTTGCTTAAATGCATTGTTTTATGGTACAACAGTTGATAAACAGAAAACTACATATCCCATGATCCTTTTCAGTCCCGACACTCTCAAAAGCTCTCATAATAAATCGAATTATGAGGGCTTTTTTTTCTCTTTTGTTTTGTAGTAATAGAAGATAATAAACACAAAGAACTACATATCCCATGATCCATTTCAGTGCTGACAGTCTCAAAAGTTGTCATAATAAATCAAATTACATGTTTTTTTGCTTAAATGTATTATTTTATTGTAGCAGCAGCTAATAAACATAGGAAACTACATATCCCATGATTCATTTCAGTGCACAGTCTAAAAATAGTTTAGAAAACTGTCAAAATATGACAAATTACGAGTTCCTTTGCTTAAATGTATTGTTTTATAGTAACAGAAGGTAATAAACACAGAGAACTACATATCCCATGATGCATTTCAGTCCAGACAGCCTCAAAAGCCGTCGGAACAAATCAAATTATGAGGTTTTTTTTTCTTAAATGCATTGTTTTGTAGTAGAAGATAATAAACAGAAAACTACATATCCCATGATGCATTTCAGTCCAGACGGTCTCAAAAGCCGTCATAATAAATCAAATTATGAGTTTTTTGGCTTAAATACATAAGTTTTATAGCGCCAGCAGCAGTTAATAAACGTTCTAACAGCAGAGGGCGGTAACACGATAATAATAAACGCAGATTTTAAAGCTGAACATGAAAAATGTGTTTTTTATTTTCATTCTTGGGATTATGACGGTAACGTTACGCAGACCGAAGTCTTGTCAAGGTATTTGAAAAGCAAAAAGTAAGAAATTATAGAAGACTCTCCGAAATGTTCTCGGTAAAAATCGCTTCCTATTGTCTAAAGAAATTGTGTTTTTTTTTTGAGTATTAAGAGTTTAATGAGTATTTTTTTTTAATCATTTCTTTCCAAATCAGCAGTTACAAATGCTACAGGACATGAGGAACAAGAAAAAAATATTTAAGATATGATTTAATCGTAAATGTCTGAGCAAATGAGGATTATACTGATGTTACAGGAAAATCGGTAAAATATCATAAACAAAACCCGACATTTGGTCTCACTACATTCACATTTTATTTTATTGTGATAGGGAACAGTTAATCATGTGCCGCTGAGAGAATGGGGCGTTCGAGCCGGGACGTTCGAGCCAGGGGGACTTTCGAGCTGGTATTTGTGACCATATAATTAATACAAAATACAGTGTGTAAAGAAAAAAGTGATTTGTTCAAGTTTTATACAAGAAATGTCCAATTTGTCCCTATTTTTGACCAGTTTGATCCAAAACAACAGTAAAAAGACATAAATTGTCACTTGTTTAACTAAAATACACAAAATTTTGCTTGAAAATGACCGTAAGAAGAAGAATTGCACGGCCAGACGTCCCTCAGATTATGATTCACTGACAAAGTAAGTTATGAACGGACAAAAATCTTGAAAATCTGTCATCAAACCACAGAAACAAGTCGGTATAAATGTTTTGACTGCCACATGATTGTAACTTTAGCTTTGAAAATGAATGAAATGAACTAAAAAAACAAACATTTATCTGATTATTTCCTCAGTCTGTTGATCCTCACAGATACAGAACTGGAGATTTCGCCTTCAGACTCTTGGATGTGTTAAAACGGACGCCATCTTGGTACTGGGGTCCATGGTTTAAAGTTTTTCCACAATAACAGCGAAGATAAACCAGGACTAAACTAGAACTAAAACAGGACTAAACCAGGTCTAAACTAGGACTGAACCAGTACTAAACCAGGTCTAAACTAGGACTGAACCAGGACTAAACCAGGATAAACCAGGACTGAACCAGGTCTAAACCAGGGTTAAACAGGTCTAAACCAGGACTAAAACAAGACCGGACCAGGTCTAAACCAGGTCTAAACCAGGACTGAACCAGGACTAAACCAGGATTAAACCAGATCTGAACAAGTTTTAAACAAGGACTGAACCAAGACAAAACCAGGACTGAACTAGAACTAAATCAAGTCTAAACCTGGTAAACCAGGATGGAACCAGAGCTGAACCAGGACTAAACCAGAACTAAAACAGAACTAAACCAAGACCGAACCAGGTCTAAACCAGGACTAAACCAGAACTGAATCAGGACTGAACCAGGTCTAAACTAGGACTAAAAGAGGTCTAAATCAGGTCTAAACTAGGTCTAACCTAGGACTGAACTAGAGCTGAACCAGAACTAAACCAGGACTGAAACAGGTCTAAACCAGGATTAAACCAGGACTGAACCAGGTCTAAACCAGGACTGAATCAGGACTGAACAAGGACTAAACCAGGATTGAACTAGAGCCAAAACAGGACTGAAACAGGTCTAAACCAGGACTAAACCAGGATTAAACCAAGTCTAAACCAGGATTAAACCAGGACTAAACCAGGATTAAACCAGGACTAAACCAGAACTGAATCAGGACTGAACCAGGACTAAACCAGGTCTAAACCAGGACTAATCTTGGACTTTAAAGCTGTGTTTCTCCTGTACCAAGATGGCTTCTTTGTTGACGCATTTGTTCCAATCTACCGTTCTGTATCTATGCTTGGTCCAATGCTAACGCTAATGCTAATTGCGGCTAAGTCCTGGCTGAACTCCCGCTGGCAGGAAATGAAGCTCCTCTGCAGAACACAAGTGTGGAAATGGGGCCTATTGCCTCATGCTAATTCTCCATTGACATGAATCCGGGCTCTGCAGAGGCTCTGGGGGCCCTGGACTTCCCGTAGGGTCCAGCCGGGGGCCCTTTGAAGACCCGGACCCTGGGACTCCCATTGTGATGCACCAGGTGGAGGGGAGGGGCGGGTCCTACCTGGGGTTAACAGCCCGGAGAGGGGCCTCAGAGCGGGACAAACGAGCCGCTGTGAGGGCCACAGGGACGTCGAATTTAACAGTCGTCAGTGAAAAGAGCCGCAGGTCGTCGTTAAGCGTGGAAAGCAGAAAGGTTATAAAAAGTCAGATTAAAGACACAAAACGGACTCTTGTGGGGTTTAAGTCGTGTTATGATGTTGTTCCCTCCTCGAAAACACACCTGGAGTTGGGTTTTAGTTCCCACGGTCATGGAAATCCTGGAAAAGTGGAACGTTTTTTTCGTATCTCTTGCAATAGTTTTGAAATTTTGTCAATGGAAAAAGATGTTTCAAGTTTAGGGTGACCAGATTTTCAAAATAAAACACTGGGACGTCCCTGGTTTGTGGTGGTCGGTAATAATAAATTAAGGATTAAGGAGAATTGTTCTGCACTCATCACTAATATGAGTCAGTAAAGTCACATTTTCTTTGTGTTTTGGTCATTTTTAAGCAGCTTTTCTGTATTTTACCTCAATAAATGACTCTTTATGTCTCCCTTTACTGTTGGCAGGGATCAGATTGGTCAAAAATAGGGACATGTGGGATATTTCTTGTATAAAACTGGGACAAATCAGTGGTTTTGTATAAATCTGCTGGGACAGGAGACACAGGGCTCAGAACTGGGACTGTCCCGGGTAAACAGGGACGTCTGGTCAGGCTTTATTCGTCTGTCTACATCTCCGAGGCTCAAAACACTCTGTTCCACCTTGTGATGTCATGTCCTGGTAGTTTTATTCAGTTAGTTAGTTTTCAGTGGGACAATATGCATTAATAAACATGACAGTGATAATGTAATAATGTAAATGAATTAGACAAAAGGCTCGTTTTCATCTGCGGTTCGCCTGACAGATGATAACAGGTTCCCCAAGACTGTGTTTACACTGAAACGAATCACCGTAGTGGAAATGATTTGTGTCCGTCTGAAAATGGACATGACGTCACGACCCCACGTGGGTGATAAAAACAAGGAGCGGTGCACCGTATCCGGAAGCTGCGGCAGCCGATTTCGAGCCGAGGAAAATGACAAGCGTGAAAACACAGGTCTCTTTTCGTTCGTCTCGGGTTTGTTTCAACTGTAGCGTCGCATGAACGATGTCACGAACCAGCGAATCAGGAAGGCGCAGGTCACAGTGACGCGGTCCAGTAAAAACGACCAGAGCTCCTACGTCAGCGTATCAGTGTTTTCACTCGTCCACACGGCGCGGATCGGATCTGTGCTCAGGCGAATCCGTGAGAGCTGCGGGACCAGATCGTTCCGTCTCCAGAGCCGTTTTCCTTCGGATTAGATCAGAACGAAAATAACTCGAATACGACAGACCCTAAACGTTTGAGTAACTCTTTATGTCTTTATTATTAGTTTTTCTACATCTCCAAAGCTCAAAACGCTCTGTTCCACCTTGTGATGTCATGAAGTGGTCGTTTTATTTATTTATTTAGTTTTCAGTGGGACAATAATAATGTAGTAATGTACCTGAAGTCTTGTTTCGTCAACAATCAGATCATAATTGGCTCTCTAAAAGTTAATAAATGAATGTAAAAGTACAAAGGATGTTCAAATCCATAGTTATACATGCAGATGATCATAAAAACAGACTAAAATATATGTATATAGATAAACATTTTTGTGATTCAATAGACTTTTTCCCCAAGGTTTGCGGAACGTCCGGTTGATGCTTTTCTGTGGCAAAATGTCTGTGGAAATTACAGAATTATAGACATTAAATCCAATTGTCTATGTGACGGGGGAGCAATTATTTTTTCCATGGGGCCACATGAGAAACAGAAAATACTGTGGAGCCAAAATGCTTAATTTTGTATAATATTAATTGTATTTCTTTGTAAAAAGCAGTAAATATTATTGTTTTGTCGCGTTGGCCAGACTGGGAACAGTTTATGTTCTGACTCAGCAATGAAAAAGTGAGGCTGCCTCATAAGAAATGTCACATAAAAAACACCACTAAAATAAAATCAAAGCAGCTTTAGTCCATGTATGAGGTAAAATTATAAAATATGTTTAGTTTTTAATTCCAAATTATCTTAAAAGGGCCAGTCAGAGTCGACCAGAGCTGCACAGTCACAGGTCTGGCCTATGTCAAAGCACTTATATTCACATTTCTTCCAATTAATCATAATAATATGTATAGTTAATGGAAAATTAGAATTGCATTTAACTTTAAACTGGCCTTTAAAACTGTGATCTCTAAATCTCCCATTAAATACCTCTGATACCATTTATTTGGACACTGTTATGACTTATATTTTTACCTTTGCATGAAAACCAGGGTGTCCAGACGTCCCTGTTTACCCGGGACAGTCCCAGTTTTGGGCCCTGTGTCCCCTGTCCCAGCAGATTTATACAAAACCACTGATTTGTCCCAGTTTTATACAAAAAATGCCCCACATGTCCCTATTTTTGACCAATTTAATCCTAAAGAGCAGCATAAACTGACATTTGTTGAGGTAAAATACAGAAAAGCGGCTTAAAAATGACAAAATGTGACAATACTGACTCATTTTAGTGCCAAGTCCATAACAATTCTCCTTAATTACGCACTCATTGTTATTACCAACACCCCAAACCAGGGATGTCCTAGTCTTTTATTTTGAAAATCTGGTCACTTTAATGAAAAATAGTTCATAATTCTTAAAAGCACCCCATTTGATTCGTTTAATCGTAAAATATTAGACGCAAAATGAATGTCTCACTGCCCAGAGCTGTGTCAGGTCACGTGGTGTGGTTTCCTTCGCTCCTCCTCCGCCTCAAAACCACGAGAAAAAAAAAAAAAAACAGGTAAAAGACTCGACGTTTTCATTCACAAACGGGGCAAACGTGCGTAAAACCCGCGTCTCCTCCCTAAAATCGTGCAATTTCTGAATATTCTATCCACAAAAAGGTGAAATCCGGAGATGTTATGGACGGGGAGAAACACGCCCACGTGCTGCCCGGAGGAGGGGCCACGTGCTGAGGTGCTGCTCCGGAGGTGGTGCCGTAAAGCGTCCGAGCGCGTCGTAAACCAGCTGCCTCCCCCTCCTCCCTTCCGTGACTGTTTTAGTTTATTTATATTTATTTGTTTTGTTTTTAAGAGCCCAAAAATGACTAATTATTGTTTAAATAAGGCGTATGTTACGGTAGAAATTGTGAATCTGTTTTAATTAACGATTAAACTAAAGGATTAATGTTCTGGTGGACTATTAAAACATATTTTAATAGATTTTTTAATAATATACAACATTTTTGCGCGTTATTTCGTGGCATTCTTTAAAAAAAAAAAGCAAGCATTTATTCACAAGAAAAAAAGCTACATTAGCTCCAATTACGAGTATTTGTTTGATTGCTTTCCAAATTTTTGTAATTGTTTAATAATTGTGACTGAAATAAAACGTTTTAAAGGAACTATCAGTGTTGGTGTATTGTTTGGAAAAGGGAAAACGGGGCGGAAAACGTAAGATTCTTCTTCTTTCTGCAGCTTTTCATTCATTTCTTGCATGTTTGTGACACTGTGCATGTCTTTTGACGAATGCAAACACCAAATAAAGCCAGAAATGCGTGAAGTCGTTAGTCCGAAGGGTTCGTTGCGCACGGTGGAGCGGAGGGCGGGGGGTTAGGTGATGTCGTAAAGCGGATAGCAGCGGGTGAGGGACGGGGTGAGGAGGAGGAGAGAGCCGGGGAGAGGAAGGAGGGTGCCGGGGGTGAGTATCCGAGGAGGGAGGAGGAGGAGGAGGAGGCGGCTGTAGCGAGCGAGTCAGACCCAGAGAGCGACCAGGATCATGGCGGATGGCCCCAGGTGTAAGCGCAGAAAGCAGGCGAACCCAAAGCGCAGCAGCGGTGAGTACCAGCGCCGCGCCCCGCCGTGCCAAACCGCTTCTCCGGGGCGCTGGGGCTCCCGTCTCCCCCCTGCAAACCCTCGCTTGGACGTGCGGGGACGCGAGTTGGAGCTGTTTTGACCGAGTTTGGACGTACTATCGCGGGGCTTTCTATCCTAGGGTGTACCGTTATACCTGGCACCGTTATACGAGCGCAGGAATAACACGGCACACGGCGCTTCGCACTTTTCCAACTTTCAAATCACTTTCCGCGTTGATTTTGCGCACTTTTCGCACACTTCGCTGCAGGTTGTCGTTGCTTTTTCGGATATAAACAGCGTGGTTCGCAGTTTGGTGGAGTTGTGAGGCAGAATTTCTTGGGCGAGGTTGCAAAGCCAGGGCCGTACGCAGAATTGTTCATATATTGTGGTCCAAAAAGTCCAAGTTTAAGACCTGGTTTTGCCTTGATTTGGACTCGATATAACATTAGTTTAGACCTAGTTTATTGGCATGGTTTTGGCACAGTTTTGACCTGGTTTATTACGTGTTTACACCTGGTTCAGTCCTGTTTTGTCCTGGTTTAGACCTAGACCAGTCCTCCTGGTTTAGACTTGATTCAGTCCTGGTTTTAGTCCTGCTTTTAGTCTTTCTTTAGCACTCTGAGACCTCCGTGATGTACAGGGCCATGTGGGGAGCTTTGTGGCCGCTTTCCGTGCTCCTTTCCCGGATTTGGTCCACGCTCTCGGCTCCGTGGCCCGGTTGTCGCGGTGGTTCTGCGTCAGATGGCCGCCTTTGGCACACTTTGACACGGCTTTCGCTTCGGTTTGGGGTCCCGGTGATGGCAGGGGACGTCAGGATGTTTATTTTATCTGATCGCGTTCACCCCTCCCCATGCTACAACTGCAGAACCACATGTGTCTTTGCACAAGCTAGAAACAGAGGCACAGAGCGCACCAAAATAAAGCTTTTTAACGCTAATCGTGCACTTTTATTACGAGTTTACACCTTTTCCCTCGCTATTTTGCAAAATGCATTCCACTTTTACCTCTAATTTTCACATTTTGATCACGTAATAAAGTTGTAAGAGTGCACAATGAACCCTTTTACGAAGATTTGATTGATCTAAACATGAATCTTTTATTGTTTTTAGCATTTGTAGCTGATTAGCAGCCACCTGTCGCAAGCATGACAAAAATAGTTTGGGTACAGTTGCCTCTCACGTGTTTTTTGTTTTGAATTATTTGTTTCAGCGCGTGATTACGATGCTAAATGCTAATTTTCTTAGTTATATAACCTCAAAACTTAATTATTTGAGAGTGGGACGATATTTTTTAGCCTTTTAAAGTGATTGAAAGCGCCATCTGTCGTGCGTAACATGTTGAATACGTAATGTTTGGATGCTGCTGCTTTGCTTTTATTGTTTTCCAATGTTTACAGCGTCTTAAATGAGTTTTTACAGAATTATAACTTATATTAAAGCATTTATATGTATGTTTTTGATGTATTAGGATGATAAAAAATAGCACATGTCTCACTTTATCGTGCGTAACATGTTGAAAACGTAATGTTTGGATGTTACTGCTGTGGTTTTTGTTGTTATCCAACATTTATAGCGTCTTAAAAGTTTTTACACCTTAATAACTTATATTTAAGGCTGTGTATGTATGTTTTTGATAGTTTAGTGATAAAAGATAGCATAGGTCTCACTTTATCTTGCGTAACATGTGGAAACCGTAATGTTTGGATGTTGCTGCTTAGCTTTTGTTGCTATCCGATCTCTATGGCTTCTTAAACGGGGTTTTACACAATTCTAACTTATATTTAAGGCTGTATATATGTTCTTGATATATTAGAGTGGTAAAAAATAGCATATGTCTCACTTTGTCGTGCGTAACATGTTGAATACGTGATATTTGGATGTTGCTGCTTTGCTTTTTGTTGTTATCCAAACTCTATAGCTTCTTAAATGTGTTTTTACACAATTATAACTCATATTAAATCATTTATATGTATGTTTTTGATGTATTAGAGTGATAAAAAAATAGCACAGGTCTCATTTTGTCATGCGTAACATGTTGAAAACGTAAACATTACGGTTTTTTTGGATGTTACTGCTTTGCTTTTTGTTGTTATCCGATCTTTACAGCGTCTTAAACGAGTATAACGTATATTAAATCATGTATATGTATGTTTTTGATGTATTAGAGCGGTAAAAATGGCACAGGTCGCCTTTTAAACAATCTGTGCGTTACTTTTCTTGCTCCAAATCCGTGCTTCCCATTGGCCGCGTACCACCTGTCCCTGCGCGCTCACACGGGTCACATTAGCCAATCAAAAAGTGCTTCTATAATAAATGCGTTGAGGCTCCGTTTGTGTTCGGGGGGCTCCGTTATGTGAGCGTGTGCGAGCCTGGTAGGAGAAGCTGCACCTCCGTCCTTTTATCTCCTCGCACTTTTCTTCCCCCCCCCGGCCGCTGACGCCACTACGCTGCCTGTGCGCGCGTCCCGCCTGTGCCGCGGCTCTCCTCCCGCCCCTTCGTTCCTCGTTCTCCCCATCATCATCATGTTTACCTGACCGCGGATAACGGGAATACGACGGGGGGATAGCTCACACCTGACGCTGCGTGGAGCTTACGGGACGCCTCGGTTGGCTGGCGGCGATCGTTTTACCCCAAAACCAAGGCGGAGAACGCGCAGAGGAATCGCCCTGCAAATGTCCACTTGTGCAGGTAGGCAGCGCATGCGGTGATGATTTAGTGGCGGCGTTTAGCTCCGAGTGAGACTGGGGGGTGCTCTCGCGGGATTAGGAAGCACGCTTTTATATTCTTTCATGCGCTCCTGATCCCTAAGCTCGTTTGGGAGTCGTTTCTTTTCCATAAACGTGTGCGTAAAACGAGCCAGAGTGTTTTTTTTTTATTTATTTTATTTTTTACGCGCTTTCTCTTGCTCTTTTGCTCTTTTACTCTCCCTCTCCTTTGCCCCTATTGTGTTGCGCTAATTTGTTACACAATTTGCTGCGAGCGGAAGAGAATGGCGGTCAGGAGACTCAGGACCAGGGCTGCTGCAGTGGAGGCGGGGTTGCAGGCTGGGGCTCGGATGGACCAGACATCCTCCAGGTACACGCAAGGTGATGCAACGCCTCTAAAGGTACATTTGGGCACATTTAGCGCCGCCGTGGACGCGGTGCGCGCAGGGGCCGGTTCGGGCGAGGTTTGGACGGCTCCGAGGCAGGTTCAGGGTGAAGTTTTGCGTCGGGAAACGGTCTGGAAAGCGTTGGTGGCGCTGGCAGCATCCCGAGCCGAGCAGTGGGGCGTGCAAACCAAGATGGCACAGGCAGGTGTTGTGATTCACGCTCCCTCCTCAGTGCATAATTCATTTCGGACTCGCTCAAAGGTTATTTTCGGCAAAACGCAAAGAAATAAAGCAAAAGAACATAGTTTGGCTGTAACATTATCTTATAAATAAATAGTTACCTTTAATTTATCCTCCTCACTGTATTATTTATTTGTTTTTACTTTGATTTATTGTGTTTTTTTCTATTAAATTGCAGAGATTTATGTATGTATTATGTATTTGTTATAAAGGTTCACTGTGTAACCATCTTGTTTCCATGGATATGTCATTCCTCTGCCCGAAATGTTCCCCAGTATGACTTTAAACAGCTCTACTTTACATTTATTCAATCAAAGGAGGTTTTATAGCTCAAAAATACCTTAAAAAACAGGCGTTCTGACTGTGAGCGGCGTCACCTCTCCACAGATCTGACCTATAACTCAGCTCGGCTTGGTCTCCGTGACGATAGAAAGGTTTAATGCCGTACTGCGGAACATTTCGGATGAAGCAATAAAACATCTCCACGGAGAAAAGTTACACAGTGCACCTTTTAGCACATTTGTACGCTACTTTTTTCTGGATAAAAAAAAAAAAGTAGTTAGCTAAAATCAAAATAATGATGCTAACTTTGTGAAAATTATTAGCGAAATTATTTTCACAATGAAAATAAGTCATTTTATTTCCTGTATTTGACCTTAAAGATGCATTGTGTAACTGTTCTAGATGAGAATCTAAGGCATTTCTTCAAGGAGATGTTATTGCTTTGTCTGGAATGTTCCGCAGTACGGCATTAAACCTTTCTATCTTCACGGAAACCAGGCCAGACCAACTTACAGGTCAGATCTGTGAAGAGGCGACTCCGCTCACAGTCAGAACGCCTGTTTTTTTGTTATTTTTGAGCCATAAAACCCAATTATAATTGAGTAAATGTAAAGGAGAGCTGTTTAATGTCACACTGTGGAACATTCCAAGCAGAGCGATGACGTATCCATAGAAACAAGCACATACATAAAGGATATTTTGAAACAGGGAGCCGTGACAAAGCAGATGATGTCTGTACCATGTGCTATTTCACTTCAGTTTCTGTTTGTATAGGCGCCATTTTGAGGACTTTTCCCCATTCAGAACATGTAATATTTAGTTTAGAATTGTTTATTGCTGCTGTATTGATATATAGTGTCATAGTACCGGTTTTTATGGTCTTGGTCTCGTCTTGGACTCGGTCTTGTCTCGGTTTTGAAGGTGTTTGAACTCAGTCTTGTTTTGTCTCTCGAGGTCTGACACTTGACGAGTGATAAAATAGAGATGGATTTATAAAAACATTTGATATATTTGTGCCAAAATAAATGTGGAAAATGACAAAGATGGTCTCGATTTGGTCTCAATGGGTCCTGGTCTCGGCCCTCAGAGGTCTCGGTCTTGTCCTGGTCTCGGCCCTCAGAGGTCTCGGTCTTGTCCTGGTCTCGGCCCTCAGAGGTCTCGGTCTTGTCCTGGTCTCGGCCCTCAGAGGTCTCGGTCTTGTCCTGGTCTCGGCCCTCAGAGGTCTCGGTCTTGCCTCGGTCTCGGCCCTCAGAGGTCTCGGCCCTCAGAGGTCTCAGTCTCGTCTCGGTCTCGGCCCTCAGAGGTCTCGGTCTTGTCCTGGTCTCGGGACCCTGTGGTCTCAGACGTGTGTTGGTCTTGATTAGTTTGGTCTTGAATACAACACTATCGATATATCGCCAAGAGTATTTTTAGGTGTATTTTTTATATAATTTTGTTACAGCTGCAGTTTTGTTGCTTATTCGAGGAAAAAACTGGTTTATGCGACACATTTGACAAACCGATATTCACTGTTTTTATGATTAAAATGTTTGTTTCAGATTCACTTTGCACAAGAAGTGGTTTAACAAAGACTTTTAGTATCACAGCCACGACTTTTTATCGAACCGTATCAAATCAGTTTGAAATATATCGTATCAATCAAACTTTATTTATAAAGCGCTTTTCATACAAAAATGCAACACAAACCGCTTAATCGAACCGAATCCGTATCAAGATAAGTATCGTATCGTGGCTTATGTATCGTGGTATCGTATCGTATCGGCAACTTCTTAACAATACCCAGTTCTAATAGGGATAAATTATAACAATTTTAGGCTTACAGGAGCCATTTTGAGTACTTTTTACTGTGCAATTAATTTACCGTAATTTTGATCACAATTTTGATTTGTGTGTCAAACGATCTCCACACTCATATTATCGAGTTTATTTTAAAGTTTATTTTGGGATATTTTTTATATAAATAAGAAAGAGAATAATATAGAGACTGTAGAACAGCTGGACATGTAGTTTGTTTTGGATACATGTATGTTTTTCTTTGCCTTATTTCATGTTAAAAGTGTATTTTATTCATTTTATGTTTTATACGTCGCAAAACTGCTCTAAGGTACAAATTTGGAGCCTGTTTTTATTTACAATTTGAAGGTTTTGTGTAAAATATCAAAAAGAAAGTGTTTTTTGAGAGAGAAATGCTGAATAAACGCACTGTGCAACTCAAAAATATCAACAATGATGAAAATAATCGATTTCCCCCCCCCACTTTTTACCATTCCAAAAATGTACATTTGTTATTATGTCAACATCGCTTATTTCTTGTCATTCTGAAACCCGTGGATTGCGCTTTTGTTTGTCGTTTCAGTTTGTAGTTGGTAAAATTCCAGAATAAAGCTTTAAAAATATCAAAATAAGCGCGTTTACATGCTGTGGAGGTGTGTTTTGTTGTCTGGCGTTAGTTATAATTGAATCAGAAATCCCCTGAGCTGCATCATTTGTAACTCCCCAAAGACCTCGGTGAGTAATGGCGCAGGTAGAGCGTGTCGCCGTGGCCTGTGTGAAAAACCACATTATAAAGCTTTTAAAGGTGCACTGTGGGACTTTTCCGGTGGAGATGACCTCGCTTTGTCTGGAATGTTTCGCGGTGTGGCATTAAAACCTTCGCGTCGTCGCGGAAACCAGACCGGATTTCCAGTTTTTCGGGGTATTTTTGAGCTACGAAACCGGCTGTGATTGAATAAATAAGTAAAGTAGAGCTGTTTAATGTTATAATGCGGAACATTTCAGGTGGAGCGATGATGTATCCATAGCAACAAGCAAGTGATGAACCGTCCAATAGAAAAGTTACACAATAATCTTTACTATGTCACTCATTTCTGCTTAGTTCTTATGAAAATACTACAGTACAAATGTAATATCACTACTACTACTACTGCTACTACTACTACTACTACTACTACTACTGCTACTACTACTACTGCTACTGCTACTACTGCTACTACTACTACTACTGCTACTACTGCTACTACTACTGCTGATACTACTACTGCTGCTACTACTGCATACTACTACTACTGCCTTACTGCTGCCTGCTACTGCTACTACTGCTACTGCTACTGCTGCTACTACTGCTACTACTGCTAGCTACTGCTACCTGCTACTACTGCTACTGCTGCTGCTACTACTGCTACTACTACTGCTACTGTGCTAACTACTGCTACTACTACTGCTGCTACTGCTGCTGATGCTCAATAACAACTGCTGCGATTAATGACAACTGCTAATAACATAGCACTACTTTCAACTTTTCTACTGCAACTTGTGATCGTAACTTCTAATGCTACAGCTACTGCTGCTACTGCTAATGACAACAATGCTGCAACCACAATAATGATGACGGGATTAACAGCCAGCTCGTGACAACAACATAATGACAACAATGTACTACTGACAACTGAATGGTAATAATGACAATGACTAATAATAACATAATAATGCTGCTAATTACAGACAGACAAACTAATGACAGCCACTGCTAATAATCAACAACGAACTAATGATAATGACAACAATGATAATGAATAATATGTGAATAATAATGACTGACGATGACAATAGCAATGGCATAGCAATAACCAACAATGGTTGTATCATCTTAACCACCGAACAATGATTAGCTGAATAACTGACAATGACAATATGCGGCTCAGTAATAAGCGGTGTATAACAATAATAATAACATAACATACTCAACAATGACAATGAGCAACAATGATATGCGGTATTGATAATGACAGCAATGATAATATGACAGTACTGACCAGCATGACAACAATTCTTCACAGCAATAACCGAGCAATAACTAATGTGCTAACAATAAATAACAACTAATGAACAAACAACAATTGAGCAACAAGCAATGACTAATGATAACAATAACAATGAACAGCAGCATATAATACTCAACCAATCATATGCAATCGGTTCAATGACAAACAACAACAAACATAATGACAACAATGACAGCAACCAATGACAACAGCAATGCGGTAATAACAGCAGCGGCAATAGGGCAAAGCTTGGGCAACTGACAATAACATATAGTAGCAACAATAACAGCAGCAATAGCGGCAACAACAACGAGCAATAGCTGACAATATACCATGATAACCCAACAACAAACAGCAGCTTGACAAGCTAATCCAGCAACAACAACAACCAGCGGCAAACAACTAGCAATAACAAAGCAACAGCCGAACAGCAGCAACAGCTCAATAATAACAACTAATGTGTTTATTTCTTCCAGCAAACAATAATGATGACAACAGCAGTTTCAACAACCTAACTGACAGCGAACCAGTCCAACAACAGCACAAAGCTGACAACAATGGCTCATAACCAGCAACAACAATATATTGTAGCAACCAGCAGCAAACAACAGCATGGTGTAGTGAACATAACGCAATAATATATGCAGCAACCAATGACAACGGCAACAGCAATAATATATTATTGTAGATATTTCATCAGCATAGTTGTGACAGCCTTAATATCAGCAACCAGCAATGACAACTGACAGCTGACAGCCAGTAACAGCTCATTCTCAACCAACAACAAACAACAATAATATGATTAAGCAGCAATAATGACGAGCGGAACAACACAGCAGCAACTGTAACAGACAGCATTTCATATGTGATAATGCTCAATGACAATATGAACAACAACAACCAATATGATGTAATAATAACAACAACAACAACAAATAACAAATATGTAACAATAATGACTGCTCTTAATGACAATGATATATTTTCAATGACAACGGATGACAATATATGTAAGTATGAAGAACATATATAATGTAGCAACAACAACTCTAACAACTTGGTAGGCAGCAGCGGCCAATAACAATTAACATGACAACATGACAACATATAATGATAATGACATATCATGCTCAACAAGCAATAACAATGATGCCAATGAGCAACAATATGACAATGAAGCGGCAATTTACTCATGACTAACCGACAACGTAATAAATGACAATAGTAACCAATCAATATGAACAATATGAGCTATGGTAACAATGAACAATAATAAACAGTAATAATACATGATAAGCAACTAACTAACAATAATAGCGAACTCAATAATAATATAGCTGACAAGCCCGGCAATGGTAATGACAATGACAAGCAACAATTCAACAAATAATGACTGACAAGCAACAATAATTGACAACAACTGACAATGAGCAATGCTGCTGCTGTAAACAACAAGCAACAATGACAACAATAATAATAGCTGGTATAGCTGCAACTGTAAATATTAAAATGCTAATACAGACTGCAATGCCTTGACAGCTCAACAGACGATTTAACAATGACAAAAATAACTAGCTGCTGCGCTGCTCATAGCTGCATAATGATAACAGTTAATCATAACAACAACTGCTGCTGCTGCTGTAACAACTGTAGCTGCTGCTAGCTGCTGTGCATAATTGCTGCCTACTACTGCTACTAGCACCCAATCAACCGGCCGAGCTGCACACTAACTACTACTGACCTGCCTGCTGCTGACTGACTGCTGATAATAACCTGCTGCTGCCAATGCTGCTGCTGCAACCTTGCTGCTGCTTTGCAATAATGCTGCGCTACCCACGCTGCAATGGCTGACTGCCCTTGCACCTAACCTGCTGCTGCTGCTAACAACAAGCTGCTACTACTACTGCTACTACTACTGCTACTACTGCTACTACTACTGCTACTACTACTGCTACTACTATTACTACTACTGCTACTACTGCTACTACGACATTAGAAACAACATTATAACATAAACATATAAATCAGTGTAATATTCTATGTTTAAATAACTGTTATGACTCGAGTTTTAGTTTGTGTCACAGTTTTATGAGTTGTGTTGTTTGTTTAGTTGTTTCTGTGTGTTGTTTATTTTGTTGCTTTTTGTGTTGTTTTTGTTTAGTTGTTTTTTGTGTTGTTTGTTTAGTTGTTTCTGTGTTGTTTTTTGTTTAGTTGTTTTTGTGTGTTGTTTATTTAATTGTTTATTTTGTTGTTTTTTGTGTTGTTTGTTTGATATTTTCTGTGTGCTGTTGTGTTGTTTCAGTGCTGTTGTGTTGTTTCAGTGCTGTTGTGTTGTTTCAGTGCTGTTGTGTTGTTTCAGTGCTGTTGTGTTGTTTCAGTGCTGTTGTGTTGTTTCAGTGCTGTTGTGTTGTTTCAGTCCTGTTGTGTTGTTTCAGTGCTGTTGTGTTGTTTCAGTGCTGTTGTGTTGTTTCAGTGCTGTTGTGTTGTTTCAGTGCTGTTGTGTTGTTTCAGTGCTGTTGTGTTGTTTCAGTGCTGTTGTGTTGTTTCAGTGCTGTTGTGTTGTTTCAGTGCTGTTGTGTTGTTTCAGTGCTGTTGTGTTGTTTCAGTCCTGTTGTGTTGTTTCAGTGCTGTTGTGTTTCAGTGCTGTTGTGTTGTTTCAGTGCTGTTGTGTTGTTTCAGTGCTGTTGTGTTGTTTCAGTGCTGTTGTGTTGTTTCAGTGCTGTTGTGTTGTTTCAGTGCTGTTGTGTTTCAGTGCTGTTGTGTTTCAGTGCTGTTGTGTTTCAGTGCTGTTGTGTTGTTTCAGTGCTGTTGTGTTGTTTCAGTGCTGTTGTGTTTCAGTGCTGTTGTGTTGTTTCAGTGCTGTTGTGTTGTTTCAGTCCTGTTGTGTTGTTTCAGTGCTGTTGTGTTGTTTCAGTCCTGTTGTGTTGTTTCAGTGCTGTTGTGTTGTTTCAGTGCTGTTGTGTCGTTTCAGTGCTGTTGTGTTTCAGTGCTGTTGTGTTGTTTCAGTGCTGTTGTGTTGTTTCAGTCCTGTTGTGTTGTTTCAGAGCTGTTGTATTGTTTCAGTCCTGTTGTGTTGTTTCAGAGCTGTTGTGTCGTTTCAGTGCTGTTGCGTCGTTTCAGTCCTGTTGTGATGTTTCAGTGCTGTTGTGTCGTTTCAGTGCTGTCGCGTCATTTCAGTGCTGTTGCGTCGTTTCAGTGCTGTTGTGTCGTTTCAGTCCTGTTGTGTCGTTTCAGTGCTGTTGCGTCGTTTCAGTCCTGTTGTGATGTTTCAGTGCTGTTGTGTCGTTTCAGTGCTGTCGCGTCATTTCAGTGCTGTTGCGTCGTTTCAGTGCTGTTGCGTCGTTGCAGTCCTGTTGCATCGTTTCAGTCCTGTTGTGTCGTTTCATTGCTGTTGTGTCGTTTCATTTCTGTTGCGTCGTTTCAGTGCTGTTGTGTCGTTTCAGTGCTGTTGTGTCGTTTCAGTGCTGTTGCGTCGTTTCAGTCCTGTTGTGTTGTTTCAGTGCTGTTGTGTCGTTTCAGTGCTGTCGCGTCATTTCAGTGCTGTTGTGTTGTTTCAGTGCTGTTGTGTTTCAGTCCTGTTGTGTCGTTTCAGTGCTGTTGTGTCGTTTCAGTCCTGTTGTGTCGTTTCAGTCCTGTTGCGTCGTTTCAGTCCTGTTGCGTCGTTTCAGTGCTGTTGTGTCGTTTCAGTCGGTTTATAAATAGCAGGAGCAGAGGTTAAGTCCAAACTGAATGAACTGCTCAGTATCAGACCTGTATAATGAAGCATGACAGACTCCTGCACATGTTCCCTCCTCCTCCTCTTCCCTCGCTTTTCTCTCTCTTCTCTCTTTCTCTCTTTCTCTCTTCCTGTTTCCCTCCCTCTCTCTTTCCCTTTCCTTTATCTCTTTCTTTCTCTGTGTGTGTGTCTCCTGTTCTCATCCCTCTCTTTCCTCTCCTCCACTTCTCCTCTCTATTTCTGTTTCCATTCTCTATCTTCCTCTCTGTCTCCCTCTCTTTCTCCCTTTCTCGTTCTCTTCCTCCTTCCTTCCCTCCCTCTCTCTTTCTCTTTCATTTCTCCTTCTTTTCCTTCCTCTCTCCGTCTTTCTGTCCTCCCTCTTTGTCTCTCTCTTCCTCTCTCCATCTGTCTCTTCTACACTCAACAAAAATATAAACGCAACACTTTTGTTTTTGCTCCCATTTGTCATGAGATGGAGTCAAAGATCTAAAATTCATTCCAGATACACAATATTACCATTTCTCTCAAACATTGTTCACAAATCTGTGTAAATGTGTGATAGTGGCACTTTTGCTTTGCTGAGATAATCCATCCCACCTCACAGGTGCCACATCAAGATGCTCATCAGACACCATGATTAGTGCACAGGTGAACCTTAGACTGTCCACAATAAAAGGCCACTCTGAAATGTGCAGTTTTGTCTCACAGCAAAATGCCACAGATGGCGCAAGCATTGAGGGAGCGTGCAATTGGCATGCTGACAGCAGGAATGTCAACCAGATCTGTTGCTCGGGCATTGAATGTTCATTTCTCCACCATAAGCCGTCTCCAAAGGCGTTTCAGAGAATATGGCAGTACATCCAACCGGCCTCACAACCGCAGACCACGTGTAACCACACCAGCCCAGGACCTCCACATCCAGCAGGTTCACCTCCAAGATCGTCTGAGACCAGCTACTCAGACAGCTGCTGAAACAATTGGTTTGCATAACCAAAGAATTTCTGCACAAACTGTCAGAAACCGTCTCAGGGAAGCTCAACTGCATGCTCGTCGTCCTCATCGGGGTCTTAACCTGACTCCAAATTGTCGCCGTAACAGACTTGAGTGGGCAAATGCCCACATTCGATGGCGTCTGGCACATTGGAGAGGTGTTCTCTTCACGGATGAATCTCAGTTTACATTGTTCAGGGCAGATGGCAGACAGCGTGTGTGGCGTCGTGTGGGTGAGCGCTTTGCTGATGTCAATGTTGTCTGGATCGAGTGGCCCATGGTGGTGGTGGGGTTATGGTATGGGCAGGCATCTGTTATGGACGAAGAACACAGGTGCATTTTATTGATGGCATTTTGAATGCACAGAGACACCGTGATGAGATCCTGAGGCCCATTGTTGTGCCATACATCCATGAACATCACCTCATGTTTCAGCAAGATAATGCACGGCCCCATGTTGCAAGGATCTGTACACAATTCTTGGAAGCTGAAAATGTCCCAGTTTTTGCATGACCAGCATACTCACCGGACATGTCACCCATTGAGCATGTTTGGGATGTGCTTGACCGGCGTATACGACAGCGCGTACCAGTTCCCACTAATATCCAGCAACTTCGCACAGCCATTGAAGAGGAGTGGACCAACATTCCACAGGCCACAATTGACAATCTGATAAACTCTATGCGAAGAAGATGTGTTGCACTGCATGAGGCAAATGGTGGTCACACCAGATACTGACTGGTTCTGAGTCCCCAGACCCCCAATAAAGCAACAACTGCACATTTCAGGGTGGCCTTTTATTGTGGACAGTCTAAGGTTTAAAGTTTATATTTTAAGGTTTAAAGTTTATATTTTAAGGTTTAAAGTTTATATTTTTGTTGAGTGTATATATTAGTCTCTCCTTCCCACTTTCCTTCCCCTGTCCCTCGCTCCCTCCTTCTTTCCTCTCTTTCCATCTGTCTCTTTCCTCCCTCTCTCCATCTTTCCTCCCTCTTTCTCTCTCTCTTCCTCTCTCTCCACCTGTCTCTTTCCTCTCTTTCTCTCTCCCCTCCCTCTTTCTCTTTCTCCTTTCTTCTTCTCTTCATCCCTCTTTCTGTCTCTCTCTTATACTCTCTCTCTCCATCTGTCTCTTTTTTCTCTCTCTGTTACTCTCTACTTCCTACCTCCACTCCCTCCCTCTTTCCTCTCTCATCTTTCTCTCTATCTCTCTTTCCTTTATCTCTTTCTCTCATCCCTCTTTCCTCTCTTGCTCTCTATATCTTCCACTTCTCGCTTTTTCTTTTTCCTTTCTCTCTCTTTCTCACTTCCTCTCTCTTACTCTCTCTTTCTCCTTTATTTCCCTCTTTCTTCTTATTTTTCTCCCTCTTTCCTCTCTCTTCATCTGTCTCTTTCCTCTGTCTTTCTCTCTCTCCTCCCTTTTTCTATTTAAATTCTCTCCCTCTTTCTCTCTCTCTCTTCCACATCTCTCTCTTTCCGTTTCCTCTCTCTCTCTTCATCTACCCTTCTCTTTCTTCTCCCCATCTTTCTTCTCTTTCTTACTTTCTCTTTCTCTATCTTCCACCTCTCCTCTCTCTTCCTTTCACTCTGTCCCTCTCTCTTCTTCTTTCCTCCTTTCTCCTGCTGTTGTTAATATCTCTTTCTCTCTCTCTTTTCCACATCTCTCTTTCTGTTTCCTCTGTCTATTTTTCTTTCTCCTTCTCTCCCTCCCTCTCTCCATCTGTCTCTTTCCTCCCTCATTCTCTCTCTTTTATTGCCATCTCGCTCTCCCTCCTCTCGCTCTGTTCTTCTCTGCTCCCCTCTTTTCTCCCTCCCTCCCTCTCTCTTTCCTCCCTCTTTCTCTCTTCCTCTCTCTCATCCTTCTCTTCATCTGTCTTTTTCCTCCCTCTGCCTCTCCCTTCCTTCTTTCGCTCTCCTTTCCGCTCTCCATCTGTCTCTTTTCTCTTTATATATCTCCATTCCTCTCTCCTTCCCTTCCTCCCTCTCTCTTTCTCTCCCCTCTTCCTCCCTCTTTCCTCTCTTTTCCTCTACATCTGTCTCTTTCCTTCCTCTTTCTCTCTCTCTCCATCTGTCTCTTTTCTTTCTCTCTTTATTCCTCTGCCCTTCCCTCTTTCCCCACCCCGTCCGTCTCTGCATCTGTCTCTTCCCTCCCTCCTTCCCTCCCTCCCTCCTTCCTTCCCTCTCTCCTTCCTTCCCTCCCTCCCTCCTTCCCTCCCTCATAAACGTGCTGAGACAGTGTGACGTCGCTCTGCACAGTTAAAGCTGCAGTACGTCACTTCCTCTTCCTCTGCGCTCTAAATAAATCCTCATCATCCTGAGCAAATGATAATAATAAAACCCCTGCAGGCCACAGCGCCAGTATCCCTAAAGCTGCACTGTGGAACTTTTCTGGTGGTGGGTGCTTTCTGTCGTCATGGAGATCAAACCAAGCCACGTTACGGGTCAGATCTGCGGAGAGGCGACGCCGCTCACAGTCAGGACGAGTGTTTTTCTGGGTATTTTTGAGATATAAAACCACCAGTGACTGAATAATCGTAAAGTAGAGCGGTTCAGTGTCACCCCGGTCCTGGTTCTCTGTAGTCCTGGTTAAGACCTGGTTCAGTCCTAGTTTAGTCCTGGTTTAGACCTGGTTTAGACATGGTTTAGACCTGGTTTAGACTTGGTTAAGACCGGGTTTAGACCTGATTGAGTCCTAGTTTACAGTATTCTTGATTTAGTTTTTCAACGTGGTTCAGTCCTAGTTTTGTCCTGGTTTAGACCTGGTTTAGTCCCAGTTTAGTCCTGGTTTAGACCTGGTTCAGTCCCAGTTTAGTCCTGGTTTAGACCTGGTACAGTCTTGGTTTAGTCCTGGTTTAGTCCTAGTTTTGACCTGGTTCAGTCCTGGTTTAGACATGGTTCAGTCCTAATTCAGTCCTGATTTAGTCCTGGTTTAGACCTGATTGAGTCCTAGGTTATTCTTGGTTTAGTTTTTCAACCTGGTTCAGTCCTAGTTTAGTCCTGGTCTAGACTTGGATCAGTCCCAATCTAGTCTTGGCTTAGTCACGGTTCAGACCTGGTATAGCCTTGGTTCAGTCCTAGTTCAGTCCTGGTTTAGTCCTGGTATAGACCTTATTGAGTGGGGCCTAGTTTGGTCCTGGTCTATAATCTTGGTTAAGACCTGGTTCGGTCCTAGTTTGGTCCTGGTCTATAGTCCTGGTTAAGACCTGGTTTAGTCCTAGTTTATTCTTGGTTTAGTTTTTCAACCTGGTTCATTCCCAGTTTGATCCTGGTCTACAGTCCTGGTTAAGTCCTGGTTTATTCCTGCTCTATAGTCCTGGTTAAGACCTGGTGCAGTCCTAGTTTAGTGTTGTTTGTTTTAGACCTGGTCCAGTCCTAGTTTACTCTTGTTTTAGACCTGGCCCAGTCCTAGTTTAGTCTTGTTTTTGACCTGATTCAGTCCTAGTTTAGTCTTGGTTTAGACCTGGCCCAGTCCTAGTTTAGTCTTGTTTTAGACCTGGTCCAGTCCTAGTTTACTCTTGTTTTAGACCTGGTCCAGTCCTAGTTTACTCTTGTTTTAGACCTGGCCCAGTCCTAGTTTAGTCTTGTTTTAGACCTGGTCCAGGTCTAGTTTAGTCTTGTTTTAGACCTGGTCCAGTCCTAGTTTACTCTTGTTTTAGACCTGGCCCAGTCCTAGTTTAGTCTTGTTTTTGACCTGATTCAGTCCTAGTTTAGTCTTGGTTTAGACCTGGCCCAGTCCTAGTTTAGTCTTTTTTTAGACATGGACCAGTCCTAGTTTAGTCTTGGTTTAGACCTGGCCCAGTCCTAGTTTAGTCTTGTTTTAGACCTGGTCCAGTCCTAGTTTACTCTTGTTTTAGACCTGGTCCAGTCCTAGTTTACTCTTGTTTTAGACCTGGCCCAGTCCTAGTTTACTCTTGTTTTAGACCTGGCCCAGTCCTAGTTTAGTCTTGTTTTAGACCTGGTCCAGTCCTAGTTTAGTCTTGGTTTAGACCTGGCCCAGTCCTAGTTTAGTACGTCTACTCTTTTTGAGCTTTAAAACCACCTGTAATCGAATACATGTAATTTAGAGCTGTTTAATGTCATATTGTGGAACAGTTGAGGCAGAGCAATGACGTATCCATAGAAACCAGAACCGAAAAGTTACACAGTGCGGCTTTACAACAATTTCGGTCTTATTTTCCACAAGTTTTCTCGCTATAATCCCGTTCAGGTGACCTACAGACTCCTCTGTGGCCTTGTTTACTGTGTTACCGTAAGTCCTGCGACTCACGTGGTCCTCTGTGTTACCGTAAGTCCTGTGTCACGGCCCACTGTGATTCATCTGGTCCTCGGTCCTGGTCCCGTCTTAAGTGTCAGCGTTTTTTCCCTCGTCTGTGCGGGGCTATAAATATCTGACAGCGCTCGGACACTCGCTCTGTTGTCTCGTGACTGAAGAGGGAGCGAGGGGGGCGGGGCAGGTCCTCAAAATGGCACCTGGAACAATGGAGTTTTGGGCAGACGCTACAGCACGAGCACCTGTAGGAAAAAAGAAAAGATCTAAAATAGTCCATGTTGTGTCTATGACGATTCACCTGGATAATTGTGACTAATAGTGAAGTATTAAAATAATACTAATAAAATAATAATAATAAAAATTAGACCTAGTTTAGTCCTGGTTCTGTTTGATATAGTCCTGGTTTAAACTCAGTTCAGACCATCCAATTTTGCCTTAGTTTAGACCTGGTTTAGACCTAGTTTAGTCTTGGTTTAGTTCTGGTTTAGCCCTGTTTTAGACCTGGTTAAGTTTTTATTTTGTTTGATTTATTCCTGGTATAAACCTAGTTCAGACAGTCCTAGTTTTGTCTTAGTTTAGACCTGGTTCAGTCCAAGTTTAGTCTTGGTTTAGTTCTGGTTTAGACCTGTTTTAGACCTGGTTTTGTTTGATTTAGACCTCGTTTAAACTTCAGTCCTAATTTAGTCTTGATTTAGTCCCGGTTTAGACCTGGTTTAGTCCTGGTTTAGACCTTGTTTAGTTTTAATTTAGTCCTGGTTTAGTCCTTGTTTAGTCCTGGTTTACACCTGGTTTAGTCCTTATTTTGTTTGATTTAGTCCTGGTTTAAACCTGGTTCAGTCCTAGTTTACTCTTGGCTTAGTCCTGCTTTTGTCTTAGACCTTTTTAGATCGGGTCCAGTCCAAGTTTAATCTTGATTTAGATCTGGTTAAATCCTAGTTTAGTTTTGGTTTAGTCCTGGTTTAGACCTGGTTCAGTCCTAGTTAAGTCCTGGTTTAGATCTACTTGAGTCCTAGTTTAGGCTACTACTACTATTAGTACTGCTACTGCTATTCTTGGTTTCGTTTTTCAACCTGGTTCAGTCCTACTCTGGTCCTGGTCTATAGTCCTGGTTAAGACAGGTTCAGTCCTAGTTTAGTCTTGGTTTACCTCTGGCTCAGTCCTAGTTTAGTCTAGGTTTACCTCTGGCTCAGTCCTAGTTTAGTCTACAAGTATAAATCATGACTGAAAGACTGTTAGTTGGATCTTTGGTTGAAATTGTCCAAAATTTCTCGTTTTACAATATGTTTCACTAAGTTTTCTCATTTAAATGCCCGTGTTTCTCTCCAGACCTGGCAGTATGCACCGTCACTCTGCGGGTGCTCATGTTTGTGGGTGCTCGTGTTTGTGGGTGCTCGTGTTTGCGGGTGCTCATGTTCGTGGGTGCTCGTGTTTGCGGGTGCTCGTGTTTGTGGGTGCTCATGTTTGCAGGTGGTAAAATAACCCCAGAGTTTGTACATAGATGGAATGGCATAGATATAAACAGTAGATCTCGCACGGACTCTATTGGAACGAATGTGTCAACAAAGCCGCCATCTTGATACAGGGTAACTCTGCTTTAAAGTCCGATATTAGTCCTGGTTCAGTTCTGTTTTAGTCCAGGTTTAATCCTGGTTCAGCTCTGTTTCAGTTCTGCTTTAGTCCTAGTTTAGTCCTACTTTAGACCTGGTTTAGACCTGGTTCAGTCTTCGTTCAGTTCTGATTTAGTCCTGTTTGTCCTGTTTTAGCCCTAGTTCAGGTCTGGTCCACTCCTGGTTTGGTCTTGGGTCAGTCCTGTTTTAGTCCTAGTTTAGAACTGGTTTAGTCCTGGTTCAGACCTGGTTTAGACCTTGTTTAGTCCTGTTTTAGTCTTGGTTTAGACCTGGTTCAGCTCTGTTTCAGTCCTGGTTTATTCCTAGTTCAGACCTGGTTTAGTCCTGTTTTAGTCCTAGTTCAGACCTGCTTTAGTCCTGTTTTAGTCCTAGATTAGACCTGGTTTAGTCCTGGTTTAGTCTTGCTTCAGTCTTGGTTCAGTTCTTGTTCAGTCCTGGTTTAGTCCTGGTTCAGTCCTGGTTTAGTCCTAGTTCAGACCTGGTTCAGTCTTGGTTCAGTCCTAGTTCAGACCTGCTTTAGTCCTGTTTTAGTCCTAGATTAGACCTGGTTTAATCTTGCTTCAGTCTTGGTTCAGCTCTTGTTCAGTCCTGGTTTAGTCCTGGTTTAGCCCATAACATTTAGTATCATAAACCTACAAAATAAAATTGTACCTATGAAATATTATTCCTCGCTGTTTTGTCCGGAATCTTCTCTTGCTGAAACTGTGAAAAACTTTACCTCAGACCCAGGAACCTCAGTACCAAGAGGCTGAACTCAATATCTGTGTTCTTTATCTATGCTTTAGCGTTAGCTTTTATCTTTAGCCGTTAGCGTTAGCCTTTAGCATTAGCAGCATAAACACTCTGGCCTTCACCTTTTGGGACATTTGGGTCAGACTGATTCAGACTTGAGTTGTTTTTTAGAATAACAAACGTGGTGTACTCTTCATGACAAACAGCTGTGGGCAGTAATGACTTGAATAAATATTATTTTTAACGTTTTCCTGAACCAGCATTATAAATCAGAATGTTCAGAACAGAGTTTCACAATCCAGGAATTTACCTTGGTGATTTAATTTAAACTTACAAAACAACAATAATACAATGTACTAAATATATACTACTTTTACTGCTACTTCTACTGCTTACTTCTACTACTACTACTACTACTTCTACTACTACTACTACTACTGCTTCTACTCTACTACTACTACTACAGCTACTTCTAGTTTTACTATTACTGTTACTGCTATTACATCTACTGCTACCACTGCCACCACAACAAGTACTATGTGAACTCGCGACTCCACAGGAGGATTACTTCTTGAATCACATTACTTGTTCTCCTGCTGTGAGTGAGGCCGGTGCTGTGTGGAATGGGAGTGTGTACATTGAAGTGCAGGGAAACAGGCATTAGCTGTGACTCTGCATAACAACACTGGGGTAATGGGGGATTTACATGTGTTTGGCCCGAGCCTGTGTTTCCCATGGCTCCTTTCATATGTGCATTTTAAAATACTAGTACTACAGTAAAAGTACTACTAAAAGTAAAAGTATTTAACACTTCTCAAACATTAACTCAACATGAGATTTATTTGAACAGCTATTAAACTCGTGGAAGGAGCTGTTACTTTTCACTGATGATTGAATGATTATAATGAGTATAACTACTACTACTGCTACTTCCTCTACTGTTACTACTGCTGCTATGACTACTCCTAACTACTATTACTACTACTACTAAAGCTATACTTCTACTGCCGCTACTACAACAACAACTACTGCTATTACGAATGCTACTACTACAACTACTACTACTGCTACATTTTTACTGCAGTTTCCTTTGGGAATAATACATATTTATTTAATATTTAAGTTTTTGAGTATCTATCTACTACTACTCTTACTACTATTTCTACTACTACTACAATAAATTTAAATTGTAATTGATGAATATGACGTAAAAACTAAAACATTTTTTGTCAGCCTTACTACTACTACTACTACTACTACTACTACTACTACTACTAGTACTACTACTACTACTACTACTATGGCTACTACAACTACTACAACTACTGTTCTTACTACTACTACTACAAGTAGTAGTACTACTACTACAAATGCTACTACTACGACTACTACTACTACATTTTTACTGCAGTTTAATTTGGGAATAATACATATTTAATTCATAAAGTATTAGAGTATCTATCTACTACTGCTCTTACTACTACTACTACTACTTCTACTACTACTACAACTACTGCAACTACTACTACAATAAATTAAAATTGTTTATTTTTGTCATATTGCCGAGCCTAAATACTACTTCTACTACTACTACAACTACTGCAACTACTACTACTATGATTACTATTACTTTTACTTATACTATTTCTTTTTACTACGACAAAAAGTTGTATGTTCAGTGGCTAACATTATTGCTGTATTTTAATAAGCCAGTTTAATACATAACTTAATTGCTTAAAAAAAAACAGACAGACAGAAAAAACATGTATTTTAATCATTTCTATAATATGCACTACATATTGGCCCAGAGATATACTCCATCTTGATTCTGAAAAACAAAATAAGTACCCCTTAAAAACCCATGTTTCAAATTAAAACTTAATTTTGTATTCTCCCTCAGGTCTGGAGCACTTAACCACAAGATTCATTCCGTCTTCTGTTCTAATTGTTGAATAAAATTAAACAAAACAAAATAAATATTCAGATAAGTCTGGCAGGTTAAAAACATCCTTAAAGTTTATAACACCATTTTCTGCTCCAGTGTTGTGTTTGGGTCGTTGTGTTTTATAGCCTCACTCTGCACCAGATGTTGTGTTTTTGTGAGCAAGGGAACCAGGGTTTGTTTTGATCCTTGTTAGCTTAGCCACGTTAGCTTAGCCGCACTAGCTTAGCCGCGTTAGCTTAGCCACCTTATCTTTTTAAAAATTATTATTATTATTATTAGAACTTAAAGCCAAAACATACAAAAGAACTTAAAGACAAAACAATCACAAAACTGACATATATGTAAACTTAATTTGAGGCAGATAATTATATATACCTATAAAGATATGGTGACCAGATTTTTAAAATTAAAAATTGGGACACTCCCAGTTTATGGTTGGTCGGTAATAGTAAAACGGTGAAACGAGTGCATAATTAAGGAAAATACAGTGTGTAACAAATTTATGAGACCACCACCCAGTTCAATGTGTTTTAACAGTATTTCTGTTTACCAAAATATCTTTTTATGTTTCTATAATGGTTAATCTGCCAGTAAATGCGAGATCTTTTTATCAAAACAGTATCTTTAATGCTAAAATAGAACTACTGTTGCTATCCATAAATTTTCAAGTCCAAAAATAACAACAAAGTCTCATCAAAAGCAAGTCTCACAGCGAGAAACTATTTGGAACTCAATAACAAAACAGACTTTGTTATAATTTGTTGTATTTTTTTGCCCCTGTCTGTTTTGCACTGATCATTACTTGCACTATTATATTCTTGTAATTTTGTACATTTTTGTGTTACATTATAGCGTTTATTGTTTTCTACTTTATTTTATTTTATTTATTGCATTGTTAGTAGTGTCTGTCTATGTTTCGCTCCAAGTACCACAGAAATTTACTCATGTTGTGGATCTGTTCACTCATATGACAATAAAACCTTTCTGATTCTGATTCTGATTTGTAAAATGACATAAAAACAGCATCCGTTATCTGCGCCTAAGGTGATTACACAAAATATTCACATTTTTTGTTATTATGTTTTCTTGTTTTCATGACAGGTGGTCTAATAAATTTGTTAAGCACTGTACTTCTGCACTTGGCCCATTCTTGACTAAAACGTGAGTCGGTATAGTCACATTTTCTTTGTGTTTTGGTAATTTTAAAGCAGCTTTTCTGTATTTTATCAACAGAAATTACAATGTATGCCTCGCTTTACTGTTGGCAGGGATCAGATTGGTCGAAAATAGGGACATTTCTTGTATAAAACTGGGACAAATCATGGGTTTTTGGATAAATCTGCTGGGACAGGGGAGACAGGGCTCAAAACTGGGACTGTCCCGGGTAAATAAGGACAAAGAAATCAATACAAGAACCTGAGGAAGTGGTTAAAAATACATGTAAAGTGTGAGTTTTGATAGATTTATTGTTAGAAATACCGTTTAGTGTTTGAAGATCATGCTTAATGTCGAGGATATTGTTTTAAACAGGGGTCTGGAGTTGGACAATCGCGTTAGTTTAGGCCTTAGCCCCAAACCAAAAGCACATGACGGTCAAGTGACTCCAACGTGAGGCCGAGCGGCGGCGGCGTGTCCAGGTGGAGGACAGAGACAGAAAACAGCTGGAACTAAAGAGCGAGAGGGAGAAAGTGGAAGATTCATTCACATTAGTTCTGGTTTAGTCCTGGTTTGAGCCCAGTTAAGTCGTGATATACAGTAGGTCTCACATAGACTAAGTTTAGTACCAGGTTTAGTCCTAATTTTGGTCTTGTTTGGCGTGTTTATAACTATAACTTGTTCATTTAAAGGCTGATTTTAGACGCTATTTTCTGACCAGTGTTATAATGTTCCACCTTGTGATGTCACGCGGTAATACTGTGTTTTTAAACTCCGCACACAGTCACTAGAATCAGCCAAAAACAAAATATCTATAGGAAATACTTATACTTTTATCATAGTATCGCTCTCCCCTCCATTTTATGTTACACTTTATTTTATTTGATTAAGTATATTTGAGGGGTTTTTTTTCTCTCTCTTGTGTAGTATTTATTTATTTGTTTGTTTTGCGTGTACATAACATAACAATAAAAAAACACTAGTTAAAATATATTAAAGCCTCCACTTAATGAATACATAAAAAATTGAACATCATTAATTGAAGAAAAACAGAATAAAATTGACTGCATATTGCCCCAGGTATCATATGTGTTACTTATGTGACTTTGTGTATTGTTAATGTCCCTGTATCTGAACATGAATTTTTTTTTAATAATAATAATAATAATAATGATAATGATAATAATACACACATAGTAATTCTAAAAAAAAAAAAAAAAAACTTCGCTAGAACCACTAAAATTCACTAGAATAATTAAAATTTGCCCTGGAATTGCCATTCTCTACTAACTATTAACTTGAAAACTACCACTTCATTACACTTCATGACATCACAAGGTGGAACAGAGCATTTTGAGCTCTGACTAATAATAACTCCAGGTGTGTTTTTGAGGAGGAAACAACATTAAAACACATCTTAACGCTCACAAGGGACAATTTTGCGCAATATAAGACCTTTAATACTGAATTCTTGTTGTTTGTTTATTTCTCACGGCGCTTTTATTGACAATTTCACGGGTGTTTTAGGTTTTGTGGGGAAAACTGGTCCCTTAAAGTTACTCCTGAAGAGAAATGTGCATCTGAACACCGACGGGCACTTACGACACTTTTATTTTCGTTCCCGAGCCTCAGAACAAAACCTGGTGTAAAACAGAAGTGAAATCGGCCCCTGGTTCTTTTAAAGGTCGTCTGCTTTACTGTAAGGAGTTTAAAGAGGAGAAGCACCTCTTACGTCGTCGCCGCAGCTCATACTGTACCGTCCGGTGACCTGAAAGTGCGCAGTTGGCATGCTAGTTGTGAAAAAACGTGTTAACTCTGTGCTGGAGGAGGAGGAGGAGGAAGAGGGGGAGATATTGTGTGTGTGAATGAATAGAGAGCCTCACTGAGCATGTGCGAGAGTGGGAGGGAAAGAAAGAGAGGAGAGGGGGTTGGGAGAGAGAGAGAGTAGGAGGTGAGAGAGAGAAAGAAAGAAAGAGAGGCGAGGGTGGGAGGGAGGGAGAGAAAGAAAAAGAGGAGGGGCGGGAGAAAGAGAAACAGAGGAGAGAGAAAGAGGAGGGGTTGGAACAAAGGGAGAGGGGGAGAAGGGGAGAGAGAGAAGCAAGAGAGAGAAGGCAGTAGAGGAAGAGAGGGGAGTGGGAGGGAGAGATGAGAGAGGTAAAGAAAGTGAGAAGGGGGTGGGGCAAAGAGAGAGGAAAGGGAGAGAGGAAAGGGAGAGGGGGTTGCGAGAGAGAAAGAAAAAGAGGAGAGGGTGGGAGAGAGAAAGAGAGGAAAGAAAGAGGAGAGGGGGTGAAGGAGAGAGAGAGAAAGAGGAGGGGGTGGAAGAGAGAGGAGAGAAAGGGGGTGGGGGAGAGAAAGAAAAAGAGGAGGGGTGGGAGAAAGAGAAACAGAGAGAGGAGAGAGAAAGGGGAGGGGGCGGGACAAAGAGAGAGAGAGAGAGGAGAGGGGGTGAAGGAGAGAGAGAAGCGAGGGAGAGAAGGCAGTAGAGGAAGAGGGGGGAGTGGGAGAGAGAGAGAGAAGGGGGTGAGTAGAGACAAAGAAAAAAGAGAGAGGAAAACATGGTGGAAGAGAGATAGAGGAGAGGGAGAGAGAGAAATAGGAGGGAGGTAGGAGAGAAAGGAGAGAGGGGAAAAGGAAAGAGGGGGGGATATAAAGAGGGAGAGAAAAGAGGGTATAATGAGAGAGAGGAGAAGAGGAGAGAGAAAGACGAGAGGGGGAGGTGTGAGGGAGCGAGGGAAATAGTGAGGGAGGCTATAAAGAAGGAGAGAGGAGAGGAGAAGAAGAGAGAGAAGAGGTATAAAGAGGGAGGGAGGATAGAAAGTTTGAGAGAGAAGAGAGAAAAGAGGGAAAAAGAAGGGGAGAAAGGAAAGAGAAGAAAGGGCGAGAGGAAAAAGAGAGAGGTAGGGAAAGAGGGGAAAAGAGCGAGGGAAGAGACGTCGGATTGTTTCTTCCTCTTTCACCTCATTCCCTGGACTCAGAACGGCTCCACTCGTTTATCACTTTACTAAACAAACACTAAACAAGGATTTTATCGCCTAAAGTCGAGGGAGAAGTGTCCAAATACTGAAAATAAAAAATTGAAATAAAAAAAAATCAAGTTTATCGGCAACTCCGGGTCCGTTTTTGGCGAGGAAACGGCATTTTAATCCGACCCAAAGCTTACGGGGGTCAGTTTTGTTTTAACGCGGAACCTTTAAATTCTGCGGAAAGAGCTGAACATGAATGAAAACCGAAAACTCTCCTCGTTCGAAAGATCACATTTTATTTGAACCTGTCTTTGGGATATTTTAATTCAGCGCATTTCCGAAACCACCAGCGCAGTATCCCGTCTGAATTTGTGTGTCGTTCGTTCGTTTGTTTTTCAAAAATAAAACCAAACATAAGAAAACGAAAAAAACGACGACTCTTTTCTTCATTATTTGTCTCCAAAAACAAAGTGAGAAAAAAACGGATTATGATTCTTTTTTTTTTCAGTTTTTAGATTTTGTGTTTAAATGAATAAACCAGGACTAGTTTAGTTTAGTCCTGGTTTAGACCTGGTTTAGTCCTGGTTTAGACCTGGTTCAGTCCTGGTTTAGTCCTGGTTTAGACCTGGTTTAGTCCCAGTTTAGTCCTGGTTCAGTCCTGATTTAGTCCTGGTTCAAATCTGGTTCAGACCTGGTCTAGTTCTAGTTCAGTCTTGGTTTAGACCTGGTTTAAACCTGGTCCAGTCCTGGTTCAGACCTGGTTTAGACCTGGTTCAGTCCTGATTTAGTCCTGGTTTAGACCTGGTTTAGTCTTAGTTCATTCCTGGTTCAGTCCTGGTTTAGACCTGGTTTAGTCTTAGTTCAGTCCTGGTTCAGTCCTGGTTTAGACCTGGTTCAGTCCTGATTTAGTCCTGGTTTAGACCTGGTTTAGTCCCAGTTTAGTCCTGGTTTAGACCTGGTTTAGTCCTAGTTCAGTCCTGGTTTAGACCTGGTTTAGTCTTAGTTCAGTCCTGGTTTAGACCTGGTTCAGTCCTGATTTAGTTCTGGTTTAGACCTGGTTTAGTACTGGTTTAGTCCTGGTTCAGTCCTGGTGTAGTCCTGGTTTAGTACTGGTTTAGACCTGGTTCAGTCTTGACTTAGTCCTGGTTTAGTCTTAGTTCAGTCCTGGTTTAGACCTGGTTTAATACTGGTTTAGACCTGGTTCAGTCCTGATTTAGTCCTGGTTTAGTCCTGGTTTAGTCCTAGCTCAGTCCTGGTTTCGACCATTTTTCCGTCCTTCATTCAAACACAAAACCGAAAAGCGAAACCCATTATCCGTTTTTTTCCTTTTAGTTTTGAAGCCAAATCCTGTTCTTATTTTTCTCATTATTTCAGAAAAAAAAAACCCCGAATGAAACGAACGACCCACGAATTCACCTCCACAAAATCATTTCTTTACCTCATTTTCGTACATTCTCCGTGTGCCTGTTGTGGTTATGTAAGATTATGAACCAGCTCCGTGCATGTGGTGAGTGGGCAGATCCGGCTCATTTGGCTCAGAAACGCTTCAGGAGTTTAATAGTATTTTGGGATTTTGCAACACCGAGAGAGTTTATTTAAAGCTGCAGTACGGAACTTTTACCGATAGGGACTCCGCCACCTGCTCGTCTTTGCCCCAGACGCTCCGTTAAACGTGTATTTATTAAACGTCAGATGCTTTTCGTGTATAAAAACACAAAAACACGCGCCTGACCGATCTCCCCGGACGTTAAATCAACCGAGAAATTATTGCGATAAAGGAAAATATTGACGTTTCGAGGCCGTTTTCGACTAATCTAATGACGACGGAATAAAAATGCAAACGCGCCCTCAAAAAGATCAATAAATTTTACTTTCTAAAGAACATTTAACACGAAAACAGCAAGAAAACCAAAAACAAACGGGCTAAATCCAGTAAACTCGTTAACATAAGAATAGCCTAATGTAGTCTGGACATTGTTGAACCAAACACAACCAAAAAAAAAACAATAAATAAAGTGGATTATTAAGTCTCTGTAACAAAATTGCCCTTAAAAGTGATTTTAGTCATTGATTTATGTACCTGCTGCTGTGGCCTCGGTATTTTGGTCTTAAAATGTTTGCGTTAACTCGCTCTGCAGGATCCTATTTCGCCAGTCATTTGGTGCAACATTTATTGTCATTGGGGATGTGACGAAATCCAAATCTCTCTGTACGATATTTTCACCGTAAACATCTCGCGTTACGATATTTATTGCAATGTAAAACTGTGAATCTGCGACTTTTTCCTCTGAAAACGCCTTCGCAACACTGAATCCAAAGAATGAAGAGGTAAAAGTGCTTAGAACAGTTGTTTCTTCACGTCGTCTGCACTGAAACGGAGCAAAGGATCATGGTCTATGTAGTTCCCTCTGTTTTTTTAGCCATTTTTGTGTCATAACTGTTCATTTAAGCAAAGAGACTTGGGATTCGATATATTGTGATGCTCCGCGATGTTATTGTGAGACCTTTGGCGATACGATATCACCAGATTTACGTTACTGTCACATCCCTGTTCATAACACAGAGTCTGGGTCCAAATTCGCTCTTGTAACCGTGAGCATCGTGAGCTTCATTTGACGCTGTGGGCGACGTCACACTCGCTTAGTCCACTTTTTCCATACGGGGATTGTTGGACTGCGTCACTTCACGCTCTGCCGCCGAGCCTCGTGGGATTTCAGCGGATTTCGGGCTAGTTAAGTTGTGTGGCTCGGGTGTGAGTGCACGTCGGCCGCCGGGGTTTGAGCCGTTTCTTCTCGCTGTTTGCGCGTTCGCCTGCATTTGGCGCGCAGTGGACCGCTCGCTAGTGCTGATTTGGCACCGTGACTTGATGATGAACCGTTTTGGTGCACAGACAGCGGCGCTTCCTGCACTCGGGCTGCGCACATCCGCTGTGTCGATGAACAAATAACCCTCCCAGTGTTTCCCGCAGAAAACCGGTCAGTCAGGGTGGAGATATACTGTGCCGGCGAAAAGCGAAAGCGAGGGCCGGGGCGTTACGACTGTCGTTTTGCGAGGATTCACGTGGTTCGGAGGGACGTAATCGAGCTGCGGGAAACACTGCCGTCCGTAGAGTCTACACTGACATGCTCGCTCAAGCGTCATTACGCTGAGGGAACGAGACCTTTTGACGCTCAGTCTCTTTGGCAGAGAGACGCGGAAAACGAACAGGCTGAAAATGGAAGTTACTGCAGCCGGAAAAGCTGTCGAGCTCGTTAAAAGTTATCGCGCGGTTCACTGATTTGTGTTATAGACCAGGGATGGGACAAGATGACACACGAGGAAAATGATCTTCTGAGATTTTATTCCACATCTTTTTACATCTGCCTTAGATTAAAAAGGATAATTTTGCAGAGTAACTCCCCTTGAGAAACTGTAATACCAAAACGCAAATTAAATACATAAAAAATCTCGTCCTGTCTCGTCGTCGTGAGCCAAATCTCGTCCCATCCCATATAATTGTAGACGTATAAATCCATGCGTTCTACATTTTTGGACCTGTTCTATTACAAATAACGAGGAGGTTCAGCGTTTGTGGATCACACGTTTGGAAAGACTCTAAAAAACAGAATCTCCCGTAGAGTTTTACAGACGTAATCACCCTCCGTCTAAACTTAACAGATCGTTACGACGGGAATCATAATCGTTTTCAGTGTCGCACAGACGTGTTTTTCTAGTCTGCCGCGAGTTTGTTTTGGTTTCTTCTCCGTAAAAACACCTGCGCATAAACCGGGGCTCATTATTCACGTCAGGCTCGGCTTTATGGTCCAACAGGAATGTGGTGTTTACAGAGAGCCTCCCGGGGTGTGAACCAAACAATGCTCGTACTACGCGATTACTACCTCTGGAATCGAGACTTTCTGTGCCTCTTTCCGCGGCTTTCACGGCGCTGAAATATTAAACAGCTCCGCGCATAAATATGAGGTCTTTTGAATGGGCAAAAGTCTGCAAAATGACGGCTACAACAGGGAGCAGAAACCTGTGAATTTTAACGTGACAATTGACCGTGTTTGCTGTTTAAAGTGAAATAAAACAGTTAAAGGTATGCAAACGACTAAGATGGTTGAATATATTGATTCTTATGCACATTGAGGTTTAGTTCAGCATCTTGTTTAATTTTAAGTTAGTCCCGGTTTTTGTCTTGGTTCTGTTTGCTTAGAACTTGCATCCTGGCCACGGTATGAGCCTCACGGTACGATATTTATTGCGATATCATGGGAAATCTCACGGTATGGTGGGGAGGCTCACGATATTACGATATTCTACATAATAACAAGATTATAAAATGCTTGTCGTTAGGGATGTAACAATATCCAAATCTCTCTGTACCATATTTATGTCTGTGTAGCTCCCTCTGTTTTTTAGCTATTTCCGCATCATAACTATTCATTTAAGCAAAGAGACTTGGGATTAGAAATGTCCCGATCAAGATTTTTGGCTCCCGATCCGATTTTTTTTTTTGAAGGAGTGCTCTTTCTGATCTCCAAAAAGTCCATTAGACGACGAAAGCCGACGTTTTCCACGACAGACGATGGCTGATTCTCTGAAGCGATGAGGTTGCCAACCCTCTGTGCTATTTTCATGCGCTTGTCGCCATTTCAGCTGAGCGTTTCTCTCGTTTGAAATGTCTCCGCCGGCGTTTGCCGCTGTGGCTTTGCCGTCTTGCGCTTGTACATCTCAAACTCGTCCGGATGATTCTTTTGCAAATCAGACTGTTCAGTGTTCAAGTGGCTCTGCTGGTTCCTCCAGGAGAAACTGTTTGTTTGCAGCGATTGTGTTGCTGTTTGACTGTTTTTTTTGTTTTTTTTTTCATTTATTGGTTTATTAGGACCGTGTACGATTACTTTAAGCACAGTGGCAGAGATGTTTGTACCAGATTGTAGCTCAGAGCTAATTTCCATCTGTAGTCCTGGGAAGGGGAGACAACACAAACACAAAACAACTATACAATATACAAATATACAATAAAATAAATATTTACAAGTTAAAAGTGCAATGTATAATGTAGTGTAGTGTAGTGTAATGTAATGTGATATTGTAACACTGTTGGTCTGGTAATCTCTCTCGTTTTGTTGTAGTGAAAAGTCGCACACAGCGACATGGCGGCGTTTTGATTCACGGCTGCCGTAAAGCGCGTCGATGCTGCAAAAACACGTGAAACTGGATCGGTCTGATATTCATAAAAGAGCCGGATCAGGAGCCGAGACCGATACTGAATATCGGATCGGGACATTCCTACTTGTGATTCGATATATTGTGATGCTCCATGATATTATTGTGAGACCTTTGGCGATACGATATCACCATATGTACGTTATTGTTACATCCCTAATAGAAACCCCTTTTTAATTCTGGTTAAAGCTAATTTTGCGAGACTTTTCTTGACCACAATTGCAGTTTTTATTACTACACTACTTTCCGATCTATGTTCTAATGTCGTTTCCTCATCGCAAACAGACCTGGGGTTGTGTTTTGTTTCATTCACACAAACCCTTTAGAGTTCTTCCCTCAAACTGAAAACACTCTGTTCCACCTTGTGATGTCATGAGGTAATACACAGGGCTGGGTATCATTTAGAAGTTGCCTTGATATACAATACATATCTCGACACAGTGCGCTTTCGATGTATTTCAAATCAATTCGATACGATTCTATAAAAAAATAAAGGCTAAATCGTGGTTGTGATACTCAAAGTCTTTGTTAAACCACTTCCTGTCCAAAGTTCAGATAAAACACAAACATTTTAATCATCAAAACAGTGAAAATGTCAAATGTGTCGCATAAACGAGTTTCCTTCCACTGAACAAGCGACAAAACTGTAGCTCTGTAATGAAATCATTTAGTAAAATACACCAAAAAGTACTCTTGGTGATATATCGATACAGAATCAGCACATTAAACAACATGATATTTCGATATTTCAATACAGGAAGTGCTCCATTGTGTTTTTAAACTCCACACACCTTCACTAGTAGAAACATTTGGATAATTTCAGCCCTGGAATTGCAAATCTCTACTGGAAAAAAAAGGTAAAAAGGAGCTGTTAACTTGAAAAACTACTACACTTTCTGACATCACGAGCTGTAACAGAGCATTTTTAGCTTTGGAGCTGTAGACAGACGAATAAAAAAAGTGTTACTCAAACGTGTGAATGAAACAAAACAAGTGTTTTTGAGGCGATAACAACATCACAACACGAATTAAAGCTCGCAAGAGTCCCGTTCTGCGTCTTTATCTGTCAGACCGTCTGTTGTTTATTCGTGTTTTTATCTTTATCTAAGTTTGGAGTGAGTTTTGCGGTTTGTTTACACAGTCCTGACCTTTGACCCCGCCTGCTCCTGTGCTAGCTCAGCGCTTCATTAGCCTCAGCTCACTCACCCGTAACCTGACGCAGACTCGCCCCGGGCCCTTTCCACATTTATTACCCTGCCGCGCTACTGAAGCTACACGGCTAGTTAGCTGCTGGTTAGCGGCTAGTTAGCGGCTAGTCGTCTGTGACCGGTGTAGCACGACAGTTACAGTGCAAACAGTGTGATGTCAAATGAGGCTGAACGTCGGGGTGAGCAAAAATATCAAAATATCGATCCATTTAGGGTGTCCACACGTCTTTGTTTACCCGGGACAGTCCCAGTTTTGAGCCCTGTGTCCCCCTGTCCCAGCAGATTTATACAAAACCACTGATTTGTCCCAGTTTTATACAAGAAATGTCCATATTTTTGACCAATTTGATCCATGTCAGTAGTAAAGAGAGGCATAAATTGCCATTTGTTTAGGTAAAATGCAGAAAAGCTGCTTAAAAATGACTCAAACACGAAGAACTACACGTTTGTCATAAATGGGCCGAGTGCAGAACAATTCTCCTTAATTACGCACTCGTTTCACAGTTTTATTATTACCAACCACCACAAATCTGTTCACCCTAGATATATATCGTATTGTATAACGTGATGATACAGTATCGATATTATGGGCCGCTGTATCGATGTGTCGCCAGTATTTTTTGGTGTATTTTATTTAATTATTTTGTTACAGCTACATATTTGACATTTTCACTGTTTTGCTACATAGACCATGATCCTTTGCGCCGTTTCAGTGCAGACGACATGAAATAAAATAACTGTTCTAAGCACTTTTACATCTTCATTCTTTGGATTAAGTCTGTGAAAGTGTTTTTAGAGGAAAAAGTCACAGATTCACACAAAATATTGTAATAAATCTGGTACAGTGAGATGTTTATGGAGAAAATATCGTACAGAGAAATTTGGATTTCGTTCCATCCCTAATGACAATAAATGTTGCACCAAATGACTGAACAAAGCATTTTAGAGTCAGTCTTGTTATTGTTATGTAGAATATCGTAATATCATGAGCTTTCCCACGATATCGCAATAAATATCGTACTGTGAGATTCATACCGTGACGATACCGTATCGTGAGACTTGGACATCGTTTCATCCCTAGTTATTTTATAATTGTTACATTATACTATTAATTTTGTTTTACTAAAAAAAGTTAAATACAAGAAGAAGTTCATGTTGGTTGAGCTACGTCTTGAGTTAAGTATTTGTAATAAAAACCTCAAGATTAAGTTGTTTTTTTTTGTAATTCAATCCTTGAACGTGAAAGAATCTAAAGTTCGGGTAAAAACTTAAACTTTAACATCAGTTTCGGTTTGTAATTCTCGACATGAAAGTTAAAATACAGGTTTTCCTCTAAACTTTACTACATACAGTACCTTAAAAAACATGCGTTCTTACTGTGAGCGGGATCGCCTCTCCACAGATCTGACCTGTGACCAGGCTTAGCGGCGTCAAACGCTCGTCTGGTTTTAACGCCGCACTGTGGGACATTCTTTGCGTTTTTTTTCTCGTTAACCTCTCCGCAGAAACAGGCGTCGTCCACCGTTAAATATTACATTACAGCACCGGTAGTTTTATAGCCTTCAGATCTTATGCAAATTTAAAGTGCACTTCAAAGCGTTTCTTCCTTTTGTCGAGCTCGGGAGTTGACCTACATTTCGCCCGTAATGTCTTCTTCACCTGCGCCGCCTGGTTTTCCCCTCAGCGGCGTTTGGAAATGCGGAGGAGAAACTTCCACGGCCGCGAACAAACCGAAACAAAACACAGAATAACAAGATAAACAGGCTGGACTGATGGATCTGGGTTAAGGAGGAGACAGAACGATGACTCGATCGGAGCCGGCGTGGAGCTCTAACGCAGCTGGAGGTTGTCATGAAACGGCTGAAGGAGCTCGGTCTGATCTTACTCTGATTTTTACGGTGGTTTTTATTGGTTTAAACGTGTAGGAAACAGAACCAGAGCGCTGTGAACGGTTTTCAGCGGTGCAGAGTTACGGAAAGTTTTGTATTCCTCACGTTCTTAGCATTTTAATTATTGTTAGTGCTGGTTTTGGTCGGGTTTAGCCCTGGTTTGGTCTTGGTTTTTGTCTTGATTTATTCTCTGGTTCAGTTCCTGGTTTAGTCCTCATTAAGTCCTGCTTTAATCCTGGTTCAGTCCCTGATTTAGCCTTGGTTTAGTCCTGGTTCTGTCCCTGGTTTAGTCCTGGTCCATTTCCTGGTTTAGACCTGGTTTAGGCCTGATTTTTTGTCCTGGTTTAGCTCTGGCTTGTCCCCAATTTACCCCTGGTTTTGACCTGGTTCAGTCACTGGTTTAGACCAGGTTTAGCCCTGGTTTAGCTCTGGTTTAGCTTTGGTTTAACCCTGGTTTAGTCCCAGATTTAGCCCTGCTTTAGTCCTGTTTTAGTCCTGTTTTTAGTCCTGGTTTGGACCTGATTTAGTTCTGGTTTAAGCCTGGTTCAGTCCCTGGTTTTGTCCTTGTTCATTCCTAGTTTGGATCTGGTTTAGTCCTGGTTTAGACTTGATTTAGTTCTGGTTTAGCCCTGCTTCAGTCCTGTTTTTGTCCTGATTTCGTCCCTGATTCAGTCCCTGATTTATCCCTGGTTTAGTCCTCATTTTGTCCTGGTTTGGCCCTTGTTTACTCCTGGTTTAGTCCTGATTTTTGTCCTGGTTTAGTCCCTGATTCAGTCCCTGATTTAGCACTGGTTTAGTCCTGGTTAGTTCTGGTTTAGTCTTGGCTCTGTCCCGGTTTAGTGCTGGTTCATTTCTTGGTTTGGACCTGGTTTAAGCCTGATTTTTGTCCTGGTTTAGCCCTGGTTTTGACCTAGTTCAGTCACTGGTTTAGACCTGGTTTAGCCCTGGTTTAGTCCCTGGTTTAGTCCCGGTTTAGTCCTGGTTAGTCCTGATTTTTGTCCTAGTTTAGCCCTGGTTTTGACCTGGTTCAGTCACTGGTTTAGACCTGGTTTAGTCCTGGTTTAGTCCCTGGTTTAGTCCCGGTTTAGTCCTGGTTTGGACGTGGTTTATTCCTTGTTTAGACCTAGTTTAGACCCGATTCAGCCCCTGGTTTATTTTTTAAATATTTTTTATTTATTTATTTATTTATTTATTTATTTATTTATTTATTTATTTATTTATTTATTCTTTATTTATCCAGGTAAGTCAGTTAAGACCACATTCTCATTTACAATGATGACCTGGTGGTTTAGCCTTGGTTTAGTCATGGTTTAATTCTGGTGTGGTCCTGGTTTAGTCCTTGGTTTAGTCTCTGATTTAACCCTGCTTTAGTCCCTGGTTTAGACCTGATTTAATTCTGGTTTAGTCCTGTTCAGTCCTTGGTTTAACCCTGGTTTAGTCCTTTTTTAGTCCTGGTTCAGTTCTTGGTTTGGACCCGGTTTAGTTAATAATCCACTTTCTTTATTGTTTTGTTGTGTTTGGTTCAACAGTGTCCAGACTAAATGAGGCTATTCTCATGTTAACAAGTCTATTTGATTTAAGTCTGTTTGTTTTTGGTCGTCTTGCAGTTTCTGTGTTAAATGTTCTTTAGAAAGTAAAATTTATCGATCTTTTAAATGGAGTATTTGCATTTTTACTCCATCGTCATTAGATTAGCTGAAAACGGCCTCAAAATGTCAGTATTATCCTTTATCGCAGTAGTCGCCGTTGTGTTCCCGGTGCATTGTGGTCTATATCGATCGCTCTCGTGACCACCGATGCCACTGCTTTTCACGGTGCATTGTGGGAAATTCAGAGCTCACGGCTGGACATTCGGACGCCCCTGAAAACGGCGTGACCCCTAAACGGGGCTCTTGAGTTGGGAATAGTGTGGAATCGGGATGGAATCGACATTTGATCGTTAAGAATTTCCTCGATCGCGTTCATTTTGAATCGACAAACCGAACGTAGGTTGTTGAAGAGACGAGGCTGCGTCTCACAGCGCGAACACGGGGAGTTTTAGCTTCACAGTCCCGCGTCTCGGCCCTGGCACCTCCTTGGAGACGCTCTGGGATATTCCGACAGTCACCGGAAAACTGTGGAATGTGTCCGCAGTGTCCCGGTAACTGCAACATAAAGCGGAACGAATCCAAAAGACAAACAAACCAACATTTAATTTAGACCTGGGCAAAAAAATTGATCTAAAATAAAAATCGAGTTGGCGACTCAAATCGATTTGTTTGTTCGGAAAATCGATATTTGAGATTTTCCTTATACCGCGCATACATTTTGCATTCGCCGAGACTTCCTTTAAGCTTTCCGTAGTCACTTCCTGCAGCGCGTTTCTCACTTTCCCCCCGAGAACGACACAAACGCAAACAAATCTCTGTCACGGGGAGAACACTCATATTCCACTGAGTCGTGTCCTTCAGTCCCACAGAAGCTGAAGCAGCAGCACAAGGAAAGAGCTGCTTTTTTCGGCGTTTACAGTTTATGCAAATGAGCCATGCGGTTTCATTCATTCAAATAATAAAATGATGATAATTTTCATATAAAAACGCTCATGATTAATCGAAAACCGGTCGTTAATTCTCCCGACGATCGAGTGATAAAATGTAATCGAACGTCCATCCCTACTGTGGACGTTCGGACTCACATTGCGGAGTTTTGGTGCAGAAATCCGTTGCCGTGAGCGACCATAGTGACTGTCTTTGTGCTGCAGGACGTCACATGACTCCAGGACATGTGCTCGGCTCCACTTCCTGCTGCCCCCTCTTCCTCTTCCTCCTCTTCCTCCTCCTTTTCCTCCTCTTCTTCTTCTCTGAACGCTGCAAAATGAAGCGTCTGACCGGATTTTACATTAATTATCTGTCGTATGATGTTAAAGCTGCATCGTGTAATATTTCTGGTGGCGTTAAGGCTGTGCAGTTTATTGAATTTTGACCGCGATTTCGATTTGTGCGTCAAACAATCTCCAAACTCTCATCGTCTCATATTTTTTATATAAATGAGTATATTTATTTAGATTTTTAATATATGGATATATGGTTTATTTTGGACACATTTATGTTTTTCTTTGCCTTATTTCATGTTCAAAGTAGATTTATTTATTCATTGTATGTTTTATACATCGCAAAACTGCTCTAAGGTACAGATTTGTAGCTTATATTTATGTACAATTTGAAAGTTTTGCATAAAATATCAAAGCCAAAGTGTTTTTTAGAGAGAAATGCTGAATAAACACATCGTGTGACTAAAAAATAATCGTAATTTCAATATTGACCAAAATAATCGTGATAATGATGTTTTCATCGGTTAATCTAACGACTAATTTTTCTATTAATTAACTAATGTATCAACTATTTTTTTGATTAACTGAACTAATGTATAACTTTTTATGACATTATAGAGCAATTTGTTCCTTATTTTACCTAAAGATTGTTATTTTTACCAGTTAGACTAACGTATTTTTCAGACCATGAGGCGTTAGATCAGTGACCGGGTATTTTTTCATACATAAAACGCACCGGATTATAAGGCGCACTGACGATTTTTGAGAAAAATAAAGGATTTTAAGTGCACCTTATGGACCGAAAATACGGTAATAAATAAAAAGTGTAGTACTTTCACACTGCTGATTATGTTTCTGTGCCGCGTAAAACAGTTACAGGGCTCAAAACAAGGCCATAAAACGCTGCTTGATGCTCTATAATACGAACAATAACGCAGAAAACCTTCCTATCGTCATGGAAACCAAACCGGACCAAGTTACAGGTCAGATCTGTGGAGAGGCGACGCCGCTCACAGTAATAACACCTGTTTTTTTTGGCATTTTTGAGCCATAAAACCGAACTATAATTGAATAAATGTAAAGTAGAGCTGTTTAATGTTGCACTGTGGAACATTCCAAGCAGAGGAATGATGTATCCATGGAAACAAGAAGGTAACAGGTAACAGAAGGTAACAGAAAAAGTTACACAGAGCAGCTTTAGGACTATTTTGTAAAATAATTTTGACTTTTTTATTAACTTATTTGTCTTATTTATGAGGAAATCCGTACGAAACTTCAAGCGTAACCACGGTAACCACGTTGTTTTGGCAGGAAATACTGTTTTTTTCTTCCCGTAGCGTCGGCGTCGCCTTAAACAGACGCCGTCTTCACACTCCGCCGCCCGATCAGTGAGTGCCGACCTCCGACCTCTGACCCGGTTAACTCCGACCGACGCCTCAGCACCTTCTGTCGGCCTGGCAACTAGGATACTAACGTGCACTTCCTGATTAGACATTGGATAATAATCTAATAATAAAGTAATAATGGGCAATAATCACAATCAATAATGTCATTTCCTCATCACAAACAGACCTGGAGTTGTGTTTCTTTTCGTTTCATTCACACGTGTTTCTTCTCTCAAACAGAAAACGCGCTGTTCCACCTTGTGATGTCATCGTGTGGTGATACAGGAAGTGCTCCAATGTGTTTTCAAACCCCACACACCTTCACTAGAATAATTTGGATGATTTCAGCCTCTGGATTTGCGATTTTCTACGATATGCGCGCAAAAATATTGAAATATCGGTATATCGTATCGTTTAATGTGCTGATACAGTATCGATAGCGTGGGCTGCCGTATCAATATATATATCAAAAAGAGTATTTTTTGGTATATTTCACTAAATTATTTTGTTACAGAGCTACAGTTTAGTGGAAACTCGTTTATGCGTCACATTTGACATTTTCACTGTTGTTATGATTAATAATAATAATACATTTTATTTATTATGCGCCTTTTTGGACACTCAGGGACGCCTTACAACAACATAAACAAATGAAATACGAATTAAAACGCCTACAGTTAAAGAGGGACAGTATTTAATTGATTGATTGTGTTTAGTATTGTATTTAGTGTTGTATTTTATTAGTATTTAGTGTTTAGTCATGTATTAGACACTATTTGAATTGATTAAGTGATTAAAATGTCTGTGTTTCATATTCACTTTGCACAAGAAGCGGTTTAACAAAGACTTTTAGCATCACAGCCACGATTTAGCCACAGGGACGTAAAAATAACGTAAATCTGGTGATATCGTATCGTCAAAGGTCTCACAATAATATCGCGGAGCATCACAATATATCGAATCCCAAGTGTCTTTGCTTAAATGAACAGTTCTGATGCAGAAATAACTAAAAAAAACAGAGGGAACTACATAGACCATGATCCTTTGCTCCGTTTCAGTGCAGACGACATGAAGAAATAACTGTTCTAAGCACTTTTACATCTTCATTCTTTGGATTAAGTCTTGTGAAGCGTTTTTAGAGGAAAAAGTCGCAGATTCACAGTTTTTTATCGTAATAAATCTGGTTCGGTGAGATGTTTATGGTGAAAATATCGTACAGAGAGATTTGGATTTCGTTCCATCCCTAATGAACTATTTTGAATTGTGAATTAAAGGTAAAACCACCACTTCGTGACATCACAAGGTGGAACAGAGCGTTTCGAGCTGTGGAGATGTACAGACTAATCATAAAACGTGACTCAAATGTGTGTAAATGAAACAAAACACAAGTCCAGGTGAGTATTTGAGGCGATAAAAGTCGATTTTGCGACACGTAGAACCTCTAAATCTACAAATATCTGGAATAAAAGTCAGAAAAGCACCAAACAGGAGCCCAAATAAGGAGAATTAAAGTGGTGTTTTCCTTGGCGACGCTCTTATCTTCATCTGACGGTTTAAAAATATTTGGCGTTTTTTTCGAGTCTATGTTTAAGGTCAGTCCGGTTTTATTTTTACACGTTTTTCTCTTTTCTGCGTTTATGGATTTAGAAAAATGTGCGAACGCGACGCGACGATGAGTTTATCCGATCAAATCTTCAATAAAAACGGGGGTTTAATGTAAAGGAGGAGACGAGAGAGAGATTATCTGAAGATCACATGACCAGAGAGAGAGAGAGAGACTTATGTAACGAGGGAGGAGGGCAGAGGGAAGAGAGAGGGAGGGAGGGAAAAAGAGCGGGAGGAAAGAGAGAGAGTAATGGAGAGATATGAGAGAGTGTGGTTTTATCCAAAGAGAAAGGAGTGGGAGAAAGAAAGAGAGAGAGAGAGAAAAAAGAGGGAGAGGAAAGATAAGGGGAGGGAAAAGAGAGAAAGACAGAGAGAGAGACAAGAGAGGGGGCAGAGAGTGCTCTTATCCACAGAAAAAAGAGGGAGAGGAGGAAAGAGGAGAGAGAGCGTAGAGGGGAGAGAAAGAGGGAGAGAGAGGGGAAGGAGAGAGGGGGAGGAAAGAGAGGTGGGGGTAAGAGAGGGAGACAGGAGGAGTGATGGATTGGGGGAAAGAAAGGGAGAGAGAGAAGAAAGAGGAGGAGAGGGAAGTGTGGGAGAGAGAAGGAGAGGGGGAAAGAAAGAGGGGGAGGGGAAAGAGAGAGAGGAAAGGGGGGAGGGGGAAAGAGAGAGGGAGAGGAAAGAAAGGGGGAGAGGAAAGGGAGAGCGAAAAAAGAGGAGGAGGAAGTGGGCGAAGGAAAAAGAGAGAGGAGGCAAGAAAGGGGACGACGGGAGGAGAGAGAAAAGAGAGAGGAGGAAGTGAGGGAGGGAGAGTGAAGGAATGGGGATGTAGGAGAGAGAGAGGAAAAGAAGTGGACAGAACGAGGGAGTGAGGAATGGAGAGAGAGGAGAGAGAGACTGCTTTTATTCACAGAGGGAGAGAGGGGGAAAGCAAGGGTGAGAGGAAAGGGAGAAGTAAAGAGGAAGAGAGGAGAGAGAAAAGGGACCGAGAGTCGGGGATGGTCGGAGAGGGAGAGAGAAAAGAGAGGAAGGGTGAGATAGAGAGAGAGAAGGAAGCGTGAGAGATGGAGTGAGAGAGAGGAAGAGATGGGTGAAACAAGAGAGGAAGATAAGACCAGAGAGAAAAAGAGAAAAGAGAGGGAGGGGGAGATAAAGAAAGAGAAGGAAAAGTGTGTGAGAGAGGGAAGAGGGAAACAAGGAGAGGGAAAGAAAGTGAGAAAGAGGAGGAGGAAGTGAGGGAGAGTGAAGGAGTGAAAAGAGAGCGAGAGAGAAAAAGGAGGACAGGGCAAACGGGAGAGAGAGAGCAATGGAGAGATTAGAGGCAGAGAGAGGAGCGAAGGAGGGCAGAGATGAAACGCAGACACGGGATGGACGGATGGACGGAGAGAGCGAAGGGGGGCAGGAGGGAGAGAGAAACGAGAGGAAAGAAAGACGGTCGAGGCACGAGACAAAGAACAGGGATCCAAGAGAGAGAGAGAGAAACGGAGAAACAGAGCGGAGGGAAAGTGGGTCAGTTGTTGCAGTTACAGCGTTTCTCCTGAAGGGGCAGCACCAACACACACACACACAGCTCCATGGGATATTTCCAGACTTCCTCCTCCTCCTCCACACGCACAAACACACACAAACACACTTACACACGTTTATACGCACATTTACACACACTTGTATCACCATTCAGGAGCTGTTATGTAAAAGACACAGAGAAACCTGCGCTCGTGCTTCCAGAGCGTTAAAAACAGGGAAAAGATAAAGAAAAACACTGTATTTCACTAACAAAACCGTTTCCAAAGTGCCGCGCAACACAAATAAAACATCCCCAGTAGAAATATTAAGTAAAGCTCTGCTTCAGTTCGCTATTCCTCGTTAAGACTGGTTAAATCCAATAAGAGCGAGAACACCTCGGGCCCTGGGTTATGGAAAAAAACTCATGATTATTTATTTAATTTATTTATTTGATATGGACATAACAATTGCATTGGACAAACCAGATGCATTGTTTCAAGTGTTATAGCACAAGTGCTAATTTACAACACCTGTCCACAGGAGGCTTTTAGAAAAGGTTCAAAGTAATAAAACAGTAACAGTTAATAATGCAGTACATACAATAAAACGTTCAATTATGCATTTTCATGTGTACAGCTCTGTCCTGATTTCAGCCACAATTTCAATTGTCTATTAAAAATGTTGGGGTCAGTCTGTTGTTTTAGGTCAGTGGGAAGAGAGTTCCACAGTCTGGGCCCATTATTTTGGTCGGTATTGAAATCACAGTTTGTTTAAGTTACACGGTGTCTTTATTCGGCGTTTCTCCCTCAAAAAAACACTGTGTTACTGATAATTTACTTCAAATTAAAAATAAATCATCGGCTACACATATGTACCTTAGAGCAGTTTTGCGACGTATAAAACATAAAATGAATAAAAAATAAACTCTGAACGTGGAATAAGGCAGAGAAAAACATAAACGTGTCCAAAATAAACTATATATCCAGCCGTTCTACAAACTCCACATTTAAAAAAACAAAATAAATATACTTATTTATATAAAAGCTTTGATAGTTTCAACTTGATTGTAGGATTTTGTAGACTGTTTGACGCACAAATCGAAATCAATTAATTGCACAGCCCTAAGAATACCTATAAATAATAAAAAGGTTAAAAAAACCAACATCAAATTAAACAACAGACACAACTCACGCAGTGTTAAAAGCCACAGAGTAAAAGTGGGACGAGACTGACGCAGCACCTGACGCAGCACCTGTACGAGCTCTGGATGTGTCTCGGTCCAGGTGGGGGATTTTGTCTTTGCGTGTGTGATTCGTGTCCTGCCTCGTTCACACTGGAGCGTCGTTTGTGCGGTTTCGGTGCATAACGAGGAACGACGAGGCATGTTGACGTCAGGTGCTGCGTCAGGTGCTGCGTCAGGTGCTGCGTCAGGTGCTGCGTCAGGTGCTGCGTCAGGTGCTGCGTCAGGTGCTCCTCGCCCCATGATCCAGGGGCTTTAGTCCCAAACTCCACTGAAAGCTCCTGTGTGCGGTAGGGATGCGCACGATTAGTCGACTAATCGATAATCGATCGTTAAGAATTCAGTCGATCTTGTTCATTTTAATGGACAAACTGAATGTTGGTGTCTGCGTAACGTAGCATCAGGAGTCGAGGCCTGAGCACAAACTCTGGAGCCTCACAGTCCCACGTCTCGGCTCTGGCTCCTTGGAGATCACTACCGTATTTTTCGGACTATAAGTCGCAGGGTTTTTTCAGGGTTTGGGTGGTTCCTGCGACTTATGTATTACATTTTTCACACTGAGTCCATAGACCAAATATTTGAATCGTATATATGAATTAAAAATGAAAAAACAAATCATTATCCGGTTTTTCATTTTGGTTTTAGAGACAAATAATAAAATTGTTGTTTGTTTGTTTTCTTATTTTTGGTTCTATATTGAAAAACGAACGAACGAATGACACACGGATTCTTCTCTCTTTGGTCGTTTTTATCACTATAACTTCTATAACTCGCCTTTCAAGATGAAATGTCAGTTTTTAAAAATAAATTTCCCCCAAAAAGTGCGACTTATACATGTTTTTTTCTTCTTCACTGTGCATTTTTTGGCTGAAAAATACGGTATATGCCTCGGTGAGTGCGTTTCCCTGCACATCAGTGTCCCGGGTATGATCGTTTTTTGGAGTGTCCCGGTTTCTCATGTTTACGCAGCATCTGCAACGCGACATTCGCACAGACCAGACTCAGCATCAGCAGAACATCCTCTGTCACAGAGAGAACACTCATATTCACTGAGTCCTTTAGTCCAACAGAAGCTGAAGCAGCAGCACATGGAAAGAGCTGCTTTTTTCAGCGTTTACAGTTTATGCAAATGAGCCATGAGGTTTTAAGTTTCGTTTTTGTAAGACGTAAACAAATGTGCCAATGTTACGACCCTGTTCTGCTCGGGGAAGTAACAAAAAAACAAGATGGAAAATGGAATAAAAAAGGTAATTTAATTAAAAGGAATGTACAAGGTAAATTTAATAAAACAGCCTGAAAGATGTACATAAAATAACCTAAACTAAGAAACAAAATGACAGGACTGAAATATAATGAGTTTTGTGCCAAAACGGGTCACGTAGGTGTATACAAAAAAAAAAAAACAGTGATTAAGGGACGCATAACAACAAAATCACAAATGTCCCTAAACAAAAGTCACATAAACAGAATCAAGCTGCATTAATGTGACGCGGCTCTGCAGTGCTGATGGTTTATATGGTGTAAAGTTGAGTTTATTTATGCAGATTAATAATAGTAATAATAGTGATGATCATTTTAATATAAAATGTGAATGATTAATCGAAAATTGTTAATTTTCCCATAGATCGATTAAGAACATTTAACCGAATGCCCGTCCCTAACGTGCGAGGGTCATTTTAGACAGGTCCGAGTTTAGTTTAGTTTATTTGAAAGGGGACAGTGCAGTTTCATAAAACACATGATTACACATGGTTAAAAATTAGCCAGAAGACGAGTTTTCATCTGCAGTCCCCTGGCCATGATATAAAAAGGCAATAAAATACATCTCTACAAGAGGAAAGAAGAAGGAAAAAAATAATAATGAAGGGAGCTAAACAGTGCACTTTAGTGTAAATAGCAAAACGAAGGTTGAATCTTCACGCAGACAGAACCGCGTGTTCGTGAGGCATTTTTTATGTCCAAACGTTGTTTATACATGTTTGTATAAGTTTAGTTTAGTTTAGTTTATTATTTATTTGTCAGGGACCATGTACAAACACATTCATCTTAGAAAAGAGGAGATGTTTTGCACCAGATTTAGCAAAAAAGCTATTTTCCATCCGCAGTCCCTGGGCAGGTGCGCACTAAAAGTAACATGCTACAAATAGTACAACATTCTATAAAACAATGTCAAATCCTACAAACATATTATAAAAAAACAAAAGAAAACAAAAACAAAAGAGTGTGAATAAAAGAGTGTGAATTTAATTTTCAGGGTTTTTTTTCATCTCTATTTCTGGTCCTGTAGCTTTTATCACAGCCTCATGACACAACTACAGCAGCAGATTGTGAAATAACAGGTTGGACTGAACAAAAGGAGGTAGAACACTTCATTAGGGGTAAAAGGGGCAGTTTTAAAAGCAAAACTAAGAAAAAAATCCAGGCGAGGAGCAATGTACTAAAATTGCCCTCAGGTCTTCAGGGGTTAAGACGTTAAAAGATTAAGACAGTTAAAAAGTCATAAATGTGATGGCTCTTGGGTAAAAACTGTTTTTCAGTCGATTTACGCCAATTTCTTTAGAAAAAAACACAAAACATTCTATCGAAATGTTCTATCGAGCGCATTTTGTATTGATTTCGAGCACTTGTCTATCGCGATGCATCGTTATCGTTTTATGGCCCAGATCTACGCTATAGTCGTTTCCTTCTCTTTCAGTCATTTAGAAGTTGTATTTGGAGTGATTCGTGCAGGTTTTGAGTCATTTTTAATCACCTGTATTTAAAACAGATTGGAGAGTTGTATTTGTTGACACTGAATTCAATAATGAAAAAAACAGTTTTCGTTCTTAAATGAAATTAAAAATAACAAATTGTACACAGACCTTTCTACTTTTCTTTGTTTTCACCAGTTTAAATTTGTATTTTTGTGTAAATTCTCCTCGGCCCACAAAGAAACGGCCTTTCAGTCAGTTAAACCAGAGTGTTATTTAGTCAGAAGTGTGATGTTGCACTTTCTCTAAACAGGAAGTGAGCGTTCTCTATCTGACTTCCTGGTATGTCACTTCCTGTCTCGTTCCGGGCCCTTCGTGCTGCTGCAGAACTGTTTTTTTTTTTGTTTCTCCTCCTCCGTCCCCTCGGTCACGCCTCTCACAAAAGCTTCTGAGGTTCTTTTGTTTCCGTGTTTCTCCTCCTCCTCCGACCCTCCCGCCGAGAGGTCAGAGGTCACGCCAGGGGTCACGGGGAGCGGGTCAGAGCTGAAGGAGTCGCACAGAAAACTTTTACTGTTCACAACAAGATCTAAATCAGGACTAAAACTGGGCTAAACTGGGACCAAACCAGGACTAGAAATTGACCAAATCGTAAGTCTACATCAGGACTAAACCTGGTTTAAACTGGGACTAAAGCTGGAACTGAACCTGGACTAAACTGGGACCAGAACTGGACCAAACCAAAGTCTGCATTAAAACTAAAACTGGTCAAAACTAGGACTAAACCAGGCCTAAAACTGGACTAAACCAAAGTCTACATCAGGACTAAAACTGGGCTGACAGCTGAAACTAAACCTTGACTAAACCAGGACTATAACTGGACCAAACCAAAGTCTACATTAGGACTAAAACTGGGCTAGAAATGGACCAAAATAGAGTCTTCATCAAGACTAAGACTGGTCTAAAAACTGAAACTATATCTGGGCTAAACTTGGACTAATCTCGGACTAAACCAACGTCTATATCAGAACTAAAACTGGTCTAAAGTGGGGCTAAAGACTAAACTAAACCTGGACTAAACCAGGACTATAACTGGACCAAACCAAAGTCTACATCAGAACTAAACCAGGACGATAACTGAACCAAACTAAAGCCTATGTTAGGACTAAAAGTGGGATAAACTAGGACTAAACCTGGACTAAACTGGGCTAAAAGCAAATCTAAACCTGAACTAAACTAGGACTAAACCGGAACTAGAACTAGACCAAACCAAAGTCTACATCAGGACTAAGACTGGTCTAAAAGCTGAAATTAAACATGGACTAAACCAGGACTAAACCGGGACTAGAAGTGAACTAAGCCAGTCTACACCAGGACTAAAACTGAACTAAACCTGGACTAAGCCAGTTTCAGCTTTAGTCCCAGTTTAGACCAGTCTTAGTCTGATGTAGACTTTGATTTGGTCCACTTCTAGTCTGGTTTAGTCCTAGTTTAGTCCAGGTTTAGTTCAGCTTTAGTCCTCATTTATGACCAAACTAAAGTCTACATCAGGACTAAGACTGGTCATAAATGAGGACTAAAGATGAACTAAACCTGGATTAAACTAGGACTAAACCAGGACTAGAAGTGGACCAAATCAAAGTCTACATCAGGACTAAGACTGGTCTAAACTGGGACTAAAGCTGAAACTAAAACTGGACTAGACCAGATCTAACCTAGGTCTACATGAGACCAAAACAGGTCAGAAATAAGGACTAAACTGGGACTAAAGCTGGAACTAAACCTGGAATAGACTTAGACTAAACCTAGGTCTACATCGGGACTAAAACAGGTCTAAACTGGGACTCAAGCTGAAACTAAACCAGGACTAGAACTGGACCAAACCAAAGCATCAAATCTAAAACTGGTCTAAACTAGGGCTTAAACTAAGCCTAAAACTGGGCCAAAACTAAAGTCTACATCAGGACTGAAACTGGTCTAAAGTGAGTTTCTCACGTTTTTCTGGCTCGGTTTTGTGGGATAGTCTCATTTTTCTGACAGTTTAAAGCCTCAGTGTGCAACTTTTCAGCCTAAAATCGACTAAAATAGAAACGATTTGATAATATTCGTTGAACTATTCTTATTTCATCGCCGTCGCCGTATTTAGAACGGTTTTGTTTTGTGCAGCAGACGCGTGTTTAAAAATGCATGTCTCCCATTAACTGTGTGACAAACGAGAACACTGATTGAGAGAGAGAGAGAGAGAAAGAAAGAGGAAGAGAAGAGGAGGATGAGGACGAAGAAGGGGCAAAGAGAAGAGAGGAAGAGAGAGAGATGAAGGGAAGAGACAGGAGGGATGGAGTGAATAAGTGAGAGAAACAGAGAACAGAGATGAAAGGGAGAAAAAGAGAGAGTGGGGACAGGAAGTAAGTGAAAGTGAAAGAGAGGAAGAGGAGGTCTGTGTGTCACACCTGGGCTGGTGCACCTGGGCCACGGTCACATGTGGTTTAGAGTCGAGCTAAAAATACGACAGAAACATGTCACTGTGTCAGTTTTACACAAGAATGTACTGGAAAATACTAAAAAATACACAATTATATACAAGTACATACAAGTATATACTAGAATACACACAAGTACATACACACATGTACAAGATTATACAAGAATGTACTGGAAAATACTAAAAAATACACAATTATATACAAGTACATACAAGTATATACTAGAATACACACAAGTACATACACATATATACAAGATTATACAAGAATGTACTGGAAAATACTAAAAAATACACAATTATATACAAGTACATACAAGTATATGCCAGAATACACACAAGTACATACACATATATACAAGATTATACAAGAATGTACTGGAAAATACTAAAAAATACACAAGTATATACAAGTACATACAAGTATATACTAGAATACACACAAGTACATACACATATATACAAGATTATACAAAAATGTACTGGAAAATACTAAAAAAAATGCACAAGTATATACAAGTATATGCTAGAATACACACAAGTACATACACATACACTCAACAAAAATATAAACGCAACACTTTTGTTTTTGCTCCCATTTGTCATGAGATGGACTCAAAGATCTAAAATTCATTCCAGATACACAATATTACCATTTCTCTCAAACATTGTTCACAAACCTGTCTAAATGTGTGATAGTGAGCAGCTTTGCTGAGATAATCCATCCCACCTCACAGGTGCCACATCAAGATGCTCATCAGACACCATGATTAGTGCACAGGTGAACCTTAGACTGTCCACAATAAAAGGCCACTCTGAAATGTGCAGTTTTGTCTCACAGCAAAATGCCACAGATGGCGCAAGCATTGAGGGAGCGTGCAATTGGCATGCTGACAGCAGGAATGTCAACCAGATCTGTTGCTCGGGCATTGAATGTTCATTTCTCCACCATAAGCCGTCTCCAAAGGCGTTTCAGAGAATATGGCAGTACATCCAACCGGCCTCACAACCGCAGACCACGTGTAACCACACCAGCCCAGGACCTCCACATCCAGCAGGTAGAATAGACAAGCTAGAATATACAAGAATATACTTGAGTACACAAGAAAACACAAGAATATACAAGTACATACAAGTATATACTAGAATACACACAAGTACATACACATATATACAAGATTATCGAAGAATGTACTAGAATATACTAAAATACACACAAGTACATACACATATATACAAATATATACTAGAATATACAAAAAAAATGCAGAAGTATATACAAGTATATACTAGAATATACAAGAATACACAGAAGTACATACACATATATACAAGAATGTACTGGAATGTACCAGAATGTGAATGTATGTGTTTGGAGGATTGTCTCGTCATTTAGTTTTCGGGGAGTTCCTGATGGTCACAACAGAAGACAGATACAGTAGAGCCAACAGGAGGCTGCAGAAATTCAGAAGAAAAAAATCGCGGAAAAAAGAAAACGATAAAATGAACACAACCCCACACACACTTGGACACTGATTCAGTCAAATTTGAACAAAAACTAAGACGGAGTTCAAATAAAGTCACAAAATACAACAAAATGATCCGACTCGGGTTATGTAAATATTGAACCAGAACATTATTAAACGAAGAAACAAGTATATACACAAATATATACATGAATATTCAAGAATATACACAAATATACACAAATATACAAGTATATTTAAGTATACACAAGTACATACTCGCAGGACAGGGGAGAATTAACGGGACCATATCACACTTAGAATAAAAATATTCTTGATTTATGAAGAACTTTTAAAAACAAAGTTTACAAAGAGCAACAAACATCAGGACTAAAACTGGGATTAAACTGAACTAAACCTGGACTAAACCAGGACTTGATGTGGACCAAAATAAAGTTTACATCAGGACTTAAACTGTTCTTAAAAGAGGACAAAATCTGAACTAAATCTGGACTAAACTAAGACTAGAACTGGACCAAACCAAAGTCTACATCAGGACTAAAACTGGTTTAAAATGAGGACAAAAGCTGAACTAAACCTGGACCAAACTAAGACTAAACCAGGACTAGAACTGGTTTAAAATGAGGACAAAAGCTGAACTAAACCTGGACCAAACTAAGACTAAACCAGGACTAGAACTGGACCAAACTAAAGTCTACATCAGGACTAAAACTGGTCTAAAATGAGGACTTAAAAAGGAAACTAAACCTGGGTTAAACTAGGACTAGAACTGGACCAAAATAACGTCTACATCAGGACTAAAACTGGTCTAAACTAGGACTAAAGCTGAACTAAACTTGGACTAAACAAGGACAAGAACTGGACCAAACCAAGGTCTACATCAGGACTAAACTAAGACTAAACCAGGACTAGAACTTGACCAAAATAAGGTCTACAACAGGACTAAAACTGGGCTAAACCAGGACTAGAACTTGACAAAAATAAGGTCTACAACAGGACTAAAACTGGGCTAAAATGAGAACTAAATTTGAAAATAAACCTGGACTAATTGAGGACTAGAACTGGACCAAACCAAAATCTACATCAGGTCTAAAACTGGTCTAAACTGGGACTAAAGCTGAACTAAAACTGGACCAAACTAAAGTCTACATCAGGACTAAAACTGGTCTAAACTAGAGAACTGGACCAAACCAAAATCTACATCAGGTCTAAAACTGGTCTAAACTAGGACTAGAACTGGACCAAACTAAAGTCTACATCAGGACTAAAACTGGGATAAACTGGGACTAAACCTAGACTAAACTAGGACTAGAACTGGACCAAACCAAGGTCTACATCAGGACTAAACTAAGACTAAACCAGGACTAGAACTCGACCAAAATAAGGTCTACAACAGGACTAAAACTGGTCTAAACTAGGACTAGAACTGGACCAAACCAAGGTCTACATCAGGACTAAAACTGGACTGAACTAGGATTCGACCAAAATACGGTCTACAACAGGACTAAAACTGGGCTAAAATGAGGACTAAAACTGGACTAAACTAGGACTAGAACTCGACCAAAATAAGGTCTACAACAGAACTAAAACTGGACTAAACTAGGACTAGAACTCGACCAAAATAAGGTCTACATCAGGACTAAAACTGGACTAAACTAGGACTAGAACTTGACCAAAATAAGGTCTACATCAGGACTAAAACTGGATTAAACTAGGACTCGACCAAAATACGGTCTACAACAGGACTAAAACTGGGCTAAAATGAGGACTAAAACTGGACTAAACTAGGACTAGAACTTGACCAAAATAAGGTCTATAACAGGACTAAAACTGGATTAAACTAGGACTAGAACTCAACCAAAATAAGGTCTACAACAGGACTAAAACTGGATTAAACTAGGACTAGAACTCGGCCAAAATAAGGTCTACATCAGGACTAAACCTGGTCTAAACTGGGCCTAAATCTGAATCTGAACCTGGATTAAAACCTGTTTTAGTCGTCGATTCGTGTCGGGTTTTTCGGTGGGTCTGGGGTTTTTTTTTGGTCCGGTTCCTGTGAGGAGGAGGTTATGTAACGCTCCTCGGTGCCGCCCCCGTCTGGTCAGGACGCGTCACTGCTGCTTCTGCCAAACGCATTAACTCCACTCACTCCTGCGATTTACCCGAACAGAAACGAAGAATTACAGATTATTTAAAACTATCCGAATGTCCCCCGCACGCCCACTGCTTCTTCTTCTTCTTCTTCTTCTTCTTCTTCTCTTTTTCTCTTTCAAGTATTTACCCCCAAAACTGCAACATCTGCGCGGAAGTTTATGCAAAAAAACGAATATTTACGCAGACAAAAGTGCGAGGAAACTTACAGAGAAATAAACACCAAAAATATCTAAATATTTTCATTTATTATTGAAATGAAATGACAAATTTATAACTACAGCCTTTCTCTCTCTCTCTTCCTCTTTCTTTTTCTTTTCTTCCTCTCTCTCCACCCTTCCTCCTTCATTCTCCTCCTTCTCTCCCCTCTCTTTTCCTCCTTTTTCTCTCTTGTTTCCTCCTTTTTTCTCTTTTCTTCCTTTTTTCTCTCTCTTCCTCCTTTCTCTCTTTTCCTCCTTGTTTCTCTCTCTTTTCCTCCTTTCTCTTTTTCCATCTCCCTTCTATTTCTTCCTCCCTCTTTCTCTCTTCCTCTCTTCCCCTGTCTCTCTCCTCCTCTCTCCTCTCTCCTCTCCTTCTCTCTCCTCTCCTTCTCTCCTCTCTCCTCTCCTCCTCTCTCCTCTCCTCTCTCCTCTCCTCTCTCCTCTCATCTCCTCTCCTCTCTTTCTTTCCTCTCTTGTCTCTCCCTCTCCTTTACCTTCTCTCTCTCCTTCCTCCTCTCTCCCTCTGTTTTTCCTCTTTCTCCTTTCTCCCTGTCTTCTTCCTCTCTCCTCTCCTCTCTTCCTCTCTCCTTCTATCTTTCCTCTCTCCCTCTCTTCTCTCTTTCTCTTTTTCCTTCTCCCTCTGCTCTCTCCTCTCTTTCCCCTTCCTTTTCTCTCCTTCCTTTTCTCTTCTTCCATTTTTACTCTCTCCCTCCCTCCCTTTCTCTCCCTCTCCCTCCTCTTTATGCTCTCTCTATCCTTCCCCTCTCTTTTTCCCCTTCTCTCTCCCTCTGTCTTTCCTCTCTCCCTCTCTCCTTCCTCCCTCTCTTCTCTCCCCTTTCTTCTTCCTCAGTCTTTCCTCTCTCCCTCTTTCCTTTCTCCTCTCTCTCCTTCCTCCTCTCTCCCTCTGTCTTTCCTCTCTCTCCTCTCTCCCGCCGCTCTATCCTCTCTTCCGCTTCCCCTCTCTCCTTCCTTTTCTCTTCCTGTCTTTCCTTTTTCCTCTCGCCCTCTCTCCCTCTTCATTCTCTTTCTCTCCCTCTCTTGCCTCTCTCCCTCCTCTTTATGTTCTCTCTATCCTTCTACTCCCTTTTTCCTCGTCTCTCCCTGCGTCTTTCCTTCTCTCTCCTTTCCTCTTTCTCTCCGACACTGCTGTATTTGCGTCTGTTGTCTCCTTCCCCCTCTCCTCCTCTCCTCCTCTCCTCCCTCCCTCGTTCCTCTCCTCTTTTCTCCGGCACAGCTCGGTCTGTGTGTTTTCTCTTGGCTCGGCTCCTCCACAGCTGCACAGTCTGGACCTCCTGCTCCGTTTGTCATTCCCTGCACTCGTCCGCCAAACTACAGACCCTTTCACTCCTTTTCTACAACTTCACCTCCACTTTCTTTTAATCCTTTCTCCATAAATGACTTTTTATTTTGTGTTTGTTTTTTTGTTTTTTTTCCAGTGCCAAACTTCAATAACGGCTTGGAGGCCAGTTCAGACTCAGACGATGAAGATAAGCTGCACATCGTGGAGGACGAGAGCCAGGAGAGGCCGCGCGCCCGGGCCGCCGTGCCCCAGAACGGAGCCTGCAACGGGGGTAAGTGCGGCGCCCCGCCCCCCTGAGCTCCAGCGCCGACAAGGGATACAGAGACCTGGTTTAGACCTGGTTTAGACCTGGTTTAGACCTGGTTTAGACCTGTTTTGACCTGGTTTAGACCTGGTTTAGACCTGGTTTTGACCTGGTTTTGACCTGGTTTAGACCTGGTTTTGACCTGGTTTTGACCTGGTTTAGACCTGGTTTTGACCTGGTTCTGACCTGGTTTTGACCTGGTTTTGACCTGGTTTTGACCTGGTTTTGACCTGGTTTAATGTCTGGTTTTGACCTGATTTAGACCTGATTTAGACCTGTTTTGACCTGGTTTTGATCTGGTTTAATGTCTGGTTTTGACCTGGTTTAGACCTGATTTAGACCTGGTTTAATGTCTGGTTTAGACCTGGTTTTGACCTGGTTTAGACCTGGTTTAGACCTGGTTTAGACCTGGTTTTGACCTGGTTTAGACCTGGTTTTGACCTGGTTTTGACCTGGTTTAGACCTGGTTTTGACCTGGTTTTGACCTGGTTTTGACCTGGTTTAGACCTGGTTTAGACCTGGTTTAGACCTGGTTTTGACCTGGTTTTGACCTGGTTTTGACCTAGTTTAGATCTGGTTTAGACCTGGTTTAGACCTGGTTTTGACCTGGTTTAGACCTGGTTTTGACCTGGTTTTGACCTGGTTTAGACCTGGTTTTGATCTAATTTAGACCTAATTTATATCTGGTTTAGACCTGGTTTAGACCTGGTTTTGACCTGGTTTTGACCTAGTTTAGACCTGGTTTAGACCTGGTTTTGACCTGGTTTTGACCTGGTTTAAGATCTGGTTTAGACCTGGTTTTGACCTGGTTTAGACCTGGTTTTGACCTGGTTTTGACCTGACTGAGTCCTAGTTTTTCAACCTTGTTCAGTCCTGGTTTGGTCCTGGTTTAGTCCTGGTTTTGGCCTGGTTTTGACCTGGTTTAGACCTGGTTTTGACCTGGTTTTGACCTAGTTTAGACCTGGTTTTGACCTAGTTTAGACCTGGTTTAGACCTGGTTTAGACCTGACTGAGTCCTAGTTTTTCAAACTTGTTCAGTCCTGGTCTGGTCCTGGTTTAGTCCTGGTTTTGGCCTGGTTTTGACCTGGTTTTGACCTGGTTTTGGCCTGGTTTAGACTTAACAAAGTCCTAGTTTATTCTTGGTTTAGTTTTTCAACCTGGTTCAGCCCGAGTTTGGTCCTGGTCTAGTCCTGGCTTAGACCTGGTTCAGTATTATTTTAATTTTGGTTTAGACCTGGTTCAGTCCTGGATTAGACCTGGTTTAGACCTGGTTCAGTCCTGGATTAGACCTGGTTTAGACCTGGTTCAGCATGTATACCATAGATACGTTATTTAACCAAATAATGATGTTTGACAAATTAAACTTTTGAGGAGAAACGTGATACGGAGAAGTTACGTACGGCACAAATTTTAAAACCCTGATATAAAAATTCAAGAGTTTTTCCCGTCTTTTTAACGTATTATTTCCAAATTCATAAATTCAATGCTTTTAAGACTTTTTAAGACACTGTAGAAACCCCGTCAGACATAAATCCTTCCAGGAAATGACGCCCTTTGTCCAAAAATCCCAACTGTCCCTTTAAGTTTTTATGTAAACGGTCTGAAAAATACTTGAATTTAACCTGAAGAAACCTGCAGCTAAAATTCAGGACAAAAGTGATTCCTGGTTAATGCGACAGGACAGTGAGGAAGAGTTTTCTCCTCGGGGCTGCGGCGGTGAAACAGGAGCTCTGGCCTTATAAGGACTCAAACACGGCTCTGCGTCTGACACTTGCGTTTACTGTGTCAGATGCCCTCCCGCCCTGACACCGACACGTCGCGTTTTAGAATCTGAAAACCACTTTAGGCTGATCCGGGAACGCGCCGCGACGTCTGGAGCGTTTTTGGTTTCCCGTCGCCGCAGAACAAAAGTGTAACGGAGTCCAGACCATAAATCCTCTTTAGACTCACGGGGATAAACCAGGACTAAACCAGGACTAAACCAGGGCTAAACCAGGTCTAAACAAGGACTAAACAAGGACTAAACAAGGACTAAACCAAGACTAAACCAGGACTTAACCTGGACTAAACCAGGATTAAACAAGAGCTAAACCAGGTCTAAACAAGGGCTAAACAAGGGCTAAACCAGGACTAAACAAGGGCTAAACCAGGTCTAAACAAGGGCTAAACTAGGACTAAACCAGGACTAAACTAGGACTAAACCAGGGCTAAACCAGGACTAAACAAGGGCTAAACCAGGACTAAACAAGGACTAAACAAGGACTAAACCAGGGCTAAACCAGGACTAAACCAGGACTAAACAAGGGCTAAACCAGGACTAAACCAGGACTAAACCAGGACTAAACCAGGGCTAAACAAGGGCTAAACCAGGACTAAACAAGGGCTAAACCAGGACTAAACCAGGACTAAACCAGGACTAAACCAGGGCTAAACAAGGGCTAAACAAGGACTAAACCAGGACTAAACCAGGACTAAACAAGGACTAAACCAGGTCTAAACCAGGACTAAACCAGGACTAAACCAGGACTAAACCAGGTCTAAACCAGGACTAAACAAGGACTAAACCAGGACTAAACAAGGACTAAACTAGGTCTAAACCAGGACTAAACAAGGGCTAAACCAGGTCTAAACCAGGACTAAACAAGGGCTAAATCAGGACTAAACCAGGACTAAACCAGGACTAAACAAGGACTAAACCAGGTCTAAACCAGGACTAAACAAGGGCTAAACCAGGTCTAAACAAGGACTAAACAAGGACTAAACCAGGACTAAACCAGGACTAAACCAGGACTAAACAAGGGCTAAATCAGGACTAAACAAGGGCTAAACCAGGTCTAAACAAGGGCTAAACAAGGACTAAACCAGGACTAAACCAGGACTAAACCAGGTCTAAACCAGGACTAAACAAGGACTAAACCAGGACTAAACCAGGACTAAACAAGGACTAAACCAGGTCTAAACCAGGACTAAACAAGGGCTAAACCAGGTCTAAACAAGGGCTAAACTAGGACTAAACCAGGACTAAACTAGGACTAAACCAGGGCTAAACAAGGACTAAACAAGGACTAAACCAGGCCTAGACTAGGACCAAACCAGGACTGAACTGAGACTAAACCAGGACTAAACAAGGGCTAAACCAGGACTTAACCAGGACTAAACAAGGGCTAAATCAGGGCTAAACCAGGATTAAACCAGGGCTAAATCAGGACTAAACCAAGACTAAATCAGGAATAAACAAGGAATCAAACAAGGACTAAACCAGGACTAACCCAGGATTAAACAAGGGCTAAATCAGGACTAAACCAAGACTAAATCAGGAATAAACAAGGAATCAAACAAGGACTAAACCAGGACTAAACCAGGATTAAACAAGGGCTAAATCAGGACTAAACCAGGCCTAGATTAGGACCAACCCAGGACTGAACTGAGACTAAACCAGGACTAAACCAGGTTTAAACTGGACCAAATCAAGTCTTCATCAGGACTTAACTGGGACTAAACCCGGTGTAGCGTCAGTGCAGATATTTTATGGCGTGTGGCGCCCTCTGCTGGACATGTTTGGTATAACAAACTACAGTCCTGTCTACGAAAAAAAAAATAAAAAAACTAAAGTAAAAAGTATTAGCTGAACTCCAGTGAATAACAGAGTTTACAGATTTATCCAAAATGTATTAAAACCAACCACAATTATCATGAATCTCCTTTTAGTGATTAAACACAAACTAAACACCAGTGAAGTCAAGATTTACTAGTAAAATGTGAAATGTTTGACCATTTTTTGTACATATGTATATTTCTTTGCTGTCGTTAAGATATAGAATTGATCTTTTTTGCTATTAAATGCTTTAATTTATCATTTATTTCTGTGTATTTGACCAAGAAAACTGAACTTTCAGACATTCTAACTTTTCATTTCAAGCTGTAACTTACACAAAAACTATGAACAGATATTTTAGTCGCCAAAGTTATTGATTATGAATAACCTATTAGTATTAGTGGGTTATTCGGTCATTTTACAGAGCTACAAAACGAAACACAGACTACAGCCCCACGGATCATGACCGAATGATGCTGCTGTTTCCAGAGATAATATATTTGTTTTTTCCAAATTCATGGAGAGTTTATTCATATCAAACCACTCATAATAAATGAATAAATAACTAAATATAAAATTAAAAAATATTAATACATTATAAATATAAGATAAATTAAATAAATAAAATATAACTAAAATTATTAATAAATAAATAAAATATGAATAAACAAATCTAATAAATAAATACATCTATTAAATACAGTTACGGATAAATAAATCTAATAAAAATATGAATAAATAAATACACCCAATAAAAAAATATGCATAAATAAATAAATAAATCTAATAAAAACAATTATAAATAAATAAACCTTTTTCCATATTTGCTGTGGGTTTGGAGCACAATGAGTAAAATAAATAAAATATGAATAAATAAATCTAATAAATACAATTATACATAAACCTTTTTCCGGTTTGGAGCAGAATAAATGAATACATCGGTCTGTCGTGTGTTTCAGTGAAGGAGGAGTGCGCGTCGGAGGAGGAGGAGGACGCGGAGGAGGAGGAGGATGAGGCGGAGGAGGGAGGAGACGAGGCCACGGAGAAGGACGCTCTGGTGGAGGAGATCCTGCAGCAGGGAGACACCGCCATCATTTACCCAGAAGCCCCGGAGGAGGAGCGGGGGGCGGCGGAGACGGGCGGGGCCGACGAGAACGGTAAAGACGAGTGACCTCAGGACACGGCGCCGTTTTAGGACTGAACCTCCTCCTGTGCGTTTTATTCTCTTAAACTCGTCCAGATCCTCACAGGAGGCACAGAAACGGTTTGTTTATTAAAAAAGAAATGAAGTAAGTAAAAAAGACCAGTAAAAATCAGTGATATGTGATGTTTTTTTACTCAAAATGATGTTATTAACAAACGGGTTTCCTGGTTTTAGTTCTGGTTTAGTCCTGGTTTTTGTTCTGGTTTAGTCCTGGTTTTAGTTCTGGTTTAGACTTGATTTAGACCTGGTTTAGACCTTTTTTAGTCCTGATTTTAGTCCTGGTTTAGCACTGGTTTTAGTTCTGGTTTAGTCCTGGTTTTACCTCTGGTTTAGTCCTGGGTAAATCCTGTTTTAGTCCTGGTTTAGTCCTGGTTTTAGACTTGAATTTAGTCCTGGTTTTAGTCTTGTTTTTCGACTTGGCTTAGACCTGGTTTAGTACTGGTTGTAGTTCTGGTTTAGTCCTGGTTTTAGTTCTGGTTTAGTCCTGGTTTTAGTTCTGGTTTAGACTTGATTTAGATCTGGTTTAGACCTTTTTTAGTCCTGATTTTAGTCCTGGTTTAGCACTGGTTTTAGTTCTGGTTTAGTCCTGGTTAAATCCTGTTTTAGTCCTGGTTTAGACCTGATTTAGGCTTGTTTTAGACCTGGTTTTAGTCCTGGTTTAGTCCTGGTTTTAGACTTGATTTTAGTCCTGTATTTAGACCTGGTTTATAGTTGATTTTAGTCCTGGTTTAGTCCTGGTTTAGACCTGGTTTAGTCCTATTTAAATCCTGTTTTAGTCCTGGTTTAGTCCTAGTTTAGTCTTTATTTTAGTCCTGGATTAACATGATTTTAGTCTTGGTTTAGTCCTGGATTTAGACTTGATTTGGACCTGATTTTAGTCCTGATTTTAGTCCTGGTTTAGTCCTGGTTTTAGTCGTGGATTAACCTGATTTTAGTCTTGGTTTAGTCCTGGCTTTAGACTTGATTTGGACCTGGTTTGGACCTGATTTTAGTCCTGATTTTAGTCCTGGTTTAGTCCTGGTTTAGTCCTGGTTTTAGTCCTGGTTTTAGTCCTGGTTTTAGTCCTGGTTTAGTCCTGGTTTAGTCCTGGTCCAGAGCTGGTTCATTTGAGGCAGTTTTCAGTGTTGAGTTGGGGCTTGGATGAGGCTGCTGGACATTCGGGGTGCCACAGGGGGGCGCCAGAGCCACTGTATCCTGAAAGGGCAACACCAAAACCACTCTTTTTCTACTGTTTATCTGTGTAAATGGGTCTAAAACAGAAATATAAACCTCTCCCTGGGCTCATTTTGGCATTTTAGTGCATATTTGTAAAAAAAAAAAAAAAAAATCAGACTTTTGGGTCAAAGCCGTGTCTGTAACGGCCTCTTTAGGATCATCTGCGGTCAGAAGATTTGAATTTCCTGGTTGGATGAACGTTATTACGTGACGAGCGCAGACACTGGTGTCTACAGGCACCGCGGCCACCGTGACGTCTTATTTCCAGATGTGTCTGGAAATAAGGGAAATAACGATTCTTTTACAGGTCAAACTGGGGTCGGCCCCACAGGAAGAAGAAAAATGCACTGAAACATCCAAAATGGAGTCAGTCGTTTGTGCTGCAAAAAGTTTTGTTTGTGTGATTCTGGTTCTTAAGTTTTATTTTCGGCCAATGACGTCGTCCAGAACCTCAGAATGTTAAACAGAAAGAAAATTATAGAAAATGTTTGTATTTCGTCTGTGCCATTTGTGCGAGTTTATTTCTAAAATTCTTCATTATTATTTCTGTGGTAATTATAGGACGTAATTTCTGCTCAGCTGAAGACGACAAACTCCACAAAACTAGTGAAGAGAAACGACCTGAGGCTGTGGAAAAGTCTGTTTGTCTTTAGTCATTTGCTTTTGATTCAGATTTTATAGAATAAAACAGACTTTTCCACAGCCTCAGGTCGTTTCTCTTCACTAGTTTTGTGGAGTTTGTCGCCGTCAGCTGAGCGGAAATGACGTCCTGTAATTACCACAGAAATAATCATTAATAATTTTAAAAATAAACTCACACAAATGGCCCAAACAAAATCCAAACGTTTTCTATCATTTTCTTCCTGTTTTGAGGCTGTTTCACATTCTGAGGTTCTGGACGACGTCATCGGCCCAAAATAAAACTGCAAATATCTGAAGAACCAGAATCACACAAACAAAACTTTTTGCAGCACAAACGACTGACTCCATTTTGGACTCTTTTAGTTTGGTTTTAGTGCATTTTTCTTCTTCCTGTGGGACTGACCCCAATTTGACCTGTAAAAGAATCGTTAATTTCTCCAAAACAAAAGCAGCACAAACGACTGACTCAGTTTTTGTGCAGGTTTGAGTTCGATGCGGCGACTTCACGGCGTTTTCCCCCCTGACGCTGAGCGGAATTAAATAAAGACGATTTAACGTGTTTTCCATGTGAGCTCCACGGGGAACATTTGCCCCTAACCCCGCGCCTGTCTCTCTGTCTCAGGTACTCCGGATGCCCTCCCGCTGCACATGTGCCCGTACTGCTCCAGAGGATACAAGCGCAACGCCTCCCTGAAGGAGCACATCAAGTACCGACACGAGACCAACGACGACAACTACAGCTGCTCCCACTGCAGCTACACCTTCACCTACCGCTCGCAGCTGGAGAGGCACATGAGCCACCACCGGGGGGCCAAACTGGAGCCCCGCGGCAGCCAGAAGGTCAGAGCCACTGAAGCAGGGGAGGCTGGGAAAGAGCCCGTGTACTGTTGGAGCGAAAGACAATAAAATGGGAAAACAGTTTATTTCATTCTTCAGTTTTAGTGCCAAAAAAAACAACAGATTTTCAAGCTCTGTTTCCCACAGTCTCGATGTCTGTTTTTATTTAGATATTTTATTCTCTCTGGTTTATTTGAAGTTTTGCTGTAGAAATGAATAATGGGGAAAAAACTGATAAACCAGTCCTGGTTTAGACCTGGTTTAGACCTGGTTTAGTCCTGGTTTACTCCTGGTTCAGTCCTGATTTAGTCCTGATTTAGTCCTGGTTCAGTCCTGGTTCAGTCCTGGTTCAGTCCTGGTTCAGTCCTGGTTCAGTCCTGGTTCAGTCCTGGTTTAGACCTGGTTCAGTCCTGGTTCAGTCCTGGTTTAGACCTGGTTTAGTCCTGGTTTAGTCCTGGTTTAGACCTGGTTCAGTCCTGGTTTAGTCCTGGTTTAGACCTGGTTTAGTCCTGGTTTAGACCTGGCTCAGTCCTGGTTTAGTCCTGGTTTAGTCCTGGTTTAGACCTGGTTCAGTCTTGGTTTAGACCTGGTTTAGACCTGGTTCAGTCCTGGTTTAGTCCTGGTTTAGTCCTGGTTTAGTCCTGGTTTAGTCCTGGTTTAGACCTGGTTCAGTCCTGGTTTAGACCTGGTTTAGACCTGGTTCAGTCCTGGTTTAGTCCTGGTTTAGTCCTGGTTTAGTCCTGGTTTAGACCTGGTTCAGTCCTGGTTTAGTCCTGGTTTAGTCCTGGTTTAGTCCTGGTTTAGACCTGGTTCAGTCCTGGTTTAGTCCTGGTTTAGTCCTGGTTTAGTCCTGGTTTAGTCCTGGTTTAGACCTGGTTCAGTCCTGGTTTAGTCCTGGTTTAGACCTGGTTCAGTCCTGGTTTAGTCCTGGTTTAGTCCTGGTTTAGTCCTGGTTTAGACCTGGTTTAGACCTGGTTTAGACCTGGTTTAGACCCTCTGGACCAGGACCAGTTCGGTTTGGGAACAGACACAGAGACTGTTTTTTTTCCGGTGTTTGAAATAAACTTTAATTTAAAAGTTGGAAATCGAGTCGATAACGACTCTTTTCTCATCGTAACAGTTCAGCTGAATGTGGCTGCAAGAATTCATCAGGATCATCGTGATTTCACAATTAAATTCAGTTAAATATTACGCGAAAATGACTCTTGAGAGCTTTAAGTCGTGTTATAATTATGTTTCCTCTTCAGAAACACCCGGAGTTGTGTTTTGTTTCGCTCACGTTTCAGTCGCTCTTTACTTTAACTCAAAAAGCTCAAAACGCTCTGTTCCACCTTGTGATGTCACGAAGAGGTCGTTTACCTTCGTGCAGTTCTGTGGAGGTCAGTAATTCCAGGCGCTGAAATGATCCGAATGATTCTCGTGAAACTGCGTGGAGTTTAAAAGCACAGTGGAGCACTTCCTGTATCACGGCGTGACATCACGGGGTGGAACAGCGTGTTGTCGGTGTGAGAGCAGAGCCGTGAACAGGTCTGTGTGTTAAACGTGTGAGAAGGAAACAAAAACCAGACGCAGCTCCAGGTCTGTCACATTCTCTGTTCATGACTCAAGTGTCCAGTTTCTGCCCCTGGACAGAAAAACCCGACGGTTCATGAAAGCACCGCATTCCTAAGACTAGTACTACAAGAACTACTACTACTACTACTACTACTACTACTGCTACTACTACTACTACTACTACTGCTGCTGCTACTACTGCTGCTGCTACTGCTACTACTACTACTGCTACTACTACTACTACTGCAACAATAATAATAGCTGCTGCTACTACTACTACTACTACTACTGCATATACTACTACTACTACTACTATACTACTACAAGAACTACTACTACTACTACTACAAGAACTACTACTACTACTTTTCTACTACTACTGCTACCTGCTACTGCTACTACTACTACTACTACTACTACATAATACTGCATAATAACTCTTATACTAGCACCAACTACATACTACTAACAACCAATACTAATGTACTGCTGCTATAATACTAACCAATAGCTAACAATTTACTGACAACAACATACTACTACTACTAATACTAACCTAACAACAGGAAACTACTACTACTTTACTACAGGATTCTTCACTACTTACTACTGGGACTACAAGAACTCATAATAACTACTACTACTACTGCTACCTACTGTGATGCCTACTCACTACTACTAGCTCTTTCTACTGCTACTAACTTAATATACTATATAATTAGCCAGTAACAATAACCAACATATAATAACAAGCAATATATGATATATATATATGGCTCGGTTCAACAATAACAATAATATCTCTCATAGCTCAATGTAACAACAACTCAATTCTCAACAATATGTAATATAATGTAACCAACAACCTGATATGTAGTATTGTGTAACAGCGAATGGTTATGATAGCAACTTTCATCATGAGCAACAAGCAACAAGCAACTTATCAAACAACAACGTATATATATATAACAACATAATAGCCTTAATAATGAACAACTGCTGTAACAACCTTGATGTATGTCATTTTATTCCTTCAATAATAACAACAACAACAGCAATAACAATAGCAGCAACAAGCAACAATAATAACAATTGACTGACTGACAGCAACTAACCAACAGCAACTGACAGCAACTCAACAACAATGAATTTTCAACAATGAAGGCATGACGTGACATAACAACAACAATGGCGGCAACAATGGCGAGCCAGCGTAATAAGCTGACAATATCATATGTGAGCAAACAGCAGCAACTAACTAACAGCAACAACAACAATGCGATAAACCTGTGAAATGATGGTGAATGATAAATTCATAATAATATGCTGTAATAATGACATGTATTAATATTGTGATCTATGTAACCAAGCGTAAAATAATGACAACATATGTAACAACAATTAATAATAAGACAAGCAATAATGAGCAACAAATAATGACAATGGCAACCAACTTGCTCAAATAATAACAACAAGCACCATGACAACAACTAACAAATAGCTGACCCTAATACAGCATGACGTAGTATGACAATGATAATAATGACAATTAACTGACAGCAATAACCAACAACAACAGGCCTCAACCAGCAATCGATAATTTAACTAACAGGCAACTTGACATAATAGTAACAATAACCAACAACAACAAATAATAACCAAACCGTGATGGTATTGACCAACTAATAATGAACAGCAATGAACAATGACAATAATAATAACAACCGATAATGACAATAATAATACATGCAACAATAATGATTAATATGGCGACTAACAACAATGGCCAACAATAACAAAACAATAACAATTTTGAACTCAACCAATAAACCAACCAATAATAATATAGCTCAATATTAATAATAACATTCAATAATAACTCAGCATATTGATTATTGAATGAACAATGATGACAGCATGACTAATAATAACAATAAACAAACAATAAATTGAAATGATAATAATAACAATATTAACAATATGGCAATGACAGTAGTAACAATTTTATAATAATAACAACAGCACGAGCGGTTCAAGTAATAACAATCATGTAACAATAATAATAATCAATAATGAATAATTGACAATGATAATGAACAAGACAATGATAGTAATAATAATAATAACAATGGCCAATGTAGTAATAATAATAATGAATGACGGTGTCTAATAATGACCCATAATATAATATTGTGTGTGATGATAACAAATGACAACAAAATGAGCGAATAATAACAATACTAATGACGCTTCAATGGCATCATAATATGACCAGCTGATTAACAACAAAACAACATAATAACAAGCCAACCAAAGCAACCAATGAGCAATAACAGTAATAATTATATGGTGTAACAGTAACAGCAATAACAACAACAACAATAGTATTGATAATAACCAACAACAATATATCAATAACAATGACTAATTGACCAATGACAATGACAAGCAACAACAACAACAGCAAACAATATTAATGATGACTGATGACAATAATGATAATGAATAACAATAATAGTAACCAACAACAATAATGACTATGTGTGATGACAATGAATAGTAACAGCGAATAACAATTAATTGACCGATAATAACAGCAACAACAACAACAGCAACAAACCAATGGAATAATAAACCAAATCAACAACTAAACAATAACAATAGCCCACAATGACCAATCAGCCGGCAACGAAATCTTCTTGACAATGAGCAACACGAACTCAACAACAATAATAATGCAGCAGCGGTAACCAACGAGCTGATAAACTGATAAGCAACGCCAAATAAACAGCGTAACTCAACAGCTCATAAAGTACAACGCTCAATAATGACAACAATAACAACAATAGCAACTCAACAATTAACAAGCAATAATGAACTAATAACAACAACATAATAATGTGTATTGAACAATGACATAATGATGACAATGAATAATGACAGCAAACTGACTCAAACAATAGCGCCAACAACAAATATGACGCTCTTCAAACAACAATAATGACAATGAATAACTAACATATGACAATGATAATAATATGTAATGATATGACAACCAATGTGGTAGCTCAACCAATGAACTCAATGACTAAATAATAACAATGACAACGACAACAGCAATAATGATGTACCGCCTAATAACCAATGACAATGACAATAATTAATAATTAATAATGACAGCAATGATCAGCTCAACAACAACAACTAATAACGAATAACAATATGCTTGACAACAACTGACATATGACAAATAACAACCAGCGTAATAACAATACCCATTGTGACAATGAGCAACAGCTGACTAATGACAAGCAACGGCCAATGACAACCAACAACAACTGACAGCGAGCAACAACAACAACAACTGACAACAACAATGACGGTAACAACTGCTCTTGGCTAACAACAACCATAACCATAACGAACTGAACCAGCTCGACGCTTAGCGCTAACCAGCAACGTAGCTTGCTGCGGTAGCCAAATGCCAACCAATAATGCTTGCCAACAACTTGCTGCCAACCAGCAAAACAGCAGCAACAACTGCTGCAACTGCTGCTGACTGGCAATAACAACAACAACAACACTGCTGCTGCTACTGACTGACGGCCAGCAGCAACAACAACTGACTGGCTGGCACCAGCGGCAGCTGAGCAGCTGCTGCTGCTGCAACAACAACTGGATCAGTGCGCCGCCATTTCCATTGCCCGATGACCACTTTAAAGCTGAAAAATTGTTTTTTGCTACAATAATTGGTGATCATTTTTAACAGAAATCGTCGCCATTTAGTTAGCATGGATAGTGAAGGCGATAGACAGAGTTTCTGGTGTAAAAACTCACTGTGATAACGTAAAAAACTGTCAAAAAAGTCACAAAAAGTCTGAGTCACGTTGTTGGAATTAGCACAAAAGTCTTTTAATGAGCACACGGGACAAGTTTTAATCCCGTTTGTTTCTAATTCCATGTGGTTTTACACTAGTTTGGATCAAATTTGACCTTTACGCAACAGTTTTATCTTGAGTTTAATCATTTTCCAGGACTGATAACTGCTCAAAATCTAGTTTCTAGTATCTAGTTTCGATTTTAGAGTAAAAGTACACAGTCTAAAAGTACTGAGAGAAGTACAATTTTATTTAAAAGCTGCTCCAGTCAAAGTAACTGAGTACGACCCACTTCTCCTGCTTAATGTCTTTACAAAAATAACCAGATTACACAATGTTTTAATTTTTAACACTAAATAATACAGTTTTATCTTGAGTTTTATCAGTATTTTCCAGGATCGAGTTTCGATTCTAGTTTAGTCTGATTTTCTTTTTCTTTTTTTTTTGTTCATTTAACATTTTTTCTTTTTCGAAACACGAATCAAACTCGTCGCCAGCGAAATGAGATGTTATTGCATCGTCCGGAAAGTCCCGCAGTACGGCATTAAACCTTTCTGTTTCCATGGAGACCAAACCGGACCGTGCTACAGGTCAGATCTGCGGAGAGGCGACGCCGCTCACAGTCAGAACGCCTGATTTTTTTAGGCATTTTTTACCTATAAACCCGACGGTAATTTAATAAATTCTGTTTTTAAATGTAAAGTAGAACTGTTTAAAGTCGCACTGTGGAACATTCTAGGCAGAGCAATGATGTATCCATGGAAACAAGCAGGCAAACGACCCCCCCCAACCAAAAAGTTACACAGTGCAGCTTTAAAGAACCGTCATTCAGAATGTAGATTTTAGCACTTTAGTTTAGTTTAGTTTTTTATTTTGTTTTTAACCCAAATTATTTCTTATTATTGAATAAAAAACTGTAATTATGTAAATGACGTAATCTTGGAAATACAAAATTGCAAAAATAATGAATAGATTCAATACTCAATATTGATTTCGATACCAAAATGATGATTTTAGAAGCTCTTTTACACAGTATTGTCATTTTCGATTAAAGTGCGCAGTCTAAAAGTACAATTTTATTTTAAAATCGCTCAAGTAAAAGTAACTGAGCACCACCCACTTCTGCTTAAATATCTTTACAAAAATAACCAGATTAGTTGTAGTTTTTAACTTTTTTTTAACTTTAATTTTCTGCAAATTGCAATACTAAAGAATAGACTCAATGCTCAATACCGATTTCAGTGCCCAAATGACGATTTTCAAAGCTCTTTTTTAACACATTATTGTCATTTTCAACACAAAAAATACCATTTGTTTGCAGACCAAACTTCTGATATAAAAACTGAACTACGATAACGTAAAAAACAGTTGAAAAAACTCAAAAAACTTTGGATTCTCGGGTAAAGGTACGCAGTATAAAAGTACGTAGAGAAGTACAGTTTTATTTAAAAGTCGCTCAAGTGAGAGTGACTTAAACGTCTTTACAAAAATAACCACAATAGTTTTATTTTTAAACTTTTTTTACTTTACTTTTCTGCAAATTGCAACACTAAAGAACAGACTCAATGCTCAATACTGATTTCAATACAGGAATGACCACTTTAAAAGCTTTTTTTTTACACAATATTGTCATTTTCAACACAAATAATACCATTTGTTCATTTGTACCATTGTTTGTGAAGACGACCAAACTTCTGATATAAAAACTTACTGTGATAATGTAAAAAACAGTCAAAAAAGTCAAAAAACGTTTGATGTTAGAGTAAATGTCCGCAGTCTAAACGTACAGTTTTATTTAAAAGCCGCTCGTGTAGGAGTAACTGAAACATACAAAAATAACCAGATTAGTGTTATCTCTTGTGCACTTTTTGCCTCTGGAAGTTTCCCCCGGAGCCCAAATTCCTCCCCACGCTGATAAGATAAGTCCTCAGGTCACTACGGGTCGCCTGAAACTCGAGCCCCTGAGTCCCGACCAATCCGGCTCCTCCTCTGCCCACCTGTGCTGCCCTCGGCCAATCCCGGCGCTCCCCTCACCTGAGCGCCGCGCGGCAGTACTTTTCCACTCACCTGGACCCGCCCACGCGACCTACTTCCCCCCCGGGCCGCGTCCTGCTCCTCACACGGAGCTCCTCAAACGCCTCCTCGCTTCCTCCAGAGACGCAAACAAACAAAAAGGGCTTCTCCAGTTTTCCCACATGTTCCAGCTCGAGTTTAAGGCGTTTTTACGTTATTCCTCGGCCCGGATTGTCCCGCAGTACGGCATTAAACCTTTCTGTCGTCGCGGAGACCAAACAGGGCCGCGTTACGGGTCAGATCTGCGGAGAGGCGACGCCGCTCTCGCGGTCGGAACGCCCGTTTTTCCGAGGGTTTTCTGTGTGATAAACGCAACTGAATAAATGTAAAGTGGAGCTGTTTAAAGTCGCACCGCGGAATATTCCAGGCAGAGCGAACGCGTATCCATAGCAACAATATATCAGGTCTATTTCAGGTCTAAATCATGTCTAAACCAGGACTAAACCAGGATTATATCAGGTCTAAATCAGGTCTAAACCCAGACTAAACTAGGACTAAACCAGGACTATTTTAGGACTATGTCAGGTCTAAACCAGGACTAAACCAGGATTATATCAGGTCTAAATCAGGTCTAAACCCGGTCTAAACTAGGACTAAACCAGGACTATTTTAGGACTATGTCAGGTCTATTTCAGCTCTAAACTAGGACTGTATCAGGTCTAAACCAGATCTAAACCAGATCTAAACCAGATCTAAACCAAGTCTAAATCCGGTCTAAACCAGATCTAAACCAAGTCTAAATCCGGTCTAAACCCGGACTAAACCCGGTCTAAACCCGGACTAAACCCAGACTAAACCCAGACTAAACCCAGACTAAACCAGGACTAAACCAGGACTATACCAGGTCTAAACCAGGTCTAAACCAGGACTAAACCCGGTCTAAACCCAGACTAAACCAGGACTAAACCCAGTCTAAACCAGATCTAAACCCGGTCTAAACCAGGACTAAACCAGGACTAAACCAGGACTAAACCAGGTCTAAACCAGGACTAAACCAGGTCTAAACCAGGTCTAAACCCGGTCTAAACCCAGACTAAACCCAGACTAAACCAGGTCTAAACCCAGACTAAACCAGGTCTAAACCAGGTCTAAACCCAGACTAAACCAGGTCTAAACCCAGACTAAACCAGGTCTAAACCCAGACTAAACCAGGTCTAAACCAGGTCTAAACCAGGTCTAAACCAGGTCTAAACCCAGACTAAACCAGGTCTAAACCAGGTCTAAACCCAGACTAAACCCAGACTAAACCAGGTCTAAACCAGGTCTAAACCAGGTCTAAACCAGGTCTAAACCCAGACTAAACCAGGTCTAAACCAGGTCTAAACCCAGACTAAACCAGGTCTAAACCAGGTCTAAACCCAGACTAAACCAGGTCTAAACCAGGTCTAAACCAGGTCTAAACCCAGACTAAACCAGGTCTAAACCAGGTCTAAACCAGGTCTAAACCCAGACTAAACCAGGTCTAAACCAGGTCTAAACCCAGACTAAACCAGGTCTAAACCAGGTCTAAACCAGGTCTAAACCCAGACTAAACCAGGTCTAAACCCAGACTAAACCAGGTCTAAACCAGGTCTAAACCAGGTCTAAACCCAGACTAAACCAGGTCTAAACCAGGTCTAAACCAGGTCTAAACCCAGACTAAACCCGGTCTAAACCCGGTCTAAACCCGGTCTAAACCCGGTCTAAACCCGGTCTAAACCCGGTCTAAACCCGGTCTAAACCCGGTCTAAACCTGGTCTCTTTGTGCTGCTCTCACTGAACAAAGCCCTTGAATCAGGCTCGTGTCCCTTTAAGCAGAGGCTGTTTTGCAGTAATTGGACGCAGCCGCAGAGTTTCCCCAACAGGTGTGCTCAGATATCCGCCCCCTGCGCTCACCTGTCCTCCCTCCTCCACCTCGTCTCCTTCCCTAGTCTCCTCCTCCCTTCCTCAAACCGCCTCAGACCGGTTCCACACACACACATGCTCAGCTTTAGTGTTTTCCCTGCGCTGGCTCCGGCCATGTGGACAGCTCCGACTCTGCACGATTTCACCTCCAGCTAACGCTCCGGAGAGGAAATATCCCTAAAACCCGAAGGAGACGAGGTGTGACTTAAGGTAGGACGCCGCGCTTTCCTCTAAACCCGCGCTTTTTATCAAACTTAAAATTCTGCAAATATTTAGATTACGTTTTGTCCCCGTTTCTCTTATTTGCGTAAAAAAACCTGCGAATTCCAGCTCGATTTCAGTGTTTTTGCGTTATTTCTTCGTCCGGAATAACCCGCAGTACGGCATTAAACCTTTTTATCGCCATGGAAACCAAACCGGACCAAGCTACAGGTCAGATCTGCGGGGAGGCGATGCCGCTCACAGTCAAAACGCATGTGTTTCGAGGGATTTCTGAGCGATTAATCCAAATATAATTGAAGTAGAGATGTTTAAAGTCACACTGCGGAACATTCTCGGCAGAGTGATCGCGTATCCATAGCAACAAGCAGGTGACGGACCCCCAACTGCAAAAGTTACGCAGTGAAACTTTGAAGAAACTTCACTCAGAATGTAGATTTTAGCACTTTAATTGCTTTTTTATTTTGCTTTTACCAAAATTATTTCTCAGTTAAATAAAAAAAAAACTGTAATTACGTCACTGATATAATCTTAAAAATATAAAATTGCAAAATTAATGAGTAGATTCGATACTCGATGATTTTAAAAGCTCATTTTTTTACACAGTATTGTCATTTTTGGTTAAAGTGCGCAGTCTAAAAGTGCTCAGAGAAGTCGCTCAAGTAAATGTTAGCTTAAAAGCTTAAATGTCTTTACAAAAACAACCAGATTAGTTAAATTTTTTTTCCTTTTTTTCACTTTTTTACTTTACTTTTCTGCAAATTGCAAAACTAAAGAATAGATCCAATACTCAATACCGATTTCAAAACACAAATTATGATTTATTTAAAGCTTTTTTTTTACACAATATTCAACACAAATAATACCATTTGTTCGCAGACGGTGAAGACGATAAAGCTCCTGGTGTAAAAACACTGTGATAATGTTAAAAAAAGTCAAAAAATCGAGAGAAAAGTCCAAGACACGTTGGAATTAGCATAAAAGTCGTTTAATGAGCACACGGGACAAGTTTTAATCCCGTTTGTTTATGATTCCATGTGGATTTACTCTAGTTTTGATCAAATTTGACCTTTACAGAACAGTTTTATTGAGTTTTATCGGTATTTTCAGTATCGAATGTGTATTTAGTTTTGATTCTAGTTTTAGCATCTGATTTTTCGATATTTTTGACCACCGATAACACGATTTTTCTATTTGTTTCGTCTTTTTCCGTCGCCGGCGAAATGAGGCGTCGCTGCTTTGTCCGGAATGTCCCGCAGTATGGCTTTAAACTTTTTTATCGTCACGGAGACCAAACCGGACCCAGTTCCAGGTCAGATCTGCGGAGAGGCGGCGCCGCTCGCAGTCAGAATGCCCGTTTTTTTTAAGTTTTTTTTTTTTGAGCTTTAAACCCACTTTGTAGTCGAATAAATGTGAATTAGAGCTGTTTAAAGTCACATAACGGAACATTTCAGGCGTATCCGTGGAAACGAGCAAGCGAGGGGTTAAAGTTACGCATGTGTAAGAAAAAGTTGAGTAAAAGGTGCTGTGTCGGCGCTAATTGCCGCCCGTGTTTACAGGGATAAAACCTCAAAAGCTCGTGAGCGTTTTGCAAGTTCAAACCGGTTCAGAAAACTGCCCCGAGGAAAGATTTAAGGTTCAGGTTTTCGTTTAGTCGGTTTGTAAAACGTGGAAGTGATAAAACCGCCTTCGAATCCCGGAGTTTTAAAGGCGCATTGTGTAACTTTTCTGGCGGAGGGTTCGTCGAATGCTTTTCTACGTGGAGATTTTTTTTCTTTTTTTTATTACGTCGTTTTGAGCGTTTCACAGTTGGTTTTAAACGTTTTTTAGCTTCACCGAGGCCAGAACAGACCAGGTTACGGGTCAGATCTGCGGAGAGGCGACACAAACAGTCAGAACGCCCGTTTTTTTATTATTTCTGAGCGATAAAACCTCCTGTAATCGAATAAAGAAATAAAACTAGAGCTGTTTAATTTGATACTGTGGGAAATGTAAAAGCATCTTTGGAGTTACTTTTCTGGTTTTGAGGGTGCGCCATTCGCTTGTCTTCACTGAAATGTTCCACAATATGGCATTAAACTCATCTATGTGCATATCAGAAGGTCGTGACACCGCTTGGCGAAGTTACAGTCCAGATCCGTGGAGAGGCGAGCCCACTCAAAGTGCAAACACGTGCCTTAAATTCCAACGTATTTCCAGACAATAAAACACTGTTTGTTCATTAAATCAGTGCGAGATACGTGATATTAATGCTACACTGCGGAAGTTTTCTCTTCACGGAGACCAAAAAAGACTAAATTACAGGTCAGATCTGTGGAGAGGCGACGCAAACAGTCAGAACGCCTGTTTCTTTAGGTTTTTTTGAGCGATAAAACCACCTGTAATTGATAGAACTTTTCTGGTTTGTTTGCCATACGCTTGTCCTCACTGAAATGTTCCACAATATGGCATTAAACTCATCTATATCCACGCGACGCCGCCTCGCCAAGTTACAGTCCAGATCCGTGGAGAGGCGAGCCCACTCACAGTGCAAACGCGCGCCTTAAATTCCATCGTATTTCCAGACAATAAAACACCGTTTGTTCTTTAAACGAACGCGGGATACGTGACGTTAAAGCCACACTGCGGAACCTTCCGGGCAAAGCCAAAGCAACAGGGGACAGAAAGTTACGCGCTGCAGCTTTAAGGGTCGTATCTGGTGGGAGCGGCGGCGCGTGATCGCAGGTTTAATTGTTGACAGAGTTGTGACGTAAGTCGTGTGTGTGCGGCCGGTTTGAGCTCGAGAAACTGCGGTCGCTGCAAAAAGGACAAAACACCGACAAAACTACAATAAAATGAAACGCGAAAACAAAAATACACAAATAATAATCAATAAAAGAACCATAAAAGTGAGTTGAGCTAAATAAAATAGCGAGAAACAAGGTGAGAGACGCGGTACATTTTGTATTTTCCGTCTTTTTATTTACAATTATTTAGTATTTAAACCACATCTTTGTGTTTAGGAGTAAAATGCAGAATTGCCAACAAAATACAATTAAATATACATAAATATACCCATAAAATAAAGTGGTATCAGAATAAAATCGCCTGATGCGAAGTGAAGGTGAGAAGTACAGTTTGTTTACACTGTGTTTTCTACTTCCTGTTTGTGTGTAAAGCGTCTTTGAGTGTCCAAAACGTGTACGATATATAAGTATTTCTAAAAGTATTTTCATGTTTTTCTGGATACAAACGGTTCTGACGCTGGAGGGGAAATGTGTGCTTTGTTTTTCAGAGTGGAGTGAAATTACGACGGATCAGAATTGTTTTTATTCATTTCTTGTGTTTTTTCCTCTTCCTCTTTTTTCTCCCTCACAGAAACACACTCCAGGTTCAGGAGGAACGAGGAAGTTCAAATGCAACGAATGCTCCAAAGCTTTTAAATACAAGCACCACCTGAAGGAGCATCTGCGCATCCACAGCGGTCAGTGACAACGCAACAAACGCACAACAAACGCACAACTAACACACAACTAACACACAACTAACACACAACTAACACACAACTAACACACAACTAACACACAACTAACACACAACTAACACACAACTAACACACAACTAACACACAACTAACACACAACTAACACACAACTAACACAACACACAACTAACCACCTCCAAAGCTTTTAAATACAAGCACCACCTGAAGGAGCATCTGCGCATTCACAGCGGTCAGTGACAACGCAACAAACACACAACAAACGCACAACTAACACACAACAAACGCACAACAAACACACAACTAACACAACACACAACTAACACACAACTAACACACAAACACACAACTAACACACAACTAACACACAACTAACACACGACGAACTAACAAACTAACACAACACACAACTAACAAACACACAACTAACACACAACACACAACTAACACACAACAAACGCACAACAAACACACAACTAACACACAACACACAACTAACACACAACTAACACACAACTAACACACAACTAACACACAACTAACACACAAACACACAACTAACACACAACTAACACACAAACACACAACTAACACACAACTAACACACAACTAACACACAAAGAAAACACAAACACACAACTAACACACAACTAACACACAAACACACAACTAACACACAACTAATACACAAAAACACACAACTAACAAACACACAACTAACACACAACAAACACACAATTAACACACAACTAATACACAAACACACAACTAACAAACACACAACTAACACACAACTAACACACAATTAACACACAAACACACAACTAATACACAAACACACAACTAACAAACACACAACTAACACACAACACACAACTAACACACAACTAACACACAACTAACACACAAACACACAACTAACACACTAACACACACCACACACAAACACACAACAAACGCACAAACACACAACCAACACACAACCAACACACAACTAACACACAACTAACACACAACTAACACACAAACACACAACTAACACACAACTAACACAACTAACACACAACTAACACACAACAAACGCACAACTAACACACAACTAACGCACAACTAACACAAACACACAACAAACACACAATTAACACACAACTAACACACAAACACACAACTAACACACAACTAATACACAAACACACAACTAACAAACACACAATTAACACACAACTAATACACAAACACACAACTAACACACAAACACACAACTAACACACAACTAACTCACAAACACACAACTAACACACAAACACACAACTAACACACAAACACACAACTAACACACAACAAACACACAACACACAACTAACACACAACTAACACACAAACACACAACTAACACACAAACACACAACTAACACACAACTAACACACTAACACAAACACACAACAAACGTACAAACACACAACTTCAACACACAACAAACGCACAAACACACAACTAACACACAACAAACGTACTAACACACAAACACACAACTAACACACTAACACACACTAACACACAAACACACAACAAACGCACAAACACACAACTAACACACACACACACACAACTAATACACAAACACACAACTAACAAACACACAAATAACACACAACTAATACACAAACACACAACTAACAAACACACAACTAACACACAACTAACACACAAACACACAACTAACAAACACACAACTAACACACAACTAATACACAAATACACAACTGACAAACACACAACTAACACACAACTAACACACAACTAACACACAACTAACACACAAACACACACAATTCAACACACAAACACACAACAAACGCACAAACACACAACTTCAACACACAACTAACACACAAACACACAACTAACACACAAACACACAACTAACACACAAACACACAACTAACACACAAACACACAACAAACACACAACTAACACACACAAACACACAACAAACGCACAAACACACAACTACAATACACAACTAACACACGACGAACTAACACAACACACAACTAACACACAAACACACAACTATCAAACACACAACTAACACACAAACACACAACTAACACACAACTAACACACAACTAACACACAAACACACACAACAAACACACAACACAAACACAACTAACACACAACCAACACACAACCAACACACAACTAACACACAACTAACACACAACTAACACACAAACACACAACTAACACACAAAAAACACAACAAACACACAATAACACACACCAATAAACAAACACACAACTTATCAAACACACAACTGACACACAAACACACAACTAACACACAATTAACACACAACCAACACACAACAAACGCACAAACACACAACTATCAAACACACAACTGACACACAAACACACAACTAACACACACCAACACACAACCAACACACAACAAACACACAAACACACAACTAGCACACAAACACACAACTAACACACGATTTAACACACAATTCAACACACAACCAACACACAACAAACGCACAAACACACAACTAGCACACAAACACACAACCAACACACAACCAACACACAACAAACGCACAAACACACAACTAGCACACAAACACACAACAAACGCACAAACACACAACTAACACACAACAAACGCACAAACACACAACTAACACACAACAAACGCACTAACACACAAACACACAACTAACACACTAACACACAACTAACACACAAACACACAACAAACGTACAAACACACAACTAACACACAAACACACAACTAACACACAAACACACAACTAACACACTAACACACAACTAACACACTAACACACACCAACACACAAACACACAACAAACGCACAAACACACAACTAACACACAACTAACACACAAACACACAATTAACACACAATTAACACACAACTAACACACAAACACACAACTATCAAACACACAATTGACACACAAACACACAACTAACACACAACTAACACACAAACACACAACTAACAAACACACAACTAACACACAACACACAACTAACACACAACTAACACACAAACACACAACTAACACACAACTAATACACAAACACACAACTAACAAACACACAACAAACACACAACTAACACACAAACACAAAACACACAAACACACAACTAACACACAACTAACACACTAACACAAACACACAAAAAACACACAACAAACACACAACTAACACACAACAACGTACAAACACACAACTAACACACAACAAACGCACTAACACACAAACACACAACTAACACACTAACACACAACTAACACACAAACACACAACAAACGCACAAACACACAACTAACACACAAACACACAACTAACACACAAACACACAACTAACACAACTAACGCACAACTAACACAAACACACAACAAACACACAATGAACACACAACTAACAAACACACAACTAACACACAACTAACACACAACTAACACACAACTAACACACAACTAATACACAAACACACAACTAACAAACACACAACTAACACACAAAACTAACACACAATTAACACACAAACACACAACTAATACACAAACACACAACTAACACACAACTAACACACAATTAACACACAAACACACAACTAATACACAAACACACAACTAACAAACACACAACTAACACACAACACACAACTAACACACAACTAACACACAAACAAAACACACAACTAACACACAACAAAAACACACACACACAAATAACAAACACACAACAAACGTACAAACACACAATCCAATACACAACTAACACACAACACACAACTAACACACAACTAACCAAACACACAACTAACACACAAACACACAACTAACACACAAACACACAACTAACACACAACTAACACACAAACACACAACTAACACACAACTAATACACAAACACACAACTAACACACAACTAACACACAACTAACACACAACTAACACACAACTAATACACAAACACACAACTAACACACAACTAACACACAACTAACACACAACTAACACACAAACACACAACTAACACAAACACACAACTAACACACAACTAACACACAACTAACACACAACAAACACACAACTAACACACAAACACACAACAAACACACAACAAACACACAAACACACAACTAACACACAAACACACAACTAACACACAACTAACACACAACAAACGCACAACAAACACACAACTAACACAACACACAACTAACACACAACTAACACACAAACACACAACTAACAAACACACAACTAACACATAACTAACACACAACTAACACACAACAAACACACAAACACACAACAAACACACAACTAACACACAAATACACAACTAACACACAAACACACAACTAACACACAACTAATACACAAACACACAACTAACAAACACACAACTAACACACAACTAACACACAACTAACACACAACTAACACACAAACACACAACTAACACACAACTAACACACAAATACACAACTAACACACAACCAACACACACAACACAAACACACAACACACACACATAACACACACACACACACAATACACACAACACAAACACACACAACACAAACACACAACACACACACATAACACACACACACAATACACACACGACACACATGCAACACACACACGACACACACACGCGACACACACACGACACACTCACACACACACACACACACTCACACACACACACACACTCACACACACACACACACACACACTCTCACACACACACACACACACATGTGAACTGTGGGTCCAGACGTTCTGGGTCTGTTAATGTTTAAATGCACAGACACAGACACGTGTGGCCTCTGCTCTGTTTAAAGGGCTTATGTAACTTTATTCGGGACACAGTCTGAAAACGGTAAAAGGTTCGACTGTTCCGCACACGGGGCCGTAAACGCCGAACGCCGCCGCACCGTGAGTTTTAGTTTGGACGTTAAAATCGGTCCTGAAGATCACAGGAAGCCGTGCGGAGACTTCAGATACGTGAAATATGGACGCGTTTAATGAAATGTGCTGTTTTTATTCACGGTCTGTCATAATGGAGCTACTATATCATAAAAAACCCGCCACACACTCGAGGATCAAACTGCTGACACTGCGAGAGGAAACACACTTCTGCTTCTGTGTAGTTTATCTCCAGCCTTCTGTTTACTCAAAGCTTTTATCTGAACTATTGAAGCACATTTCAGAACTAACAATAACTGTGTTTGACTTCAGCGCTCCGACCTCCACACGGGAAACGGACTTATGTTTAAAAATCAATGAAGACTTTGTTTGTTGTGGGATTTAGACGTTAATCCCCCCAATAAATGACCACGAATTTAATCCAGTCCACTTTAGCTCTGTAGTATTTCGTAAACAAACTGTTTCGAAAGTGCTGCACACAGAGAAATAAAAAACAACAACTACAATTTATGACAGTAAAAACAAATAAAATGATAAATGTTGGACCCTAAACTAAAATATTCACTATTCACTATTTAATATTTACTTAAAATGCAGGATTTTTTGTAATTTTGGTCATTCTTTGTGGTTAACATGATTATTTGTTGATTATTTGCTTTAAAATAATTTGATCTATTTACATTTTTCTTTCAGTTCATTATTGCTAACGTTAACGCTAATGTTTTTTGTATTATTTTGTGTCTATGAAGTGGAGCCGAACAGTTTTTTTTGACCTTCTGTCGCCTTTTAGCTGTTCATTTCCCCTTTTTGTACGTTTTTATGTCCTCAGCTACATGTGAATACTCGGTAAAGAGTTTTTTAACCGCACTCGGACGCTCTCTGTGGGTTTATTTCACTTTTGAGACATTTTAAAGCGTCACAAACGTTTGGATGTTACAGTAAAATAGATTGTGTGTAGTGAACTTTCCTCTCGCTGTATTTTTCTGTTTCTTTCTGTCTGTGTTTATTCATGTTTTCCTCTTTTGTCGTTGCGTTTTCCAGGTGAGAAACCGTACGAATGCTCCAACTGCCACAAGCGTTTCTCTCACTCGGGCTCGTACAGCTCCCACATCAGCAGCAAGAAGTGCGCCCCGGCCCACTTCCCCAATGGGCTGCACCACCCGCCCCTGAAGCCCCACCAGATCGCCGCCTCGTCCGCCCACGTCGCCATCGCGCCCGCCAGGACCATGGACAGCAAACCCCTGCAGGAGCACATCCCCGTCACGCAGATCAAAACCGAACCCGTGGAGGAGGACATCAAACCCGCCGTGGTCCCCCCCGTCAACGGCGTGAACCGGCCGGCGGCGGGGACGGGCTTGTCCCAGGGCGTCGCCATGGTGCTCCCGACCGTGGGGCTCATGTCGCCGATCGGGATCAACCTTAACGACCTGCAGAACGTTCTGGGGAAAGTGCTGGTGAACGGGACGCAGGGGAAGCAGGGGTTCGTGGTCCAGCAGCCGCAGCAGCAGATCATAAGTTTACCGGCGTTTGTGGATCACGACGGGACCACGAAGATCATCATAAACTACAGTATTAGCCCGGCCGCGGCCACGACGGCGAACACGCAACCGGCTTCGATCGTGGTGAAAAACAGCCCGCCCGTAGCCTCCGCGGTTCCCATCGCAGCAGCGGCGCCGATCCCGAGTAAAACGGAGCAATCGTGCGTGTCGGATGTGCAAGAATTCCCCACGGATTTGAGTATTTCGAAACAAGTGAAGGAAGAACCCGTTTCGGAGCCGATCTCGGACGATTTGGGGATCGTGATCAGCAAAACGGAATCGGTTGCGGAGATGCCAAAAACGTCGGACTGCTTATTGTGCGATGAGTGTCCGGAGCATTTGGAAGCGGTGCACTTGCTGCAGCATCGCAAAGCGGCGAACTGCGAAGCCGTGGATAGCGCCGCGTTGGATCCTTCGTTCGCGGATTTACTGAGCGAAGCCGGAGTGGCGCTGGACGAACCGAGCCCGGCGGACGACGTTCTGTCCACGCTGAAATCCGCGTACTCGTCGGATTCGCGGCCGAGTCAGGCGGCGTTGGAGAAGCTGGCGGTGAAAGTGAGCATACCCGCGGACGTGGTGCGGAAGTGGTTCGGGAAAATGAACCGAAGCCGGAAGGAAGTCGCGCCAAAGAGTTTGGAGCAGGCGCAGGATTTGTCGGTTAAAGGGAAAGCGAATCGGATAGACTTGGAAATACAGGAAGAGCGACAAGAGGAGGAGGAAAAGGTGGAGTGCGTAGAGTCTAAAGAGGATTCGGCGACGCGAGAAACTCCTAAAGCGGATGGTGTCGCGACGGATGAACCGGAAAAAGAAGAATCGATGGAGGAGAGCGCAAAGGAAGACGATATCGCGATGAAAGAGCCCGAAAAAGAGGGTGAAACTGAAAACGTGGACGATAATGCCGACGTTGTAACAGAAGAAACCGCGAAGGATTTAACGCAAGAAAATTCCGAATCTCCCAGCACTTCTCCCGCTCCTTGTAGCCCCAAAACGGATTCGCACATCACTATAAAAACCGAACCCGAGGAGCCGACCGAGTCCGATTCTACGCCCGAGCCTCTGGACTTGTCGTTACCGAAATCGCCGGCGCCGGAACTCCCGAGCGAAACGCGCAAAGACGCCGCGCCGGAAGAAAAATCGCCGAAAGACAACGGCAAGTCGCAAAACCCGACGCAGACGGTTCAGCTGCTCCACAACTTGTCGAAGCTGGAGACGACGCCGCTGAATTTGGCGTGTATCAGCAAAGACCAGCTGGAGCCGCGGGCGCTGTACGTGACCACGCCCCAGAGCGGGAATTCCAACTTCGTGACGGCGACGCAGATCCCGACGCTGGTGGCGATCGCCGGGCAGGGGACGGTCGGGTGCCTCAGCGCGATAAACCCGGCCACCAAGCAGAGAACCATCCTGATCCCGCAGCTCACCTACACCTACGCGCCCCCTGCTGGCAACTCCGCCGCGGGGAAGACCGTCCTGCTCAACGGCCACAAGGCGATCAAGGTACGTGGGCAGGTTTTAACGGATTTATTTACTTTATTGTGTTTTTGGGACGGTACCTGTGGGAAAAGGATCATAGTTTTACATCAGCTAAGTGGGAGTTTGTGAACTTTTCTACAAAATTTCATAAAAACGCCGGGACAATTTAAGAGCAGTTTTTTTTTTCCTGACAATTTAAACAGAACCTGCATGAAGTCGGCCCCGTCAAACTCAAACCTGCACAAAAACTGTGTCAATCGTTTGTGCTGCAAAACGTTTGGTTTGTGCTGCTTTAGTTTTGGAGAAATTAATGATTCTTTTACAGGTCAAATTGGGGTCGGCCCCACAGGAAGAAGAAAAATGCTCGAAAACGTCCAAAAATGGTGTCAGTCGTTTGTGCTGCAAAAAGTTTCGTTTGTGCGATTCTGGTTCTTAAGATATTTGCAGTTTTATTTTTGCCCGATGACGTCGTCCAGGACCTCAAAATGTTAAATAGAGCTCAAAACAGGAAGAAAATTATAGAAAACATTTTGTGCTGCAATAATTTTCATTTGTGTGAGTTTATTTCTAAAATTATTATTATTTCTGCTGTAATTATAGGACGTCATTTCCGCTCCACAAAACTCGTGAAGAGAAACGACCTGAGGCTGTGGAAAAGTCTGTCTCAGTCTTTAGTCATTTGCTTTTGATTCATATTTTCTAGAATAACACAGACTTTTCCACAGCCTCAGGTCGTTTCTCTTCACTTTCAGTTTTGTGGAGTTTGTCGCCGTCACCTTACCGTAGTTTCTGGACTATATGTCGCTTCAGAAAATAAGTCGCACCAGCCAAAAAATGCACAATGAAGAAGAAAAAAACATATTTAAGTTGTATTTTTTGGGGAGGGGGTTTATTTTCTAAGATCAGACACTGAGAACAGTCATTTCAACTCTTCGAACCGTCGTCCTCGGTGTGAATCTGCTGCAGTTTTTGGGACGTCGTCGTTCGTGCTCTGATGGAGGCGTTGGCGTCGCATTAAGCGCTAACAACTTTTTTGTGTTTTCTTCATTGCAGTTCGAGTTTCCTTCGCTTTTCTCCAGTCCCTCCAAACTTTCTTTCTGCTGCTCGATCGCCGTTTTCAGCCGCAGATTTGACTAACTGCAGCGTGAAATTAGTCACAGGACGACCCGAACCATGAAGAAAAGTGCGAATCACAGTCCAAACAAACAGTAGTGATGTCAGATATGAAGTATTTAGCGAAATTAAGACGACCTTTGGCCCTCGTTTACATTATGGTTGAAGTTAAAGAATTACTTTTATCTGCTGCCTGAATCCAACCAGGAAATAAACTTATAACCTTCACCGAAGAGTTTAAGCTTTGGAAAACTGGATCTTTTTGGTCAAAATCTATTAAATTTCGGGGTTGGGCTTGACACAGGCTTTGTAATGAATTCATCTAAATGAATCTCATAATAATATTTGCCCCAAAAGTGACACCATTCCTACTGTGTAAATGAATTTTAGTGGACGACTTTATGCAATAACACTCACACTTTTAAACTCAAGCTTTTTTTAATATCTGGAAAGATATCTGGAAAAATAAAAAGCATTTCATTTAGAAATAGCAAAGAAAGGGAAAGTTTCCTGTCCAGAACTGAAGAGGCTAAAGTTAAAGCGTCGTTTTACTTGAAGTTTTTCCCTTCTGGACGTCTTGACTTCTTGATGCAAATGCAAATCTGTGTTCGCTGCCTCGTGTTTTGCATTTTAATGGCGTCGTGGGGCTCAGGCGCGTCTGCGATACGCAAATTTCCTCATTATTTTCTTTGTAATTACTTAAACCTGTAACACATTTTGAGCTTTACCGTTTTTAGTTTGGTGTAAATTTGTTCCACATTTTTACTTTTAGGTTAGTCCCCGTTCAGACTGAAGTAAAGGTACAATTAAACACTTCGTCACATCAGTAGTGACGGGTTTGATTTCTGTTTTTCAGATCGAGAAGAAGGAGAAGGTGGTGAGCGGTCAGAAGAGTGCGCCCCCCGGGGGAGGACCGGAGAACGACGACTCGAAGAAGAGGAAGATGGGAGATCAGGGAGTGTTTCCCTGCGACCTGTGCAACAAAGTGTTTCAGAAGGCCAGTTCCCTGCTCCGGCACAAATACGAACATACAGGTACTACTGATAATACTGCTACTGCTACTACTACTACTACTGCTACTACTACTACTACTACTACTACGGCTACTGCTACTACCGCAAAAACAATCCGCAAAACAGCGAGGCCACGAAAGATGAACCGCGTTACAGCGACGGACGACTGTAATGTGCCGGAACTCTCACTGGGGTCCAAGTAATTGCGACGTTATTATTTGACAAAGACATATAAGGATTTTCAAGAGGCACATTTTAAAATATAAAAAAAATATTAGTTTCTATTGAACTTTTTCACATATTTCCAGTGTCAGGAGCGTAAATCTGTGTTTAACATTTATATCAGGGGTGCCCATACTTTTTTCATCTAGGGCCACATATTAAAACACAAACCAGCGTGAGGGCCGATCGGGGTCATAGACTGATGATCAAAACAGTGAGTAATTCAAATCTGTGCATTTATAACAGGTTTGAATGACCCTCCAGACCTTTGTTCAGGCTTAGACCCTCAGAAGGACACACTACATTTACTTGATCAAGGTAGATTTCAAAAACATGCAGTAAAAAGTACTTCTTGTGGTAATATGGGCCAATTCACCTGGAAGCCTGAGGGCCAAAAACAATTGGTCTGAGGGCCACGTTTGGCCCCCGGGCCATAGTTTGGACATGCCTGATTTATATGAAGCATTTTGAGTGTAAAATGTCATGTGGTGCGACCGAGAATAACCTTAAAACTGTTTTATTTTCTAAAACATGGTTGGGATTTTAATCTAAATTCTGAGTAATATGAAGTGTAGAGAAACAAACTGTTGCGTTTCTTTAGATTTTTAATGCATATTGATATTTTCTTTTGCTCCAATATGACAGTCGCCTGTTTGTGTTTAATGAACAAACTACTGCCCTGGAAAATGCATCAAATGAAGAAAAACGCCTAAAGAACCGTTCACCCAAGTCGACTTTGTCTGTTATTAAACTCCAGCCACAGAATTCCTGCTGTTATTAGTCACACCACATGATGCACGGTCGCACCACACGACATTTTAACACTTTAAGGACAAAAAACATGCAGAATAACTGAACAGAAAAAATATTTGGTTCCATAGAGGTCAGAAGTACAACAGAAATGTGAATTATTATGAAATTTGAACCTTTTTAACTGAAGAAATTACAACTGGACAGAAAATTTAGGCATCGAGTCATTGACCCGTACGCAGCCTATCGCAGCTCGGGCTGGTTCTGGCCAACACACAGCTTCACTGATTGGCCGCTGCACCGACTACAACTTCCGGGGTTCTTGCAAAACTGCTGAGTTTATTCTGACTCTTGCTGGAGAGAAATGAAACTGAGCGGAGGCCCTCGGTGATATGTTCATCGCTTTTAAGCACTTTTATTTGTTCTTTTTCCAGGGAAGCGCCCTCACGAATGCACCGTGTGTAAAAAGGCCTTCAAACACAAGCACCACCTGATCGAACACGCCCGGCTCCACACGGGGATCAAACCCTACGAGTGCGACAAGTGCGGGAAGCGCTTCTCCCACTCCGGCTCCTACTCGCAGCACATGAACCACCGCTACTCCTACTGCAAGCGCAACCCCTTCTCCTCCTCCGCCTCCGTCTGCTCCTCCTCCGCCTCCTCGCCGCCGGCCGAGACCCAGGACCACCGCTACTCCTTCTCCGCCTTCTCCTCGCCGGCGGAGGCGCGGGGCGGGCGGAGCAACGGCGACAGCGACAGCCCGGCGCCCACGCAGCGCTCCGACAGCCAGGCCACGAGCGAGGAGGAGGAGGAGGACGAGGAGGAGGAGGACGAGGAGTACGAGGAGGAGGCGATGTGCATGGAGGACATACGCGTGGTGCAGGTCGACGACACGGACGGAGGAGGCGAACTGGACGGAGACGAGGAGGAGGAGGCGGAGGAGGAGAGCGCGGAGGAGATGGAGATCGAACTCGGGGAGGGCTCGGGCGAGGAGTCCGAGGAGGCGGCGGCGGCGGCGGGCCGAGACTGTGACGTACGCAGAAGAGTCGAGGCAAAAAACGCCAAATAATGAAATGAAATCGGATCGAAAATCGCGAAAGACGCTGTTGAAACGAAGCGACAGGCGGATGGATGGTTGCTTTTCCGGCCCACTACTGTGTACAAACCGCGGCGTGCCTGAACTTGTGGAAAAATACGAATTATCAGTGTTAAAAATTGTTTATAGAAGATTTTAAAGTTCACCCGATGACATTTTTATTAGACTTGTTACTGAAATATACCAGGTTGTTATTCTGAAGCACGTCTATTCCAAACATTACGGTAAATTAGCAGCTCGAAATCCAAAAAAAAGTGTTAAATTTTTCACTGCTTTTAATTATTTTTACAACTAAACCTACAGTAATTTCCCTTTAAAACGCATCGTGCCATTAAATCTAGTATTGCCAACCAAACTGTGTAACTTAATTTGAACATTTTACAAAATAAGTGTTAAATTTCACAAACTACCACAACAGTAATGAACTTAAGTGTTTTGCCTTGTTAAGAAGTAGAAAAATCGTGTTGAATTTACTTAAAAACATGGATTTTTCTGGAATATTTTAATACAAACTGGACGCTTTGTCGCACTTTTCACTGTTTTACCGTTTAAAATCTTGTGTTTTTGGCCAGTAGCTTCTTTTACAAACCACTTTTCAGCAAAATTTCACGTATCTAATCACCCGATAATCAGATTTAAAAAATTTGTAGTAAATTTGCAGTAAAATTTCACTTTTTTCATAATATATTGGGTTGTTTTTTACATTTTTTTTGTTGTTGCCATTAGATTTTTCAAAGCGATTTACGTTTTTGTCCAGTTTTTAATCACTTCTCAGCCTCAGAAACAGAAAAGAAGAAACTATTTACTGTATTTTTTGGCCTTTTCAACCACTAAACCGCCTAAAATACAGAGTTAGCGGGTTATTTCTGGGGCTGTGGTCGAATTTTTAGTAATTTTTGTTGGACTAAAAAGAGCTCGTGAGAAAAGGTTTGAAAAATATTCTGTATTTTTTGTGTATCTGACCCAAACTGCACAAAAAAAAAAATCCTATTTATACAGACGAAAAGTCATAGGAAACAATTTTATTTTATGTAAAGACAGATTAAACATGTAAAAAGGCCGATTAAACTCGTGATTCACAAGAAAATACCAAAAAATACCAACTCTTCAGCTCATTTTAAGATGTTTTCCCAGAGAAATCCTTAAAAACTAAGACAGTTAATTAAATAAAAACCTTCCAACGTAGTTATTCTGCTTCAAAATCAAGTAAAAACCAGATATTTTTGACCATAACGATGACTAAAAACCGCTTTCTTATCGTTTTTAACTCCTCGGATTTACCGTAATGTCTGGCGTAAACGCGCTTTGCCTTTCCCGTCTTGTCTCGTTTATTTTGTCAGTGTTACTAACCTTGTTCTCGCATTTTAACCTGTAAAAAAGTGGTTACAGATTTCTATACCTTTTTATTGCCAATGAAGTTTTCGTAAATCAGTATTTTTGAGTTGAATGAACAACGACCTCTGCACTACAGTATTCCTGGTTTACCCGACGGATACGCTCCTCATGCATCAGTGTTACTCTGTATAAACGTGCACTAGCTAGCCACCTGTGTCCGTGTTCAGTGTTTTTTATTTGGTTTTGTGTCTGTGCTAGCTAGCCTTTTCACGCTGCGCAAAACGGACCGTCGCAATGAGTTGAAATGACTTGGTTTTCAAAATACACGAGGACGCCAGAAAGATCGGTTTGAGTAAATGATAATTAAACCGGTTCGGTATCAATATACTAAACTCCATAAGGCCACGGTTTATCGTTTTATTTTATTTTGTTTACAGATTTCTGAGTTCTTTAAATAATTGAGTTTGTACAAAAATAAATCTGGCTTTCTGCAGCTTTTTCATTAGAACATTGGCAGATAATTATGCCTCAAATAAGGATTTAGAGCTAAAACTGTTCACTGTAACTTAAAAGAAGAATCAGGGACTGAACCAGGACTGAACCAGGCCTAAACCAGGACTAAACTAGGACTAAACTCCCCTCAGGAGCTATGTATGTTCAGAAGAGCGACCTGGGACTGAACCAGGACTAAACCAGGACTAAACCAGAACTAAACCAGGACTAAACTCCCCTCAGGACTTGTGTATGTTCAGAAGAATGACCTGGAACTGAACTAGGACTAAACCAGGACTAAACCAGGACTAAAACAGGACTAAACTCCCCTCAGGACTTGTGTATGTTCAGAAGAATGACAGGGTCTAAACCAGGACTAAACCAGGACTAAACCAGGACTAAACTAGGACTAAACTCCTCTCAGGACCTATGCATGTTCAGAAGAAAGACCTGGAACTGAAACGGGACTAAACCAGAACTAAACCAGGACTAAACTCCCCTCAAGACTTATGTATGTTCAGAAGAATGACCTGGAACTGATCCGGGACTAAACCAGGACTAAACTCTGATGAAAAGTGAACAGTGTAAGGAAGAAATCCGGTCCAAAACAGGTCTAGGACTGGACTAGACCAGGCCTGAACCAGAGTTAAAATTCTATAGAAGAGTCCCAGAGTCTGAAACAGGACTGAAGTGGGACTAAACCAGGACTATGCTCCTCTCTGGAACCATTTTGAGGCTTTTTAACCATCCAAACGATATAATTTTTAGTTTTAAATCATCTGAAACTCATGGATACAAAAAAAGAAATGAATTTGTCTCATTTCTGGTAACATGTATTTTAAATTGAAGTGATTTGAACTCATTCGGTCGTCTTTTCGCGGCGCGGTTTTGTTAACGGGACTGTTAGCCTTAACGATAACAAACTGTCGGGGAGGGGGGGCTTGGGGGGGCGGGGATAGGGGGGAAGGGGAGAACGGGAATTTGGTCCAAATATTCATCAGGGAAAAACGGGAAGGCGAAAACCGGCGTCAGGATCCTGAGCTGTAGCAACGCTTCACCGAGTCCTCAAAACGTGAAACGATTTGAGCGGAAGTCAATGGGAAGAGGCAAAGTGGGTTTTTTTGGCGACATCTGGTGGTCGAAATGAAGATTGCGCTTGAACAAATTGGATAAAATAGAAAAATTATAATTATTAAATGTATTAAAAGTCCGATATTACGCAAAAAATTGACTCTTGTGAGATTTAAGTCATGTTAAAATGTTGTTCCCTCCTCAAAAACAGACCTGGAGTTTCGTTTTTTATTCGTCTGTCTACATCTCTGAAGCTCAAAATGCTCAGTTCCACCTTGTGATGTCATGAAGCGGTCGTTTTTCAGCCTAAATCTGCAAGGTTTGTAGGTTAAACATGTATAAATAAAACTAAAAAACAACTCCAGGTATGTTTTTCGATGAGGAAATAACATTTTAACATGGGTTAAAGCTCACAAGAGTCAATTTAATGTAATATAGGACCTTTAAAACACTTATTAATTTAAAAAAAAAATTTTTGTCTGTTGATTTTTAATTAAAATACATTAGCAAAGATGTTTAATTGCAAAAAAACATTAGAACACAGATCAGAAAATGGCGTAATATGAGCTTTTTAATCACTAATAAATAAAAGTTGAGACAGTTTGTGCATTTTGGCGACACCTAGTGGCAGATTTCAGGAACTGCAATCGCTCAAAAGTGCACATTTGTCCTTTCTGAGTCTCTGTAGAGTGAATTTCTTTTTCTCCAACTCATTTAAGTGTTGCTATAATGTGAAAAAACCCCAAAAATATGATTTAATTGCCAAACAAAGCCATAGTTTGTGTACAGACTGACGTTTTTGATAGTTCAGGAGTCGAACCCACAACCTCCTGACCACTGTGCCGCCCCCGCTGACTTCCCATGGTTCCCCTGTACCTTCTCGCTCTCTGGTTCGGGCTGAGGCCTGTGTGTTTTGTGGGTTAGCCTGCCCCCTGCTGGCCCGCTGCCTTATGCAAAGACCCTGTGCTGTTAAAATGTGCCATTGAAACAGTTTCGGTTTGGTTATTTTTTGCTTTGGAATAAAACGTGACGCTATTTACGATTAAATGACGCTCAATAATCCTAATTTTAGTAAGTAAAGTAAGTAAAAAGTATTAAAATTGGAGTTTTTATGGTGAATCGTGTCGCTTTTTTGTTCGTGGAGGCTCCGTCAAATGCTTTTCTCCATGGACATTTTTATTATCGCTTCGTCTGGAATGTTCCGGAGTTTGGCTTTAAACCTTTTCTACCTTCAGGGAAACCAAACCGGACCGAGTTAGAGGTCAGATCTGCGGAGAGGCGACGCCGCTCACAGTCAGAACGGCCGTTTTTCGAGGTGTTTTCGAGCTGTAAAACCACCTGTAGTTGAATAAACGTAAAGTGGAGCTGCTTAAAGTCGCACTGTGGAACTTTCCGGGCAGAGCAATGACGCGTAAAGATGTAGAAACGAGCAGGTGACGGACCGCCACAGCCTAAAAAGTTACATAATATAGCTTTAACTATTCAATTTAGCAAAGTAACGTGTAAATTTCTTATTTAAAAAAAGCGCGAAACAGTTAAGGAACTGAACCCTGCGTCGTCTTGCTCAAAGGCAACAAGTCAAAATCAGTAAATCAACTGAAATTAACCAAATTTTACTCAATTAGAGTTTGAAATTTTTTTAAATGTGAAAAGAATTTGCAATAATTTGTCATTAATTTGTTATTTTGTGTCATGATTTTCAGGTTAAAACACAAAAAACAACTGCTTTTAATAGACTTTTTAATAGACTTTTAATAAACTTACGCTGCCTCTTCCCGTTGCCGTGGAGACGGTCGAATGTGCCACAGTACGGCGTTAAACTAAAACCCTATCCTCACTCGATTACTCGTGGTTCTCTATATGAAATACCTCAAAAAAAAAACCCAAAACATTTGCATCGTTACTGTGAGCGGCGTCGCGATGGGCTTGTCTCTTATCGTATCCACGGAGACGCGTTTAAAGCCGCGCCGTGGGACATTCGAGGCACCGCGGTAACGTCTACGTAGAGAAGAGCGGGAAATGCGACGTGAACCGGCCTCAACGAGCAAAGACGTGGGCGGAACGGGCGGATTTGTTCGGCGTTTTTTCTCGTTTTTCTCGCGTTTTATTCCAAAGCCGATTCCTGTGACGTAGCCAGTATTATTATTATTTGTTGTGTAATTACTGTTACTTACACGTTTGTCATGTTTACTAATGTTTGTGTCCGAAGAAGCGTTTAGGGGTTAAACTGAATTCACTCGAGTTTTAGTTAAAGTTCAGAGGAGGAGACGGAAGCAGCGGGAGGAGACGGATTCTGCCTTTAACGCAGAATACGGAAAGTTTGAGGTTCATAGAAGAATCTGGGACTAAACCAGGACTAAACCAGGACTAAACCAAGACTAAACCAAGACTAAACCAGGGTTGATCCAGGATTAAAGCAGGACTAAACCAAGACTAAAGCAGGACTATCTAGACTAGGACTAATCTTGTAGTTTAAATGGGTGTACTATTTCACCAACCGGGGACTTAAATAGGTCTAAACTAGGACTAAACCAGGTCTAAATTTAGCCTAAACCAGGTCTAAACCAGGACTAAACCAGGTTTAAATTTAGCCTAAACCAGGACCAAACCAGGTCTAAACCAGGACTAATTTAGTAGTTCCAATTGTTTTGGAACTACTAAACTTGTTGGACTAAACCAGGTCTAAACTAGGACTAAACCAGATCTAAACCAGGTCCTACTTGTTGGACTAAACCAGGTCTAAACTAGGACTAAACCAGGTCTAAACCAGGTTTAAACCAGGTCTAAACCAGAACTAAACTCTGTCTAAATCAGGTCTTAACCAGGACTAAACCAGATCTAAACTAGGTCTAAACCAGGTCTAAACTTGGCCTAAACCAGGACTAAACTTGTAATTCAAATGGGTGTACTATTTCACCAACTGGGACTTCAGCAGGTCTAACCCCGGACTAAACCAGGTCTAAACCAGGTTTAAACCAGGTCTAAACCAAATCTAAACTACATCTAAACCAGAACTAAACCAGGTCTAAATTTAGTTTAAACCAGGTCTAAACCAGGTTTAAACTATATCCAAACCAGGGCTAAAATTGTAGTTCAAACAAGTGTACTATTTCAAAAACTGGGATTTAAGCAGGTCTAAACCAGGACTAAACCAGGACTAAACCAGATCTAAACTACATCTAATCCAGGACTAATTTTGTAGTACAAATGGGTGTACTATTTCAAAACCCGGGACTTAAGTAGGTCTAAACCAGGTCTAAACCAGGACTAATCCAGGTCTAAACCAGGTCTAAACCAGGTCTAAACCAGGTCTACATTCACTGTGTCACCTGTGGCGTAGGCAGAGTTTTCGCCTCATCACCGGGACGTTGCTGGTTCAGTTTCTTTTCAGTATAAATCCCAGATCTCGTCCCTTTTTTGAAAACCCGCCGCTCTCGTCTCCGCCTCTAAACTCAGCCAATCAGATCACAGAACTGCCCTTAAGGCCCGCCCCTTTTCCAGATACAGCGCTGTGATTGGCCGATTACTGAAATTCTGCTCTCTTCACTCCACTAAAGTATCGGCCAATCAGAAACCCCCTTATTGACATAGGAAACATCCCTGAATGTGTAAACAGTTTAAATCAAATAAATAAACATAGGATTTCCTTGTTGCTCACTTGACAAACATTAGTGAATGTAACGTTACCGAACAGTATTTTTTATTATTTTGTGTTTTTTTCCTCAATGGCAGTATTTGGTTTTCCCTTTTCACCGAAGAAACGTGTAGGACTTTTTATATTTACAAGTCAAGTTATTATTTTTTTGTATTTTCGGTTTATTTATTTGTTTAACAGTGTCATGTACAATACTCAAGCTGGAGTCTATAATATATTTTAGTACAAAAATACAAACTTTGGTCTCTTCACGTGTGGTTCTGGGAGGCGGAGTTTGTAAAAAAAAAAAAGTGGAATTTCAAAGTTTTTTTTTTGTTAAACTATGAATTTAATTTGGTGTTTATTGTTTTTCTATTGCCTAAAGTGGAAAAGTAATAATAATTCTGGTTAAGTTTAGTTTTAAATGATAGAAACTTGACCAACCTGTGTCCCCAAATACGAGCTAAACATGTTCACGTCAAATCTTATCTTTTACTGAGAACAATTTTAATGTTGATTTATTCTTAATTTCAAATATATTGTAATATAAAGGGCGTCCTAAAAAGTTTGACGTCATTTCGCAGGTCATAATTTAGCGAATTCTCGTTGAAAAGAGCTCAAATTTTCACCGAATGTGCAGAAACAGATGAAGATTTTATATTTAGTGTTTTATTTTTGTTGTGTTTTCAGGTTGAGCCGTTCACTCCCAAACAGACGTCGTTTTGCGTCGTGTATTTGGAATATTCTCGCACACACAGAGCGAATCCTGAGGAAAACGATTGGAAATTAAAACAAAATGACGAGCGAAAGCGACAAGAATTCTGTGTTTGACGCTGCAGAAACTTGAAAAACGCCAAATCGTCACTGGAAGAATCTGGGTTTCCAAACTTGTTCTTCTTCGTAAGAGTTTTTCGCGAACTTGCTCGACCTGCAGAAGGGTCAATGACGTACAAGGCAAATTCTAAAATATATAAAAAATATGAGTTTCTATCGAACTTTTTCAAATATTTACAATATCAGGTGCATAAATATAAGTTTAACATTCACATGAAGCATTTTGAGTGTAAAATGTCATGTGGTGCGACCGAGAAGAACCTTAAAACTGTTTTATTTTCTAAAACATGGTTGGTTCTTTAGATTTTTAATGCATGTTGATATTTTCTTTGATATTTTTCGTCGCCTGCTTGTGTTTAATGAACAAACTACTGCCCTGGAAAATGCGTCAAATGAAGAAAAACGCCTAAAGAACCATTCACCCAAGTCGACTTTGTCTGTTATTAAACTCCAGCCACAGAATTCCTGCTGTTATTAGTCGCACCACATGATGCACGGTCGCACCACATGACATTTGAACACTTTATGTACAAAAAACATGCAGAATAACTCAGGATTTCTGAAAAAGTGATTTGGTTCCCTGGAGGTACGATAGAAATGAGGTGAATTATTATGAAATTTGAACCTTTTTAACTGAGGAAATTGCAACTGGACAGAAAATTTAGGTGTAAAGTCATGAAGTTTTTCCAGATTTCACACTGAATCTGCACAGTCTGAGGTGTTTGTGTGTGGAGCAGAATCTAAATACACGACGCAAAACGACTTCTGTTTGGGAGTGAACGGCTCAACCTGAAAACAGAACAAAAATAAATCTGTTGTTTTGATCTGTTTCTGTACATTCTGTGAAAATTTCATCTTATTTAAATTGAGAAATGCCAAAGTTATTCTCCTGTGAAGTGATGTCAAACTATTTGGGACTTCCTGTAACATAAAACTCTGGAAAACAATAAGAGGCCAAAATGCAAAATGATCAGTTTCTCTGATTTTACTACTTATACGTTTGTGTTTGAGTAAAATTAACCTTTTTGTTTCATTCTATAAATTATGGACAACATTTCTTCCAAATTCTGAATAAAAATATTGTCATTTAGAGCATTTATTTGCAGAAAATGACAAAATAACAAAAAATAATGTGAAGAAAACAAGATCATATTCATTTTAAAACAACACAATACTAATGTTTGAGTTCAGAAATCAATATTTGGTGGAATAATAATAATAATGACGAACACAGCAGTGTTTTTTTCTCCTTTTCCTCCTTAAATCAGGTTTGGTTCAGTGCCTCATGAAGCAGAATGAGGTGTGTTTGTGTTTTAACCATAGTCCGTATATATGAGTGGACTAAGCTAACCCGTTAGCCGCCGCATGCTAAACAGGAAGTGCTCCAGGAGGCTCTTCCGGCTCCTTCTCTCCCTTTTGGTCTTAAAATGTTCGTCTGAAGCCGCGACACAGGATCCTGAATTTTTCATTTCTCTGTTTTCTTCCTAAATCAAGATCTGAACATAAATAACGGACTAATCAGACGCCTTCATTCCCCGAGGTCCCGCCCCCTAGCGTTAGCAACAGGTTTGATTGACAGTGCGTTTCGTTGCTAAGTAAGTTCCCTTCCCGCTTTCCTGCCCCGAGTGATGATTTCTGAAATAAAATGACAAAATATCTCAATCAATTACAATAGCTAACGTTACTAGAATCTAAACTAGCATAATTTAACTAGCATAAAGTAAAGTGAATTTCGTTAAATTGCGACTCTGTTGTTGTTCGCACGTAACAACATATAACATACCGTATTTTTCGGACTATAAGTCACACTTTTTTCAGGGTTTGGGTGGTTCCTGCGACTTATCCTCAGGTGCGACTTATATATCACATTTTTCACACTGACAGTCTATAGACCAAATATATGAATCGTATATATGAATAAAAAATGAAAAAAAAATTATACGCTTTTTCATTTTGAATTTAGAGACAAATAATAAATGAAAGAGTTGTTTTTTAGTTTTCTTATTTTCGGTTCTATATTGAAAAACGAACAAACGTATGTTACACAGATTCTTTATTCGGTTGATTTTATTACTATAACTTCTATAACTTTTAAGATAAAATGTCGGTTCTTGGTCTCTGAATTTATAAAAGAAATTTGCCCCAAAAAGTGTGACTTAAACATGTTTTTTTCTTCTTCATTTTGCATTTTTTGGCTGGTGCGACTTATACTCCGGAGCAACTTATAGTCCGAAAAAATACGGTAAATCAATTACTTAAACTTACTATTTAAAGTTTGATGATAAAAGCTAATTTAACAACCTCAATCCTGATTGGCTCTTGTGGTTGCTATGATACTGGGATTTCCAAATATGGAGCCGCTCACTTAGTCCACTCACATATACGGAAAACGGTCGGATTTCAACAGACGCTGGAATAAAAGGGCCGTCGCACATGTGGAGACGCTGATTTCAGAAACAAAAGATGCTGCGGTCTCTTATTTTTATTCCAAAATACACATCATGATCTGACTCTCATTTGCGTTGCCAGTTTAACATAAAAGAATAGGAAATAATAGGCCTGTTTTTCTTTGTTTACAGACTCACTAAAGGCAATTCTGTCTCCAATAATCAGCGTTTAATTTAAAAAAAAGTCTTGAAATTTCACTTGGAAAAAGCGTAAAAATTCCCTCTTGTCTGGTGCATCTGCTTCACTCTTCTGTGACTAAACGCATGATTTTAAATGAAGCTGTTTCTCCTCAAAGCCAAATGTAAAACTATGATTTGAGTTTTTCCTCCTCGTGCCGATCGTGTCCCTCTCACGCTGCTCCTCAAACCCACTGTTTGTATTTGTTAGTTTAGTTTGGACTCCATCACCAATAAAATGTAAGACTGCATCTGGACTCCGGCTCCTTTGTGTCTCGGGAAACTGGGATTTGAACGTCTGAAGAAGAAAAGCTGCAGTTTTTGGACTAATATCTGTCTTAACTTTCCGTTCTGTGCAAAAGACGTTAATCCTGTAGTTTAGGACCAAACCCGGACTAAACCCTCTGAGTGCATCTTCTGAAAATGGGTCCAAACCAGGACTAAACCAGGTCCAAACCAGGACTAAACCAGGTCCAAACCAGGTCTGAACTGGGCCAAAAGCGGGATTTAAATAATGGGACTAAACGTATGTTCTATAGAAGGATCTCAAATCGAAAGCGCGACTCAACTGGGATTAAACCAGGTCTAAACCAGAACTAAACCAGGTCTAAACTGGGATTAAACCAGGTCTAAAGCAGAAATAAATCAGGTCTAAACCAGGACTAATCCAGAACTAATCTAGATTTATACCAGGCTTGAACCAAGACTAAACCAAGTCTAAACCTAACCAGGTCTAAATCAGGACTAAACCAGGTCTAAACTTGGACTAAACTAGGTCTAAACCAGGACTAAACCAGGTCTAAACCAGGACTACTTCAGGTCTAAACCAGGACTAATCCAGAAATAATCCAGAAATAATCTAGATTTATACCAGGATTGAACCAAGACTAAACCAAGTCTAAACCTAACCAGCTCTAAATCAGGACTAAACCAGGTCTAAACTTGGACTAAACTAGGTCTAAACCAGGACTAAACCAGGTCTAAACCAGGACTACTTCAGGTCTAAACCAGGGTTAAACCAAAACTAAACCAGGACTGAACCAGATCTAAACCAAGACTAAACTTTTCCTAAACCAGGGCTAAACCAAGTCTAAACCAGGTCTAAAGCAAAACTAAACCAGATCTAAAGTAGGACTAAACTAGATCTAAACCAGGGCTAAACCAGGACTAAACCAGGTCTAAACAAGGACTAAACCAGGTCTAAAGCAAAACTAAACCAGGTCTAAAGTAGGACTAAACCAGGTCTAAACCAGGGCTAAACCAGGACTAAACCAGGACTAAACCAGGTCTAAACCAGGACTAAACCAGGACTAAGCCAGGTCTAAACCAGGACTGAACCAGATCTAAACCAAGACTAAACTTTTCCTAAACCAGGGCTAAACCAGGTCTAAACCAGGACTAAACCAGGTCTAAAGCAAAACTAAACCAGGTCTAAACCAGGTCTAAACTAGGACTAAACCAGGACTAAACCAGAGCTGAACCAGGTCTAAACCAGGTCTAAACCAGGTCTAAACGAGGCTGGGAGGGTTGAAATCTCTCTCTGTGTCAGATGCCCTTCCTGCGTGTGAAGCTTGTTCTGAAATAACAGATTCTTTATTTGTTTAAAGTTCAGATTTCAGTTTTCGCTCAAATGTGTTTAAAATGTGCACTGGAGCTGAATCCTAAAACAAATAAAATTATAAAATGGGTCAAAATGTGACACTAAAATGCCCGGATTTGATTACAGTTTAAATATTTTCTACATTACAAAAATATATAACAGGTTCTGTCTACATGAGGTTAAATAGTTGGATTCAGAAAACACAAATATCAGTTTTATTCTTATCATAAATACTGTAAATACTTAATATACTTAAATACATATATTACATAGTGAATAAGAGAAGAGAAAGTCACTCCTGTGTTTTTGTACTATTTCCTGTGCTCTTATTTTGTAGGAGTTGCAGGATCCTTTTCCGTGCTCTTATTTTGTAGGAGTTGCAGGATCTATTTCCTGTGCTCTTATTTTGTAGGAGTTGCAGGATCTATTTCCGTGCTCTTATTTTGTAGGAGTTGCAGGATCCTTTTCCGTGCTCTTATTTTGTAGGAGTTGCAGGATCTATTTCCGTGCTCTTATTTTGTAGGAGTTGCAGGATCTATTTCCGTGCTCTTATTTTGTAGGAGTTGCAGGATCTTTTTCCGTGCTCTTATTTTGTAGGAGTTGCAGGATCCTTTTTCATGCTCTTATTTTGTAGGAGTTGCAGGATCATTTTCCGTGCTCTTATTTTGTAGGAGTTGCAGGATCCATTTCCGTGCTCTTATTTTGTAGGAGTCGCAGGATCCTTTTCCGTGCTCTTATTTTGAAGGAGCCGTTGCACCAGAGACTTGAGTTCCTGCAGCTCAGACCTGACGAGGCGCATTTCTTCGGCCGCACTGGAGTTTGGGTCCTGAGACGTCTGGACCCTGTGTCAAAAAAGATCAGAATTAAAAGAATTAAAATGACAAAAATGATAAATATTTGAATCCAGAAGAAAGAGTTTTATTGTGATAATGAGGTCATGTGACTCACCCCGACGCCTCCTTCTGCAGAGACAGAAACTCGTCCAGTGTTTCCTGAAAATAAAATAATTAAGATACAAAAAGAGTCACGAACTAAACATATTTAACAGGAAATATCACATTATTTCTATTAGTGTCAAGGTCCATTCGCTCTTTGTATTTCTGCAACCACACAACATGTGGGAGGGCATCTGGCACAGAGATATGGGTTTTAGCTTTAACTCAAACTCAAACCTGCACAAAAACTGTGTCAATCGTTTGTGCTGCAAAAAGTTTTGGAGAAATTAACGATTCTTTTACAGGTAAACTGGGGTCAGACCTACAGGAAGAAGAAAAATGCTCGAAAACGCCCAAAATGGAGTCAGTCATTTGTGCTGCAAAAAGTTTCGTTTGTGTGATTCTGGTTCTTCAGATATTTACAGTTTTATTTTGGGCCGATGACGTCGTCCAGAACCTCAGAATGTGAAACAGCCTCAAAACAGGAAGAAAATTATAGAAAACGTTTGTATTTCGTTTGTGCTGTGACAGTTTTCATTTGTGTGAGTTTATTTCTAAAATTATTCATTATTATTTCTGTGGTAATTATAGGACGTCATTTCTGCTCAGCTGAAGGCGACAAACTCCACAAAACTAGTGACAAGAAACGACCTGAAGCTGTGGAAAAGTCTGTGTTATTCTATAAAATATGAATCAAAAGCAAATGACTAAAGACTGAAACAGACTTTTCCACAGCCTCAGGTCGTTTCTCTTCACTAGTTTTGTGGAGTTTGTCTCCGTCAGCTGAGCGGAAATGACGTCCTATAATTACCACAGAAATAATAATGAATAATTTTAGAAATAAACTCACACAAATGAAACTGTCACAGCACAAACCAAATACAAACGTTTTCTATCATTTTCTTCCTGTTTTGAGGCTGTTTCACATTCTGAGGTTCTGGACGACGTCATCGGCCCAAAATAAAACTGCAAATATCTGAAGAACCAGAATCGCACAAACAAAACTTTTTGCAGCACAAACGACTGACACAGTTTTTGTGCAGGTTTGAGTTCGATGGGGCAACTTCCCGCAGGTTTTTGCGTTCTGGTGTATTCAACATTTTGAGGACGTTTTGCTGAGATAATCTACAGTATTTTGTTTAAATTGTTCATCGCAGTGCAACAGTTCTCATTTTTGTCATTTTTATTATGGTGAAACCCATGAATGAGAGGACGGGAGGGCATCTGACTCACTTTGACCTCGCGGGTGATGTGTGCGGCCTGGCGGTGGTGGGCGGGGCAGGGGGCGTGGTCTCCCTGGGCGAGGGGGGAGCAGTGGGTGGAGATGTGGGCCTGGTCGTAGAAGCGCCTGAGGACGGGAAGAGAGTCGAGGAGCTGCAGGACGACGGCCGCCTGCTGCATCACCGCGTTCGCTTTGGAGTTATCGTGGACCCTGCGACGGGACACACGTGTTTACAGCCGTCACCATGGAGACACGTGTTTACAGCCGTCACCATGGAGACACGTGTTTACAGCCGTCACCATGGAGACACGTGTTTACAGCCGTCACCATGGAGACACGTGTTTACAGCTGTCACCATGGAGACATGATGGGAGACACGTGTTTACAGCTGTCACCATGGAGACATGTGTTTACAGCTGTCACCATGGAGACACGTGTTTACAGCCATCACCATGGAGACACGTGTTTACAGCCGTCACCATGGAGACACGTGTTTACAGCCGTCACCATGGAGACACGTGTTTACAGCCGTCACCATGGAGACATGATGGGAGACACGTGTTTACAGCCGTCACCATGGAGACACGTGTTTACAGCCATCACTATGGAAACACATGTTTTACAGCCGTCACCATGGAGACACGACAGGAGACCATAGAACATGGATGTATTATAAGAGCTGGATAAGCCCCGCCCCCTCTATCTGTGACCGCAGACAGAGTTGTGGCCGAGCGAGGTACTGCAGCCCAGGAAAAACTCTCCCATAGAAGCACAAAGCATTTTTTGAGAAATCACCTGCTGTGTTCGGCTGACAGGGCATCCACAGCTTTCAGAAAGGTCGGATTTTGTAGGGATTCTTCTGGATTTTTAGAATATGAACTTTTAAAAAAAATTTATTTGTCAAAGCAACTAAAGGCATAGGCCACTGAAAACAATAGGGCGCCATCTTGGATTCATCTTCCAGATTTTATAAAAGTTCTATGGCAAAGAACTATAATAAAATCTGGAAAATGGATCCAAGATTGTTCTCAGTGCTCTATTGTTTTCAGTGGCGCATGACCGCAAAAAAGATTTTCACTTCCGCATTCACTTCCTTGTTCCTAGCCCAACGCAGCCCAACGTCTGACGTCAGAAACACTGTTTTGACCAATCAGAGCGCGAGCTGCTAGAGCGGAGCTAGCGCGGGCTCAGATCGGGGCTAGGCTAACTCTTACAAAGCTGATTTTTAGGCGCTTTGACGATTTAAAAAAAAATTTAAGTTCATATTCTAAAAATCCAGAAGAATCTCTACAAAATCTGTACTTTCTGAAAGCTGTGGACGCCCTGTCAGCCAAACACGAGCAGGTGATTTCTCAAAAAATGCTTTGTGCTTCTATGGGAGAGTTTTTCTTGGGCTGCAGTGCCTCGCTCGGCCACAACTCTGCGGTCACAGATAGAGGGGGCGGGGCTTATCCAGCTCTTATTACATCTATGCAGGAGACACGTGTTTACAGCCTCTGTGGCTCTGGCCGTGTGAGGAGCTTCTGTCCTTCGCTCGGTGCAGGACGGGCGCTGGAGGCGGCGGCCGTACCTCTGGAAAGTGTCGGTCACCATGGCGATGAGCAGGTTGACGCAGAGGATGGAGGAGGCGGCGAGGAAGGTTCCACAGAGCAGAGGCGCCATGACGGAGTCCAGCTTCTGCATGGAGCTGTAATCGTACTCATCCACCAGAGTCATTCTGTAGAGCGTGAAGAGGAGGTCCCCCACAGTCTGCATGCTGGGAACTGCTCCTAAAGTACAAATATACACATAAATATAACATTTAATATGTGTATAATCTATATTTAGAGTGAAGAGGAGGTCCCCCACGGTCTGCATACTGGGAACTGCTCCTAAAGTACAAATATACACACAAACATGTGTACATTACCAAAATATGCATTTACTTGTGATAATATTATACTATGAAATGTGTTGTTTAGTAGTGAATGTGGCTCCCTGACAGTTTTCTAAAGGCATTATTCTATTATGTCTTAAAACATGAGGCTGGTGAGGGACCTCCAAAGATGATCCAGAAGCTGCAGGCGTACGGGATGAAGATCTCCACATACAGGAACAAGAACCTCATCACGTCTGCAGCCACTTTCCCCAACATCACGATGAAAGGCCCCATCAGCCTGGAGAGGAGAGGGTCAGAGGGAAAGAGGGTCAGAGGGAAAGAGGGAAAGAGGGAAAGAGGGTCAGAGGGTCAGAGGGAAAGAGGGTCAGAGGGTCAGAGGGAAAGAGGGTCAGAGGGAAAGAGGATCAGAGGGAAAGAGGGTCAGAGGGTCAGAGGGACAGAGGATCAGAGGGAAAGAGGGTCAGAGGGAAAGAGGGTCAGAGGGAAAGAGGGTCAGAGGGAAAGAGGATCAGAGGGAAAGAGGGTCAGAGGGAAAGAGGGTCAGAGGGAAAGAGGAAAAAGAGGGTCAGAGGGAAAGAGGGTCAGAGGGAAAGAGGGTCAGAGGGAAAGAGGGTCAGAGGGTCAGAGGGAAAGAGGGTCAGAGGGAAAGAGGGTCAGAGGGTCAGAGGGAAAGAGGGTCAGAGGGAAAGAGGGTCAGAGGGAAAGAGGAAAAAGAGGGTCAGAGGGAAAGAGGGTCAGAGGGAAAGAGGAAAAAGAGGGTCAGAGGGAAAGAGGGAAAAGAGGGTCAGATGGTCAGAGGGAAAGAGGAAAAAGAGGGTCAGAGGGAAAGAGGAAAAAGAGGGTCAGAGGGAAAGAGGAAAAAGAGGGTCAGAGGGTCAGAAAATACCTGAACGCTCGGACATATTTCATGAGCCTGAGCCAGAGGAAGATGATGGAGACAGAAAACAGACGGAGAGTCGCGAGGTGGAGGGAGTCGGAGGGCGCGACGACGTCGGCCACGTGCACGGCCGTGGACACGCCCAGGAGACAGTACACCAGCCAATCAGAGAGGTTCCTGAAGAGAGACGACCAATCAGAAAGAAGAGCTGCTCTCTGTTAAGTGAAGTCAAGCTGAAGTCGGAAAGATCACACACAAATGGAGAAATACCCGACGAGAGATACACAATATACAGGGTGTATGAAAAAACTGGACAGTAATTTCAGCAGTTCTTGTTGAAATAACCTCAAATTTTCACAGAAACAGATCGAGATTTTATATTTAATGTTTTGTTTTGTTCTGTTTTCAGGTTGAGCCTCACTCCCGTTCACTTCTCTTCTGATGATGTTGGTCCAGATCCTTCACCCCTGCAGAAGCACCTTCCTCTTTACATTTTTGGTACCAAGTCCAAATTTGTTCGCAGTTGGTGAAGTTTTTCCGAATTTTGCATTGAAATCTGCACAGTCTGAGGCGAGTGTGTGGAGCAGATTCCAAATATAAGACGCAAAATGACTTCTATTTGGGAGTGAACGGCTCAACCTGAAAACAGAACAAAACAAAACATTAAATATAAAATCTTGATCTGTTTCAAAACAAGAATTGACAAAATTATGAGCCTGCGAATCATCAGGTTTTTCAGGACACTTTGCATAACATAAATCACAAATATAATGTGTGTCGCAGTGGGAATCGAACCTGGAACCTACTTGTCGTATGGTGAATGTGCTTGTCACTTTACCACCAGATTAACTTGTGGAGCTACAGAGAGAGATGTGCAAAACCACCATTAACAGGAATTAAACCTCAAAACTTCAGGTTAATGGGCAAGTGTCTGCGCCGACTGAGCCACTCAGACTTTAAACACTGCAAACGTCTCTGATCTGGTCAAGATTTTCAAACTTATATCAGGTTATTTGTCTTGTTTTCAGATTTATTATCGACTTACTCGTTCTGAGACGCTTCATTCTCGTCTCGAGGTCGTTTATTTTAAGAGAACTTGTGGAGTAAAATGATCATTTCACTAGTTTTATGTCATTTTCTGATAGATTTAAGTGTTTATATCTTACATTTTGGCTGAGCTTTTACGCAGTGAATGCTTTGCACAGTGTGAGTTACCACAGGTCGCGGCTGTAGTTTCCTCTCATGTTCTGCACAGACTTCAGCTGATCCTCCAGGAAAACCCGGTCCTGAAAACACAAAGAATTTAATCCCTGAAGACCTGAGGGCAATTTTAGTACATTTCTCCTCGCCTGGATTTTTTTCTTAATTTTGCTTTTAAAACTGCCCCTTTTACCCCTAATGAAGTGTTCTACCTCCTTTTGTTCAGTCCAACCTGTTATTTCACAATCTGCTGCTGTAGTTGTGTCATGAGGCTGTGATAAAAGCTACAGGACCAGAAATAGATGGGGAAAAAATGTAGAAACAACTTTTTGGACATTAAAAATGCTTAATTTAGGGCTTTAGCTACAAAAATGCAAAATCTCAAGTCTGTAAGTAAATTAAAAATCTCCTTATTGCCCTAAAAACAAAAAAGTGCAGTGGCTCCATGACTTTCCTGGTCCAGTCCTGGAAACAGCTCCTGTCAGGTCCAGGGCCAGAGCCACAGCACTTCTGCATTTCCAGGGTGGAAATTACATTTGGATTTGTTCATTTGGACTGAAATAAACCTTTAAATAAAAATAGAAAGAGATGCACAATTACACACACCAAGATGTGTCATTTTCCATGTGTGTGAGAATTAACTCCACTTAGAGCGACTTTTTCCCTCGTTATAAACACACACAGTCAGAGGAGTCGACCATCTTGACTCACTTCACTCTTTGGCAAAGTTTGGCTCGATCAAAATGGACGGAGCGCATGAGTTTGGGGAAAACAAAGTTCCTGTTGGACACTCGTTTTGCTCACGTCATCACACAGCGTGAGTGTGACGTAGGATAAAGCCGCAGAAATGTACGGAAACCTCTATGTCTGCACTTTCAGAGGGGAAAAGGAAGTTTCTGTCTTTTACCGTTACAAAGTTCTGCGGTTATAGAAAACATATTCCTCGGTATCGTGTACGATAACGTAGGTCTTCGAGGGTTAACGTACAAAACGTAAAATATAAAAATAAACAGTTTGATGTCGGACCTGGGGCCACATGGGATGGCAGCCGCACAGGTCGTCGCGGATTCGCCGCTGCTCCCACTTCTGCTGCAGGCGGAGCTTCTGGTTGGAGCGGCGGATGTCCAGCACCTCCCGGAGCACCTCCTCCAGAGTGAAGAGCAGAGCCACAGCGGCGAGGAGCACACGCCACCAGTCCTGAAAAACAACACACGGCAACTTTAAACCCACCAGTCCTGAAAACACACAGAAACTTTAAACCCACCAGTCGGAGTGGACAAAAATGTAATGCTTCTTTTTTATCGAGCATGTATTGAGTCTGTTATTCGTTATGGGACGTCTACCTGGTCAACCTGTCTGTCAAACTGAAAGCTCAAATCTTAAGCTTGACTAAAAGGGCGGGTAAAATAATGGGCACGGCCCCCGTCCTCTTCAGGATCTTTCAAGAGACACTAGTGAAACTGGGGAGTAAAATATGTAACGACCCGACTCACATCCTCCACAACCAGTTTGAGTTATTGCCCTCAGGAAGAAGGTACAGGGCCCCAACCAGCAGGAGAAACAGGTTTAAGCACCATTTATTCCCCTTTTCAGTTTCCTTGCTGAAACTGAAGAAATAATGCTCCACTGTGTGGCCATCAGGGACTGTGCAATATTATGTGCACACAGGCTTTGGGAATATGTAATACTGCTCATAGGCAGGATCCAGGGAAGGTGCAATACTCACCTTTACACTGTTAGGCCCCAGGGAAGGTGCAATACTCACCTTTACACTTTTAGGCCCCAGGGAATGTGCAATACTCACCTTTACACTTTTAGGCCCCAGGGAATGTGCAAAATATGCTAATTATGGGAATGGTGCAGTATTATCAAATGTTGAATGGTTGTTTTTCTTGTGAACTGCATTAAGTGATGTGTCCACTGTGTGTGTGCTGTATGTTATAAGTCTCTATGTGGCATCAGTTTCCTTGTCCCAAGACAAATTTCTCCCAAGGGAGACAATAAAGGCCATTCTAATCTAATTTAATTACAGACCCGTGGTTTAACGTAGGAAGTGAAGTGAACCTGCGGCAGGACGTATCTCTGAGGAGAGTCTCTGGTCACGGACACAGAAATCGCCACCGTCGTCCAGGAAACATTAAACAGGAAGTTCAGGATGAGCAGAAGCCACGCCCCCATCCTGAAAACGTAAACAAACGAATGAACGACCCACAGAAGGACGTGTGGCCTATAACTGGTTCTGTCAGAGCACAGACGGCTTCTATTGACAATTTACAGCTGATCTCATCCACTTTTCCTGTGGGTGTGACGCTAACTGGAGGCACTGGTCTGTCTGAAGCTCTGTTAGACTTTAATCAAAGAGTTGGAACTGCAAAAGGTTAAACAAGTCACAAGATGACTAGTGTTATCCAGCAGTTTTTCAGTTTTCTGTTTTAAGACGATCTTAACCCCTGAAGACCTGAGGGCAATTTTAGTACATTTGTCCTCACCTGGATTTTTTTCTTAATTTTTCTTTTAAAACTGCCCCTTTTACCCCTAATGAAGTGTTCTGCCTCCTTTTGTTCAGTCCAACCTGTTATTTCACAATCTGCTGCTGTAGTTGTGTCATGAGGCTGTGATAAAAGCTACAGGACCAGAAATAGAGATGAAAAAAAAAAAACAGAAAATAAAATTCACTCTTTTATACAAAACACACAGCAAACATGTAGAAACAACTTTTTGGACATAAAAAATGCTTAATTTAGGGCCTGAGCTACAAAAATGCAAAATCTCAAGTCTGTAAGTAAATTAAAAATCTCCTTATTGCCCTAAAAACAAAAAAGTGCAGTGGCTCCATGACTTTCCTGGTCCAGTCCTGGAAACAGCTCCTGTCAGGTCCACGGCCAGAGCCACAGCACTTCTGCATTTCCAGGGTGGAAATTACATTTGGATTTGTTCATTTGGACTGAAATAAACCTTTAAATAAAAATAGAAAGAGATGCACAATTACACACACCAAGATGTGTCATTTTCCATGTGTGTGAGAATTAACTCCACTTAGAGCGACTTTTTCCCTCGTTATAAACACACACAGTCAGAGGAGTCGACCATCTTGACTCACTTCACTCTTTGGCAAAGTTTGGCTCGATCAAAATGGACGGAGCGCATGAGTTTGGGGAAAACAAAGTTCCTATTGGACACTCGTTTTGCTCCCGTCATCACACAGCGTGAGTGTGACGTAGGATAAAGCCGCAGAAATGTACGGAAACCTCTATGTCTGCACTTTCAGAGGGGAAAAGGAAGTTTCTGTCTTTTACCGTTACAAAGTTCTGCGGTTATAGAAACATATTCCTCTGTATCGTGTACGATACCGTAGGTCTTAGAGGGTTAAAACATTTTGACTGGTCTTTCTCCTGATGTAAATACAGTATCAGTAAGAGTCCAGACCGTCCGTAGAGTTTCCACTTGACTTCGATGAGTTTGAGAAACACTGGGTTCATGATGAGGTCCAGTTTGCCCTGATGCACCACCACCTCCAGCTGCGACCACACACAAACGGACAAGAGTTTAACGAACGGACATCGTTAGAGCAGAGGCACCTACTGTAATTTCCAGATAATGAAAAGTGGAATATAAATTTAAGGTGTATTTCAACTGTTACTGTGACTCTTCTTGGGTATTCTAGTATTAAAATGGAATAAATACACAACTAAAACAGGCGTAAATATGACTAAAACCAAGTAACCCATTCTTTTTGGATACACTGTGAAATTGTATGTTCTAAAACTAAAACAGCAGGTCTAAAGCAGGATTATTCCAGGACTAAACCAGGTCTAAACAAGCCTTAAGACCTCTGAGTATCTAGAACCAGTGGCCACATCCTGCTGTGGCATAAAAATACAAACATACAGTATATTTACAGTGCTTAACAAATTTATTAATAACTTCATATTTGATTAAAAACTTGTTTCAAATTAACAGTTTCATTGTTATTCATTAAGAAAATGACCAGTTGGAAGATTAAAATAGCCCTTGTTGACAAATAATAACAAAAAATGTGAATATTTTGTGTGTTTTTATGTCGTTTTGCAAAGTCTCTTTGGTTATTAAGTTCCAAATAGTTTCTCGCTGTTCCCAGAGTCTTGCTTTGGATGAGACTTTGGAAAACATTAAACTTGAAAATGTGCAGATAGCAACAATAGTTCTATTTTAGCATTAAAGTTTAGCATCGTTTTGATGAAAGATCTGGCATAAACTGGCAGATTAACCATTATAGAAACAGAAATACTGTTAAATTACATGTGGCAGCTGATACTGAGCAGTGGTCTAATAAATGTGTTAAACTCTAATACATTAAGTGCTGTTACTGCATGAGGATCTGTGTTAAATGTGAGACTCACTGGAGACGTCGGGTCCCTCAGGTCGGCCTCTGTCACAAACAGCAGACGTTATATTAGTAAAGAGTGAGAAAATGATCAAACAGGACAGTGGTGAAGTTGTATTGACGTTTCTGATGGTAAAGGACCAATATTATGCATTCTTGTGGCTCTAATAGAAATTTTTCACAGCGGCTGGAAGTGTTTTTAAACAGTCCAGTCCTTGTATTTGCAGAGGTGCTGGTGCTGGGCTAGTGCAGGTCAATGGCCACAGTCGTCCTGCCACTAAACACAGTCTGACCCACTCCACAGACCCGAGGAAAAACTATTAGAACTCCAGACTGTCCATGTGTAAAGCGCTATGTAAATAAAACCTTCCCTTACCTAACCTTGCGTCGCATGAATCGTCACATGTTGAGGGACTATTTTCTCATAAACTTGAGCTAAACCAGGACTATATCAGGTCTAAACCAGGTCTAAACTATGACTAAACCAGGACTAAACTAGGGCTAAAATAGAACTATATCAGGTATAAACCAGGTCTAAACGTGGTTTAAACCTGGTCTAAACTAGGACTAAACCACGACTATATCAGGTCTATTTCAGGTCTAAACCAGGACTAAACTTGAGCTAAACCAGGACTATATCAGGTCTATATCAGGGCTAAACCAGGTCTAAACTAGGACTAAACCAGGACTAAACCAGGACTAAACTAGGTCTAAACCAGGACTAAACTAGGGTTAAAATAGAACTATATCAGATATAAATGAGGTCTAAACCTGGTTTAAACCAGGTCTAAACTAAGACCAAACCAAGACTATATCAGGTCTATTTCAGATCTAAACCAGGACTAAACTTGGGCTAAACCAGGACTAAACTAGGACTAAACCAGGACTATATTAGGTCTATTTCAGGTCTAAACTAAGGCTAAACTAGGACTAAACCAGATCTAGTTCAGGTCAAAACCAGGGCTAAACTTGGGCTAAAATAGGACTATTTCAGCTCTAAACCAGAGGAGCATAAGTTGCATTTGTTTAGCCAAAATACCCAAATACTTCTGTATTATACACTGACCCACACGTGACTCGAGAATGGACAATGTTTCATGCTTTTCTCACTATTTTATTTATACCCAACATCCCAACCCGGGTGTGTCCCAGTTTTTAAATGTAAAAATCTGGTCACCATTGACGTCCACCATGAAACACGAGGAGTAAATGAAGAAAAAGTGTCTGTTTTAGTGTGTTAACGTCAGCCTCCTGTTCCCCACGGTGTCCTGCGGGCGACGCTCTCACCTTTGCCGCTGGGCTCCACGGGCTCTGGCTCCAGCAGGTTCAGGTGGAAGTACTGCTGCCGGCTCATCGCGTCGTGAACGTGGAACTGACTCAGCGCCAACTCCGCCTGGGAAACAAACACGAGAAAAACCGGCAGCCCGTGAAACGCTGATGAGATTCTGACCGTCAGGCTTCAGATCAAAGGACAAACTGTTACCACGGGCGACATGTGGCGGACGAGGGCGGTGACGAGGAGCTGCCCGTCGCCGTCGGTAAGCCCCGCCTCCGCGCCCAGCTCCAGCAGCACACGGGCCGACGCCGAGCGCTCTGCAAAGACCAGCGAGAAGAGAAAATACTGCAGAGTTTGGGACGGATGGGTCACGAGCAGGTAAACACAGAAATCATGTCTCGATTAGGACAAACTGTGGAAAAAGTAAAGACTAAAATGACAAATTTGAGCTAGGATTGATCCAGAAGCAAACCAGGATCAATCCAGGACTAAACCAGGGCTAAACCAGGACTAAACTAGGGATAAACTAGGGATAAACCAGGGCTAAACAAGAACTAAACCAGGACTAAACCAGGACTAAACCAGGACTAAACCAGGACTAAACCAGGTCTAAACCAGATCTAAACCAGATCTAAACCAGGATTAACCAGGTCTAAACCAGATCTAAACCAGGACTAAAACATGTCTAAAGACTAAAGACTAAAGTAGAACTAAACCAAGACTAAATTAGGTCTAAACCAGGACTGAAGCTGATCTAAACCAGATCTAAACTAGGACTAAACCAGGACTAAACCAAGACTAAACCAGGGCTAAACCAGGTTTAAATCAGGACTAAACCAGGACTAAACCAGGTCTAAACCAGGACTAAACCAGGGCTAAACCAGGACTAAACCAGGTTTAAATCAGGACTAAACCAGGACTAAACCAGGTTTAAATCAGGACTAAACCAGGACTAAACCAGGGCTAAACCAGGGCTAAACCAGGTTTAAATCAGGACTAAACCAGGACTAAACCAGGTCTAAACCAGGGCTAAACCAGGACTAAACCTGGACTAAACCAGGTTGATTGTATGTGTTAAGATTAAGATGATATATGAAGTAGGACTAAAGGTCTAAAGACTAAAATAGAACTAAACCAGGACTAAACCAAAGCCCCCTCAGTGGACCTGTGCTGGTCTCACCCATGTTGGCGGCGAGCTGCAGAGGCGTGCGCAGTTTGTAGTCCACAGATCCCAGAGATGCTCCGTGAAGAACCAGGACCCTGATGGAGGAGACGGCATCGCTCTTAGCAGCAAAGTGAAGAGGAGTCTGAGCCTGGCAGAGGGTCCGGGACTCGGGGTCCGCTGAGGAGGACAGAGGGTGAGGGTTAGACTGCTGAACCCCCGTGGACCTGTGCCAGAGCAATTTAAGATCTACTGGATTAGACCTGGGTTAGACCAGGTTTAATCCAAGTTTAGACCTGGTTTAGTCCTGGTTTAGGCCTGGTTTAGTTCAAGTTTTGTCCTGCTTTATACCTTAAGTAGTCCTGGTTTAGTCCTGGTTTAGTCCTGGTTTAGACCTGGTTTAGTCCTGGTTTAGATCTAGTTTAGTCCTGGTTTAGATCTGGTTTAGTCCAAGTTTAGTCCTGGTTTAGACCTGAAGTAGTCCTGGTTTAGTCCTGGTTCAGTCCTGGTTCAGTCCTGGTTCAGTCCTGGTTTAGTCCTGGTTTAGTCCTGGTTCAGACCTGGTTCAGTCCTGGTTCAGTCCTGGTTCAGTCCTGGTTCAGTCCTGGTTCAGACCTGGTTTAGTCCTGGTTTAGTCCTGGTTCAGTCCTGGTTCAGTCCTGGTTTAGACCTGGTTCAGTCCTGGTTCAGTCCTGGTTCAGTCCTGGTTTAGTCCTGGTTCAGTCCTGGTTCAGTCCTGGTTCAGTCCTGGTTTAGTCCTGGTTCAGTCCTGGTTCAGTCCTGGTTTAGTCCTGGTTCAGTCCTGGTTCAGTCCTGGTTTAGTCCTGGTTTAGTCCTGGTTCAGTCCTGTGGCAGAGTGGTTAACACACCGTTTCTCTGCAGCAGGAACAGCACCATGTCGCTGTAGTCCAGGGCGGCGGCCACATGGAGCGCTGTGACCCCGAACTGATCCGGGCTCATCAGGTTTGAGCCGCGGTCGAGGAAGAACCGCATCACATCCACGCTCCAGGCCCGAGAGATCTGTAGGGAGCAGTGTACAGGGTGTAGGGAGCAGTGTATGGGGTGACCTGGTTTAGCCCTGGTTTAGACCTGGTTTAGATCTAGTTTAGATCTGGTTTAGTCCTGGTTTAAACCTGGTTTAGTCCTGGTTTAGATCTGTTTTAGACCTTGTTTAGTCCCTGTTTAGTCCTGGTTTAGTCCTGGTTTAGACCTGGATTAGTCCTGGTTTAGCCCTGGTTTAGACCTGGTTTAGATCTAGTTTAGATCTGGTTTAGTCCTGGTTTAGTCCTAGTTTAGTCCTTGTTTAGTCCTGGTTTAGACCTGGATTAGTCCTGGTTTAATCCTGGTTTAGACCTGGTTCAGTCCTGGTTTATATCAAGTTTAGTCCAAGTTTAGTCCTGGTTAAGTCTTAGTTTAGTCCCGGTTTAGACCTGGTTTAGACCTAGTTTAGTCCAAGTTTAAACCTGGTTTAGACCTGGTTTAGACATAGTTTAGGAAAAGTTTAGTCCTGGTTTAGTCCTGGTTTACTCCTGGTTTAGCTCTGGTTTAGACCTGGTTTAGTCCTGGTTTAGTCCTGGTTTAGTCCTGGTTTAGCCCTAGTTTAGTCCTGGTTTAGTCCTGGTTTAGTCCTGGTTTAGTCCTGGTTTAGACCTAGTTTAGTCCTGGTTTAGCCCTGGTTTAGTCCTGGTTTAGTCCTGGTTTAGTCCTGGTTTAGTCCTGGTTTAGCCCTGGTTTAAACCTGGTTTAGTCCTGGTTTAGATCTGTTTTAGACCTTGTTTAGTCCCTGTTTAGTCCTGGTTTAGTCCTGGTTTAGATCTAGTTTAGATCTAGTTTAGATCTGGTTTAGTCCTGGTTTAGTCCTAGTTTAGTCCTTGTTTAGTCCTGGTTTAGCTCTGGTTTAGACCTGGTTTAGGCCTATTTTAGTCCTGGTTTAGACCTATTTTAGCCCTAGTTTAGACCTGGTTTTGACCTGAAACAGACCTGATATTGGGACTGGGAGTGTCCTGGGTAAACAGGGACGTCTGGTCACTTTAAATAAGATTAAAATAAACATTAAGATAAATGTAATAATAAGGTTCATGTTTCTACCTCGTGTAGAACAGTCTGGCCAAAGCGGTCGCTGCTGTTCGGGTCCGCTCCGTCTAAGAGCAGCGCGTCCAGGAGGTCCAGGTCCACCTGAACCCGAGAATCAGAATCAGCTCTACTGAGACTCACACGACACCAGCTCCAAACACATTTAACCGAGGAGAGACAATAACAAAGTCCCGTAATCACCTCTTTGTGTGATCTGTGCGTCCCTGAGAGCGCGGCCCCCGGGGGAAGCGCTCACCCGAGCTCTACCGTCCAAACGCACAATAAACTTCACTTTGTCCTCGGCCGCGACTAAGGTGCACACTAGGAAGCGCCAGAACTCTCCTCCAAAAACCCGCAATAATCGACCCTTTACTCGCCCTCGCGCTGCCGCCTGCTCCTCATCCTGGTGCGCACTGGCCAAACCCGGACACACCCGCACCAGGGGCTTAAATCCTCCCGGTGCGCGCCTGACCTGGACAATTAACTGTATTTTATGTGTATGTGAACTGCTGGAGGTATGGAAACCCATTTCCCCACAGAAAGTCATAATTATGAGTTTAAAAGTCATAATTATGAGATTAAAAGTCATAATTATGAGTTTAAAAGTCATAATTATGAGATTAAAAGTCATAATTATGAGTTTAAAAGTCATAATTATGAGTTTAAATCATAATTATGAGATTAAATGTCATAATTATGAGATTAAAAGTCATAATTATGAGTTTAAAAATTAGAGATTAAAAATCAGAATTATGAGTGTCAAAATCAGAATTATGAGTTTAAAAATCAGAATTATGAAAATCAGAATTACGATTATAAAGTCGACTCTGAATCTGCCCTTGTCGTGGAAGCACTCGGTCATGTTTCTGGAGAGTTCGTCCTCCAGGATTTCAGGACATCTCCACTTCGCTCCATTTCCTCGTTCACTTATGAATGTTTTAAAAAGACAAGATATAGAAAACCACACAAATCCCACATGAACGACGACGTGCAAAGTTATGTGACTCCATGGAGCTGGTTTAGTCCAAACGGGATGAGGTTAAAACTCATAATTTTGATTTTTAAACTCGTAATTATGACTTTTAATCTCATAATTATGACGTTTAAACTCATAATTATGATTTTTAATCTCATAATTATGACTTTTAAACTCGTAATTATGACATTTAATCTCATAATTATGACTTTTAAGGTCATAATTATGACTTTTAAACTCGTAATTATGATTTTTAATCTCATAATTATGACTTTTAATCTCATAATTATGACTTTCTGTGAGGCTTTTATTTTTGTATTTACTGGTGGAAATGGACTTTCATACCTTTTCCCACTGTTCCACTGTAAATATTTCCTGTGCACATTTTTTGCTCCTGTTTTGCACTGTAGAATAAAAAACCCCAAAACGAGCATCCCGACAGCCTGAGTGTCTTGAAGAGAACCCGGGACATGATCATTAAACTATTTCTTTTCACAGATTATGCGCTGTTAGAGTAAAAACGTCTTTATCACCTGGTCTGTGTCCTGGTCGTGAGCCGCCAGTTCTCTAAAGTGATTCAGGAGCCTCTTATTCAGGCCCTGGTTCAGGTCCTGGTTCAGATCCTGGTCCAGGTTCATGCTTGAGTCCAGCTCGTCGTCTGCGTCTCCGGCGAGTCCTCTGTACCGGACCTCAGGCGCGACTCCTGCGGCACAAAAACGAAAACAGACATTCAGAAATAATCAGAACTTCACAGAACGCTGTAGCTGCGAGAAAAAGAGACGGAAACTCCATGACTTTTCCAAAACTTTCATTGAAGTTACACATTTTCAGGACTTTTCCAGGATTTCCCTGACCGTGGGAACCCCTTTATAACACTATGAATATTTTTATCATTCATGATTTAAAAGTGAAACCACATATTCAGCGTTTTACCCGGTAGTTTGTTCCTCTTCTGTCTCCAGCGGCCGCAGGAGTACGAGGCCCAACGAGCCGCCGACTTCACCACAGCTCGAACCGACTTAAAACTCTGCAAATGCAAAGACGCTGCTGTTTAATGATCAGTTTAGTTTCCTCAGAAACAACAGTTTGGGTCAGTTCTGAATTTTGGACAGAGCACCCGAGGAAAACTGTCCAGAGAATCAGGTGTGCAATAAAACTAACCTTGCGTCGCCTGAATCGTCGCATGTTGAGGGACTATTTTCTCATATATCAGTCCACCGCTGCCGAGCTTTTTATCAGGAAGTACAACTCACTGCTGCTCAGACATAAATCCTTCAAGTGCAACGGTTGGTTTTAGATAAGATAAGATAAAATAAGATATTGTTTATTGTATGTTTTGGGCACTGCCACAGCTTAAAGAAAACAGCTGCACACATCTCACAACAGCCACAAGAAACATGTAGCACACCAAAAAGTGTTAAAATATTGCACAGATAATTATTGCACTAGCTCTATTGCGCAGTGATTACTGCAGCTCTTAAATAACAAAGTGACTAAGTGCGCCTTTGTTGTGCAGATTTGTTCAGTGCAACAGAAATGAAAGTTTATTTCTGTTCCTCTTAAACACTCGATAGCGTCGCCTTCTGCTGATGGAGGATTTCATATTCACCGTTCAGCAGGTGAGAGGGTTTCCCACAATCCATCTGGCCTGAACATGCACAGAGTTTTGAAAAACGTGCAGAGAAGGAAACTCGTCCCTGCCAAATCACCTTCATGGTTTTATTTACCAGTTTTCCAAGTTTAGTTTAGCAGTGGACGGTTAAAGAGCCGAACCAGGCGACCGACCGAACTGTGGCGGATCAAACTCTCCAACACAGCAGAATAAAAACAGGTCCTGATTTCTGTGCTCACACCAAACAGCCTCAGTCTCCTTCAGAAGTGGAGCCTCTGGGACGGTTTGGAACAAAGAAAATCAACATGTACGTCCCATCTGAACAAACTGTCGATGTACAAACCCAAATATTTAAAAGATTCAACCTGCTCTATTTGTCTGTCCTCAACGACAACAGGATCATTTCACACATGATTCTCTGGACACAGACGTTCACGGGGACAGGCCGGAGTTCTAACAGTTTTGCCTCGGGTCTGTGGAGTGGGTCAGACTGTTTTTAGCACCAGCGACCTCTGCAAATACAAGGACTGGAGGGAAGATTTAAAAAAGTGTCTCCACACGTCTCCAACACCAGGAAATGAGGAACTATGTCCAAAATTCACAACTGTCCCTTTGAGGACAATCGCCTGAGGTGCATCGTCTCGTTTTCAGGCGGGTTCTAAGGTGTTTTTGTCAATAAAAAAAAGCTAAATAAGATGTGTTTGAATAAGTCATAGATGGTTGTACAAACTAATAATAACGCAAACAAAGGCACAAGAGTTTATCGTTTATGATCGTAACAAAATAAAAGGTAAATGACATGATAGATACGTTTAATGCATGTTGTTGTACAGTTGTAGGGAGTATTATCTGTCATATCACATGGACTATGGTATGGATATATGTAAAATAAAACATACATTTAGATAAACTGAAAGATCTCCCTTCTGTCCTCACCTGGAGTGGATCTGGAGTTCGCTCTTTGTTTTCTTCGTCTTCTTTCGGGATGTTTGAACTTCCTTCCGTCGCTTCCATCTCCAGAGCCGGATTCTCCGCTCCCCAGCGTCCAGAACGAGGAACCTGAGAACTGCTCATCCTCACACGATCCATCGCCGAAAACCACTCACAAAAGAACTAAAATAACAAAGTGGAACCCAGACTTTAGTCCAGACTTTAGTCCTGGCAGCAGACCGACACGCTGCTGTCCCGGCCGCAGGAACACGTGTCTTCGGCTTTAAACAAAACAATAAAACACTTAGTGATCAGTGTCTGGGTGTTGGTGCACAGGGTTTAAAGGTCCGGGAGCCTTATCTGATGAACGACAGAAACTCGAGCAAAACATACAGAACTGAACATGGAGATTATTAATCACTTTATTTTTGACGGTGAAACGGGCAGATTCAGGACTCGCTCTACTGAGACTCCACACGACTCCAGCTCCAAACACATTTAACCGAGGAAAAACATGAGGATGAACTGATATAGTCCTGATATTAGCTCTAGTGTAGTCCTGGTTTAGTCCTGGTTTAGACCTGGTTTAGTCCTGGTTTAGACCTGGTGTAGTCCTGGTTTAGACCTGGTTTAGACCTGGTGTAGTCCTGGTTTAGAACTGGTTTAGACCTGGTTTAGACCTGGTTTAGACTTGATTTAGTCCTGGTTTAGTCCTGGTTTAGAACTGGTTTAGTCCTGGTTTAGACCTGGTTTAGTCTTGATTTAGTTCTGGTTTAGTCCTGGTTTAGTCTTGGTTTAGTCCTGGTTTAGACCTGGTTTAGACCTGGTTTAGTCTTGATTTAGTCCTGGTTTAGTCCTGGTTTAGACCTGGTTTAGTCTTGATTTAGTCCTGGTTTAGACCTGGTTTAGTCTTGATTTAGTCCTGGTTTAGACTTGGTTTAGTCCTGGTTTAGTCTTGATTTAGTCTTGGTTTAGTCCTGGTTTAGTCCTGGTTTAGCCCTGGTTTAGACCTGGTTTAGAACTGGTTTAGACCTGGTTTATTCTTGTTATAGTCCTGGTTTAGAACTGGTTTAGTCCTGGTTTAGAACTGGTTTAGTCCTGGTTTAGTCCTGGTTTAGACCTGGTTTAGTCCTGGTTTAGTCTTGATTTAGACCTGGTTCAGTCCTGGTTTAGAACTGGTTTAGACCTGGTTTAGAACTGGTTTAGACGTGGTTTATTCTTGTTATAATCCTGGTTTAGAACTGGTTTAGTCCTGGTTTAGACCTGGTTTAGAACTGGTTTAGACCTGGTTTAGTCCTGGTTTAGTCCTGGTTTAGACTAGACTAGATTTAAAACAATTTCTTTCCACAAATTCTTCGTTGTAAGAGTAAAAAGGTCTTTATCCCCTGGTCTGTGTCCTGGTCATGAGTCGCCAGTTTTCTAAAGTGTTTCTTTGTTTAATTTGTTAAATTTGTTTTGCAGTTAAAGTTTTAAGTTCATAAAGTTGTGTAAAAAGAGGGAAGAGCTCAGGGGAAGTGCTGGAGCTCAGTGTCTTTAAAATGTACAAAGTTTACACTGATTTTTATTATTATTATTATTATTAGGCCCGAGCGCCAGAGGCCGGCGAAGGCCTATTAGTGTGGCATAGTGATGCTCACAGGGGGCGGGAACTAAACACGACGTGACTCGCCTGTACTGACCAGGGACCCTCACCATGACGTAGCTGCACCAGAGGTTTCCCAAAATGTAGTTTGTCAGCCAAAAAAAAACGGAACATTGTTCTCGTTTCTTCTTCTTCTTCTTCCTCTTCTTTTTCCTCTTCTTTTTCTTCTTCTTTTTCCTCTTCTTCTTCTTCCTCTTCTTCTTTTTCCTTTTCTTCTTCTTCTTCCTCTTCTTTTTCTTCCTCTTCTTCTTTTTCCTCTTCTTCTTCCTCTTCTTCTTCTTCTTCCTCTTTTTCCTCTTCTTCTTCTTTTTCCTCTTCTTCTTCTTCCTCTTCTTCTTTTTCCTCTTCTTCTTCTTCTTCTTCCTCTTCTTCCTCTTCTTCTTCTTCTTCCTCTTCTTCTTCTTCTTCTTGTCCTAATGCACTCACCCATTTTTCACCCAGTGAACAATGACGAAAACTCACGAAATTTGGCCACATGTTAAAGACTCCGCTTCTCTAACTTTTGGCTATTTCCATTTTCAATAAATAAATAAAATGGCTCGTCAGCGCCCCCTGACGAGGCAAAAATACATAAGGGAATACGAATGACACCAAAAAAAACTTGCACGTAGAATCATGAAATTTAACACAAAAGTCGATCATGACAAGACAAGTAAAAAATTTATACTGTTTAAAGTTTATGCTGTTTTTAATACAGAGAATTAGGGAAACTTGTGTCTGTGAGGAAAAGGTGAATTTTATTTTATTGTTCGGACCTTTAAAGCATAAACACAGAAATGTTTTTATTCAGTTTATTGTGTGTTTATTCATTTTTCCATATTCGCCGTTCGACGAATTGAGATCTTTGAAAGTCCAGAATGTTCATTTGAAATCTGAGTCCGACCTTTTAAAATCTAAACTGCCTCAATGTGACTTGGACGAACGTCGTGCTGCATTAACCTCAGAAATGGATCACATCCGTGCAGAAAATCAGGCACTTGGTGAGGTGTGTAAAGAGCTACAGACGAAAATAACTAGTGCAGAGACCATCCAAGAGGAAACCAGAAAACTGGAGGACGAACTGAAACTATTGAGGTACGAGAACCTCACTTTGGCAGAGGGGTGTGGCCAGTTAGAATCCAAACTGCCTCAAGGAGACGAAAAAGCACGATACGACCACCTGAAATCTGAGATGGACAGTGTCAGGGTTTGGTGTTTGTTGTGTGTTCCCCCTCCCTTCTGTGTCTGTCTCCTCCTCTATCCCTTGTCTACGTCCTTGTCCTGCTTGTCCACGTCCATGTCCTCATCCTGCTTGTCCACGTCGTCCTGCCTGCCCTTGTCGTCCAGTCTGTCTACCTGTGAGTCTACCCCAGTGTCTTCCCTCCGTCTATGTCTCCAGCCAGTTTCCATCACCACATCCTTCATACCCGGCAATAAACCTGTTTAAACATCTACCTGCGCCTATGTCTCTGCTTTGGGGTCCTCAACCACACTCAAACCATGACAGAATGAACTGACCACTTGGACCCCGCAGAGTGTAGAGCATCGGCAGGCTCCTATTCCCAGCTGCCTCGTTTGTCCTCACCTGTTCCTCTGGAGTGTTCTGCAACAGCCACTAACCCTACTCCTGTCCCAGCTCCTGTTTTCTCTGCCTCCATGTCCCTTGAACATTGTGGACTGCCGCTGGACACTGTTCTCCGTCTGGGGTGGTCAACTCCCTTCCTGGACCACCGCTGGACATTGTTCTCTGTCCAGGGTGGTAGATTCCCTTCCTGGACCACCGCTGGACATTGTTCTCCGTCCGGGGTGGTAGATTCCCTTCTTGGACCACCGCTGGACACTGTTCTCCGTCTGGGGTGGCAGAATCCCTTCCTGGACCACCGCTGGACATTGTTCTCCGTCCAGGGTGGTAGATTCCCTTCTTGGACCACCGCTGGACATTGTTCTCCGTCCAGGGTGGTAGATTCCCTTCTTGGACCACCGCTGGACACTGTTCTCCGTCTGGGGTGGTCGATTCCCTTCCTGGACCACCGCTGGACATTGTTCTCCGTCCAGGGTGGTCGATTCCCTTCCTGGACCACCGCTGGACATTGTTCTCCATCTGGTGTGGTAGATTCCCTTCCTGGACCACCGCTGGACATTGTTCTCCGTCTGGGGTGGTAGATTCCCTTCTTGGACCACCGCTGGACACTGTTCTCCGTCTGGGGTGGTCAATTCCCTTCTTGGACCACCGCTGGACACTGTTCTCCATCTGGGGTGCTCAATTCCCTTCTTGGACCACCGCTGGACACTGTTCTCCGTCTGGGGTGATCAACTCCCTTCCTGGGCCGCCGCTGAACACTGTTCTCCGTCCAGGGTGGTCGATTCCCTTCTTGGACCACCGCTGGACACTGTTCTCCGTCTGGGGTGGTCAACTCCCTTCCTGGGCCGCCGCTGGACACTTGTCTCCGTCTGGGGTGGCCGTATCCCGTCTTCGGCCGCTGCTGGACGCTCGTTTCTGTCCGAGGTGGCTGTGTCCCTTCCTGGGCTGCTGCTGGTCGCTCCTCTCCATCCTGGGTGCCAGTTTCCCCTGTGTCCCTCCGTCCAGGCCCCCTCCACCCTCCCGTGTTTGTGTTGCTCTTTGGGACGTCTGAGAGCTGTCCCTTGAGGGGGGGGTACTGTCAGGGTTTGGTGTTTGTTGTGTGTTCCCCCTCCCTTCTGTGTCTGTCTCCTCCTCTATCCCTTGTCTACGTCCTTGTCCTGCTTGTCCACGTCCATGTCCTCATCCTGCTTGTCCACGTCGTCCTGCCTGCCCTTGTCGTCCAGTCTGTCTACCTGTGAGTCTACCCCAGTGTCTTCCCTCCGTCTATGTCTCCAGCCAGTTTCCATCACCACATCCTTCATACCCGGCAATAAACCTGTTTAAACATCTACCTGCGCCTATGTCTCTGCTTTGGGGTCCTCAACCACACTCAAACCATGACAGACAGAAGCCTGGAAGAAAAAGAGCTTCTACAGGACAAGATCTCGAAGGTGAACCAGAAAATTGCTAATGAGTTGTGCTGGTGGAAGAAATGTGAGGCCTTGGAGCTGTCACGGAGCTCCATAAAAAGTGAAAATGAACAACTGAAGGAACATCTTTCAAATAAAAACTACGAATATGACACTCTCTGGCTGGAGGAGCGAGACTGCAGGGAAAGAGTGGAGAGGACACAGCAGAAGCAGGCCGAGAATGACCAGATGCTGCAAGAAATCACCGCACTGGAAGAGACAATGCTGGACCTCAAAGTCACGTGTGAGAGCTACAGGCACATGGACAAGGAAGACGGCAAGGTGAAAGAAATGAACAAGAAACTGTTAAAGAAAAAACAGACACTCCAGAAGGAGGTACAGAAGTACAGCGTACATGAGGAGAAGCTCCAGATGGCCACAACTGCCATAAGTGAAGTGAAAACAGAAAACTGCAACCTGTACAAACAAGTTCTGATCCTTGAGCAGGAAATTGGAAGCAAGAAGCTGCTAAAAGCTCATCTGAAAAAACTCAAAGATGAGGAGAAATCGCTTCTGCAACGCCAACGTGACCTACAGACAGATATTTCTGATCTGGATGTGATCGGCAAAAGGGGTCCTATCAAATATCTACTGTCTGAAAACCAAGAGCACACAAAGACAGTCCTGGACCTGCAGGCCATGAACGGCCATCTCCAGGCAGAATACTGGAAACTATCTGCAAAACTGCCCAGTGATGAACTCTTGAAATTAATGAACAACTTGAAGATCAACATAAAAGCAATGGAACAGCTCAACGACAAGCAGGTGCGTGAGGTCATCATGATGAGGCTAAACCACAGGTCCAAGACGTCAGGAGAAAGCTCAGGAGTTAGCATAGAAGCTAGCTCATGAGTTAGCACAGAAGCTAGCTCATGAGTTAGCACAGAAGCTAGCTCATGAGTTAGCACAGAAGCTAGCTCATGAGTTAGCACAGAAGCTAGCTCATGAGTTAGCACAGAAGCTAGCTCATGAGTTAGCACAGAAGCTAGCTCATGAGTTAGCACAGAAGCTAACTCAAGCCGTCTCTCCTAAACTCTGGAATGAGCTGCCTCCTCACCTACGCTCTCTAGAAAGTGGAGACACTTTTAAAAAGCAACTAAAGACATTTCTCTTTGAACAAGTGTTCCTGCCCTCTGAGGTTTTAGAGCTGTTACCACTGACTTTAATATGAATGTGTCTCACTTTGTCAATCCAATCCAATCCACTTTATTTATATAGCACATTTCATAAACTGAAAGAGTTTCCAAAGTGCTGCACAAAACCATCATTTAAAATAAACAAATAACTACAGAAACTGTTTAAAATAAACAAGTAATCAAATGCCCTACCAGAGTGCATATAAATAAATATACCATAAAATAATAAAAACAATAAAAGATAAAAACACTAAAAAAAATAAAAATAATAAAAAATAAATACTCTAAGAACAATAAAATATAAAAAACCCTAAAATATAATAAAAGACACAGAGGACCACACAACTCACGCAGTGTTAAAAGCCAGAGAATAAAAGTGGGTCTTAAGACGAGACTTAAAACACTCCACTGTGGGAGCTGCTCGGATGTGGGGGAACAGGGCGCTCCAGACTTTGTGACCCATGTCTGTGAAAAGCTCTGTATAAATAAACTTTACTTACTCTTCGAGCTTGTGTAAATCTCTCATTTGGTTTGGGGGGAACTTCTGGCTGTATCCATATTACTTACAGTTTACTTCTGTCCACCTTTCCTTTCTTAATCAAAGCCTCTGACATTTACCGGACTGGAAACCTGATCTGTTCAGTACAAAAGTCATGTTTCCGATACATGGGATGTGCATGTGTTTGAAATACTAAAGTTAACTGAAAATTGAAATTCTGAATTATAAATGAAATGATGAAGATGATTCAAACCTTTACATTGGGTTTATAATTGAATATTTGACACATGTGCCATGTAAACAGTCTAATAAAGAGTTACTTCATGTGTGAATGAAACAAAACACATTTCTGGGTATGTTTTTGGTAACAACATTATAACTCTACTTAAAGCTCAGTCAATTTTGCATAATGTACGACCATTAAGCAAAAGGAGAAATTCAATTTGCCAACTGGACAAAAGTTTATTTTGGTCGAATACGTTTCATCTGCTTGTTCAGTTCTGGTCAGATGTTGGAGGACACTGCCTTATATCTGCCTTAAGGGAGGAGGCAACTACACTGACACTCATACACCTGTTTGTTTACAGTTTCTGTTTGTTAGCTTGGCCTCTCCAAACCAAGCCCCGGAGTCTCAAAATGGCTGCCCATTCAAGTCAATGGGCCGAGCTCAATGGCGCATGATTCCAGATTAGCCGAGCCCGGCTCGGTTCTTCCTGTGGCTACGGGACGAATTTTTTACAAGCAGCAATACCCTATCCAGTTATTTTAATAGATCCATGATCGAAACGTATTAAACCAAAATAAACTTTTGTGCAGTTGGCAAATTGATTTTCTCCTTTTGCCTTGGATTCTTCCTGGACGACAGAGATTTTACACATATTTAGGACCTTTAAATTTCATGGAGGTCTATGGAGCAGCTGAAACTTTCAGAAAATTTGACGTCATTACGTTGCTTTTGCCCATTACTTAACATTAGAGCTCTGAAAAACGTCCCGGTGTGCAGGGTGGAGGCGACTCAAATCAAGTGACTGCTCTTGGTTTCCCAGTATTACATGTCTGCCGTGTAGTGCAGCTGTTTGGTTATGAAATGTGCTGTAGAAATAAAGTGAATTTGATTGAACAAAGTTTGCATGTTTCACCTTGAAGTTGATTAAAACTTGTGCTGGATTAGATTTATGACTCGCCTTTTTTACATCAAATCATTGAAAGTAACTAAGCAACATTTAATCAAATTACATCTTAAATGAAGTACTTTTTTACTTTTAAATGAGTAGACTTTTAGACGGTTACTTTTACTTGAGTAGGACTTAAGCAAAGTAAAGACACTTTTACTTCATAAAAAATTTTCAGTACTTTTTCCACCTCTGCCTCATTATTTTTTCGTCTTTGGGGTTGAATAACGGCTCCACTTTCTGAAATCATTCGACTTCAGTTTATTTCTCCTGACAGACAAGAGGCTGAACTTTGTGGCAGTTTTTGTTTTATGTGGATAGTTCCAGGAATCACAAAGATCTGAACCATAAACCAGATCCAGACATCTGAAATCCGACCGTTACAGCAAACTCCACCTCAAAACAAGAAAAGCAACAAAGTCTTGAAAAAATATGTTTATTTTTCCCAGTTTTTCACATATTTGGAGCTGTTCATAGCTTACATTTGTGTGAGGTAAATTAACAAAGATAAAATACTCTTTGCACTTCATTTTTATCTCATTGTCTTGGACATTCCGGATCGTCTCACATAAAAACACATCACAAACCGCGATATTTCTGTTCTTGTTACGTCAGTGTTAAATGGTGTTTACAGTCTGTGGTAAATCCTGCACTGTCCTGTTCAAACACAGTGGTTTATGTACTGCAGTTCTTTTACGTTTAGTGGTGTAATATTCTAGTTTCATTCAAACCAGTGGTTGCCCATACAGTCTCTGTTCCAGGGCACCGCACAGACCCAGCACCACTCGGCCTGGCACAGGGGGCAGCGCATGTGACTGCAGCCTCCTGGAAACAGCACAAACAAATATTATTACTGATTATTGCTGAAATAATCTGACAATACAGCTGGTGCTTTCTGATATCGTCTATTTCTGTTCATGCTTAAGTGTCATACAGACATAATACGTCATTGTCCCGAAGGAAATTCATTTTTCAGGCAGCACCGATACATTAGATTCAAAGCCAGTGACAGTGCAATAGTCAGTGATAGTGCAATAGTCAGTGACAGTGCAATAGTCAGTGACAGTGCAATAGTCAGTGACAGTGCAATAGTCAGTGATAGTGCAATAGTCAGTGACAGTGCAATAGTCAGTGACAGTGCAATAGTCAGTGACAGTGCAATAGTCAGTGATAGTGCAATAGTCAGTGACAGTGCAATAGTCAGTGACAGTGCAATAGTCAGTGATAGTGCAATAGTCAGTGATAGTGCAATAGTCAGTGACAGTGCAATAGTCAGTGTTAGTGCAATAGTCAGTGATAGTGCAATAGTCAGTGATAGTGCAATAGTCAGTGTTAGTGCAATAGTCAGTGATAGTGCAATAGTCAGTGGCAGTGCAATAGTCAGTGATAGTGCAATAGTCAGTGACAGTGCAATAGTCAGTGATAGTGCAATAGTCAGTGATAGTGCAATAGTCAGTGACAGTGCAATAGTCAGTGATAGTGCAATAGTCAGTGATAGTGCAATAGTCAGTGTTAGTGCAATAGTCAGTGATAGTGCAATAGTCAGTGACAGTGCAATAGTCAGTGATAGTGCAATAGTCAGTGACAGTGCAATAGTCAGTGATAGTGCAATAGTCAGTGATAGTGCAATAGTCAGTGACAGTGCAATAGTCAGTGATAGTGCAATAGTCAGTGACAGTGCAATAGTCAGTGATAGTGCAATAGTCAGTGACAGTGCAATAGTCAGTGTTAGTGCAATAGTCAGTGATAGTGCAATAGTCAGTGACAGTGCAATAGTCAGTGATAGTGCAATAGTCAGTGACAGTGCAATAGTCAGTGATAGTGCAATAGTCAGTGATAGTGCAATAGTCAGTGATAGTGCAATAGTCAGTGATAGTGCACATTATTAACGTGCAAAATATTGTTCATGTGCAAAAAAGGGTCACTCAATAACTAGGGATGCCCCGAAATGAAAATTTGTGGCCGAAATGGAATAAAAATTGGTCAAATACCGAAGCTGAACCTGAATATCAAATGCGGCTGTTAAGTTTTTCACTTTTTTTTTTTTCCTAGAATAAAATGTTAGACATGTTTTTAAGAAAGTAAATGTTGATTTAATATTCTTTTAATATTCCAGGAACTTTTGAAGTGAAGTTTTTCATTCATATTAGGCTAATCCAGGGGTCTGCAGCCTTAAATAACCTTAAAAGAGCTGTTTGGAGCGACTCCCACAGAAAAGAAAACACCCAGAGCCACAAAACCCTTTAGACTCTAAAATGAAGAACACTGCAGATCATTTTATACCTGTGCTCTGTGTAAAAGAATATAGTGTGTTACATTTATGAAATCAAACACTACAGAGAATATCTGTTCATTCATATATACGATCTGTGCTACTGCAGACGTTTAATCTGTGAAGTTTAACATGAACCAACTCCAATGCGATTGAAGCACAGAACAGACTCAGCATCAGCAGCACATCCTCTGTCACAGGGAGAACACTCATATCCACTGAGTCTGACAGAAGCTGAAGCGTCAGGGCAGCGAGTTGTTTTTTCCAACGTTTATAATTTATGTAAATGAGCCATGCGGTTTTAAGTTTAATTTCTGTAAAACGTAAACAAATGTGCTAAAGCTGCATTAAACACATTGTTACTCAGTCCCTATTTGAGTCCTTCTCGCAAGGAATAAAAATTCACACTTAAATTATCCACCCACAGCGACCCAAAAATGCGTCTGTGTCACTATTCAGCCTGACTTTTAACTCCGCCGGAAACCGAATGTAGCTTCTTTTTGGCATTTTTCAGCCAAATATATTCAGTTGATGAATATTCAGTGCATCCCCAGCAATTTATATCAATTTATTGTAACATATTTATTTATTGGAGCTGGAGCAGTCGCACTCAAACACGTGTTTCCTTTATCCATGTTGTAACTCTGGTGTTTGGGGAAATGACCCGTGTCTCAGCTGGACCGGGCAACTTTTAAATCTAAACTGTGAATTATGAACGTCTCTTTATGACACGCAGTGGGTTTGGCTCATGTTTGATGCATTATGTACTGGAAAAAATGTATTTTTGAAAGGACTATTCTCAGTTTCTGTTCTGCTTTTTGTCGTCTTGTTTTCGCCTGATTCCTGTTCCAGCCCTTACCCATGAGCCCCTCTGGGACCTTGTGCCTCCAGTGCCCCTCGGACCTTTAGACCCTTTAAATGCGACGGTCACTTTCCACAACCAACCAATGAAACCAACCCTCTGTGTGTCTATGTGTGTGTATATGTGTGTGTGTGTGCTTATATGTGTGTGTGTGCGTTACCGTTCTTCTGCACCGGGGCGGCGCACCGGGGACAGGGTTTGGTGGATTCTTTGATGAACAGCAGAGAGTCTCTGTCCCAGCGCGACCGCAGAGACGCTTCACTGTCCACCGGGAAACTCTGGACAGACAGAATAAAGAAAAGAGTAAAGAAAATAAACAGAATAAACATTATAAACACGACTAAAACACCGCAAATCTACTGTAAACAACCACAGAGCGGCTAAAGAGGGACTGAGCTCATCCCACAGAACGAAGGGAGTGTGACGTCACCAAAGCGTTCGGTCGCAGCCAAGTGAAGCTCATCGAGGACCAGTAATAGCAACTAATCTGCAACCAGGGACCAGATTTGGCAATCTAAGAGCGAAACCAAAGAGCCAATCAGGAGCCAACCCCTCCCCATATACAGTCTACGGGTGTTTCTCAATCAAATCAAACACGATAAAACTAGTGCCGTTCCCCGGGGGATTCTTTTGGCCAGACACCTGGACACAAGACATGGGTGAGTAAAAGCACAAACGAATTCACCACATATACACGCATACCACTCACACATTTTAAAATGTCTACACGACACACACACACAAACACACACGAGACGCAACTCATTTAAAGTATGGCGCACATATTGCACAGTTCCAATTGTAATCGTTCGTTTGTCTCCGCCATTGCCAGAAGTGCCCTGACCGACCGGAACCCGCGCGACAAAAGATAAAAAGTTTTAATAAATATTTTAAAACAATACAAACGTGTGCAAATTAGCGTATCTCATAAGTGCCCTGTGCTAGAAAAGTGCAAAGTGAATGAAAGTGCATGTGTGAATACTTTCCTCGTAACGAACAGCCTGTTTGTTACTCGCCCATTTAACCAACTTCAGGGAGTTCTTGTTTTTAGCAGAGATGCTCCTTAACCATGGGACCAGTGAAAAAGTTCAAACTGATTCCATAAACGCTTCATTGAACAGTGTCATCATGGTTCAAGGACAATTTCCTGATGACCCGGATCTGTCCGAAGTGGTTCAGAAGCCGAGGATCCTGGCGATCGGGAAACACCCCACGTCTCCTCCTCACCTGTTCTGTGGGCGGGGCTTGTGCGTCCGGCCCCGCCCCCTCCACGCTCGGACACGCCCCCTGGTGGTAGTCCTGGCGACAGTCTCTGCAGAACACGAGGCCGCACCCGGCTCTGACGTCGCACTCCACCCTCCGGCCCTGAGCCACGAGCCCGGCCCCGCAGCCCGGCCCCGGACACAGGAGCCCGCCGAGCCCCAGGAGGCACTGCTCCGCCCCGAAGCCAAGGTACCGGTCGTACTGCGGAGGAAAGAGAAAACACAGCAGATATTTAAATAAAAACAACACAGAGAACAAGTAACGCCACACACAGCACCACGGCAATTTAAACACTAAATATTTTATGTTTTGAATGTGAAAAAGTCCAGATAACGTTGCAAACTAAAGGAACCAAATATCAAAATTTTGATCCCGTTAAACCTTCTCAGCATTTTACCAAATTATTTTACTGAATGATTTTGTATCTTGCACCTAAACCCTTCAGAAACAGAGTCGCAGCTTTATATTTGAAGATGCGGCAAAAGTTCTGATCAAACCAAACTTTGCAGCTCGTTCGATCGCATCAGAGCAGGAGCTGTTTTTATCAGCGCTTATACTGTATGCAAATGAGCCATGCGGTTTGAAGTTTGGTTTGTGTAAAACGTAAACAAATGTGCCAAAGCTGCATTAAACACATTATTACTCAAAGTCTAGAATGAGCGGAGCAGTGGAAATGTAGAGCGGTGGAGACGACCAATCACAGCCCTTATGTCTGCGTCGTTTTGAGGCGTCATTAGAAAGTTTGGGAGGTGCAGGTCGGACGCTGTGCGTAGGAGCCGCACGTCCACACAAACACGTTTGGATCAGAACCATAAATTGCACTGCAAAAAAAAGGCCTATCAAAATAAGAAAAAAATTTTTTAGGTAAAAATGTCCTATTTTAAGTGAAATTTTCTGCCAGTGCAGTAAGAAATTTTCACTTATCAATTTTTCTTAAAACAAGACGAAATACGAATCTTGTTCTAAGCAGAAAACGCGAGTTTCAAGTATTTATGGAAAGATTTTTCACCTTATTGGTTTGAGAAGGAAGTTAAAGAGGCTTAACCTGGACTGAGTTAATATAAAAAGTGCTTAGAATAAGTTGTAATATTGAGATAAGATAAATCAGGATGAAATATCTGGAAACAAGTAAAAAAAATCAAATTTTATTGGGTAAAAAATTCTTAAAATTGATCTTTTAAGATGAATCTGCTTAATTCAAGTCAGTTTAACTATGCTAGAAAATCCTTTTTTGCAGTGTGGGCTTCACCGTCTCCTCCGTGAAAGTCTGACTTCGCCCTCGGGAACTTTCTCCTCTTCAGCCTCGTCCCCTCTCGACTCTCGGCTTCAATAAAACGTCTCCATCACAAACTTTTGGGCTCAACGTCGCACAATTTTTCTTCTTCCTCGCTGCGTGTGGATGGAAATCTCCGAGCGGAACCACGTTTGAAGAGGAGAGAGAGCGGAGGGAGGAAGTCCTGCTGTGGTTTTAGCTCCTGATGCAGATTTATTTAATGACGGTGATGAAACTGATACTGATGATACTTTCTGATACCGCGGGATAACGTATTACCGCCCAAACATATTATGTAGATGTTTAAAGATGCGCTGTGTAATTTTTCTTGTGGCTCATCCGCTCCCTGCTTGTCTCCAAATGGACGTAGTAAGACAGGTCAGATCTGTGGAGCGGCGAGGCCCACTCACAGTAAGAATACATGTTGTTTTGAGGCATTTCTCGTAATAAAAGCACCTGTAATTGAATCAGTGCAGATAAATGGGTTTAATGCGACACCGTGGAACAATCCTGGCACAGAAATAACCACGGAGACGAGCCGGCGTCGTACCCTCTGATAGAAATGTCCCGTAGTGCATCTTTATATAAAAAACGGTCACACTCACTTGTTCCTGTCCCATGATCCTGAAGTGATGCAGTTCTTTGATCAGAGAGTTTTCGCAACCGGCTGAAAAACACAGAAAATATGAAACAAAACTAAACACAGTGAATATTGAGTAACTTTTATGTGTTTATAGAAAGTTTACAACCAGATTTAGCAAAAAGAAAAGCAGCAATTTGTCTTTTTACGGCCTAGAGACAGAAGAGAGAGGTTTGTATCATGTCTTCTTCTTTTGGGCTGTTGATTGTTGTCGTAATATTAATGTCATCTGGAGTAGTATCTGTAGTAATATGTGCAGTAGTAGTATCTGTTGTGGTAGTATCATCTGTAGTAGAAGTATCTGTAGTAGTAGTAGTATCTGTAGTAGTAGTAGTAGTAGTAGTAGTAGTAGTAGTAGTAGCAGCAGTAGCAGTAGCAGTAGCAGTAGCAGTAGCAGTAGTAGCAGTAGCAGTAGCAGCAGTAGTAGCAGTAGCAGTAGCAGTAGCAGTAGTAGTAGTAGTAGTAGTAGTAGCAGTAGCAGTAGTAGTAGTAGCAGTACGTGTACCGGGGCAGGGCAGCGTGTAGCCGAGCTCCTGGTGATAAACGAACTGTCTCTCGTTTAGTCGCGTCTGAGCGTAACCACGGAAACAGTCCAGACAGATCACGTGACGCGCAGCGCAGGGAAACACCAGCACCACGTCCCTGCAACACAAATACACTCAACACTTTACAGTACTTTGTTTTAGTGCCATTTTCTATTTTTATTTTCTTATTACCACAATGACGCAACGCACACATTTTTACAGCTTCGATAAGACTGAAAACTCAAGATAAAAATACAGTCTGAGCATTTCTGGTCCTGTTTAATTTTCAACAAAAATATGAGAGTCGTTGTAGCTCCAGCTAAGTCAGATCTTTCTGGTCAGATTGTGTTCAAAAAAAGCTCAGATTAAAGTCTAATAAAGGCTCAGACAGAAGAAACGTGGACACAAAAACACTAAAGTAGAATTATTCTCAAAAAACTATTTTAAAAACACAAATGGCAATAAATAAAGAGCAGAACGAGACACTTCAGTTATTGGTTTGCATTTATAATGAGCCATAGAAGTGATTAATTCAACCGTCCACAGCTCAGACTTTATCGTAGAACAGAAAAATACCAAATAGTCTCCCACTATTACGAAAGAAGAAAGAGTAAGAAAAAGTCCCCACGAACACCATTATTTTAGTGGGAAAAATGTAGATTTTCCAAACCATTAATAAGGTGGACCCAAGTTTGGCACACTTAAAAAAAATGAAATCTACAACAGAAAAAATGATAGCTATGAATAATAATAGGCAGCTTTTACATTCCAAAACAGGCACCATTAAAACAGGACTGAATTGCAGAACATTATAACTTATATTTTTTCCCTGTGAACACGTTCGAGGGCTTCAGCTCTGAACTTCTCGTATGAAACCTGTGGTTAAGAATGAGGACTTCAGGTGTTTGTCTCGTCCAGTTTGTCTGGTTCTGTTTCTGTGTCTCGTCTCCCTGTTCTGTCTGTGTGTTTTATCTGATAACCTGATTGTCCTGTTTTTTTATATGATTTGGTTTATTTATTTTTTTTATTGTTTTACTTTGTCTAATTTTTGGTCAGTGTGGTTCAGTTTTGGTTGTAATTTTAGTTGGATATTATTATTGTTTTTATTGTGTTTATTGTTTAATTTGTTGTCTTGATGTCTGTCTGGTTATCTAAGATTATTATATCACAGAGACTATGAATAATAAAATATATATACAGAAAAAGTCCCCACGATAAATTTGGAGCCCCAAAAATGATTGTTCTACCTGTCATGTATTCAGCAATAACTCGTTATAAAGAGCTCGTATATTGTGACAGGTTTACAGTTAGCATCAAACCCCAGACTGGAAATTTCTCTGATCTGGCCAAGATTTGAAAACTTATATCAGGTTCTTCATCTCGTTTTCAGATTTATTATCGACTTACTCGTTCTGAGACGCTTCATTCTCGTCTAGAGGTCGTTTATTTTAAAAGAACTCGACAGGTAAAATGATCTGTCCGTGCAGCAAGGTCATTTCACCACTTTTAAGTCATTTTCTGACAGATTTAAGTGTTTTTATCTTGAGCTTTTTTGCAGGGAATGTTGTGGACGTGAGCTGCAGAGTCACTCACATGACGTCCATGCAGGCGATGCACGGGACCTTTCGGCTGTTCAGAGTGACCAGGTCCAGAGCCACAGAGCGCTCGTCCTGAGGGGTCGGGTGAGACGCACATTTGAAGAAAAACTCCTGCGAAGAAAATACAACGTTTAACACACAACACATAGTCAGTTACATGCTTATTTTTCTTTATTTTCTATGTATTTACTATATAGGCTCAGTAAATGAATAAATTAAATAGATTTTTTTGTGTTCAAGACAAAATATTCCTTGTTAAAATGTGGAAAAATGCATTTGAAAGAGTTTGAGAGGTTAAAGTAAAGATGCAATGTGTAACTTTTGGAGATGACAGACGACGTTTTGTCAAGAATATCCCACGGTATATTTAATTTGTCTATTTCCATGACATACGGAGAAGCAGATACGTTTTGAAAGGTATTTCTGAGCAGCAAAAAGAAAAGTGACGACTAAAATACACATTCAGTAAAACAATTCAAAACGATTACCTCCATTTTAAGGAAAAGTTAGTCCAATAAAACGCTAAAACCTTCATGTAAAAGATGGGACGGTTTCCACACTGAGCCCAGGATAAAAATGCAAATGCAAATATCTGATGGTGCGGCCCATAAAAGGAAACGAGGGCTGTTAGAGTTAATGTTGCGGTCGATCGTATGGTCCCCGTAGGGAAATTAGTCCTGGAGCAAGTGTTTATACAGCTGTTTTCTGTTATATTTGGACATTTATATAATTATACCTTATCTGACACCTGTCTCCTGCGATCTTTTTCCCTTCTGGATCAATTCAGTTTGTCTAAGTCTAAGTTAATTTCACCTCCTGTTATTTTTTTTTAAAGCCGGGGTCACTACCTGTCCCTCCATGTGCGCTGTGGTTATTTATTTTGGTCCAAAGGGAAACAGTTATCGCTGCGTCCTCCTCAGAAGCAGCGGAAAAACAGCTCCGCAGGGACTTACAGCAGAAATATTCTAACAGAGGAGGGTTTGATCTTCCGCTCACTCTTTATTTTATGTTGATAGACCCAGAAATGACAAAGATATGAGCTTTTAAACACTTTGGAATCGCTTTTGGCTTCACATCGGGTTTAATCAAATGTGCTCGTTTCACAGTTGTGCTCATAAGTTCACAGACTCTGGCAGAAGTGATGATTTCTTGGTCCAGAAGCTGCACATGGGACATACTTGGATATTTCAACATGATAATGATCCAAAACACAAAGGCAAGTGGAGCTGTCACTGGCTCCAGCAGAATAAAGTGAAGGTTCTGGTTTCGTCCTGGTTTTCGTCTTGTTTTCGTCCTGGTTTTCGTCTTGTTTTCGTCTTGTTTTCGTCTTGGTTTTCGTCCTGGTTTTCGCCTTGGTTTTCGTCTTGTTTTCGTCTTGTTTTCGTCCTGGTTTTCGTCCTGGTTTTCGTCTTGTTTTCGTCTTGTTTTCGTCCTGGTTTTCGTCCTGGTTTTCGTCTTGTTTTCGTCTTGTTTTCGTCCTGGTTTTCGTCTTGTTTTCGTCCTGGTTTTCGTCCTGGTTTTCGTCCTGGTTTTCGTCCTGGTTTTCGTCTTGTTTTCGTCTTGTTTTCGTCTTGTTTTCGTCTTGTTTTCGTCTTGTTTTCGTCTTGTTTTCGTCTTGTTTTCGTCTTGTTTTCGTCTTGTTTTCGTCTTGTTTTCGTCTTGTTTTCGTCTTGTTTTCGTCTTGTTTTCGTCTTGTTTTCGTCTTGTTTTTCGTCTTGTTTTCGTCTTGTTTTCGTCTTGTTTTCGTCTTGTTTTCTTCTTGTTTTTGTCCTGGTTTTCGTCTTGTTTCCGTCTTGTTTTCATCTTGTTTTCGTCTTTTATTTTTAGTCTTGTAATACTCTTGAGGTGTGCTGCTGCTGACCTCTGGGCCAGGTCCCCCTTGAAAAAGAGATCTCGACCTCAATGGGTGTTTCCTGGTTACACAAATTTTAAATTAAATAAATAAATAAATACCATCAGAGAAAATAAAGAGCCTCATCCACAACTATCACAAAAGACTCCAGGCTGTCACTGGGTCATTTGTGTAGTTTCTGTGTCATTATGATTTAAAAAGAAGAAACGCAGTTGTTTGATAATAAACAGCTTCACCCAAGAACTAACCATGAATAAAAGAAAAGTTTTTGTGTTATTCATATTCTCTGGAAGATGGACAAGAAATCAGTCAAATTCTGTCAAGGTCTGTAAACTTATGAGCACAACTGTACGTGATCTATTTCTCATACGTTTTCCTCACAAAACGTCCCGTTGAGACATTTCTATGTAATATAACATAGTTTTAGTGTCCAGAAAGAGGATGGAAGAGGAAATCATCAAAAGGAGGAAAAGTCTGATAGTGTTGCTCCCCCACAGTCTGTACTAAGAGTCGACTGGGATATTATAAAATATAAAACAGCCTGAGAAAACTGTTCTTATTTTCACTGAATTAAAATTCTGAGCTGTGAATCACTGAACCAAATGAACTAAAACACTTCACATATGAACTACAGCTGTACGGGAGTTATACTGTAATAATGTCTGTAATGTTTCAGAAATATCACTTATTATATTATACTCATTATCAGAAAAAAATATAAAAAATGTGCCTCTTAAAACTTGTCAAAATCGAATCGATATCGTGACCCCTGTATAAGATACGTATTGAATCGTGGGAAAACTGTATCGTTGTGTCCCTAATGACGTCCTGGACCTGTGCCCGAGGAGATTTTCTCTAACTGGACCTGCTCAAAGTTTAGCTGAATCCCCGTTTTAAAGCTACACTGTGTCACTTTTGTGGTAGGAGTGTTTCCAAACTGCAGAGATGTTATCGTTTTGCCTGTAATGCTCCACAGTAAAACAACGACGGCATTTAAAAAGCACATAAAATCCAGTGCAATGTGCGTGTATGAAAAAGAAAACTAAGTTGTTCTGCATAAAAGGGAAGATTTCTGTTTGCAACCGATCCATAATTGAGAGAAAAATAATTGATTTGAAAGGTTTCACAGCGATTATCGGTGTTGATGTGTCTAGAAAAAGGAAAAGGGGGCAGATCACATAAGACGACTCTTCTTTCTGCTCCTTTTCATTCATTTCTTGTGTGTTTGATATTATGATACTGTCATTTTATACTTTATGAATGAAATAAACAAATAAATAATAGTAATGACTCCCTCACCGCGTCTCCTCCGCCGCAGCCGTCCGAGAGGCAAACCCCCCTGATCCGACCCGGAGTCTGCACATCGTCCCAACACGAGGGGCCCTGGGAACAGAGAAAGGACGATTATACAGGGTTAGGCGAGGTTAGGTCGCTTTATCTGCACCCACAGGTACATTTGTTTTGCAGATTTGAGAGGCTGGTTCCACATTTCACGTTTAATTTATCCAAAGTCTACACAATAAACACATTAAAAACACAATTACAAATGAATGTGTTCCGGAAAATAATTCATTCATTCATCACACATGGCTAAAAATCACAATAAATATTAAATATATATTAAAAACATGACTTTCCGAGATGAGGTACTGAAATAAAAAGGTCCAATATTACGCAAAAAACGGCCTCTTGTTGCTTTAAGTCGTGTTATAATGTTATCGCCTCAAAAACAGACCTGGAGTTGTATTTTGTTTTGTTTTTTGGTTGAGTAACACTTTATTATTAGTCTGTACATCTTATTATTAGTCTGTACATCTTCATCTTCATCTCACAACGCTCTGTTCCACCTTGTGATGTCATGTAGTGGCAGTTTTCAAGTTCACAGCTCCTTTTACTTTTTGTTCGGTAGAGATCGGCAATTCCAGGGTTGAAATTATCCAAATGATAGTTTTGTTAAAATGCAAATACACCGAACATTCAAATACACCGTTAAAAATTTACATGACCATAAAAAAGCTACTGCTGTCAAAAAACTTTGCGTTATTAACGAGTTAGGCTAAAGAACGGGTTCATAACACATCAGACATGTCAAGTTTTGTGTACACCGTATTTATCAACTGGATTTGTATAGTTATAGCTAAAATTTTACTGCTTGTTAATAATTGCATATTGTTCACTGTGTCATCTTATTTTGTTGTCATTGTTTTTAGGGAGACCATTTTAAGACCTGTCCAGGGACAACAGATGAAAAATCGCCTTTTGGCCAATTCTGGTGCATTTACAGCTATGTTAATCAATGTACACTGTCCCTGTCAAATAAACCAATAAATAAAAATAAACAATTTTAACACCATTATTTTTTCTTCTTTTTCATGAGCTGTGGCCACTGCTGTAACTTTAGAAACAATACAGGATACAACTGTAAACAGACAGGAAAACAATTTGTACAAAACGGAGAAGCCCTGTGTGTGCGCTGATGTTATTCATACGAGGAAAACATGAAATAAAGTCGCTCCAAAACGTACGGAGAATCTGCGCCAACGTTCGATAAGGACCGTGACAGAGACAGAAGTTCTGCAGCCTCGTTTCCTCCTCCTGTCCTCACTGCTCTGAGCTGTTGTTATATCCATAAACTCACAGAGGAGCGAATCGCAGCAGGACTCACATCTGTCTCACTATTTAACAGATATTTCTCCCGCTGGACTTATTTTCTCCTCTAAAGCGTAGGACTCACATCTGTCTCACTGGATATTTCTCCCGCTGGACTTATTTTCTCCTCTAAAGCGTAGGACTCACATCTGTCTCATTATGTAACAGATATTTCTCCCGCTGGACTTATTTTCTCCTCTAAAGCGTAGGACTCACATCTGTCTCACTATTTAACAGATATTTCTCCCGCTGGACTTATTTTCTCCTCTAAAGCATAGGACTCACATCTGTCTCATTATGTAACAGATATTTCTCCCGCTGGACTTATTTTCTCCTCTAAAGCGTAGGACTCACATCTGTCTCATTATGTAACAGATATTTCTCCCGCTGGACTTATTTTCTCCTCTAAAGCGTCGCTCTGCTGCTGCGCGACATGTAAACAAACAGCGCTGTGTGACGACGTCCTCGCCCTTAGTGCAGCAGCGTTGGGACAAACACGTCACAAACACAGACGCAATAAAAAAAGGATCTGCACAAAGCCTGTCCACTTTTCTATGCTGATAAGAGGCTTAAAATCATGATTCAAGGGACAAAAATGCGCGACTAATCACGAGTTAACTATGACATTTAAGATTAATTGCGATTAAATATTTTAATCAATTGACAGCACGATAAAAACTAACCAAAAAATTTATGTATATACATTTTTGTGATTAGCCACATTTGGCATTTACTTGAAAAGCCTGAAATAACGGGCCTCTCACTGCTCGTGGCTCAGTTTGAGAGAAGAGCTCAGCCTAAATATTCAGGGTTAGTGTATTAAACATGTGTGAATGAAACACAAACACAACTCCATATCCGTTTTGTGATGAGGAAACAACAGTAGAACAGATCAGAAAACAGTGCAATATGGAGTTTGGGTGGAGAGAGCGGAATCAGAGGAACAAGAACGAACAAAGAAAGTCTTTATAAACGTACAGGAGGAGCAGGACGACCAGGAACTTTGTATATACGTTTATGAAGCGCCGCGAGGACTCACAAAACGAAATGATAAATGTTTGAATACTGCCTGAACAGAGCAGAGTCAGGTTCACGTCTGAACTCTGGAGGAACTGGAGGAACTGTGCGTATATGGACTACAGAATATTATTACCGTTGTGTCTTCTGTATGTTCTGTATGGACCCGCTGGAGTCTGAAATAAAAGCTTCATTAGCATCATGCTGTACGTTCTGACCTGTGTGAGGGTGAGGGTCGACTGTTGGCAGGTTTTACAGCAAACTCTGAGCTTCCCCTCCCTCACTCCCCCACAGCGTTTACAGAAGACGAAGAACGAACTGCGCCCTGAGGAAAAACACACAAAAACACCATTAAACTGAGGGTTAAATGCACTTACCATATTTTCCGGACTATAAGCCGCTACTTTTTTCCCAGGTTTTGAACCATGCGGCTTTTAGTGCGGAGCGGCTAAATTTTGATTTTTTTCTTCCATGGCTAAAGGCGCTCTAACCGGAATTTCAAAAACAAGATAGACGGAGAAGAATATGCTCTACTTTTTATTTAGCAGATATAACATGCACGACAAATTACTAACTGGTAATTATTTTCAAATCCTCGCCCCTTCATCATGAAAAGCACAAGAAGGAGTTTGTATGACGCAAGTTTTAAGTTGAAGGCATCGATCTTGCTCCAGGAAGGAAACGGCTGTAGAGCCCTGCACCCGCAGGACCAACACAACAGCGCGGGACCATGGATGTATAATAAGAACATTCTGAAAGAACATTCTGAAAGCTTATTGTGGGCGCGGGCAGTAGCGGGACTGAAGACTGCGGCAGCAGGCGGGAGCGGGATTGTGTCCCGCAGACCTCTACTGTGCTGCTGTATGTAAACTCGGCGACAGCGGAGATGATTAAAGTGACTTGTGGTTTCACTGCACAGGAGAAATGAAGGTCAATTTCTTCTTCAGTTCTTTTCTGTTTTTTTGACCTCGTTTTAATCAGCACAGTTGCTGCCGTGTTAAAAGGCACTGTTCAGAAAGAATCTGTTCAGGTACATAAATGTACCTTTACAGTACAAAATCGTTCTGTATATGCAGTAAATATCTAATTTTTCAACATAGATATCAGCGGCTTATAGCCTGGTTGCGGCTTGTACAACTTTTTTCTTAATTTTTTAAAAAATCGCGTGGGTGCGGCTTATATACCGATGCGCTCAATAGTCCGGAAAATACGGTATATCATGCATTATAGCAGCGTTGCACCTAAATAAGAACAGAATGAGACTGTAATATCCAGTTTATGCATGTTAAGTAATAACTACTGTATTTTCCAATTCATTTTATACAATCAGAAACCAAGAAGAGACATTTCAACACTTTAAACTGTTGGGATGGAAGTTTGCTGAAGTTTTTGGGACATCTGCTTTACATGAAGCGGTAACTCTCTCCCTCCTGACCTCCGCAACTTAGACTCACTTCCACTCTTCAAATCCAGACTCAAAACTCACCTGTTCAGAGTGTCCTACTTCTCATAACCAATCACATGTCTTTTATCAATCTGATTTTGTCACGTTTTAATGTTTTTGCGTGTGTTTTTTTGTTTTTATTATGTATTAACTGTACAGCGTCCTTGGTGCTTTGAAAGGCGCTTATAAATAAAATGCATTATTATTATTATTATTATTAACACCAATAGGCATCAACTGTGCCCTGTCTAAACCTCAACATGGCTCTTGTACTTCCTCAGTTTCTTGCGACTGCTAAAACGAGTCGCTCTCTGGCATTTTCGTTTCATGAAAGTGAATCACCAGAGGAAACACATTAAAACGACGAGGAAACAACCACTTGACACCATCTCAGACCGTAGTTTGTGTCACGGTGCAGTGTTAAAACTTAAACGTGATCCTCAGTCGCGGTTCTAAATTCGTCAAATCATGCCCAGGCTTTTAAACGACAGGAAATAAAGAGGGAAAATGGATTTACGCTTTTAAACTTTGGATTTTGCAATGTTATTAGCGGCGTAGATGTAGTGAAAGTGCCTCACCTCCCCGGGCCTCCTCTGCTCTCAGCTCCTGCGGTCGGTCTCTGGACTCGGGCTCTTCAGGAGGACTCAGCTCCACTCGGGTCAGACTCACGTAGTCCTGGTTTAGATCCTGGGCTGGCCCCTGGTTCTGCTCCTGGTTTAGATCCTGGTCCGGCGGTCTGGGGTTAGTCCGGGGAAGAACCACATGAACTGTACTCTGCTCCGGGAGGTCACAGCTCTGAGGGGAAAAAAACAGCTTTAATCCTGGTTTAGTTCTGATTTAAAGTTGAACTCCGGCAAGTTTGAAGCTAAAGTCCTTCACTAGAGGAGGTGGAATTCTGTCGGAAGCCAAAAAAACAGCACAGATCAGTGTTTCCTCGGCGGAGATCTCACTGTGTGTGAGTCTGTCAAGGCAACAAACTAGTGTAGTGATGGGGGCAAGTTCTGAACTAGTGTAGTGATGGGGGCAAGTTCTTAACTAGTGTAGTGATGGGGCAAGTTCTGAACTAGTGTAGTGATGGGGGCAAGTTCTGAACTAGTGTAGTGATGGGGCAAGTTCTGAACTAGTGTAGTGATGGGGGCAAGTTCTGAACTAGTGTAGTGATGGGGCAAGTTCTTAACTAGTGTAGTGATGGGGGCAAGTTCTGAACTAGTGTAGTGATGGGGGCAAGTTCTGAACTAGTGTAGTGATGGGGGCAAGTTCTTAACTAATGTAGTGATGGGGCAAGTTCTGAACTAGTGCAGTGATGGGGCAAGTTCTTAACTAATGTAGTGATGGGGCAAGTTCTGAACTAGTGCAGTGATGGGGCAAGTTCTTAACTAATGTAGTGATGGGGCAAGTTCTGAACTAGTGCAGTGATGGGGCAAGTTCTTAACTAATGTAGTGATGGGGCAAGTTCTTAACTAATGTAGTGATGGGGCAAGTTCTGAACTAGTGCAGTGATGGGGCAAGTTCTTAACTAGTGTAGTGATGGGGGCAAGTTCTTAACTAGTGAAGTGATGGGGGCAAGTTCTTAACTAGTGAAGTGATGGGGGCAAGTTCTGAACTAGTGTAGTGATGGGGGCAAGTTCTTAACTAGTGAAGTGATGGGGGCAAGTTCTGAACTAGTGTAGTGATGGGGGCAAGTTCTGAACTAGTGTAGTGATGGGGGCAAGTTCTGAACTAGTGTAGTGATGGGGGCAAGTTCTTAACTAGTGTAGTGATGGGGGCAAGTTCTTAACTAGTGAAGTGATGGGGGCAAGTTCTTTTTAGTTCTAATTCTCGGCGTACCCTGAGTGTGGCGCCGTTGAGCAGCTCCCTCCCGGCGAACAGGACCCGGAGACGATCCGACTGGACGCCCAGACGACCTCCGACCTCCCGCTTCAGGTCGCACACTTTGGCCTCGTCCTCGATCTCGACGGCGACGGGCGCTCGCTGGTTATAGCAGACCCACACTGACCGACGGGAGAGAGTTCACGGCACATTTCAAACTCCGCACACAAATATGGAAGATAAGGTGTTGGATTAGACTTTTAATTTTAAATACCGCCGAATTTCCCACTTGATAGAAAGATGTTTGAATTATTGTTTATTCTGAATTTTAGTTGCTGAAATTTTAAGTGAACCTTTTAAATGTTTTTTATGTTTTAAATTCAATTTTTTTTTTTTAAATCCTCAAATATTTTCAAGCTCTCCAATTCAATTCAACAGATAAACTGAAATATTTGAGTTCTAAATGGCGGTCAATGAAATTTTAAGTGTAACATTTCAATAATACTCTGAATTTGAAAACTGATTTTGAGTTGATGAATTTGCTGAAAATATTTGTGCTGAATATTTAAAAGTTTTTCCATATTCAATTTATTGTATTACTGAAACTGTACACTTAAAATTTTCCTGTCATTCAGAATAAAAATAATTCAAACATGTTTTTTCAGAGTTAAAAAATTCAGCAGTATTTAAAATGTAAAATCTGATGAAACAAATCATCTTCCTTACACAGATTCTGAAACCGCAACAATAAAAACACTCTTTCTTTAGACCGTAGAATCTAATTTTCAATATTAAATGGTCGTTTCTTTTCTGTTCTTATAGCTGTGTAATCCCGCAGTCGTCCAGGGCGTATACTAGTCTATTTTTTTATTTTTATTATTTTTATTTTACCTTTAAGGCTCCAGTGAGATTCAGGATCTCTTTTTCAACATTGACCTGGCCAAGGCAGCGTCAATACAGTCAATATAAAACAGTAAAATCACAAAATATCACATTATAAAATCAATTGCAACTCTCAGGAAAAACACACACACGTCTCAGTCTCCTCATTTTTTCACAATTTTCTTCAACTTATCAAGTGACACCAGAGATTCCGATTTTAAATCTTTCTGTAAATGATTCGAAGACCGTGGACCAGTGACTCGACTTGGACTTGAGGTCAAAGACTTGAGATTTGCCTCTTTTTAATTAAACTGTTATGCACAATTGCACTTTTTGTATAATTCTTATTGTTGTGGCCGTGTTTACATCTGTCCAGGATGACAGATGAAAAATCGCCTTTCTGGCAAATTCTGGCACATTTACAGAAATACTGATGAATGTAAACAATCTAAATCAGAATCAGAATCAGAATTACTTTTATTCATCCCCAAATAAATAAACTTGAGAATTTCAGAACGACGACTTGGTTCCACTTCTGGTAACTGCTACAGGTGAAGTTTGTCAGCTGAATTTTGAGCTCAAAAGTGACTTTAAAAACACAGAGGAGCCCTTCTGCGTTAGTACCACCGGATAACATCACAAGTTGGGAGAAAGAGCTGGTTTGTGATTGGTCCTTTTATGGTCCTGGTCCCGCCTCTTTGTTATGAACGCCTCGAACACGTTTTTAATGTTTTTTTTTGTTTTTTTTTTAAACTTTTATCAAACTTATAACAAACATTTGAACAACTAACGCTCCCATTTACAAATACAAATATTATGTTGCGTAGAGTATGAGACCAATGAGTGGAAATGTCTCCTAGCATGACCCTTAAACGTTAAAAATACAACATTTTGCTTAATAACGCCACGTACAGACGTAACAGCGCGTAAATATACATCTTTGTGCGTAAATACGGCGCTGTTTTAATGAAAATAAAGTAAAAACCGCCGCGTTATGAGCAGAGAAACGTACCTAGCATGTTTCACTTCGCCCTTGAGTGCAGTTCTGGTGCCGCGGTGCATCATGGGAGCTGTAGTCCAAACGCAGTCTCCATCTTCAGGCGCCGCACTGCCCTCTGCTGGTAGAGTTGTACTGTTCGTGAATAAAAAAATAAAATAAAATAAATAAATAAATAAATAAATATAATAATAATGTGAAAAAATATGAGGAATGAAGACTTTCTAGATGTTTCATACGTTAATTCATATTTTTAATCCTTATTTTATTTCAACAATGATTTTAGATTATGATTTACAATGGATTTATCATTTATTCATTTATTTATTGAATTTTTCAAATCATTATTTTAGTTATTTACTTATGCATTTATCATTTTTATTATTATTCAAATCTTTCTTTTAGTTATTTATTCATGCATATTTATTTATGCATCTATATTTTTTATGATTATTCAAATCCTCATCTTAGTTATTTATTTATGCATATTTATTTATGGATTTATCTTTTTTATTATTATTATTATTATTCCAATCCTTATTTCAGTTATTTATTGACACATTTCTTTTTTTCGTCAGAGCAGTAAATAAAATAGTGAGAAAAAATATGTATTTAAATAATTTATGCCATCATTTATGCCAGGGGTGTGCGGTCAGGGCAATCAAGGCAAGCAGTGGTAGCCCCAAAAACTCTAAAATTATAATTAAATAGTTTCGAGTTATATCCAAATAATCACATTTTCCTTCTTGACGATAATTTAGTATAAAATATAAATTGTATAAATATAAAAGAAGTAGTAGAGTAGAAACAAACAAAGAGAGTGTCAAATACGGTCCAACATACAAACAGAAACAAAAATCAGTTAAACCTGTGGAAGTGTTAATTTAGAATAACCAGTATCTCAGTCCAGTGTAAAAGTCCAGAGTTATTACAATAAACCAGTCCAAATCTGGCCCAGTTAGACCAGTTCAGACCAAACACAACACAAAACACATTTTGATGTACGGTGACGCACACCGTACGGAGGGGGCGCAAAGACTCCTCAAAAGTCATTTAAAGGTGCACTATGTAACTTTTCTGATGGAGGATGTGTTGGCCTGGGAAATTTGATTCACTGACACGTGATCTCGGCCTGAATATAACACAGTGTAAAGCAGATGAACAGTGTGGTTGGGGTTTACGGTTATTTTGTTATCATTATTCAAATCCTTATTTTAGTTATTCATTGACACTTTTTTTTTTTGTCAGAGCAGGAAATAAAATTGTGAAAAGAAATATGAATTTAAATGATTTATGCCTAGGGCGTGCGGTCAGAGCATCACGGCAGAAATCTAAAATTACCGTGTGTCAAAAGTCTAATTAAATAGTGTCGAGTTATATCCAAATAATCACATTTTCCTTCTTCTTCTAGTAACATTTTGCATATAAACAAGGTGTAGGAGTGGAAACAAACAGCTCTGTTTGTACAAAGACAATGTCAAATACAGTCGAATACACAAATATTAATAAAATATGAGGTCGTAGTCTCTCTAAGTTGACTCCAGAATGGCTCAGTACACATGGAATTAATGTGAGTAAAAATAAATACACTAATTTGAAAAGTAGTTTGCATAAAAAGTGACGTTATTGACTTATCGACTAAATATTGTCGCCCCAAATCTTCTTACCTCCCCATAAAAGTCACCGCACGCCACTGATTTATTCTTTAAATGTTTTAAAAAATATCTTAAATGTTTAATCATGTACAAAATAATTGTCGGACCAACTTCTCTTATTAATAACATGAAGAAAAATCGAATATGAGATGCATGTTTAAACCCAAGTAAACATATTTATACTTAAAAGGACGAGTAAAAGAGTCTTCAGTTTCATTCATTTATTTGTTTAAAAAACTCTGGGACAGTGAGTTATCCGCGTGTGAGCCGTGCACTAAGAGAAAGTAAAATACACATCGTCACATCTTTAAAAATGTCAAAATTCCAAACTCGACTCGTAAAGGGGGGAAGCTCCCGGACGCTGCGCAGACCTGGTTTACCCTGCAACATTCACAAAGGGGCCTGGAAACATGGAAACGAGAGACGAGATTAAGTGTTAAAATAAGGTTTAAGTTTAAGGTAGATTTTATTATCCTCTGCGTTTGACCCATAACTGTCAGACTGTGGATTTGTGGACCTGGTTTGTGGTTCATTTCGCTGTAATTCCCGGAACTTATCCACATGAAACTGTCAGGAGAAGTAAACGAAAGTTGTGTTAATTTGTCACAACGGCTTCAGAAAGTAGAGCCGTTATTCAGGCCCGAAGACGCTGCTGAAAACCAGGAGATTAAAGGGGAACAGGCTGAAGCTAAAGTCCGTTCCTAGAGGAGGTGGAATTCTGTCAGAAGCCCAAAAAAACAGCACAGATCAGTGTTTCTCACTGTGGCAGTGAGTCTGTCAAGACAACAAACTAGTGTAGTGATGGGGGCAAGTTCTGAACTTCCACGAAAAACACCAATTTGCTTCACACTGAAGAAGTTTAACACCACTTTAACCCATCTGACAACAGCCACGAGTCTAACAAACCAAACGCTCTGCCTGGTTCACTCATTAGTGTCTGGAAACGTTAGAAAACAACTTTATAAGCACCTCACACTTCCCTCTGCTGATTTCCCACTGCACAGGCCAAAGCCCAAAAGACTCGATCGTCGACTCCAGAAGCAACAAGTGAAGATCGACGACTGACGGTGAAGAAGAAGAGAAACTGAAAGTTGTTGAAAGAAAATGGTTCGGGAATGTATTTTTTTTTAGCGTTTTCAGAAAATATAATTCACTGGTAAATAAACGGGATTAGAAACGACATCGACGATCGAGTCTTTTGGGCTTTGGCCTGTGCAGTGGGAAATCAGCAGAGGGAAGTGTGAGGTGCTTATAAAGTTGTTTTCTAACGTTTCCAGACACTAATGAGTGAACCAGGCAGAGCGTTTGGTTTGTTAGACTCGTGGCTGTTGTCAGATGGGTTAAAGTGGTGTTAAGCTTCTTCAGTCTGAAGCAAATTGTCGTTTTACGTGGAAGTTCAGAACTTGCCCCCATCACTGCACTAGTTCAGAACTTGCCCCCATCACTGCACTAGTTTGTTGCCTTGACAGACTCACTGCCACAGTGAGATCTCCGCTGAGGAAACACTGATCTGTGCCGTTTTTTTTTGGCTTCTGACAGAATTCCACCTCCTCTAGACACGGACTTTAGCTTCAAATGTGCCGGAGTTCAGCTTTAATATAACGAGTTTGTGGAGAATGAAAAGGAGAAACATTTGTGGATCAATAGTTTGGAGATTTCTTTTAAAAACTTTCCTAAATAGTTATACAGACCCCTTGAAATTATGACATTCCATAAAAATAATATTTAACGCAGACGGGAAGTGCTAAAATGAATATTGTGCAGATTTTTGTGGCAGTACAGTGTTTCGGAGTCTTGACAATCATAAAAATGGACTTTTTGGATAATTTCATGCAATATACCGTGTTATTTATTGATAATTTGCAGCTAATATCGTCAAATATCTCTGGCGATGTGAAGCCAACTTTGTTTTGTTTTTTTACTTTTCAGACGATCTTAAAGGTGCACTGCGTAACTTTTCGCGTTTGGGGGTCCATGCTACCGTGGAGACGCTGTTGCTTTGCTTGTAATGTCCTGCAATATAGTATTTAAATGATATAAGACGCATTTCGTCAACTACGGGTGTTTTTCTTGCTCAAAAATGCCTTTAAAAACCCGCATTCTGACCGTGATTGGGGTCGCCTCTTCGCAGATCTGACCCGTAAACTGGCCGGGTGGTGTCTCCTGCCTGTTTCTATGGAGATCTAAAAGTTTAATGCCACACTTGGGAATATATCGGAGGTAAAGCAGTAAGAAAAGTGGAGAAAAGTCGCTCGATGCACCTTTAAAACCGTTTTGTCTGCGTTCGTTAAAGTACGGTATTTGCTGAACATTCCGCCGTAGACATACACGGAGAACACCCCCCCTCCCCCCTCCCGGTCCGTAAACATGTGTCCGAGCGCCCGGGAGCTCTGTGCTCTGGAACGGTGTGTGCAAAGCCGAAATGACGCTTCCAACGACAAGAAAAAAACAAGGGAAAACAGAATTCGATACAGGCAGAGAACGAACACAAGCGAGGCTCCCCGTCCACTTTAAGGCTGTAGAAATCACTCGAGGAAATACACGTGTCGATAAATAAAAGTACATAAATATTATAAAAATAAATTATCTAAATAAATACATAAATACGAGATGGAAATAAAAAGTGAGGAACACACTGAAGGGCACCACGTTACAATAAGAGACGGTTTGAACGAGTTGGCAAAGAAAGGTTCAGTATTATTCAAGAGTATTGGCAATAAAATAAATACATAATAATAAATAAATAAACAAATAAGCAAATAAATAAATTATTAAATATATAAATAAAAAATAAAAAATAACAAAAATAGAAAACTGTGTGACACTTTGGAATACAAAACAACTGTTCCACCAAACATCTGACGTGTGAAAGTTCGGTATTGCTTATTAAAATATTTTGTCAATAAAATAAATAAATAAAATAATAATAATACAAAAATAATAACACAAAAAATATATAAATAAATAATAAAATAAATAAAGAATAATTTAAACAATTGCAGACCACTTTGGAATCCAAAACAACTGCTCCACGGCTCATCTGACTTTTGAAAGTTCAGCATTGCTTATTAAAATAAATTGGCAATAAAATAAATAAATACAAATAAATAAATAAAAATAATTGAAAAAATACATAAATAAATAATAAAATAAAATAAAGAAAGAATACTAAAGAATAATAATAAAAAAAAAATAACAGACGACTTTGAAATGCAAAACAACTGTCCCACCAAATGTTTGAAAGTTCAGTATTTCTTATTAAAATAAATTGGCAATAAAATAAACAAATAAACAAAAATAATTGAAAAAATACATAAATAAATAATAAAATAAAAGAAATAAAAAAAATACATAAAGAGTAATAATAATAATAAAAAAAAAAATTACAGACCACTTTGAAATACAAAGCAACTGTCTCACCAAACATTTTACATTTGAACATTCAGTATTGCTTTTTAAAATATATGGCCAATAAAATAAATAAATAAAATAAGAAAGAAATAAATTTGAAAAAATACACAAATAAATAATAAAATAACAAATGAAAGAATAAATGAAGAATAATAAAAAATAATAATAAAAAATGTAGACCATCACTTGTAAAAGCCCCACATATTTCTCATGTTTACCCACTAAATTCACAATCAGGACTGTTTATAAGGCGAAAGAACAGGATGCACAAGATTTAGAATATATTCCAAAGCCAATTAAGACATTTGTGGTGCTCCGAATAATGTCCCGTATGTTATTGTAAAGTGGTCCCGGATTTGGAAGATCTGCTACATTCTCAGATTAAAACAATAAGGACGTTTGTAAACCACACGTACATCGGAACGCTCTGACGTCCCCTACGACAATTCAGCGATATTCATAAAACAGGCAACGCATGAACATTTGGCAATCGTGAAAACAAAAGGCGAAGGATAGTTTGGTGTTTCGTTGGGTTCAGGAGGGACTAAACTCAGGGCAGAGACTTTGAGCGATGGAAGCGAAGAGCGGGAGGTTTTCGGCGACTCACCTGGACATTTGAACGCTGAAATAAAAAACGACAGGAGCCAGTTCAGGACGCGGCGGGAGCAGTGGAGTTTCACATAATTAAACGATCAGACCTACAACAAGCGTGACCTTATAACCAGAGGGCTGACGGTTCGATCCTCCCTCTGACCTGTGCGTTCTGTCTCCTGAAAACAAACACTTCAACACTTAAATCTATCAGAGAATGACTTAAAAGTAGTGAAACGATCTGTCCGTGCGGCAAAGATCATTTTACTTGACGAGTTCTCTTAAAATAAACGACCTCTAGATGAGAATCAAGCGTCTCAGAACTAATAAGTCGATAATAAATCTGAAAATAAGATGGAAAAACCTGAGATAAGTTGTAAAATCTTGGCCAGATCAGAGAAATCTGCAGAGTTCTGACTCTCCCGGGGAAGGAGCACTGCACTTTTTTCTGATCTGGCCAAGATTTTACAACTTATCTCAGGTTATTAATCTCGTTTTCAGATTTATTATCGACTCGCTCGTCCTGAATCGGTTGTATAATCTTATAAACTGTCACATTTATTTCTTCCGTGACTCAACAGGTCAGAAAATCTTCACCTTTTAACACCTGAATTTATAGAAATGTTTTTTGTGTGTTTTTGTAGCAAACGGTAAATTAAGATGATTATTTATTAATTATTCATTTTATTATAGCAAAAAAAATGTTTGTGACACTCGGCGTTAAGTTAAATTCGGGCAATAAAATGTTTAAAAGAAGCTACGATCCATTTTCCATAGTTATTTCAGATTTTTTTCAGATTATCGACTGAATCGGTTGTATAATCTTATAAATTGTCACATACATTTCTTCCATGACTCAACTCGTCAGAAAATCTTTCTCTCTTAATGCCTGAATTTATATAAATGTATAGAAAAAATGTGTTTTGTGTGTTTTTTCCTTTAAGTAGATGGTAAATTAAGATTATTTATGAATTATTAATTTGATTTTGCTGTTGCAAATTTGCAACAACTAGAAACAAGTGCTTGGCAAAAGTTCCTGGGAAGTTTCGGCACTGGGGGAATGCAGCTGCCGTCTTAAATAAATAAATAAAATTAAAAATAAATGTTTAAAAGAAACTACAGTCCATTGACCATAGTTTTTCTTCACTTGTTTTTAGATTCAGTGACACAGGTTTGCTTGTTCATCTCAAATTTAACGTCTACAAACTTATTTCCAGCCCGTGAACTCTCACAGAGACGCTTCATTCTCGTCTAGAGGTCCTTTATTTTAAGAGAACTTGTCCCGTAAAATGATTTTGCTGCATTGACAGATCATTTCACTACTTTTCTGACAGATTTAAGTGTTTATATCTTAGGTTTTGGCCGAGCGTTTGTTCAGTGTGTGTCGTTTGGGGCGTTATTTTTTAAACAAATCCTCTCGTATGAACTCTAGCTCCTCAAACCAGTGTCTTCGGATTGAAAACTGTCCAGATGAATGACGCTCAAACTCAACTAGTGTCGTCCTAACGCACTTGTGAGGGTGAATAAGTAACGAAACACGCTCTTTGTTCCTGTTTTCTCTCATTTGTTAGGTGCTGCACAGGAATTTCTCTGATTTATTAAGACGAACACGGCAAATCTCTATCTTATATCAAGTTATTCATCTTGTTTTCAGATCTATTATCTACTTCGAGGTCGTTTATTTTAAGAGAACTTGTTGAGTAAAATGATTTTGCTGCATTGACAGATCATTTCACAATAGATTTAAGTGTACAAATAGTCAATAATTTGGTCTACACCGCAAAAAAGACCTATCAAAAATAAGAAAAAAAATACTAATTTTGAGGTAAAAATGCTGTATTTTAAGTGAAATTTTCTGCCAGTGCAGTAAGAAATTTTCACTTACCGAGTTTTCTTAAAACAAGATGAAATATGAATCTTGTTCTAAGCAGAAAACACGAGTTTCAAGTATTTATGGCAAGATTTTTCCCCTTATTGGTTTGAGAAGGAAGTTAAAGAGGCTTAACCTGGACTGAGTTAATATAAAAAGTGCTTAGAATAAGTTGTAATATCGAAATAAGATAAATCAGGATGAAATATCTGGAAACAAGTAAACAAATCTCATCTTATTAAGTAAAAAAAATCTTAAAATTGATCTTTTAAGACGAATCTGCTTAATTCAAGTCAGTTTAACTCTGCTAGAAAATCCTTTTTGTCGTGTGAGTGAAGATTTTCCATTGACGAATCCTTATTTTAACAAAACACCAGACTATCCCGTCTCTTCTACATAAGACGAACTGAAGCTTAAGCACAGACAGTGAAGCATTCATCCTCCCAAGGCCATTATTTGCATGATCTGAAGAGTCTCATTTTATCCATTGTAAAAAAACATGAACGGAACTCCCTCAGGCACTGCCGAAGTCGACCCAGTCCTGCTCCTACGGACGTTCACCCGTAAAAACCTCCTCGTGGTCCACTGTAATCCTCCGTCTGTCTAAAACCCTCCTCCTCCTCGTCCTCGTCCGTGTCGGATCTGCGTTAAATGAACCACTCCTTCTTGCTCTCCTCGATGGTCTCCGTGAACGCCGGGTCGCTGACGATGATGGCGGCGTCGGCGCAGTCGGCCGCCTCCTGCCCCTTGGCCTCGTTCGTGTGGTACGAGCCTTTGTGCCGGAACAGGTGCCGGATCAGGAAAACCAGGAAGCAGAGGACCAGGAAGATCACCACGGACACGATGCCTGAGGAGAGAGGGAGAGAGGAGCGGTGTGCAGAGAGCGAGAGGAAAAAGAGGGAAAAGAGGAGCGTTTGATGGACCTAAAGGACGTGTGTGAACTGTTTTACAAGAGTCACAACTGAACTGAGTCTAAACCTGCACAGAGAGGCACAAAACCACTGCAAACTTCATAAAACTAACCAAGATTTATTCTCTTAAATAAAAACTAAACTGATTATCTTATTTTAAGCGATTATATGTATAAGGATTTTAAAAAATATTAGTTTCTATTGAACTTTTTCACATATTTCCAGTGTCAGGTGCGTAAATCTGTGTTTAACATTTATATGAAGCATTTTTAGTGTAAAATGTCACACGGTGCGACCGAGAAGAACCTTAAAACTGTTTTATTTTCTAAAACATGGTTGGGATATTCATCTAAGGTGTGAGTCATATGAAGTGTAGAGAAACAAACTGTTGCGTTTCTTTAGATTTTTAATGCAGATTGATATTTTCTTTGATATTTTTCGTCGCCTGCTTGTGTTTAATGAACAAACTACTGCCCTGGAAAATGCGTCAAATGAAGAAAAATGCCTAAAGAACCGTTCACCCAAGTCGACTTTGTCTGTTATTAAACTCCAGCCACAGAATTCCTGCTGTTATTAGTCGCACCACATGACATTTTAACACTTTAAGTGTAAAAATCATGCAGAATAACTGATGGTTCCCTGGAGGTCAGAGGTGCTACAAAAATGTGGTGAATTATTCTGAAATTTGAACCTTTTAAATGAGGAAATTGCAGTTGGACAGAGTCATGTCTAAATGACGGTTAAATGTGTCTGATTATGAAGCTTAGTTCAAGAAAATCAGTCGATCTTGGACTGAAATTGTCCAGTTTCTCTGAACCTCCTGTTTGTGACATGGAAAAATTAAAAGATTTAAAAGTTTTAGGAGATGCTGTAATTTGTCAATATGTGACCAAGTGGTGATTAGTCTTAAAATAAAGAAATAAATTATTAAATTATAAATTTAATTAAGATCCATGAACTAAAATCCAGAATAAAACAGTCAATAACAGCTTTAGATTCTAGTTTTAAGATTTTTCAACTAATTTAATATTAGAATGAGTGTTTTGTGCTTTATTTTACATCACTTAAACATCTCAAGCTCCTCACTCTCACTCACCTCCGATGACGGCTGAGTTCCCGTCGCCTCCGTGGGAAACGGCCTTGTCCGTGTTTGAGGGGAGGTGAACTCCGGCTGTGGGGCAGAGTTTAGAGCTGAAACTGAACTCCTCCAAACTAAAAGTCCCAGTCTGAGCTCAGTTCATTTGAAAGGGAACGATGCAATTTCATCAAACACATGATTTACACGTGGTTAAAAAAGCCAGAATCAGACACAAGACACGAGTTTTCACCTGTCGTCCTCTGGTCATTATATAAAAAAAATAAAATACATCAAACAATTAAGAAAGAATAAAACGTCCCAACAGCTGTGGGTGTTGATAAGCCACATTTTCAGTGTTTTTGTGTAGGTTTAGTGTGTTATAAACAGTTGAACCTCCTCAGGTCATGAGTTTCCCGCACTAACGCTCCTCACTGACCGGATCGACACTGAACCTGCTCCTGTGCAGAGGAATGAAGCCGTTTCCTCTGACAGAGCCTCGAGTGACGCTCAGGGCTGTTTCTGAGGCTGACGAACTGATCTGGAGCCAAATTACCACATTTTTCGGACGATCGGGACTTCGGACCAGGGTTTGGGTGGTTCCTGCGACTTATATATCCCACTTTTCACACTGACAGTCCACAGACCAAAGATATGAATCGCAAATATGAATCAAATCCGTTTTTTTTTTCATTTTGGTTTTAAAGACAAATAATAAAGAAGAGAGTTGTTTTTTCGTTTTCTTATTTTTGGTTCTATACTGAAAAACGAACAAATGACACACGGATTCTTCTCTGTTCTGTTGTTTTTATCACTATAACTTCTATAATTTGCCTTTCCAGATGAAATGTCGGTTCTTTGTCGCTGATTTTATATAAATTTCCCCCAAAAAGTGCGACTTACACGTTTTTTCTTCTTCATTATGCATTTTTTGACTTGTACTCCTAAAAAATCCAGTACGCAGGACTTTCTAAATGAAACTTAAGTCTGCAAATGTGTGAAGACTGTCCCTAAAACTAAAATACTGTATTTTTTTCACTGCACAGTTTTTTATCCATAACTTTAACTGTCTGTTTCTACAAGACTTCCAGTGTTTTCTTCTGCGCTCTGACCAGCCTGAGACCGACTGGTGCAGGTTCATTTGTGCGGCTTCGCTTCATATTTCATTTCGAATTGCACGAAGATTTGCCAGATTTAAGTTGATTTTTTTCACACAGTTTGTCACTATGGACTTTAAAGGAAAAGCTGTGAATCTATTATGAACCCCAGATATTTATACTGGCCGACAATTTGTATTTTTTTCTCCATTAACATGTACGTCGGGCTCAGGTGGGATTTATTTGAGTGAAATACAGCCTACGGTTTTAGAAACGTGTCGCTGCAGACTCCTGTAATCAAGCTGTGACACAAGACTTTGATTGAAATAAAAGCTGAATTTAAACTTAAACTTAAAACTTTCATCCTGCGGAGCTGCATCTATGAGGCTCTTTAGAGACTGTGATGTTTTTGTGATGATACCGTATTTTCTTTTGGGGGGAAATTTATTTGATAAAATCAGAAACCAGGAACAGACATTTCCTCTTAAAGGCGACTTATAGAAACACCAACAGAACAGAGAAGAACAGGCTGAACATGTGTCTGGTTTGTTCACGTCACATATGAACAGTTATTCACAAAACTAGAGCAGAAACAACAGAACAAGTTTATACCGAACTCTCCATCTCGCTCCAAATCACTAAATCCACTGAATTCTTCATCCTCGTGTCACTTCTGAGTAACTCCACCAGCTCCAGATAAATTCAGCTTTTAGCCGCGATGAGCTTTTGTTTTCTTCACTTCAGTTTTCTTCACATGTTCGAGTTTCCTCCACTTTTCTCCATCAAACACAAGTTTCTCTCACTCCAAACTTTCTTTCTGCTGCTCGATTGTTCCTCTCGACCATCGCTCTGCACACGTTTCCAGTATAAACACTGTAATAATGTGTTTATTGCAGCTTTGCGCACATTTGTTTACAGTTTACAGAAACTAAACTTAAGGCCTCATGGCTCATTTACAGATAGTGATAAAAACAGCTGGTGCTGATGCAGAAGCTTCTGTCGCACTAAAGGACCAGATTCAGTGGATTATTCACTGGACAAAGAAAAGTCTCCACCTGGATTTAAGTAATAAAACAGGAGTGAGGTTCTGCAGGTGGTGACAGAAGTGACAGTGGAGCAGGAGGAGGAGCCTGAGGTGGAGCAGATGCTGGTACAACCCCAGAGCCTCTTGTGTCAGTGTGAAAATCACCAACATGTGAAATTATATCTCGCTGGAGGAAACGCGTCGGCTCCTTCGATGCAATAAAGGACTTTAAATATATTCTGTCAGTGCCTCGGGTTTGGACCTCGCCCATGTTACATTTACGTTTAGGTGTGACTTAAATATTTCATATATAAGTCGCACCTGAGGATAAGTCGCAGGAAACACCCAAACCATGAAAAAAGTGCGACTTATAGTGTGAAAAAACAGTAAGAGCGTTGTATTATTGTGGTGCGTCGTACCCGTCTCCACGTGCCAGGGGTCGTCCTGCGAGGCCAGCGGGGAGATGGTGAGGGGCGCGGCGCCACAGTTGGACGGGACCAGGATCCCGTGGGTGCTGATGGGCGAGTTCTGCCCCGACCTGAGCGCCGCCTTCAGAGGAGCCAGACGGTTAAACTGGACTCTGGACAAACAGCCCACGAAGCCCGGGGTGTTGTAACGCTCGATCAGCACCGGGTCGATCTGCCCCGTTTCTGAAGCAGCACAAGAATCAAACACCATAATGAGTTAAAAAACAGATCAAGGGAAGGAAGAAGGAAGGAGACACTAGTGCTGCCAAAAGACTCATTTTAAGTCAGATTAAACACATTTGATTAATCAGGATTAATCACAGTTAATTATTCTTTAAAAAAAAGACCAAAATATTTGGACAAAATGCAATTTACCGTCACAAAGTTATATTATTGACATTTTTCTGGTTTAGTCCTGGTTTAGGACTAAAAGCAGGTCTAAGCCAGGACTAAATCGAGACTAAAACCAGGTCTAAAGCAAAACTAAAAACCAGGTCTAAACCAGGACTAAACCAGGTCTAAACCAGGACTAAGCCAGGTCTAAAGCAGAACTAAAAACCAGGTCTAAACCGCGACTAAAACCAGATCTAAACCAGGACTAAAACCAGGTCTAAACCAGAACTAAACCAGGTCTAAACCAGGACTAAAACGGGATTTGATTAGGACTAAACCAGAACTAAACCAGAACTAAACCAGGATTAAACCAGAACTAAACCAGGTCTAATCCAGGACTAAAACGGGATTTGATTAGGACTAAACCAGAACTAAACCGGAACTAAACCAGGATTAAACCAGAACTAAACCAGAACTAAACCAGGACTAAACCAGGACTAAAACGGGATTTGATTAGGACTAAACCAGAACTAAACCGGAACTAAACCAGGATTAAACCAGAACTAAACCAGAACTAAACCAGGTCTAAACCAGGACTAAAACGGGATTTGATTAGGACTAAACCAGAACTAAACCGGAACTAAACCAGGATTAAACCAGAACTAAACCAGAACTAAACCAGGACTAAACCAGGACTAAAACGGGATTTGATTAGGACTAAACCAGAACTAAACCAGAACTAAACCAGGTCTAAACCAGGACTAAAACGGGATTTGATTAGGACTAAACCAGAACTAAACCAGAACTAAACCAGGTCTAAACCAGAACTAAAACGGGATTTGATTAGGACTAAACCAGAACTAAACCGGAACTAAACCAGGATTAAACCAGAACTAAACCAGAACTAAACCAGGTCTAAACCAGGACTAAAACGGGATTTGATTAGGACTAAACCAGAACTAAACCAGGTCTAAACCAGGACTAAAACGGGATTTGATTAGGACTAAACCAGAACTAAACCAGAACTAAACCAGGACTAAACCAGGACTAAAACGGGATTTGATTAGGACTAAACCAGAACTAAACCAGAACTAAACCAGGACTAAACCAGGACTAAAACGGGATTTGATTAGGACTAAACCAGAACTAAACCAGAACTAAACCAGGTCTAAACCAGGACTAAAACGGGATTTGATTAGGACTAAACCAGAACTAAACCGGAACTAAACCAGGATTAAACCAGAACTAAACCAGAACTAAACCAGGTCTAAACCAGGACTAAAACGGGATTTGATTAGGACTAAACCAGAACTAAACCAGGACTAAAACGGGATTTGATTAGGACTAAACCAGAACTAAACCAGGTCTAAACCAGGACTAAAACGGGATTTGATTAGGACTAAACCAGAACTAAACCAGGTCTAAACCAGGACTAAAACGGGATTTGATTAGGACTAAACCAGAACTAAACCAGAACTAAACCAGGACTAAACCAGGACTAAAACGGGATTTGATTAGGACTAAACCAGAACTAAACCAGAACTAAACCAGAACTAAACCAGAACTAAACCAGAACTAAACCAGGTCTAAACCAGGACTAAAACGGGATTTGATTAGGACTAAACCAGAACTAAACCAGAACTAAACCAGGACTAAACCAGGACTAAAACGGGATTTGATTAGGACTAAACCAGAACTAAACCAGGTCTAAACCAGGACTAAAACGGGATTTGATTAGGACTAAACCAGAACTAAACCAGAACTAAACCAGGACTAAACCAGGACTAAAACGGGATTTGATTAGGACTAAACCAGAACTAAACCAGAACTAAACCAGAACTAAACCAGAACTAAACCAGAACTAAACCAGGTCTAAACCAGGACTAAAACGGGATTTGATTAGGACTAAACCATGCCCCTCAGCACCTCACCAGTCTGTAAAAATATTGTTGACAGTATTGTTGACAGCCTCAGTGACCACTGACGCTGCACGTTTTTCTTCTTCGCCTGTTTTGTTTTGCTTTGTTTTCTTTCTGTCTCTGACCACACTGTTTGACCACAAATAAAAATACGACTTAAACTTTAAACTTTCTGTAGTAAAATATGCGAAGGAAAACTCGTTGAATATGACTTCAGTTTGGCCACTAATGTCGTCATAGCTGCTGCGACGTAAGAGGAAAGGCAAGAATCGTGCTGGCAAAATCGGCAAAGTGGTCACCAGGCCATCGTATAACAGCGTAAAAACTGAATTATAGTCATACTGGTTAAAATAATTTGAAATTGCTGCCTGGTCTCAAATAAAAGCCTGGTCTACGAAGGGACTGAAACAAATAAACGCCTCATACTAACCCCTCGTCACTTTTCTTCTTCGTTCTTGTCTTTATTTTTTATTGTGTTATTGTATGTGTTAGTTAAATGTTTCTAGAGCGGTGAGGTTCAAACTTCTTCTCTCCCTTCTCAGTTGGGAAAGTCTTTTCAGGGCTAAAAATCAGACCAAACGTTCTCGACTAAGCCCCTCATCACCTCCACCTCCACAGGACCAGTGAGACACAGAGACTCTGTGGATGTGACTCACCAAAGACTTTTCCGAGGAAGATGCTTTTGACGAGGTTGAACTGAGAGTCGGAGGCGGCCGGTAAAGAGTAGGAGGATTCTGGGTAATGATCCACCTGTTCACGAGAGAAGGTTTATGTTATTGCACTTGTTTTACATTTACAAACACACCGGCCACATTTACATGATGTTTTTCAATTCTGAATTAATTGTTCTGAATTAAAATATTCTCCTTTGAGTTTCCGAATTGAGGTTTCCACGGAAAACACGTTAAATCGTCTTTATTTAATTCCTCTCAGCGTCTGGGGGTGGGGAAGGTGCTGATCGGACAGCGACACCAACGTATTTCCGTCTTTGGGAAGAAAACCCACACTTCAGCTGCTCCCGGCTTTTCCGTCATCTCCGTTTGTCGTTTCGCCGCCGACACAAACACGATCCGAACTTTTCCCGCAGTGGTTCCGATGATAATGAAGCAGCAGCTGGAGAATTCTCTCGTGAAATCAAAGAGATGCCAGAGTGACCCCAAAAAACTACAAACATGGCGGACACATTTTTCCATCTTTTTGAAGAATTATTCATTTGCTTTCACTGGTGGGAGGAATTATTTGGGATTCTTTTCAAAAGTTTGATTTAATTTGACCCTCACTGTTTCTTTTTTTAATCCTTTGCTCTTGTAAAATCAAAATGAATATTTTATTTCAGATTATTTCAAATCTCGTGTCACCCTCCAAGCCTCAGGTTCAAACATTTTCCTCACGACTTTCTGAAAGGCGCTCCCACCGCTCTTCAGACGTCTTCTCTTCCTCCATTTTAGGTTTTGAATTTTCTTTCACCACAAATTTGTAAAAAAAAGAAAAAAAAAAAGAAAAGGTTTTGTAGTAAATTTCAAATGTATTTCCCCCATTTTATTAGTTCCAACTTCCCAAATGGTACTTAATATTTTGTGTATTCGAAGTCTCACCAAAAAGAACGTCCCCAGCCTCACGATTCTGCGCTCCCCTCCCTTTAAAGTTTATAATTTATTTTATTTTAATTCCACTGAGATTATTTTGAAGAAGAAGAAATGTTTACATGATCCAGGAAGAAATTAATTCAGCTTTAAAATCAGAATAAACCCACTGACTTCAGGATTAAGTTTAAATCCTGATGAAAATTATTATTCGGAATTAAGTGTTTACGTGGTCTTTTTTAAAGCGGATTCATTTTTATTTGGTATTAAACTAGGGTGACAAGAATTTCAAAATAAAAAACTGGGACATTCCTGGATTTTTGGGGGTTGGTAATAATTTAAAAAAGTGAAAAAAGTGCGTAATTAACCAAAATTGTTGTGCAGTGATCTTTCTCGGCCAATACCTGAGTCTGTATAGTCACATTTTCTTTGTGTTTTAGTCATTTTTAAGCAGCTTTTCTGTATTTTTCATAAACAAATGACAGTTTATTCCGCTCTTTACTGTTGGCAGGGATCAGATTGGTCAAAAATAGGGACACCAGGGACATTTCTTGTATAAAACTGGGACAAATCAGTGGTTTTGTATAAATCTGCTGGGACAGGGGGACACAGGGCTCAGAACTGGGCCTGTCCTGGGTAAACAGGGATATTTATATTAAAGTTCTCATGTAAACGTGGCCGCAGGACACAGCTGCAGTTCCTCCTCTGACCTGCAGGCGGACGTCCCTGAGCCTCCGGGACACTCGGACCGAGTGCGGCTGCCCGTTCGCCAGGTTCCTGTGGTTCATGTCGATGGTGAACGGCTCTTTAAGTCCCCCCAGGCTGTAGCGGATCTGGAGCGTCCCTGCAGACACGAGGAAAACAAATCCGAATCCACTTATGTGTTTAATGAAATGTAAAATTATAGATTGAGTCATGTTTTTTATCGTCAACTTTCCAATTTCTCCAGGGAGATTTAAAAATTACGATACAACATTTCAGTTGTTGGTCAAATAAATCATTTTAAAAGTTCTGTCTTTTCATGTCACGCAGTATTTTAACTTTATGAAATAAATAAAAACACACAGTAGATTCAGACTCAGACTGGGTGAAGTGCGCAGCCTAACGACACAACAACAATATGCACATATTATTAAGGAGAATATCATTAAGAAGCTGCTGATACGATACATACCTCGATATTTAGGCCACGATACGATACTTATCTCGATACAGTGAGCGTTCGATTCAGTGTGATATTTTTCAAGTCGATTTGATACGATTTAATAAAAAATAAAGGATAAATCGAGGTTGTGATAGTAAAAGTCTTTGTTAAACCACTTCTTGTGCAAAGTAAATACGGAACAAAAACATTTTAAACCTGCGTGAAGTCGGCCCCATCAAACGCAAACCTACAAAAAACTGTCAGTCGTTTGTGCAGCAAAAAGTTTAGTTTGTGCAATTCTGGTTTTTAAGATATTCACAGTTTTATTTTTGGCCGATGACGTCGTCCAGAACCTTAAAACAGACAGAAAACTGTGCGAAACGTTTTGCATTTGGTTTGTGCTGTGACAGTTTTAATTTGCATGATTAAATTTCTAAAATGACTGATTATTATTTTTGTGGAAATTATATGATATCATTTCCGCTCAGCGACGACAGCAGCTTTAAGCAAAACTCCACAAAACTGAGGAAGAAAAATGATCTGAGGCTGTGGGAAAGTCTGTAACAGTCTTTAGTGCCATAACTTGGTTTTGATTCATATTTTATAGAATAATCCAGACTTTTCCACCATTGACGCTATTTTGTCAATCATTTGTGCTTCATTTGTGCTGTTTTGTGCTCCAAAAAGTTTGGTTTATGCGATTCTGGTTCTTAAGATATTTGGAGTTTTATTTTCGGTCGATGACGTCGTCCAGACCGTCAAAAAACAGGCAAAAGATCATAAGAAATATTTGTATTTGGTTTGTGCTGTGACAGTTGTGACAGGCAAATTATTCATTATTATTTTTGCGGTAATTATAGGACGTCATTTCCGCTCATCGGACGACAGTGACTTTAGTAAAACTCCACAAAACTAGTGAAGAGAAATGACCTGAGGCTGTGGAAAAGTCTGTGTTATTATAGAAAATCTGAATCAAAAGCAAATGACTAAAGACTGAGACAGACTTTTCCACAGCCTCAGGTCGTTTCTCTTCACTCGTTTTGTGGAGTTTTGCTAAAGTCGTCGCCGTCGCTGAGCGGAAATGACTTCATATAATTTCGACAAAAATAATAGAATCATTTTAGAAACACACTCGCAACTGACAAATGAAAATGGTCACAACACAAATGAAATACAAACGTTTTCAGTAATTTTCTTCCTGTTTTGAGGCTGTTTCACATTCTGAGGTTCTGGACGACGTCATCGACCCAAAATAAAACTGCAAATATCTGAAGAACCAGAATCGGACAAACAAAACTTTTTGCAGCACAAACGATTGACATAGTTTTTGTGCAGGTTTGTGTTTGATGGGGTGACATCAAGAAGATATACAAGCAAAACTGCAGCGCTGTAACAAAATAATTTCGTAAAATACACCAAAAAAATACTCTTGGCGATATATCGTTACAGCAGCCCGCGATATCCAGACTGTATCATCACATTAAACAATACGATATATCGATATTTCAGTATTTTTGCACTCCCCGACTCCTTATGCGTTCATTTTCTTCATGTAATCCTGGTCGTACCATTCTGCCTGAGGACCACGGCGAGGTAATCCTGTGTCCTGGAGCTGACGTACACCAGGACAGAGGGGGCGCTGGAGGTGCTGAAGCTGAAGGACAGATCCTCCTGGGTCAGGTTGGTCTCCGGTTCGGGACTCTGCTCCGACAGGAAGTCATAGCGCACGAGAGTCCCCGTCTCGAAGTAACCGCCCACATCTGCAGAGGTACAAGAAAGAGAAACTCAACCTCTGTGTTTGACTTCCCGGCTGTGACGGGAGAGCGCTGCTGTAACTAAGTAAGTGTTTATTTATATAACGCTTTTCACAGACCGATGCCACAAAGACGCTGTACAGAGGATTATTTCCAGAGCATTCTTCATTCACTCCAGACCCGGTGGTGGTAAACTACTGTTATAGCCACAGCTGCCCTGGGACAGACTGCACGTAAAGTAATAAGTAACATAAAGTAAATATAAGGTGAAATATTAGTCTTGTTAGAGCAGCTACGCGACTGTAGTAAAATAGTAAAAATAGAGTCAAATGTTGAGCTTTCCCAGTGCTGATCTATACACAGACTCTCAGTGCGGTGGGTCCAGAGATTAGATTTATTGTCATTGTGCAAAATACAACGAAACTTCAACAGAGCAAAACTGCAGCAGTAAAAATGAATAAATACAAACACTTTCTCACATCCAGACCAATAAAAAGAGCAGATCTTGCTCTGATTGGTCAAAACCATAAAATCTGAAGGTGAACCCCGGATGGCACTGTGTTGTTTTCAGTGGCCTGTGCTTATTGGAGCAGGGGCCCAAAAAAGATTTTTACGTCTTTACTTCCTGAATATTGGTCTTACGCTGCAAAATGTGTGACATCAGAAATGTGCAGTGCTGATTAGGGATGCAACGATACAGAGTTCTCACGATTCAATACGCATCTCGATACACAGGTCACGATATCACTTCGATTCTGATACGTTTTAAGATGCAAAAGGAAAAAAAGTAATTATTTCTGCTAATGACTATAATATAATAACACTACGACATTAATGAAACATTATATCACAGCATAACTATTGTACAGCTGTAGTTTATATGTTGTGTAGTGTTTTAGTTCATTTGGTTCAATGATTCACAGCATTTTTATTCAGTGAAAATAAAAACAGTTCTTTCTCAGGATATTTTATATTTTATAATATAGTCAATTTGCAGTGTAGGGGAGCAACACTATCAGGCTTTTCCTTCTTTGATGATTTGATGATTTCTTTTCCTCCTGAGTCTCACTGTGTTCACAGGCCTGTGTCAGTGCTGCTTTGCCTCCTCCAGCAGCTCCTCCCACACTGCTGTTTATAACTAAAACTTATGAGAAATATGTCGCACATATCGTGAGTTCATAACTTTGTCATTCCTGGTTATCTCAACGTAAAATAAAGAGCGAGTGAAAGATCAAACCCTCCTCTGTTAGAATATTTCTGCTGTAAGTCCCTGTGGAGCTGTTTTCTGCTGCTTCTGAGGAGGACGCAGCGATAACTGTTTCCCTTTGGACCAAAATAAATAACACAGTGGACCTGGAGGGACACGTGGACATGACATGTGTATCGAACAAACACGTGTATCGAATCTTGAGATTAGTATCGAATGATTTGATATTATATTGAATATCGTTGCATCCCTAGTTCTGACCAATCAGAGCGAGAGCTGCTAGAGCAGAGCGCGGGCTCAGCGCGGGGCGAGGCTAACTCTTACAAAGCTGATTTTAGGCGCTTTGACGATTAAAATTTTTTAAAAAGTTCATATATTATAAAAATACAGAAGAATTCTACAAAATCTGACCTTTGTGAAAGCTGTAGCTGTCCTGTGAAGGAACAGGGGCTTATCTTATTATAGATCCACGAGCTCATGCACCAATGAGCACAGGCCACTGAACACAACAACATCTGAGGTTCACCTTTTATTATAGTCCTCTGTTTACAGTATATAGCATATAGCATATTAGCATTAGCGTGTCTTACCCTTGGTGCAGTAGGATCTGTGTATTAGCATTAGCCTTAGCATTAGCGTACCCTCGGTGCTGTAGGGTCCGTGTATTAGTATTAGCATTAGCATTAGCATTAGCTTACCCTCGGTGCAGTAGGGTCCGTCGTAGGCCGTGTTGGAGCAGTCGCAGTGATACCCGTTGTACTGCTCCACACAGCGGCCTCCGTTCTGGCAGTGAACCCCGAAGCTGCTGCAGCGCCCCCTGCAGCCCGCGCCCACCCCCGCCGTGACCTCCGCCCTCTCCGCCAGGTCAAAGGTCACGCCGTTTATCCTCAGGGCGCGCAGGCATCCGAGAAATGCCCTCTGCCCGCTCGACGCACCTGGAAAAACAACACATACAGGAAGTAAACGCCACAGACAGGAAGTAAACGCCACAGACAGGAAGTAAACAACACAGACAGGAAGTAAACACCACAGACAGGAAGTAAACGCCACAGACAGGAAGTAAAGGCCACAAACAAACAAGGGTTTCTTCTTTTAGTTTTACCCAGTATGAGTTGTGAGTGTGTGTGTGTGTGTTTGTGCGTTCGTTTTACCCAGTATGAGCTGTGTGTGTGTGTGCGCGTTCGTTTTACCCAGTATGAGCTGTGTGTAGACCTCGGGGCGGCTGTTTCCTTGGGGCAGGGTTCTGGTTTCTCGGTGTTGTCCGTCCAGGCGCAGCGTCGCCTCCTGCTGGTTCTTCTCCAGCTCCACTCGGTGCCACTGATCGTCGTTCAGAGGAACCGGAGACCGAACGAGCAGCTCCACCTGAGAAGTGCCCACGCCGAAGGAGAAGGAGACCACAGAGGAGGCTGCAGGAGAGGGGCAAATGTTAAAAAACAAACATGGACCATGACCCACACACAAGATAAATGTAGATTTTAGTGGTGACAATTCTCTCCCTGCCTCAAGTGGAGGAGTTCAAGTATCTCGGGGTCTTGTTCTCAGTGAGGGGAGGATGGAGCGTGAGTTTGACAGGTGGATCGGTGCAGCGTCGGCGGTGATGCGGTCGCTGTATCGGCCGTTGTGGTGAAGAGGGAGCTGAGCCCAAAGGCAAAGCTCTGGATTTACCTCAGTCACGTTCCTCCCCTCACCTCTGGTCATGAGCTCTGGGGAACGACCGTGAGGATGAGATCGCAGAGGAAATTCTGCAGAGTGGCCGGGTGCTCCCTTAGAGAGAAGGGGAGGAGCTCGGTCACACAGGAGGAGCTCGGAGTAGAGACCTTGCTCCTCCATGTGGAGAGGAGCAGTTGAGGGGAGGGTATCTGTTCTAATCATAGTCCGTATATGTCCGTTAGCTGCCGTGTGCCAAACAGGAAGTGCTCCAGGAGGCTCTTCCGGCTCCTTCTCTCCTTTTTCCCATTGACTTACACTGGGATCTTATCGCTCGTCTCTCTGGACCCGCTGCTGTGGCCTCGTCATTTTGGTCTTAAAATGTTCGCATGAACCCGCGACACAGGATCCTGACTTTTTTTTCGATATTTTGTCTGTCAAAAAATGCTATTCATAACAAAGAGCCTGGCTCCAAATTCGCTCCTGTAACCGTGAACACCGTGAGCCTCATTTGAGCGGCGCTAAACGCTATGGTGACATCACACTCATCTATACGGACTAGGAGGCCCCGGGGAAGATCCAGGACACGCTGGAGGGACTCTGGGCCTGGGAATGCCTCGGGGTGAGGGAAGGAAGTCTGGAAGTCCCTGTTTAGGCTGCTGCCCCCGCGACCCAGCCCCGGATAAGAGGAAGAAAATGGATGGACGGTAACAATTCTGTTTCATTCTTTGGTATATTGGAGTCGTGTGCATCACCAGCAGAGGGCGCTGTGGAGTGGGCTGCATGAGGGAGGACCCCTCCGGTGCTCTACAGGTGCTTGGCACTTGTATGATTTTAACGTTTTTGAACTTTTTACCAATTAAGTAATAAATAAACTATTTTTATTAAGATTATTGCCTCTCTTGCATTTGTTTACTTAGACGCCAGATACAAAACTACGTTACTTATTTTCTTCGGATCTGCACCTCTCGGGGTCTTAGTGGAATTTGGCCGTAACATGGAGTTTTGGTTCAAGACAATTATCCATTCAGAAGGCAGAAGAGCCTCACATGAGTCTCTCTTTTGGCCTTTTTCAGTTCTGAAATCCAGTTGATTTAAACCTAAACTCTGATCTGAATGGTCCACGCCTCTGCAGCTCAGCTAGAGAATTCTCAGTTCTGAGTTTTCACCTGAGACATGACCTGAGATTCTGCAGGTTAAGCCAAGGTCCAGCCCAGGTCCATTTGTGATAGAACGTTTGTTAAACAGAGCGCAGACACAGACAGCTCCTACAGCCTCCTGTGGTTTCTCAGGGGCAAGTCCGTGTTACCTCTGAGCTGATAAAACATTTGTTAAACAGAGCGCAGACACAGACAGCTCCTACAGCCTCCTGTGGTTTCTCAGGGGCAAGTCCGTGTTACCTCTGAGCTGATAAAACATTTGTTAAACAGAGCGCAGACACATCGAGCTCCTCAAAGCTTCGTGCCGTCTCTCAGGTCCGTGTTACCTCTGAGCTGGACGTGGATGAGGTCGTTGGGTCCGGAGTTCTCCAGGAAAACGCCGTGAGACGAGGAGGTTCTGAAGTAGAAGGAAATGTCTGAGCTGAGGTCGGATCTGAACGAGGGGAACATCATGTGTGCGGCCGGACTCGAGAAGGACGCAGAGTTCCAGAAGTTTTCTAGAAAAAGAACAAAATTACATTGTACACTGTACTTATCACATGCTAATGCTGATATTATTTTTACTGCCTCTGCTGTTAGGATCAGGGCTCTACAGTGCGCCCATTTCACTCGCATTTGCGAGTAAATATTTCGTCGTGCGAACGAGGAAAATAAAACAGTTGCACCAGTGCGAGTGCTTCTGCAGCTACAATAAGGAGAGCTGCGCACAGACGTAACGTGACAAGTTAAACGTTCTAAATGTATCAAACATTAGGGGCAAACTCACACTAGGACTTCAGAATCGTGCCCAAGCCTGGATCACCCCTAAAGCGCCGCACGCTTGCCCAGCGCGAGCGCTGACCCCAGCGTATGAGCTCCGCATGTGGCCGATATCACTATACGAACAAACTCCGCTTCAAAACACACCCACGCCCCCTTCAACGAGGAGCGCCCCACAGCAGGACCCACACCTGCCCCACCACTCAGTAAACACCCCCACGCCGCTGGACTTCCTTCTCAGCTAAAGCGAGAGCTTTGTCTTGGTCTTGTCTCGAGCGCATTTGGACTCGGTCTTATCACGGACTCAAGGTCTGAATACTGAGTGTGATCATATTTCATTACGACCGCTGCAATAAACTTGTACCGGTGTGCGTGACCACGCGGGACGTCTCTCTGCGGCCTGTGCACTGGAGCCCGCAGACACTGTGCGGCCCGTCAGCACAGACTCCGCAGCGCGCAGCTTGTCCACAGCGCGCACCCTTGTGTACCAACGTGCGTCACAGGCCAGGTATCCCTACCTATCCTTCCGCCTCACGTCAAATACGCCAATACTAATTTTCTGTCAGTGTCCGCACAGAGCAGACCCACAACACAGAGCAGGTGATATGTGGGCTGAAGTTTGCCTAAGAAAATGCCAAATAACTCTGTCACAATGTGCGTTTAGTTTGGTAAATGTGCAGAGGCTAAAAACCACTGTAAAACCAGTAAGAGAATGTAACTTCACCTAGGAATTTGAAAATACAGGTTTAAAAATCTTACCTATGTTTTTCACTTTGAAGCAGTTTTGTGTAAAGTGCCAGTGGAAGTTCTCTTAAAGAAGAGGTTCTCAAACTGTGGGTGAAGGTCCAAAAAGGGCCACAGAGTGTTTCAGTGCAGAACAGTTTGTTTGGCTTATTTTAAGTCTAAATATTAATCAGATAAAATGAAGATATATTTATAAAAACACTGCGATCATGCAGGAAAAGTACAGTCATAATAATTCTTTTGTTTTTTGTATTACATCAATTCAAATAAGTTGGTGTGCGCAAGTTCTGCACTGTAATAATCGTTCGAAATGAAAACCTATTTGTGCCCCCATTTTTTTTTCTGTGCTCCTAAAATTTTTCACTTAGGGGCACATGTGCTCCTGAAAAAAAAAGTTAGCGTAGAGCCCTGGTTAGGATGCCAACATGATAACAAAAAACTCAACAACAACTCACAACATTTACATTTAAAAGCTTAATAAATGTCCTGTTAGGATTAGATTTGCAGATACCCTTAAGCCCCTTTCACACTGGAAGCCGATGCAAAACCGATGCGGTTGCTTTTTGGGGGAACTCGCCGGGGTTCGCCACGGTTCCTAAGGTATCGCCATATGAACAGAAACGTTCGCCACGGCCTCGTCAAGTTCGCCATCTTCTGACAATTTTTTGTCAAGCTAAAGAATGTATTGTTTGGGTTTAGAGAACTAGTAACTCACAAAGTGCTAAAGTATCTCTGTATTCATGGTCACTGCAGTGGTGTGACCTGCTGTATCTGGGCTTCTAAAGACAGGACATTATGTTCAGTCTATCGGGGTTAAAACAACAGGTTGTTGTTTTATTCATTCTCATCATTTAGAATTATTGGTCCACTTGAGTTCATCTAATCGATGCCCCAGTTTAACCCAGATAAATCGTCTCCTTTTGAGAACCGTTTAGATACTGTAGTATGTTCTACCTCATGTTGATGTTATGACATTTGTCGACTGCAGAAGAGCCTGTTTTTGTTTTGCCGTGGGTCAGATTAGGGAGAGGCGGACCTTGCGTGAGGGATAGAAGGTTTCTTTTTCATTTTCTCTGTAATTGTGGCACAATTGCTTTAATAAATCCAGACTCTTTGATTTAAAACAACTTGTCTCCAGTTTTTATTCTTAGATTTAAAAATCCACAACAGTCGCCAAGAAAAATACACTTGGTAAAGGTTCACCAAGGTGTTGTTAACGTTGTCCAGCCTACACTATTTTCAAGATGTTGGCGACATCTTGACGATTTAGTAGCGATTCAATAACAGAGACTGACGAAACCTCTGCAAACACTTGCGATTCACATGGATGTATTTTATTATAGTTCTATGGGCAGAGGCAGGAGAGGCGTCTATTCCCCTGGAGCCGGATTCAGTCCATGCACTGAACCGGGATCTTTGCCACTGAACCCAGCTTCATCTCCCCCACAACAGCTGCCTCCAGATCCTCCAGTTAATCCAGACACATCAGTCGAGAAGAAACCGTCACAGACTCCACTTAATTCCCCTGGTTTGACTGACGAAGAAGTGGAACTCTGCGATTGGTCCAGAGATCTTCCTATTTTCTGATATAAACCCAAAGTTCCTGTGACAACATGTCGGCAGTACTTCGCCAAGCACTCGCCAAGTCGCCAAGAGGTCGTTATTGAATCGCATCCACGTCGCAAGTCCTTGCCGATAGTTCTCCAACAGTCATCAGTATTCCTTAATATTCGCCAAAACGTCGCTATAAGATCGCGGTAACATCGTCTTTGCATCGCAGCACCTCGTCAGGACATCGTTAACACATCGCAGAGCGTCGCAAAGCATCGTCAACAGTTCGTAAATATATCGCAAAAGAGGAACACTAGTGATGTCTTGACGAGGTGTTTGCGATATTGTGGTGGCCAACGCATCGCAAATACATCGGGAGCCACTGTGAACGGGGCTTTATATCGACTCTTGATCTAAAACAGGGAAACCTCTCACTCCTATTACAACGTAACATAAGTCAAATGAATGGTGAAATCTACAGATCCATGTCTTACTGTCTCCCCTGCAGCGTAAGGGTCCCACGGTGAGTTTGGCCTCGGATCCCGCCCTCCCGGTGTCCCCCACCTCCACAGAGCTGACAGGGAGGTGGTCCTTGTACATGAGCAGACCCGAGTCCTCTTTCCTGAAACAAACAGAGACGACGACAGGCTTTAGGGCCGCGTGAGTGAACAGATCAGGCTCGTGAACGGGGTCAGAGCTCGGACCAGGAGCGCAGGTCGGCGTCGCAGTGGCAGTAGTGAGCGGCGTTGGTGCAGTTGTGTTCAATTCCACAGGAGCACTTCTGGATCCCGGGTCCAGAGCCGCCCCAGTACGAGTGCCGCTCGTTGGACCGACCGACCCACGAGGAGAAAGGGACGCCGTCTGGACACATGACACATAAATACACAACACAAGATGAAATAAGCTTCTGTCCTTCAAAAAGCTTGGCCAAAATGTAACATATACCGTATTTTTGGAGTATAAATATAACCAAAAAATGCGTATTGAAGAAGAAAAAAAACATATATAAGTCGCACTGGACTATAAGTAGTTTTTTGGGTAAACTTATTTAATAAAATCAGAGACCAAGAACCGATATTTCCTCTTATTCTGTCGGTGCCTTGGGTTTGTACCTTGCCCATGTTACATTTATGTTTAGATGTGACTTAAATATTTCATATATAAGTCGCACCTGAGGATAAGTCGCAGGAAACACCCAAACTATAGAAAAACTTATAGTCCGAAAAATACGGTAAAATCTATCAGAAAATGACTTAAAACGTTAACATGAGTAACTTAGGTTCAGGAGCAGGACCACGCCTCACGAATCACAGCTCACATCGACCACACCTCTAATCCTATCTAATCCTATCCCACTTATCCCAGTCTGTCCCGAATAACTCGACCCCACCCTCCCACCCCATATCTCGAGGGTCCCGTTCCGGCTGGGCCATGTGAAGATTGAGACGAAGCCCCCACCCACGAGTCCCAACTCAGCCATCTCCGCGCCGCCCCGTACACTCATCAATAAACTACTTTTTCTTCGCTCAGTGTCATTGTTGCCGTGGTCTTTGCTAGTGAAGCTCCTCTAGATAGAATGAACCGGTCTCAGAACGAGTAAATCGATAATAAATCTGAAAAGAAGACGAAAAACCTGATATAAATTGGATAATCTCGGTCAGATCAGAGACATTTGCAGTGTGTCACATCTATCGCATGTTAAAGACACAGATATAAATAAACTGCGGGAGGATGGAGGAGTCTCAGAGCCGCACCTGGAGTGTTGAGGAGGCGCGACATCCTGCAGGCGTAGGCCACGTACTGCTCACAATAATCTGCACTGTTAGTGACCGACAGCACCTGAGAAAACAACAGGATTTATTTTGTGTCGTGTTACGAAAAAGAATCAGATATAGTACCGCACAGCACCACTAGGGGACAGGGTTGTTTTACAGAACCCAATTTTAGAGATAATGTTTGAGATTTTGTCGCTGGATATTTTACAAAACAAAATTTAAGTCTAAAATCTAACAGTAAATACACTATTTCCAATTCGCAAATAATTTAATTTCTATAATAGACCAGTTACAGATCTACTTTAATATTTAATACTTCTTTTCTTCTTTTTAAGACCTGGTTTAGTCCTGGTTTATATCTGGTTTAGATCAGCTTCAGTCCTGGTTTAGTCCTGGTTTAGATCTGGTTTAGATCAGCTTCAGTCCTGGTTTAGTCCTGGTTTAGTCCTGGTTTAGTCCTAGTTTAGTTCTGGTTCAAACCTGGTTTAGTCCTGGTTCAAACCTCATTTAGTCCTGGTTTTGTTCTGGTTTAATCCTGGTTTAGACCTGGTTTAGTCCTGGTTTAGATCTGGTTTAGATCAGCTTCAGTCCTGGTTTAGTCCTGGTTTAGTCCTGGTTTAGTCCTAGTTTAGTTCTGGTTCAAACCTCATTTAGTCCTGGTTTTGTTCTGGTTTAATCCTGGTTTAGCTCTGGTTTAGTCCTGGTTTAGAACTGGTTTAGTCCTGGTTTAGCTTTGGTTTAGTCCTGGTTTAGTCCTGGTTTAGCTCTGGTTTAGTCCTGGTTTAGAACCGGTTTATTCCTGGTTTAGACCTGGTTTAGCCCTGGTTTAGTCCTGGTTTAGTCCTGATTTAGACCTGGTTTAGATCAGGTTTAGCCCTGGTATAATCCTTCTCCAGACGTGTCATTTTAATTTTCGTAAATACCGTTTCACAGATGTTCAAAAGTTGTGTAGTTTGTCGTTTTCTTGTTTGTTTGACAGGTGCTCGAACACGTTTAAACGCTGTAGTTGTTCGTATTTGTCACGGTTAAACCAAAGCTCGTGAAGTGTTTTTAAAGTCGACCTGTTCATCCGTGACGTTGTAGTCGATGTGGAAAACGGCCTTTCCGCTCTGCTCCGGTCTGGGCACTGGGCTCTGAGCGGAAACATTGTTCTTCAGAACGGTCCAAACTTCGTCCTCTGAAACGTAAACAATGACGTGAAAATAAACAAAAGCTGCAATGACGACAAAAAACATATCGACTTATTTATTCTCTTTGGCAAGTACCGCATCCATAAAGCTAAATTTTCCAAATCTAAACCGTCTTTTCCACTATTGATAATCGAAATAAATGACTATTTTCATTCTGTTCACCACTTATCCTGCAAAAAAGCTCAATAACTAACAAATACTATGACTTACTGAACAGTGAGACGACCCCTCCCCCAATCTGTCCTCTGCCTTCAAGTTTGATTTATCAGGTCTGATTTATTAGCATTTTATTTCCTTATACTTACCTTTGTGTTTTGTTTTCATTGTCTATCTCAATTCTGGAATGTATATGTCTATAATAATAATAATAATAATAATTTTAAAAAGCTGGATTTCACTGATTCTTGAGAATAATAAGGAAACTTTTAGCTTTTATCATCAAACTTTAAACAGTAAGTTTAATAGTAAGTTGATTTATGTTCCGAGCTGTCAATCAAACCTGTTGCTAAGGCTAGGGGGCGGGACCTCGGGGAATGAAGGCGTCTGATTGGTCCGTTATTTATGTTCATTTCTTGATTTAGGAACAAAACAGTGAAGTGAAAACATCAGGATCCTGTGTCGCGGGTTCATATGAACAATTTAAGAGCAAAATGACGAGGCTCAGAGCAGCAGGTACAGACAGAGGAGCCAGAAGATCCCAGTGTGAGTCAACGGGAAAAAGGGAGAGAAGGAGCCGGAAGAGCCTCCTGGAGCACTTCCTGTTTGGCACGCGGCGGCTAACGGGTTAGCTTAGCCCACTCATATATACGGACTATGGCAGTGACGCATGTTTATATGGACAAACAGGACCTGCGTGAAGTCGCCCCATCAAACGCAAACCTGCACAAAAACTGTGTCAGTCGTTTGTGCTGCAAAAAGTTTCGTTTGTGCTGCTTTAGTTTTGGAGAAATTAACGATTCTTTTACAGGTCAAATCGGGGTCGGCCCCACAGGAAGAAGAAAAATGCTCAAAAACGCCTAAAATGGTGTCAATCGTTTGTGCTGCAAAAAGTTTTGTTTGTGCGATTCTGGTTCTTCAGATATTTGCAGTTTTATTTTGGGCCGATGACGTCGTCCAGAACCTCAGAATGTGAAACAGCCTCAAAACAGGAAGAAAATGATAGAAAACGTTTGTATTTGGTTTGTGCTGTTTTGTGCTGTGACAATTTTCATTTGTGTGAGTTTATTTCTAAAATTATTCATTATTATTTCTGTGGTAATTATAGGACGTCATTTCTGCTCAGCTGACGGCGACAAACTCCACAAAACTAGTGAAGAGAAACGACCTGAGGCTGTGGAAAAGTCTAATGAAATGAAAACTGTCACAGCACAAACCAAATACAAACGTTTTCTGTAATTTTCTTCCTGTTTTGAGGCTGTTTCACATCCTGAGGTTCTGGACGACGTCATCGGCCCAAAATAAAACTGTGAATATCTGAAGAACCAGAATTGCACAAACGAAACTTTTTGCAGCACAAACGACTGACACAGTTTTAGTGCAGGTTTGCGTTTGATGGGGCGACTTCCCGCAGGTGCAAACACAGGGTTGTGGTCCTCACCTGTCATTTCACAGCTGACCCTGAAGGGGGCGATAGGTCCACTGCCGTCCGGGTCGATGAGGTAACTCCCTGATCCTTTCCCTCTCAGTTTGTACTCTTCACATGACTGTTGGTACAACGCTGTGGAGCAAAGGACACAGGGGAGACAGGAGTTATGTATTTATAAAAGACGGTTTCTGTTGAAAATAGAGTCCTGTAGATTTTGAAAAGCTAATCTAAATGTCATCAGTATCACAGAAACTACAAAACCAAAAAAAGGATTAAAAGTACATCTTTGGAAAGTTAAAAAGTCCTTCTGCTCGATTATCGCGATTATTTTGGTCAATATTGAAATCACGAATATTCAAATGATTATTTTTTAGTTACACGATGCGTTTATTCTGCATTTCTCTCTCAAAACAACACTTTGTTACTGGTATTTTACACAAAACTTTCAAATTGTGAATAAAAACAGGCTCCAAATATGTAAACAGTACGAGTGTGACGATATCCAAGTCTCACGATACGATATTTTCACCATAAACATCTCACCGAACCAGATTTATGACAATATAAAACTGTGAATCTGCGACTTTTTCCTCTAAAAACACTTCACAAGACTTAAAAAGTGCTTAGAACAGTTATTTCTTCATGTCGTCTGCACTGAAACGGAGCAAAGGATCATGGTCTATGTAGTTCCCTCTGGTTTTTTTAGCTATTTCTGCATCAGAACTGTTCATTTAAGCAAAGAGACTTGGGATTCGATATATTGTGATGGTCCACGATATTATTGTGAGACCTTTGACGATACGATATCACCAGATTTACGTTATTGTCACGTCCCTAATTATTACATCACAGATCGACCCAGACAGACTCACGCATGTGGCAGACGGCTCCTCTGTAGCCGGTGCTGGAGCAGTTGCAGCTGAAGGAGTCCCAGGTCTGAGAGCAGAGGCCTCCATGAGCGCACGGGTTCGGCACACACCTGGAGCACCAAGAAAAGGTCTGTTTAGAGAGCCTGAAGCTGTACTCCACCCCTAAAGAAAAGGTCTGTTTAAAGAGCCTGAAGCTGTACTCCACCCCTAAAGAAAAGGTCTGTTTAAAGAGCCTGAAGCTGTACTCCACCCCTAAAGAAAAGGTCTGTTTAAAGAGCCTGAAGCTGTACTCCACCCCTAAAGAAAAGGTCTGTTTAAAGAGCCTGAAGCTGTACTCCACCCCTAAAGAAAAGGTCTGTTTAAAGAGCCTGAAGCTGTACTCCACCCCTAAAGAAAAGGTCTGTTTAAAGAGCCTGAAGCTGTACTCCACCCCTAAAGAAAAGGTCTGTTTAAAGAGCCTGAAGCTGTACTCCACCCCTAAAGAAAAGGTCTGTTTAAAGAGTCTGAAGCTGTACTCCACCCCTAAAGAAAAGGTCTGTTTAAAGAGCCTGAAGCTGTACAGGACGTTTGTGCTCGGTTCACGGTGTTTCTCTTTTCTCCAGACTCGGCGGACACAGAACTCACAGATGCAGAACTGTAGATGTCACGTTCACACTCTTGGATGTGTTAATACCGACGCCATCTTGGTACTGGTTTAAAGTAAAGTTTTTTTCACAGGATCAGCGAGAGACGAGGCCGGAGTTTTGTGCCGCATACGGACTGAACCAGGACTGAACCAGGACTGAGCCAGGACTGAACCAGGACTAAACCAGCACTAAACCAGGACTGAACCAGGACTGAACCAGGACTGAACCAGGACTGAACCAGGACTGAACCAGGACTGAGCCAGGACTAAACCAGGACTAAACCAGAACTAAACCAAGACTGAACCAAGACTGAACCAGGTCTAAACCAGGACTGAATCAAGACTAAAACAGGACTAAACAAGGACTAAACAAGGACTAAACCAGGTCTAAACCCTAAACCAGGACTGAACCAGGACTAAACCAGTACTTAAATAGGTAAGGTAAGGTAAGGTAAGGTTTTATTTATATACCGCTTTACACAGACACATGTCCCCAAAGTGCTTTACACAGCATTTTACAGAGCATTCTTCATTCACTTCATACCCGGTGGTGGTAAGCTACTGTTGTAGCCACAGTTGCCCTGGGGCAGACTGACGGAGGCGCGGCTGCCAAGCCAAGCGGCGCCAACGGTCCCTCCGACCACCACCAACACTCACTCACACAACTTTCACATCTACAGTGCATGTTTTGGGTTGATGGGAAACCGGAGTGCCCGGAGGAAACCCATCCAGACACGGGGAGAACATGCAAACTCCACACAGAAAGGCCCGGGCGACCCGGGGATCGAACCCGCAACCTTCTTGCTGTGAGGCCTGAGTGTTGCCACTCAGCCACCGTGCCGCCTATAGGACTATACTAGGTCTAAACCAGGTCTAAACCAGAACGAAACCAGGTCTAAACCAGGTCTAAACCAGAACGAAACCAGGTCTAAACCAGGACTAAACCAGGGCTAAACCAGGACTAAACCAGGACTAAACCAGGACTAAACCAGGACAAAACCAGGACTAAACCAGGACTAAACCAGGACAAAACCAGGACTAAACCAGGTCTAAACCAGGACAAAACCAGGACTAAACCAGGACTAAACCAGAACTAAACCAGGACAAAACCAGGACTAAACCAGGTCTAAACCAGGACAAAACCAGGACTAAACCAGGACTAAACCAGTGCTACTTAGTCTGTGGGAAACCCTGATCTCGCCTTGACGTTTATTCATGTAAAGCAGAGTTATCCTGTCCCAACATGACGAAAACTCAAGTGTTTTGGCCATAGTTGATCCTAAAGAGGCCGTTACAGACACGGCTTTGACCCAAAAGTCTGATTTTTAACAAATATGCACTAAAATGCCAAAATAAGACCAGGGAGAGGGATACACTTCTATTTTAGACCCATTTACACAGAGAATCAGTAGAAAAAAAGAGTGATTTTGGAGTTTAGTGGCCCTTTAAGTCATTTTCTGAAGCTTAAAATCAGAAACAGAAAGTGGGAAAGTGAATGAAACAGACGAGGCAAAGACATTAACCAGAGATCAGAACAGGAAATGGCCCAGGCTCACACTGGGCCTCGGAGCCGACACTGTGATTAAGACGGATAGACTTGTGTTCTTGCAGCTTTTGCTTTATAAACCCTCCTCCCTCTCCGTTCAGAACTCACTAAACTCTAGAAATGTGAGGAGCAGAGGCAGGAAGAGCCCCTTATCTGCTCACTTCTGCAGAAAAGCTGGGCCAAAATGTAAGATATAAACACTTAAATCTATCAGAAAATGTCTTAAAAGCAGTGAAATGATCTGTTGCAAGATCATTTTACTGGACGAGTTCCCTTAAAATAAACGACCTCTAGACGAGAATGAAGCAGTTTCAGAACACGTAAGTTGACAATAAATCTGAAAATAACATGAAGAACCTGATAGAAATGTTAAAATCTCCAAATTTTCCGTGACTGAAGTGTCCCGCTGTAGGTTTGTGGAGCTTCCGGTTAATGTTTTTCTGTGGTAAATGTGTGTAAATATCTGCAGCAGCTTCATAAATCTGCCCCATAACCAAATCTTCAACCAACAAGGTCGACAAAGGAGAAACATTCATGAAGAATTTATCCACAACGATCGAGGGAAGAAAGACGAAAGCTTAAAGGAAACAACGACGAGCATCAGTGAAACGACTGAGCAGCACTAACGTTCTGGTCCTGGAGAAAACAGAAGGAACTTGTTCACTCAGACTGATTCTACAGTTAAAATTAAAAATAGATTTCCTGATGTCGATATTAGCACAGACAGATTTGTGCAGTTCGAATGCGAGACATTTCTAGGACCATAACAATAGATTTGCTCAGGAGTTTTTAGGGTCATCAGACGTCCCTGTTTACCCGGGACAGTAACCATTTTTGAGCCCAGCAGATTTATCCAAAACCAGTGATTTGTCCTAGTTTTATACAAGAAATGTCCCAGGTGTCGCTATTTTCGACCAGTCTGATCCCTGCCGACTGTGACGAGAGGCACAAAGTGTCATTTGTTTCAGTAAAATACAGAAAAGCTGCTTAAAAACAATCAAAACACACACAAAATGTGACTATTGTGACTCACATATTTGTCATGAATGGCTTCTGCAGACATTTTTTTCTTAATTATGCACTTTTTTTTTTTTTTTTTTTTACAATTTTATTACCAACCACCAAAAAAACTTTATTTCTATTTACTGTATTTTTCGGACTATAAGTCACACTTTTTTCATGATTTAAGTGAAATATGCAGCCAAAAACCCTAATTGAGCAGCAGAAAGAAAGTTTGGAGCGAGTGAGAAACTTGTAAGAGACGAGTGAAAAGCAGAGGAAACACGAACTGCAATGAAGAAAACAAAAAAGCGTTTACCGCCTTTTCCAACGCGACCGCCTCGGACAACGACTTCCCAAAAACTGCAGCAAACTTCCAAACCCGGGTCAATAGTTTGAAGTGTTGAAATGTCTGTTCTGAGTCTCTGATTTTATAAAATAAGTTAACAATTAATAAAATAAAAATTCACTAATGCTCGATGCTGTTTCCTTTAAGCTTTCGTCTTTCTTCCCTCGATCGTTGTGGATAAATTCTTCATGAATGTTTCTCCTTTGTCGACCTTGTTGGTTGAAGATTTGGTGATGGGGCAGATTGATGAAGCTGCTGGAGATATTTACACACATTTACCACAGAAAAACATTAACCAGAAGCTCCACAAACCTACAGCAGGAAACTTCTTCTCCCGCTTCTTCTATTACTATTAAAGTTTGTCCTTTTAGACACAGTTAAATAACTTTTGGGGCTGTTTCATCCTCAGAAACATTCCACTATTTTATACTCACGTTTAAGCACAAAGGTTCATTTTCTCAGGTCATGATTTCATTCTGCTCATTTATTACTGACTCATTTGCATATTTCATGTTTAAATACCGTCCGTTTGTCGTTCATGTCCAGAAATAAGTCACTGCCGTTGCTCAAGAGCGCACGACTTCAGACGAATGAACGGTTTGTCCTGTGGGGGAGGTTTAGGGGATGTTTCGGGGATAATCACCTGTCCACGATGGCGCACATGTCCAGGCTCACGTTCTCGAAACTTCCCATCAGCCCCTGCTCCACGGCCTTCAGGTCGGCCAGGTGATCGTCGATGTGGATCATCTGCATGCAGCCCTGGAAGGAGCGCTGCAGCGACAGGGGGTTTGTGCGCTCGAAGTATCCTGCAACGTACGGGCAGAAAGATACTGACATTTTTAGCCCCATCAAACTGAAACCTGCACAAAAACTGTCAGTCGTTTGTGCTGCAAAAAGTTTCGTTTGTGTGATTCTGGTTCTTCAGATATTTGCAGTTTTATTTTGGGCCCATGACGTCGTCCAGAACCTCAGAATGTGAAACAGCCTCAAAACAGGAAGAAAATTATAGAAAACGTTTGTATTTGGTTTGTGCTGTGACAATTTTCATTTGTGTGAGTTTATTTCTAAAATTATTAATGATTATTTCTGTGGTAATTATAGGACGTCATTTCCGCTCAGCGACGGCGACAAACTCCACAAAACGAGTGAAGAGAAACGACCTGAGGCTGTGGAAAAGTCTGTTTCAGTCTTTAGTCATTTGCTTTTGATTCATATTTTATAGAATAACACAGACTTTTAAAGTACAGTTTCGTCATCAATGTACAGAAGCAACCACATCATTTTTTCATTTTTGAAACTCTGTCATGAACACGAGTGGATGAATATAAGTTTTTGTTTCTTCCCATTCCTTTTTGAGAAATGTCCTTTATTGTCCTTTATTATGTATGTTTATGCACTACAAAAAAGGATTTTCTAGCATAGTTAAACCGACTTGAATTAAGCAGATTCATCTTAAAAGATCAATTTTAAGATTTTTTAACTTAATAAGATGAGATTTATTGACTTGTTCCATCCTGATTTATCTTATCTCGATATTACAACTTATTCTAAGCACTTTTTATATGAACTCAGTCCAGGTTAAGCCTCTTTAACTTCCTTCTCAAACCAATAAGGTGAAAAATCTTGCCATAAATACTTGAAACTCGTGTTTTCTGCTTAGAACAAGATTCATATTTCGTCTTGTTTTAAGAAATCTTGGGAAGTGAAAATTTCTTACTGCACTGACAGAAAATTTCCCTTAAAATAGGGCATTTTTACCTCAAAATTGGTATTTTTTTCTTGTTTTTTGATAGTGTGTATGTGTGTTATTATTGTTTCTCTCTTGGCACAAACTCGCATTAAAAACGAATCAAATCAAAGTCGAAGCTCAGACGAAGCGTTACCTCCGAAGTAGTAGGTCCCCCCGGTCTGGATCTGGACGGGGATGGCGGTTCTGACGGTCGAAGCCTCGTCTCCGTCCACCGTGAGCATGGCGTAGTTTTCCAGGGCGTGAACATGGACCGTGTGCCACTGCCCGTCGTTCAGACCCGAGCCTAACGCAAATAAAACCACAAACACTTCAGTTTTAATGTTTTAAATCATGGAGACGTAGACTTAAACTTCACGGATCCACAAGGGAAATGATTTGGACACAGACGCTATCACAATACAAAGAGTGAAAAACATAAATGGTGATAATAAATACAAAAAAAAACAGCAAGAGACGGGTGTTCAATAAGGCATAATTATATAAATGTGTACGTACAAGTCAAAATAAAATAGAAAAATAAGCAAATAAAATATAAAACATCAAATATTTCTCATACAATGAAAACTAAGGACTTGTTTTCGCTTTGGTAAATGTTTGGTAAAAGTTGTCAGACTCATTCCGGCTCAGGCGAGTAGTGAAAACCGTGTCCATGGGCGAAAAGGGTGTTCTACGTGTATATCTAATGGCGGAATGTTCAGCAGTTGCCATGGTGACGCAGCACATACATTACACTGCAAAAACGCTTAAATCTATCAGGAAATGACTCAAAAGTAGTGAAATGATCTGTCCGTGCAGCAAGATCATTTTACTGGACAAGTTCTCTTAAAATAAACAACCTCGAGATGAGAATCAAGCAGTTTCAGAACGAGCAAGTCGACAATAATTCTGAAAACGGTGAATGAAGATGAAGAACCTGATCGATCGAAATCGCCGGGATTTGCCGCGGTTCGTAAGGTATCGCCTGATGAACACAAACGTTCTCCGCGGCCTCGTCAAGTTCACCGTCCTCTGACGATTATTTTGAAATGTTCAAAAAATTCGGCAGTAGTTGCCAAGCAAAATACACTGGGTAAAGGTTCACCAAGGCATCGTCAACGTTCTCCAGCTTTCGTTGTTGAATCGCTGTTGATCGTCAAGATGTCGTTAATTCTTGCATTGGCGACATCTTGATGATTTAGTAGCAATTCAATAATGAAGACTGACAAACCCTCTGCAAACACTTGTGATTCACATCTGAAATTAAACCGACATATTCACGAATAGATGGTTTCTGGGCTACGTCACAGCCGAGCTGAGCCGAGCTGCAGCAGACACACACCATAGAACTGCAATGGCACACACAGATCATGGATGTATTTTATTATAGTTCTGTGGGCAGAGGCAGGAGAGGCGTCTATTCCCCCGGAGCCGGATTCAGTCCGTCCGCTGAACCGGGATCTTTGCCACTGAACCCAGCTTCATCTCCCCACAGTAGATCCTCCAGTTTATCCAGACAAGTCAAACGAGAAGAGTCGTCCGAGGCACCACTTAATTCCCCTGGTCTGACTGACGAAGAAGAAGTGGAACTCTGCGATTGGTCCAGAGATCGTGTGACTACATGTCGCCAGTACTTCACGAAGTAGTCGCCAAGTCGCCAAGAGGTCGTTAATGAATCACATCCACATTGTAAGTACTCAGTTGGCAGTAGTTTGCAAACAGTCGTCAGTATTCGTTAATATCCGTCAAGACGTCGCTATAAGATCGCGGTGACAACGTCTTTGCATCGCAGCACCTCGTCAGGACATCGTTAACACGTCGCAGAGCGTCGCAAAGCATCGTCAACAGTTTGTAAACATATCGCAAAAGAGGAACACTAACGATGTCTTGACGAGGTGTTTACGATATTGCGGTCGCCAACGCATCGCAAACATGTGAAAGGGCTTTGACGACCGCGAGCAGAGTCTGCCAGAAGTGGTCGTCACATGTTTTCAAACGTCTCCCTGGTTTGTTTGTGACGTAAACATGAATAAAGCGCATTACAATCCTCAGCCGCAGTCGTGTCTCACCTGAGGAGATGTCGATGTGCGTGTTCTTCTTCTGCGTGACGTTCATGTAGACGGTCACCCTGCCCTCGGACAGACCCACCTCCACCCAGCCGTCCGCCAGCGCCGTGAACAGGAGCAGCCCGTGAGGGTTCCACGTCCGGAAGGAGAGGCTGACGGAGAGGGTGTCACTGTCCGACTGCCCCGGGAGCAGCACGAACGACGAAGAGTTAAAGAAGACCGGGAACGAGTCCGAGTCTGCGCACGAGAACGTCAGGTTACGCTGCAGAGAAAAGAGGGAAAGAGTCAGGAGGCTAACCACAGACCGTATAAAGAAGTGGACTGAGGGAGAGTGACGTCCCCCACAGCGTCACTCCAGGCAAATGAAGCAGTTACAGGGTCGAATTTGGAACCAAGTTTATATTAGGAATAGGAATTTATTAATAATGAACAAAAGAGCAAAATAAAAACACCAGGATCATGTTAAGCACAGGGTTCCCACTCTTTTTCATGACTTTTTCATGACCTAAAGTGAATTTTCCATGACTTTACAGCACCTACATGTGTAGAATTTCTCAGACTTTTAGGGCTAAATATGAAATGTGAACCCTTTCCACTCACCTTATGGTTTGGTTTATAGTTTTTAACATTCTAAATCCTGTGCATTTATTGTGTCTCTTTTAAACAAAACACCTGATTGTGTTTGTCCTGCTGGAGCGACTGCACAGACGTTCAGAAATAATCAGAACAGCCTCATGAGAACGCAACAGAACGCTGGAGTTGTGTGAAAGAGACACTAAAATTGCATGACTTTTCCAAAACTTTCATTGAATTGACAAAATTCCATGACTTTTCCAGGCCTGGAAAATGAAAATTTCAATTTCCATGACCTTTCTAGGGTTTCCAGGACCGTGTGAACCCTGTGAGCAGGTTTGACACCAATCCATTGTATTTTTTCTCGTTGGCATTATATTATATTATGATTAACACCTTAACTCATGCGATTAATCACAGAAAATATCGCACTAATGTGTTTTAACGCAGATTAATCCCAGTTTATTCTGAACGCTCCTCTGTGGAAAGTGCGGATGGACCTGAAAGGCGGCGCAGGTGATTAGGTCAGTGATCAGGTCCATACGGGACTTCAGATAAACTCAGGTCGTTTGCAGCTGTCGCAGTGATGAACTCTCTTTCCACAGAAGCACAAGTTTAAAACACTTTAATCTTAAAGCAAAACACGGGTTTGATTCAGCGGCAGCAACAACGCGACTCGTACCAACAACAACAAACTGAGCACGACAAACAACGGCAATAATGTCAACAAAACTACCAGCGATAGAAAAATGTCAGTAATATAACTTTTTAATAGTAAATTGCATTTTTGTCAAAATATTTTGGTCTTTTTTTGAAGAATAATTAACTACTACTGTGTCCAAACAATTTCACTTTTGGATCAATGAAGTTTGAACATTTTAAGACCAAAATGACGGGATTCACTGCAGAAGTTACACAGAGACGGGCAACAGTGTTTCAGTGTAAAGTGAACTGGAGTCAGAATCGATGAAGCTGGAGCCAGAATCGATGAAGCGCCCCCTCTGTTCGTTTCCCATTTGCACCGCGGCGGCTGGAGGCTTTGTTCGTTTATCTGTACGGCCTATTTTAGTCTAACCCACAGCCTCCTGGAGACCGGCTAACCACTCTGCCACACTCACAAAGCTGGAGGTGTCCACTCTCTTCTTGCGTATGAGGGTGGTGATGTTGTCGTTGTTGTAGGTGATTCCTTCCATACAGCCCACGAAGTTCCCGCGACCTGAGCCGGGTTTGGCCGAGACGGGGAAGCCTCCGAACGTGATCTGGCAAACACAGAGAAACAGATTACATGTTTTATCAGAAACTTTTGATCAATTCGGCTCATTATTGCTGTTAAAATCCCCCGGGAGTGTGATTCTGAAGCTCTGTTACTCGAGTTAGTCAAGTTTTAAGTTGTTCCAGTCAAATGAAGCTCACAGAAAACAAAAAAAAGGATCAAATAGAGCAGGTTAATCCGAACATTTTAAAACCAAAATAAGGAGTTTGAGAGCAGCAGTTACAGAGACGGAAGGGCGTCCGTGCTCACTTCTTGTCTACAGTCTCCGGTCGTACCTCGTGGTCCAGGTCCAGGTGGTCGAAGTCTCCGTTGGTCCTGAAGCTCTGCGTGTGCTGGTCCAGGGTAAAGTTCACGTTTCTCCGGAGGCGCTCGACCTTCACCGTGTGCCAGTGGTCGTCGTCGAGCAGAGAGCCGCTGGAGACGGTCGTGTGGCCCTGGATCGAGCCGTACTGACTGCTCCCTGAAGAGGAACAAGATTCGTTTAGATACGAAAAAGATGATGTTTTTTAATTACGAATGAATTGTTCTGAATTAAATAGTTCAGAATTTAAATCTTCTCCTTCAAGTTTACATGAAAATAATAATTCTGAATTGAGGTTTCCATGGAAAACTCATTAAATGGTCTTTATTTAATTCCTCTCAGCGTCTGGGGGTGGGGAAGGTGCTGATTGGACAGCGACACAAACGTATTTCCGTCTTTGGGAAGAAAAGCCACACTTCAGCTGCTCCCGGCTTTTCTGTCATCTCCGTTTGTCGTTTCGCCGCCGACACAAACACGATCCAAACTTTTTCCGCAGTGGTTCTGATGATAATGAAGCAGCAGATGGGGAATTCTGTCCTCACGCTTTACGTCTGTGAGCTGAGGAGGAGAAGGGAAGAGTGTGGGAGAAGGAGGAAGAAGACAAACTGAGTCTGAGGCTGCCACACCTCAGCCCACTCCCACATCCCGCTCACAAATCCAAAGAGACGTGGAGGAAAGTCCCAAGAGACGACTGGAGGAGCCGGATCAGAAGGACGAGCCAACGAGCACCAACCACCGGGATTATTTTGAAGAAGAAGAAACGTTTACATGATCCAGGAAGAAGTTCATTCGGGCTTTAAAATCAGAATAAACCCACTGACTTCAGGATTAAGTTTAATTCTGAATAATCATTTTCATTAGGAATTAAGTGTTTACATGGTCTTTTTAAAGCAAAATTCATTTTTATTCAGGATTTCATTCGTTTTATTTGGAGTTAAAGCTCTCATGTAAACGTAATCGTAATGATGAGATGAAAAGTGGGGATGAATTTATATTCGGGGTGTGCAAAAATATTGAAATATCGATATATCGTGAAACTGAATGTGATGTTGCAGTATTGTATCATGGGCTGCTGGATCGATACATCACCAAGAGTATTTTTTTGTACCTTTTAGCAATTTTTTGTGTGACCGTGATCATTTTTGTGTTTATTTACATAAGGAAACTTGTTAATGTAGGACACTTGACGTATTCACTCACAGTTCTATACAGTTCTATACAGTTCTATACAGTTCTATACAGTTCTACGGGAGGCACTTGCCCAGGTTGATCTTGAGCAGGAGTCGAGCCCGGTGCAGCTCCAGAGTGACGTAGTCGCCCTGCTGACCCTCCCCGTGGACCAGGACCCCGTCTCCCGCTGTGGTCCTGAACTTCAGCGCGATCGAGTCTTTCGCAAACTTGGACTTTTTGTTCTTGAAGCGGTACGAGATCACGCTGTGGCCGTCGAAGCTGATCACGTCGCCCCCTGCGGGAAAAACACACAAACTAATGAGGAAATGCTGCGCTTGAATAATGGATGCGCGGCAAATTTCTCTGATCCGGACCAGATTTTAAAACTTATATCAGGTTCTTCGTGTTGTTTTCAGATTTATTATCGACTTGCTCATTCTGAGACGCTTCATTCTCGTCTGGAGGTCGTTTATTTTAAGAAAACTCGTCCAGTGAAATGATCTGTCCAAGCAGTGAGATAATTTCACTACTTTTAAGTCATTTTCTGATAGATTTAAGTGTTTATATCTTAAGCTTTTGTGTAGAGGATCTGGGCTGTTTCAGTATTATCAACAGTTCAATACAGAATATGCTTTATAGGAGAAAATAAGTCCAGCGGCAGAAATATCTATTAGACAGTGAGACAGATGTGAGTCCTGTGATGTGAGGAGAGAGGAGACAGGAGGAGACGAGGCTGAAAAACGTCTGTCTCCTATAGAGAGTCATAGATATAATCGAAGGTCAGCGCAGATTCGCTGTATGTTTTGGAGCGACTTTATTTCATGGTTTCCTCGTATGAATCACATCCTCAGTTTCGTACACACTGTTTTCCTTCCTGTTTACAGCCAGATCCTTTAGGCCCTTAACGTTACAGCAGTGGCCACAGCTCATGAAAAAACTAGTTGGCGATAAAAAAAAAGAACGCCGTTAAAATTGTTTCGCGTTAACTCTTTAATAATGCGTTATTTTTGACAGCACTAGTATTTCGAAGTGCATGTAAAGCAGACCTGGGCATTGTCCAGCTCTGGGGCCCCGTACGGCTCTTTAATTAACGCTGACCGGCCCGTTTAAGCTCATTTGGAATTACAAAATAAACATATTTTATAATTTTACCTCATGCACGAACAAAAGCTGCATTGATTTTAATTTAAAGGTGTTTTTTATTACATTTTTTGTAAGGCGACCTCACTTTTTCATTGCTTAGTCAAAACGTAAACTCTTCTTAGTCTCACCACTGCCTCAAAACAATGATATTTACTGCTTTTTATAAAGAAATACAATTAATATTATGCAGAACTGAGTTAAGCACTTTGGCTCCACAATATTTCTACACTGCAAAAAAGGATTTTCTAGCATAGTTAAACTGACTTGACTTAAGCAGATTCATCTTAAAAGATCAATTTTAAGATTTTTTTACTTAATAAGATGAGGTTTTTTACTTGTTTCCAGATATTCCATCCTGATTTATCTTATCTCGATATTACAACTTATTCTAAGCACTTTTTATATTAACTCAGTCCAGGTTAAGCCTCTTTAACTTCCTTCTCAAACCAATAAGGGGAAAAATCTTGCCATAAATACTTGAAACTCGTGTTTTCTGCTTAGAACAAGATTTGTATTTCATCTTGTTTTAAGAAAACTTGGTAAGTGAAAATTTCTTACTGCACTGGCAGAAAATTTCACTTAAAATAGGGCATTTTTACCTCAAAATTGGTATTTTTTTCTTATTTTGATAGGCCTTTTTTGCTGTGTATTTTCTGAAACAATGACTTCTCCTGATGTAAACACAGTGAGTTAGAGTGACGTCGTGCCTCCTGCAGCCGCTCTGACAGTATCACAGGTGTGTCGAGGGCGACTCACAGTAAGCGCAGCCGTACAGCTCCAGCCGGACCCCGACGCGTCCGTCTCTGCTCCACGACACCGGGACCAGGCGCAGGAAACGAGCCACGATGGAGTGTTGCAGCTGGTGACGCACCGCCGCCTCACTGTTCACGTTCCCTTCAAACGTCTGAGCGCAAAACACAAACAGGCACAAACAGGTTGGGTCACACCAGACTGAAATGTGCAGAAAGAGAACGGGAAAAATAGAAGAACGAATATTTGAATTTTTAATCTAATCTAAACAATTACAGACACACAAAAAAGCGCAGATATGTTTCCCTCCACGAACACAAACAGCGCTTTCAATTAAGAATGAAAAACAATAAAATGGGAAAACAGTTTGTTATTTAATTATTCTGTTTTAGTGTCAAACAAAAAACAGATTTCGACCTCTATTTCCAATATTTAATTTAAAGTTCATTTCAAATAACACCCATCAAAAAACAGTCTCGGTGCCTGTTTTAATTTGAATATTGAACGGAAATGCAATCACTTTTTTTCTTAGTTCTTATCTTTTTATTTTTTTAATGCCAGATCTTCTTAGGTTATACTGACTCTCTACTCGAATAACTCCTGTAAACAAGGAGGACGCAGATGATTCTCGGCCTTGTGCATCACTACGGCTGTGCTCAGCTCAACGAGATAAAAAAAAGGAAGGACTTTTAGCTTAACAAAAAGAGGATTTGTTGGTGCGTTGTTGGTGCGTCCCCTCCTTAAAACTAGAAAAATCCACTTGTTTTAAGTTGAAATGCTCCAGAAACAAGTGAAATGATCGACCAGTGCAGGAAGTGAAATTTACTTAGCAAGAAATCTTAAAGTAAGAAAATATATCTATCAAAATAAGATAAAATCACTTCTTCTAAGCAATAATCTCAGTTTTAAATAACAATAATAGAACACAATTCAGCCGAAAAATCTTAAAACTAGAATATAAAGCTCTTATTAACTCTTTTATTCTTGATTTTAGTTCATGAATCTTAATGAAATTCTTTATTTCCTTATTTTCAGACTAACTGCTCAGTAACATATTGACAAATTGCAGCATCTCCTAAAACTTTTAAATCTTTTAATTTTTCCATGTCACAAACAGAAGGTTAAGAGACACTGGACAATTTCAGTCCAAGATCGACTCACTTACATCCATAAAAATGTCTTAAACTCCATTTGAACACTTGTTTTGTTTGTCTTTTTGTGCATTCTCACTAGTTTATAGATATAAAAACTACTTTAAAAAAAGAAAAATCTTGAAATAAGCTTCATAATCTCATATATTTAGCCTTTCATTTAGAAAATATCCCTTAAAACAAGATAAATATGATTGTTTTTCTAGATTTAAGAGACTAAATCTTGGTTAGTTTTATTAAATTTGCAGTGTGCATCGTAATTCGCCTGATTAATAATCCCGATAACTTTCTTTTGTAGTAGAAAAATGTGGTTAAAGCTCATAGTAGTCGTCCTCACCCAGATGTTCCCGTCCTGCAGGTAGGGCCTCCAGTTCCTCTGGGTGTCGCTGTAGAGGAGCCGGTACCTCGAGGTCCAGTCCGAGCTGCCGTACCTGCCCTGCGTCGCCACGGCAACCACCTCCCGCCTCCCGCCGAGGTCCACCTGTAACCACGGCGACCGGTCCGAGTCCAGGGGCACCCATCCTCCGCCCCCTGAAGATGAACAAACGCCACCGATTAAAGATATACTATATTACTACTACTATACAATACTACTGCTACTACTACTGCTACTACTGCTACTACTATTACTATTACTATATACTATTGGAACAAACATGTCAACAAAGCAGCCATCTTGGTACTGGATAACGCAGCTTTAAGTTAACGAACATCAAGGCGAGATCAGTGTTTCCCACAGACCAAACAGCACTGCGTTAGTCCTGGTTTAGTACTATTGTAGACCTGGTTTAGTCCTGGTTTAGTACTATTGTAGACCTGGTTTAGTCCTGGTTTAGTCCTGGTTTAGTACTATTGTAGACCTGGTTTAGTCCTGGTTTAGTCCTGGTTTAGTACTATTGTAGACCTGGTTTAGTCCTGGTTTAGTCCTGGTTTAGCACTATTGTAGACCTGGTTTAGTCCTGGTTTAGACCTAGTTCAGCTCTAGTTCAGTCCTGGTTTAGATAGATAGACAGACTTTATTCATCCCCATGAGGGGAAATTCAAGTTGTCCAGTAGCTTAAACATTAAACATTAAACAATTAAACAAGACGCACAAATCAAAGAACCATTTAAAGTTTAAAAAAACCTACAGACATAAATACATTAACAATAAAATGAATAAGTTAATAGTTAAAAGCTGCTAACAATAGTAATGAGGAGCCCATTAGCCAGAGCTGTTAAACAGCCTCATAGCAGCAGGAATAAACGACTTCCTGAACCTCTCAGTTCTACACCGCAGGGAGAGGAGCTGGTTTAGTCCTGGCTTAGACCTGTTTTAGTCCTGGTTTAGACCTGTTTTAGTCCTGGTTTAGACCTGTTTTAGTCCTGGTTTAGTCCTGATTTAGACCTGTTTTAGACCTGGTTTAAACCTGGTTCAGTCCTGTTTTAGTCCTGGTTTAGACCTGTTTTAGTCCTGGTTTAGTCCTGGTTTAGACCTGTTTTAGACCTGTTTTAGACCTGGTTTAAACCTGGTTCAGTCCTGTTTTAGTCCTGGTTTAGTCCAGGTTTAAACCACACATTGTCCTAAACTTCCTCAAATAAAAGTGATCATAAGTAAATTCTGTAGCCGCTGTGACTAAACAGAAATCACAGAAACCAGAGCAAAACCAGAGCAAAACCAGAGCAAAACCAGAGCAAAACCAGAGCAAAACCAGAGCAAAACCAGAGCAAAACCAGAGCAAAACCAGAGCAAAACCAGAATCGTCCCCCGGAGCAGGGAGGGGCTATAAAATCATTAATCCGATTGGAGAGATGTTACACGGTGATTCAGAACCGCAGAGTCACTCCAGACTCTGCTCCGAGTGAGTGACAGGTGGATTTAACCAATCACAGTCAAGCGTGAACTCCCTGACTGAGGAGAACGCTTTACTTACCCCTTTAAGACAGTAAAGAAAGCCCCTCGGAGACTTTGGGCTTGTTTTTTGCAAATTTGAGATGACAGAGATGATTAAAATACAAGACGATACATGTTTTAAAGCCGTTATTGGGACTTGTTTGCTCAGACAGTGAATGAACTGCATAAACACGCGTGAATCAAACAAACACGTACCTTGGTTGCGCTGTAGTTTTCCGTAGCCGGCTCCATAATCTCGGCCGAACACGGAGGAGCTGCTGAAGAAGCTGTAGGGCAGAGGAGTGGCCAGGCTGTCCTCGCACTTCTCTGTCGCACAGAAACAAAACTTTAAAAACGCCCTGTTCTTTGATATTTGAGTTCTGGGGCACAAAAGAAGTGGGAATTTTACATGGAGCAGGTTATAAAGACCATACAACATGTGATTCCCTCACTTTACAAAGCGAGACACAAACTACCACTATTATCCAAATGTCTCTGTACGATATTTTCACCACCGTACCAGATTTATTACAATATAAAACTGTGAATCTGTGACTTTTTCCTCTAAAAACACCTTCACGAGACTTAATCCAAAGAATGAAGATGTAAAAGTGCTTAGAACAGTTATTTCTTCATGTCGTCTGCACTGAAACGGAGCAAAGGATCATGGTCTATGTAGTTCCCTCTGTTTTTTTTTAGCTATTTCTGCATCAGAACTGTTCATTTAAGCAAAGACACTTGGGATTCGATATATTGTGATGCTCCACGATATTATTGTGAGACCTTTGACGACACGATATCACCAGATTTACGTTACTGTCACATCCTGATCTGTTTCAGTACATTCTGTGAAAATTTGAGGTTATTTCAACCAGAATTTTCAAAATTATTGGCCTTTTTGGGACACATTCGTATTTCTCTAAGTTTTGACCATAATAAAAACACCAAATTCCTCTATACTTACGTTATTTCAAAGCTACAGTTACACTCCTCCCTGTGTAGTTGGGAGTATTAAGTTCTCTAAATGAATTAAATTGCATAACAAAGTGTCGTATTTCAGAAAAGTCCATCTCTACGTCCAACACACACTTTGCGCCGGAGTTTTGGGTGTTGTGAAAGTTCGTTGTGAACAAAAGTAGATTTGTCGAGTCAGTATTTAAAGTGTCAGATTTGCATTTGGTTCAGTGCGGTGGCCCCACTTTAGATTCACGCTGCAGCAGAAAGTGACCTAATAATGCAGAGATCTCTGACTCAAAACTGGATTTCTACTGAATAAACCAAAATGAATCAAGAAAACAAGATGTAAACAACGAGCAGAATGAGGGAAACCAGGAAGGGCTAAACCAGGTCTAACTTATGACTAAAGAGAAGGCTAAACAAGTCTAAACTGGGGATCTTTCAGGACCAAGGACAGTACCAGCACATGAACCAGCAAAAAAAATAAATAAATAATTCATACTCCTTTTGTACTGGTTTGGGCCCAGTTTAGGCCTAATGTAGACCTGGTTTGGTCCGTTTCTAGTCCTGGTTTAGTCCCAAGTGATGATCCTGGTTTGGTCCTGGCGTAGATTTGGTTTGGTCATGTTTTAGTCCTGGTTTAGACCTGGTTTATACCTGGTTTAGGACAGGGTTTAGTCTCAGTTTTGAAGTGATGATCCTGGTTTGGTCCTGTTTGACCCTAGTTAAATCCTGGTCCTGGTGTAGATTTGGTTTGGTCCTCCTCTAGTCCTGGTTTACCTGATCTAGTCCAGGTTTAAGTCAGGGTTTATTCCCAATTTTGAAGTTATGATCCTGGTTTTAACCCAGTTTAGTCCTGATGTAGACTTGGTTTGGTCCAGTTCTAGTCCTGGTTTACCTGGTCTAGTCTAAGTTTAGGTCAGGGATTAGTCCTGGTTTAGTTTAGTCCTGAGGCAGATTTGGTTTGGTCCTGGTTTGAGCCCAGTTTAGTCCTGATGTAGATTCCATTAGGTCAGGGTTTAATCCCAATTTTGAAGAGATGATCCTGGTTTAGTCCTGGTTTGGTCCAGTTCCAGTCCAGGTTTACCTGGTCTAGTCCAGGTTTAAGTCAGGGTTTAGTCCCGATTTTGATGTTATGATCCTTATATTTGGTTTGGTCCAGTTCTAGTCTTAGTTTAGCTGGTATAGTCCAGGTTTAGTCCCAATTTTAGTCCCTGGTTTGGTCCTGGTTTGAACTCAGTTTAGTCTTGGTTCGGATTTGGTTTGGTCTGGTTCTAGTCCTGGTTTAACTGGTCTAGTCTATGTTTAAGTCAGGGTCTAGTCCCAATTTTGAAGTGATGATCCTGGGTTGGTCCTGGTTTAGTTTAGCCCCGATTCAGACTTGGTTTGGTCCTGGTTTGAGCCCAGTTTAGTCCTGATGTAGATTCAATTTGGTCCATTTCTAGTCCTTGTTTGCCTGGTCTAGTCCGGGTTTAGTTCAGGGTTTAGTCCCAGTTTTGAAGTGATGATCCTGATATTTGGTTTGATCCAGTTCTAGTCCTAGTTTAGCTGGTCTAGTCCAGGTTTAGTCCCGATTTTGAAGTGATTATCCCGGTTTTGGTCCTGGTTTGGCTCTGGTTTGGCTCCAATTAAGTCCTGATGCTTTTGGTGTGGTTCTAGTCCTGGTTTAGTCTTGGTCTAGTCCAGGTTTAGCTCAGGGTTTGGTCCCAGTTTTGAAGTGATGATCCTGATATTTGATTTGGTCCTTTTATAGTCCAGATTTAGTCCAGGTTTAAGTCCCAGTTTTGAAGTGATGATCCTGATAATTGGTTTGGTCCAGTTCTAGTCTTAGTTTAGCTGGTCTAGTCCAGGTTTAGGTCAGGGTTTAGTCCCAGTTTTGAAGTAATGATCCTGATATTTGGTTCAGTCCTGGTCTGGTGAACGCACCTTCACTCAGCTGCTATTTAGGAATAAACCAGAAAACCAGGACTAAAACTTACAATCTATTAGGACTAAACTAGACCTTGACTAACCCAGACCAGATCTAGGACTAAACCAGGACTGAACCTGCCTCCATATGAAGCCTACAGCACCAAGACCCTGAGTAATACATCTTCCACGTCATTATGATTTATGATCGCGAACCACCCGGGCCTGTGTTCATTCTCCAAACCCAAACCGTGCGCACGGTTCACCAAATTAGGACATTTTCACGGGTTTATTCCAGTTTATTCCCCTCCTCACCGGGCCCGGACACGGCGCCCCAGGTATTTCTTTAGCCCCTTTCCTCACGGACCCGTGCCCCCGCCTCCTTTGTGCGGTTTGGTACTTACGGGACGCTGCGGCAGAGCTCCTCCAGGCGCACGCCAACGCCAACACCACCAGCACGGCCATGGGTCTGGAAATAACCGCTGTGATACTTGGGTTTAGGCAGACAATGGTCCAACAATGATCTTTTGCGTACACCTCAATCCGGAGCGGTCCCAGCCCCCCAAAAAACGCGCTTTGTTTTACGCGCAAAAAAGCCCCCGAAGCGCGTCTCCCCCAAGTCCGTGTTGTCCCAAAACACGAAACGAGCGCAAAAAAAAGGATGAATGGTGCGCTAGCGTCGGCGATGCTAGCTCAGGTGCATCTTCTTGAGCCACAAACAGACAGAACCCCCCTCCTCCAGGAAAAAAAACACCCCCGCGTACGACCGGGGAATGGTACGACCCGAGGCGCACAACAATGAAGCGCCCCCCGTCCCCGGAGTGCGCAGGGGCCAGGTGGGAGGCAGGAGAGGGGCCCGTACGCGGATAGGGCACCGAGCAAGGCCCCCGGGTGGTTTTTTAGGGAGGGAGGAATCAATAAATCACAATAAAGGCGCAAAAAAAGGCGTTAATGAGTCTGGAAGAGCTGCGGTCTGCGTGAGGACAGCTCCAAAAAGAAGACAAATATGCATGTATAGGGTGACCAGATGCGTTATTTTGGTGGTTGGTAATAATAAAATTGTGAAACCAGTGCGTAATTAAAGAAAATTGTTATGCAGAGACCATTCATGACGAACATGAGGCAGTATAGTCACATTTTCATTGTGTTTTGCTCTTTTTTAAGCATCTTTCCTGTATTTTACCTAAACAAATGACAGTTTATGCCTCTCTAATTGGTCAAAAAATAAGGACAGCTGAGACATTTCTTGTATAAAACTGGACAAATCAACATTTAGGGTGACCAGATGTCTCTATTTACCCGGGACAGTCCCAGTTTTGAGCCCTGTGTCCCCTGTCCCTGCAGATTTATCCAAAAACAGTGATTTTGTTCCAGTTTTATACAAGAAATGACCAAAGGGTCCATATTTTTGACCAATTTGATCCCTGCCAACAGTAGAAAGAGGCATAAATTGTCATTTGTTTAGGTAAAATACAGAAAAACTGCTTAAAGACAAACAAAACACAAAGAAAATGTGACTATACTGACTCATGTTTGTCATTAATAGTGTCTGCCGAACAATTTTCCTTAATTACGCACTCGATTCACAATTTTATTATTACTTAGTCCAGGTTTAAATCAGGGTTTAGTCCCAGTTTTGAAGTGATGATCCTGGTTTGGACTCAATTTAATCCCAGATCATTGCAAAAACTAAAATCTACCCAAGTTAAGACGACTTTTATCATGACTATGAGTAAATTTCATAAGTAAAATGATCTGACAATGGAACAACACAACACTTTCTGTAGTTAAAACATGAAAATACTTCTTGCTACACTTAGATAGAAAAGCAGCACATCTTTGTACTTAAAATTAACTAAAAACTAACTAAAAACTAAATCTAATGTTGACTAAATCTAAACTAAATCTAATGTTGAATTAAGAAAAACCACCACAACCACCACAAAACAGTGATATCCCAGTTTTTTACTCTGAAAATCTGGTCACCCTATATGTGCAACGTTCTACTATAGTGTTATAGCCTATAATAAAATATATTAATAATTATCCAAGCATCTAGTCTGTGATTTCTCCCAAACAAAGGTATAAAAGTGATATTTTGGCTTTTTTTTTAGGTTAAACTCCACTTGTCCATTGCATTTTGTGCTAGACTCCAACCAAAACCATCTCTTTAAAACCTGTATTATTTCATTGAGTATTTTTATTATTATTAAAACATTTACAGGCACGTTATAGCATATTAAGTTAAAGATAAACAGTATGACATAGATAAAAGACGACCAAAACCATTTAATTTATTTGGTTTTATGTAAATACGCTGCTGGATTTTGGATAAATAAATTAAAAGGTTTGACTAAAGACAAAAATGAGCAGGTTATTGGTTTTTCTTTGGTAATAACTCATTGGTAAAGAACAAAAAATGTATTGTTTGTGAGTTTAATATAACTGAAATGCAGTTTATAATGAAACTAAACAGCAGATCAGAAGAACCACAGACTCGAGGTTTATTTCTTCACATCAGAACAAGGATTTTAAAGTGATTTAACCGACGTTACAGACGCCGTTCACTTCTGTATTAGAACATCGTCTTTCTCCAGTAGTTTGACAAGTGAAAATCATTGTCTCTGACGCCTTATTTCATCTAAAGTTTCATTAAGACTCATATTTAAAACAAAAATAAAGAACATTTAGAATAAAGAATAAAAAACAGTGGTTAAAAACAAGTCAGACCTGATCTGACTAATCACCTCAGTCTAACTCTGTGTACACTGTGAACCTGCATCTTAACACGTGTTGTATGTTTGTGGTGTAGAAGTGGATTGTCTGCAGGTTTCGTCCGGTTTTTATTTTTATTTTTTTTTATTTGACCTTTATTTAACCGGGAAATATCCCACTGAGATTAAGAACCTGTTTATCGAGGGAGTCCGGGCCAAGAGGCAGCGGCGAACACCGAACACACTCACATATTTACACAGATGAGACATAAAAGTTTAAAGACATTATGAAAAACAAGTGCAGTGTATCATCTGTTTCTTTTACCACACCTGCCCGAGGACAACGGGTGAAATTGAGCAACTATGCAAACTCCGGCATATTTATTATATTAATGTTTTTACTGATGTTTTGATTAATGTGCTCTGTCCTCAGGCCTCGGCACTGCCCCCTGTGGCTCAGAGACTTCAAAGCACAAGAGTGCACACGTCTAACGCTGATCTCGAAATGATCGTTCCCTCCGTTATCTCATCCCGTTTTAGATTTTTGTAATTCTCCTTTTTACTTGTTTTAATGGTTCAGCAGCGGCGACATTCTTAACAGGAGCAAACGGGCGAACGAGGAGGACCAGGCCGACCTCCTCCTCACTGCACGGGCTCCTGTGCAGTACGTTCAGTATTGATTTAAAAACATAATGGTTCTGCCGTACAGAGCTTTGAATGCACAGGCTCCTCAGTGCATTAGGGACGTTCTGCGCCCCGATACTTCAGGAAGCACTTTCCACTCCACGGGTCAGGGCGTCGCGACGGCCCCAAAGACTCGCGTCAAAACACCTGAGCTGAAGACACTGCTTTTTACACAGGCTTTTAGTTGACTGTGTTTTCTCCTGTTCTACTTTATTCCTCTAGTTCTTCTGTTCTAGTTTATTCCTCTGTTCTAGTTTATTCTTCTGTTCTAGTTTATTCCTCTGGTTCTAGTTCATGTAGTTCTTTGCACTGTAAAGCACTTTGTGGTTTGTATCTGTGGAAGGTGCTCTGTAAATAAAGATTTAACAGTGTATTTGCCCTCGACAGTGTTTCCATTTGTATCATCACATAATATAATGAATGTATAAGTTGAGAATTGAGGAGCTGTTTCATGTCTTTGTGTTTGTTTGTAATTGTTTTATGACATTTTTTGTGCACTTGCTGTAGTCCTGGTTTAGTCCTGGTTTAGTCCTGGTTTAGTCCTGGTTTAGTCCTGGTTTAGTCCTGCTGTAGTCCTGCTGTAGTCCTGCTGTAGTCCTGGTTTAGTCCTGGTTTAGTCCTGGTTTAGTCCCGGCCTCCTGCTGGTCCCAGAGTCAGGACTAAACTCGGGAAGTCAGAGTTTCAGATTCCTGCAGCTAAAACCTGGAACAGTCTGAACATGTGACACAGACTCTGACTCTGTTTAGGCTCAAAACAGTTGTTTCTCTGTGTCTGATTGAAATGTTTTCATTACGTTAATTTCTTCTGTCTCATTTAATGTCTCCGTCTCTGTTTTTTGTCTCTCTCTTTGCAATTTTATGATTATTTATGTGTTGATTTGTTTGTGTTGTGATTTTAATGTATTTCTTATTCTGCAAAGCACTTTGAATTACTTTGTGTGTGAACTGTGCTGTACAAATAGTAAAAATAAACCTTCGCCTCTATCTCCACCCACAGCTCTGCACTTATTTGCAATTATTTAAAAAATATGTCTCCTGGTGAAAAATATAACCATATAAAAAGTCTTGCGGCCATTTTCAACAATAAAAAACACATTTTATCTCGTATTGGTGTTGTCGGTTCTTTCCAATTCTATAATCAAGCCGTCTTAGATCAATGTTTCGCTTTACAGTGAAGGAAACGTAAAAGCGATGGGCCGTTCAGCTCTTCCGTTTGTCCTTGATCTTCTCGTGCACCTTCATGTGCTGCGTCAGGTCCGGTTTGGTGAAGAAAACCTTTGCGCAGACGTCGCAGGGCGCGATCAGCTCCCGTGTGTGTTTGAGGTTGTGGCTGTTCAGGGACGAGGCGTTGGTGAAGCTCTTCCCGCAGCGGTCGCAGAGATACGGCCTCAGCCCCGAGTGGAGAACGCGGTGCGACTTAAATGCCTGGGCGCTTTTGAACCTCTTACCGCACTCGTCGCACCCGTAGGGCTTCTCCTGGCGGTGGCACTTCTCATGCTGCCTCAGGACCGTGCCGGAGACGAAGGACTTCCCGCACGTGTCGCAGGCGCACGGCTTCAGTCCGCTGTGGATCTTCAGGTGCTTCTTGTACGACTTCACCCACGGAAACGTCTTGCCGCACTCGTCGCACCTGTACGGACGCTCGCCGGAATGAACGCGCATGTGCTTCTTGAGGTCGTCCGGTAAAGTGAAAGACGTGCCGCACTGGTCGCACGTGTGGTCCCTGGCGCCGGTGTGGATGAGCCGGTGTCGGCGGAGGCTCCCCCCGGTGGTGAAGCTGCCGCCGCACTGGTCGCAGGCGAAGGGTTTGGCGCCGGTGTGGGTCTGCAGGTGCTTCTTGAGGTGGCAGGCCTGGGTGAAGGTCCGCTCGCACCGGTCGCATTCGTGCGGGCGGACGCCGGAGTGAAGCACCGAGTGTCTCCTGAGGTGAGCCGAGGTGGAGAACGGCTTCCCGCACTGGGCACAGCCGAACTTTTTAGGCAGAGACGGCGACGCCATGACTCCCGCTGGAAAAATCGCTGCTATGAACAAGCAGAGAAATATAAAGTTAGAAAATCAGATCAAGCCTTTTGGAAAGTCTCTCACTAGATCAAATTATTATTAAGGATGCTTAAATGAGCAGAAATAGCTAAAAAAACAGAGGGAACTACATAGACCATGATTTTATTTATTCCGACCATCCCAATCCGAGTGTACATGTGTCCCAGTTTAGGATTTGGAAAATCTGATCACCCTAAACTATAAGATCATCCTCATGTCAAAGAGTCACACAATTTTTTCCATGAAACTGCAGCAGATGACGGCAAATTCTGCTGCTTAATAAACAAATGTTAGTTTAACTTTTGTTTATTTTTCCACTGAACGTGATGAGACTAAATTAGAGTGACCGGATTTTCAAAATAAAATGGGACTCCCCTGGTTTGTGGCGGTCGGTAATGATAAAATTGTGAAACGAGTGCGTAATTAAGGAAAATTGTTCTGCACTCGGCCCATTCATCGCTTTTTCTTTGTGTTTTGGTCATTTTAAAGCAGCGTTTCTGCATTTTATAGGGACGTAACAACGTAAATCTGGTGATATCGTATCGTCAGAGGTCTCACAATAATATCGTGGAGCATCACAATATATCGAATCCCAAGTGTCTTTGCTTAAATGAACAGTTCTGATGCAGAAATAGCTAAAAAAAACAGAGGGAACTACATAGACCATGATCCTTTGCTCCGTTTCAGTGCAGACGACATGAAGAAATAACTGTTCTAAGCACTTTTACATCTTCATTCTTTGGATTAAGTCTCGTGAAGCGTTTTTAGAGGAAAAAGTCGCAGACTCACAGTTTTATATTGTAATAAATCTGGTACCGGGAGAATGTATATGGTGAAAATATTGTACACAGGGTTTCTACAGGTTTCTTCAAGTTAAATTCAAGACCATTTATATAAAAACTTAATGCCTATTTCACAGCCGCTTTCATAGACCTAAACTGGGCAAGAAAAACTAAATTCTTAAATTTGTGTTCATTTATTTCTCAAACAAAGGAATCTGGTGAGTAAAGAGACTCTTCCCTGTAACTCCAGCATGAAACCAACGCAAAAAAAACAACATAACAGCTTTAATCAGACTTTGTGTTCTGCTGAGACTGTCGCTTGTGTTGACGTGTTCGGAGTATTCTGACCCGATGCTGCGCTTCGTTCTCGATTATTGTTTCTGTCGCTCTTTATTCAGGCAACATTATTTAACCAAATAATGTCGGTCGACAAATTAAACCTTTGAGGAGAAATGAGACACGGAGAAGTTACGTACTGCAAAAGACCCAGATATAAAAAGTCTTTATAAAATATTATTTCAAAATTCATAAATTCAATGCTTTTAAGACACTGTAGGAACCCTGCGTACAGAGAGATTTGGATTTCGTTCCATCCCTAATGACAATAAATGTTGCACCAAATGACTGGACAAAGCGTTTTATAACGTCACTCTTGTTATTATGTAGAATATCGTAATATCGTGAGTTTTCCCACGATATCATCCACACCCAGAGTCCCCGAGGGCTCCGCAGTGTCCAGGCCTTTGAAAATGGCCTAAAAACGTTATTTTTTACAATGGCCGACAGAAACACTTTATGATATGATGACCGTTTTATGTATACGTCGTGTTTCCTTCTTTTGTATGTTTTTAAGTGTATTTTTTCAGATTCCTGCAGCTAAAACCTGGAACAGTCTGAACATGTGAGACAGACTCCGACTCTGTTTAAATCCAGGCTCAAAACAGTTGTTTAGCTGCGTCTGACTGAAAGGTTTTTATTTTCCACTCCGCACTCTGCTCTTCTCTCTAATTCTCTCTAATTTAATGTCCCATCTCTATTTTAAAATTTTATGATGATTATTCATGTTTTGATTTGTTTGTGTTGTGATTTTAATGTATTTCTTATTCTGTAAAGCACTTTGAATTGACTTTGTGTACAAATTGTTCTATACAAATAAACTTGCCTCTATGGAATCTACCTGCTGTAGCACTTTGAGATTTCGTTGAAATGTAACGTGCATTACAAATAAAATGTTTGCCGTTGTGAGCTTTCCCAGGATATCGCAATAAATATCGTGCCGTGAGGTTCAGACCGCGATGACATCGTGTCGTGAGACTTGGATATCGTTAGTTATCATGCAGTGTTTGCTTATCAATAATTGGAAAGATTGAGCAGCCGATCTTTAGTAATACACGTTAAGGGTGTGCAAAAACATTGAAATATCGATGTATAGTATTGTTTAACGCGATGGTACAGTATCGATATCGTGGGCTGCTGTATCGATATATTGCCAAGTATTTTTTGGTGTATTTTACTTTTTCATTGGCAAAATTTCAAAACTTTTTCATGACCTAAAGTGAATTTTCCATGACTTTATGGCACCTACATGTGTAGAATCTCTCAGACTTTTAGGGCTAAATATGAAACGTGAACCTTTCCTCTCACCTTATGGTTTGGTTTTATAGTTTTTAACATTCTAAATCCTGTCAGTGTCTCTTTTAAACACCTTATTGTGTATTGTCCTGCTGGAGCGGCCCCATGAGAACCTAACAGAACACTGGAGCTGCGTGAGAGACACTAAAATTCCAGGACTTTTCCAGGATTTCCATGACCCTGTAAGCGATTTTGTTACAGCGCTACGGTTTTGTTTCTTGTTCAGTGGAAGGAAATTTGTTTATGCGACACATTTGAGATTTTTGATGCTTAAAACGTTTGTGTTTCATATGAACTTTGGACAAGAAGTAGTTTAACAAAGACTTTTAATATCACAGCCACGATTTAGCCTTTATTTTTGTATTATTTTGATATACACTCAACAAAAATATAAACGCAACACTTTTGTTTTTGCTCCCATTTGTCATGAGATGGACTCAAAGATCTAAAATTCATTCCAGATACACAATATTACCATTTCTCTCAAACATTCGTCACAAATCTGTCTAAATGTGTGATAGTGGCACTTTTGCGTTGCTGAGATAATCCATCCCACCTCACAGGTGCCACATCAAGATGCTCATCAGACACTATGATTAGTGCACAGGTGAACCTTAGACTGCCCACAATAAAAGGCCACTCTGAAATGTGCAGTTTTGTCTCACAGCAAAATGCCACAGATGGCGCAAGCATTGAGGAGCGTGCAATTGGCATGCTGACAGCAGGAATGTCAACCAGATCTGTTGCTCGGGCATTGAATGTTCATTTCTCCACCATAAGCCGTCTCCAAAGGCGTTTCAGAGAATATGGCAGTACATCCAACCGGCCTCACAACCGCAGACCACGTGTAACCACACCAGCCCAGGACCTCCACATCCAGCAGGTTCACCTCCAAGATTGTCTGAGACCAGCTACTCAGACAGCTGCTGAAACAATTGGGTTGCATAACCAATGAATGTCTGCACGAACTGTCAGAAACCGTCTCAGGGAAGCTCAACTGCTCGTCGTCCTCATCGGGTCTTAACCTGACTCCAGATCGTCGCCGTAACAGACTTGAGTGGGCAAATGCCCACATTCGATGGCGTCTGGCAAGTTGGAGAGGTGTTCTCTTCACGGATGAATCTCGGTTTACATTGTTCAGGGCAGATGGCAGACAGTGTGTGTGGCGTCGTGTGGGTGAGCGCTTTGCTGATGTCAATGTTGTGGATGGAGTGGCCCATGGTGGTGGTGGGGTTATGGTATGGGCAGGCATCTGTTATGGACGAAGAACACAGGTGCATTTTATTGATGGCATTTTGAATGCACAGAGATACCGTGATGAGATCCTGAGGCCCATTGTTGTGCCATACATCCATGAACATCACCTCATGTTTCAGCAAGATAATGCACGGCCCCATGTTGCAAGGATCTGTACACAATTCTTGGAAGCTGAAAATGTCCCAGTTCTTGCATGGCCAGCATACTCACCGGACATGTCACCCATTGAGCATGTTTGGGATGTGCTTGACCGGCGTATACGACAGCGCGTACCAGTTCCCACTAATATCCAGCAACTTCGCACAGCCATTGAAGAGGAGTGGACCAACATTCCACAGGCCACAATTGACAATCTGATAAACTCTATGCGAAGAAGATGTGCTGCACTGCATGAGGCAAATGGTGGTCACACCAGATACTGACTGGTTCTGAGTCCCCAGACCCCCAATAAAGCAACAACTGCACATTTCAGGGTGGCCTTTTATTGTGGACAGTCTAAGGTTCACCTATGCACTAATCATGGTGTCTGATGAGCATCTTGATGTGGCACCTGTGAGGTGGGATGGATTATCTCAGCAAAGCAAAAGTGCCACTATCACACATTTAGACAGATTTGTGAACAATGTTTGAGAGAAATTGTAATATTGTGTATCTGGAATGAATTTTAGATCTTTGAGTCCATCTCATGACAAATGGGAGCAAAAACAAAAGTGTTGCGTTTATATTTTTGTTGAGTGTATATCGTAACAAATCAAAAGCTCAGTGTACGAGATGTGTATCGTATCAGTAACTTCTGAACGAAACACGGCCCTGATACACGCTGAAGCTTGAAAAGACGCAGGTGTCATAGAAATCGATCCGATATTCACGTCCTGATTAATATTTTCTTTGTGTTTACTCAGTGCCTTTTCTTTTTCTGTGGATTTCACGTTAACATGTGTGAAGAAACCTGCAGCCACACAGTCCCCGTCCCCAACAAACCCTCTGCTCGTCTGCATATCCACACGTCCAAGTAGAAGAAAAGTGAAAGAAAAATAAAGTGCATTAAGCATCCCTAACAGAGAAGTATTAGTGCATCAGGAGGAACTAAGGGTCAAGATAAAAACCGCCCTCTTAGTGACCTGTGCTACATTCTTGCTGAGCACAAACCTCCTCCAGAGAGAACGGGAGGGAGGAAAGAGCTTTTCAAACTGTTGAACTGTTTCAAATTTGTCAACTTTTACACCTTTTGTGGGGTGAACTAGTTGTCTGTCTGTGTGCTTTCATGTTACTATGGCTTAAACTAAAGGGGAAAGTACTAGTAATCGTCATTAATGCATATATTTTTAGGTTAAAGACTGAAAAATGCAGCTCTGAGCTTTTATAACGCATTTTATCTCCATCCAAGCTAACTAACTTTTATTAGAAGTGCTTTTGTAGATTAGGGAGACCAGATTTTCCAAATTCTAAACTGGGACACACCCGAGTTGAGATGTTTGGTGTAAATAAAATAGTGAAAAGAGCGTGTAAGATTGTGCATTCTTGTGTCAGTCATGATCTGAGGGAGTTTTGTCGCTGCATTTTTTTTTGTTTTATGGTCATTTGCAAACACGTTTTTCTGTGTTTTGGCTAAAGAAATGATCGTTTATGCTCCTCTTTACTGTTGGCAGGGTCCAGATTAGTCAAAGATTGTGCTAGTCCTGTTTTAGGCTTATTTTAGTCCTGGTTTAAGTAAAAAATAGGGACACTTGGGACATTTCTTGTATAAAGTGGGACAAATCTGTATAAAGTTTGGATAAATCTGCTGGCACAGGGGACACAGGGCTCAAAACTGGGACTGTCCCGGGTAAATGAGGACCGTAGTGTAAACCTGCCTTCCTCTGCACATTTACATTACACAGAAATGCAAGATAATTAAACCAAGTAAAAGGAAACGTCTTGGAATAAATCCCAAGACCGTGTTAAACTTAGGGAAAATCACAAAAATACAGCTCACAAATGGATGAAAACAAACGAGAAAACGTGACAAAATAAAGTGAAATACTTCTGTTTAGACCAAAACAAAACCTTATCCCTGCGGCAGAGTGCAGAGACTTCCGCTTCATTCACCTCGATCAGTTTATAAATGACTTCCAGGCTCTAAAAGTTGAATAAAATGTTTACTCACGCAGAAAAGGAGACGATCGCTGTTTTTGCTGCTCTTCTGTGGATCACCAAAGACTCTGGAGGAACTAAAAGTTCAAACGTGATCACAACCAAAGCGTGCGTGCGTGCGTACGTGCTGCCGCTGCGCGTATGCGGAAGTGGGCGGGGCTTAAGGTTTGTTTTTAATTTTTAATTTTTAATTTTTTTAACTTTTAATTAATTACACAAAACCGGTTCTCAACATCGATCTATTAAAATAACGGAAACGTGATTCTTTTAAAAAAAAAAATTACACACAAGTATTAAATCAGTTTACAGAAAAATGTAAATATTAAAAACACTCCGAATTCTATAAACGCAGTTGACATTTTTTCAAAGACTCTACAGCGCTATGAAGACTTTTTTTTTTAATTATTATTTTCTGATTTTATTTGTTTTATTAGTTTACGTTTTGTATTTGCCAACTGCTATAATTTCTGTATTTTCTTTTCTTATGTAAAAGTATTTGTTTCATTTATTCCATTAACTGTATGACACCTTGTGTTACAAAAAGTAATAATAATAATTTTAGAGAAGTTTTTAAAAAAGTAAATAAAATCAGCCCTATGAAGACCTTTATTTTTTCATTTTTAATTTGTTTTCTTTGTTTACGTTTTGTTTTTGCCAACTACTATAATTTCTGTATTTTCTTTTGTTATGTAAAGCTATTTTGTTTCATTTATTCAAATTAAAAGTTTAAAAATAAATAAATAAATCGAAATCTTATAATTGATTTGGATTATTTTCATGCCAAGGCACATTTTAAACATTTACAGAAAGGGGTAAATATCAAAACCACCCGCAAATTCTATAAACACAGTAAACATTTTTTTCAAAGACTTCACTGCGTTATTTGTTTTATTTGTTTACGTTTTATTTCAGTATTTTCTTTTGTTACGTAAAAATATTTTGTTTCATTTATTCCATTAACTGTATGAGCCCTTCAAAAAAATTTAAAATAAATTAAAAAATTAAAAAACACCTCCCAGTTCAATAACCACATTAGACAATTTTCCAAAGACTTTCCTGCTATAAACTATAAACTCTGCACAGAAAAGATTCACTTTCTGTAGGGGGCAGCATGAGCCACTCCGCAGAAAGCGTCAGAAACAGAAGAAGGACGGTGTTTGTGCTGGAGGATTTTGCACTGCTGTCAGGAGGCGATCAGCTCCGAAAATACAAGTCAGACCCGGACCCCGGCAGTGCAGGTTTGTGCGCGTAAACAGATGCATGAGAGCGGGATACAGCTGCACGCATGACCGCCCCCTGCACCCAGCACCCAGCACCCTGCACACAGACGTGTCAAAGCAGCTGTCGCGTGTTTTTCCATGTGTTTTTTCATCTGTTTTTCATGTGCACTCATCGCTCTGGGGGTATAGATAAAGTGAGGGATGGTTTATGAGCCTTAGGGTCCCTTGGACAGTCCCAGTTTTGAGCCCTGTGTCCCCTGTCCCAGCAGATTTATCCAAAACCAGTGATTTATCTCCCAGTTTAATCCAAGAAATGTCCCAGATGTCCCTATTTTTGACCAATTTGATCTAAACGAGGACTAAACTGAGACTAAATCAGGACTTCATTAGGTTTAAACCAGGATTATCACAATTTTTGACTAATCTGATCCCTGCCAGCAGTAAAAAGGAGGATAAATTGTCATTTGTTTTGCCAAAATACAGAAATCTGTGTTTGCAAATGACCATAAAGCGAAAAAAATGCAGTGACAGAAAGAAGCTCCTCAAATTACGACTGACACGAGAACGCACAATCTAACACCCTCTTTTCACAGTTTTATTTATTCCGACCATCCCAATCCGAGTGTACATGTGTCCCAGTTTAGGATTTGGAAAATCTGATCACCCTAAACTATAAGATCATCCTCATGTCAAAGAGTCACACATTTTTTCCATGAAACTGCAGCAGATGATGGCAAATTCTGCTGCTTAATAAACAAATGTTTGTACCTTTTGTTTATTTTTCCACTGAACGTCATGAGACTAAATTAGAGTGACCAGATTTTCAAAATAAAACTGGGACTCCCCTGGTTTGTGGCGGTTGGTGATAATAAAATTGTGAAACGAGTGCGTAATTAAGGAAAATTGTTCTGCACTCGGCCCATTCATCGCTTTTTCTTTGTGTTTTGGTCATTTTTAAGCAGCGTTTTTGTATTTTATAGGAACGTAACAATAACGTAAATCTGGTGATATCGCATCATCAAAGGTCTCACAATAATATCGTGGAGCATCACAATATATCGAATCCCAAGTCTCTTTGCTTAAATGAACAGTTCTGATGCAGAAACAGCTAAAAAAAAAAAAAAACAGAGGGAACTACATAGACCATGATCCTTTGCTCCGTTTCAGTGCAGACGACATGAAGAAATAACTGTTCTAAGCACTTTTACATCTTCATTCTTTGGATTAAGTCTTGTGAGGCGTTTTTAGAGGAAAAAGTGGCAGATTCACAGTTTTATATTGTAATAAATCTGGTACAGTGAGATGTTTATGGTGAAAATATCGTACAGAGAGATTTGGATTTCGTTCCATCCCTAATGACAATAAATGTTGCACCAAATGTCTGGTTAAAGCATTTTACAATGTCAGTCTTGCTATTATGTAGAATATTGTAATATCATGAGCCTCCCCACGATATCACAATAAATATCATTTTTATCGTTTTACCCGCTGTTCTGATTCTTTACTGACGTTATTGAATCTTACGTCCTCTTATTCTTTTGTGCTTTACAGACGGCATCTCCAGCTCTCATCATGTCGCAGGAGGCTGAGCAGGAGATTAACCAAAGCTCTTCTCCGAAACACAACAGAGACCGAGGCCGAGAGCGACCGTTCAGCTGCGACCTCTGCACAAAGACCTTCACTCGCTCCACTCAGCTCAAACTGCACAAACGCTCACACAGCGGAGACAACCCCTACATATGTGACCAGGGCCCGAAGAGGAGAGCGCGGATCGATGCTCCGACACGACATGGAGACGCACGACATGGCGACGCACGACATGGCGACGCACGACATGGCGACGCACGACATGGAGACGCACGACATGGAGACGCACGACATGGAGACGCACGACATGGAGACGCACGACATGGAGACGCACAACATGGAGACGCACAACATGGAGACGCCGCACTGAAAACGCAGAAGCGGATTGACGGCGACAGTAAGCCTTACGAGTGCCTGTACTGTGAGAAGTCATTTGGACAGAGAAGTCGGCTCAGAGAACACGTCTACACTCACACCGGATACAAACCCTTCAAATGTGACCTGTGTGACGGAGCTTTTACCAGAGCGTCAGACCTGAGGCGCCACAAGAGCCTCCACCAGGAGAAAGAGCACAGCTGTGAGGACTGTATGATGAAATTCCCCAGTGAAAATTCTCTTAAAAAGCATCAGGAGAAGATCCACGCGAGTACGCACGGAGCAGAAAAGCTGTACAGTTGCACCGAGTGTGATAAGAGATTTTCACGGACCTCAAACCTGTTGGCGCACATGCGCGTTCACTCCGGAGAGAAGCCCTTTAAATGTGAGGAGTGTGGGAAGGGATTCAGACAGTGGACCCACCTCAAAAGACACATATTCACTCATGAAACCACAGAGATAACCTTCAAACAAGCATCAGAACTTAAGAAAAAGAGTTCTCTCAGTGAAGACAGACTTTTCATTTGTCAGTACTGTGGAAAGAAATGTCCCACGCAGGCGACTCTGGAGGTGCACGAGTGGATGCACTCGGGGCCCAGGCCCTACAGCTGTGACGTGTGTGGGAAGAGGTTTTCTCTCTCCTTTTCTCTGCGACGACACAAACGCATTCACACTGAACAGAATCTGCACAAATGTGACGACTGTGGGAGAACGTTCCCTGAGCGAGACCAGCTGCAGCAGCACCAGTGCTCCAAAGACAGAGGGGAAAGAGGAGAAAGCTCGTACAAACCTTACAGCTGTCAGTTCTGTGCAAAGTCCTTTGGACGGCCGTACGTTCTCAGGATGCACATCCGCACACACACCGGGGAGCGGCCGTTCAGGTGTGAAGTGTGCGGTGGGACTTTCGCTCTGTCGTCAACTCTTGAAAGACACAAACGTCTTCACTCGGGAGATCGACCTTTTAAATGTGACCAGTGTCAGAGCACATTTATCCAGTCCAGTCACCTGCGAGCGCATCTGCGCTTCACTCACAAAGACAACAGGACCTACGCCTGTCAGAACTGTAAGAAAACCTTTATTCAGTCGTCTGAAGTGGAACGCCACACCTGCTCCCACAGCAACAGACCCACAAACAAACGCCTGCACAGCTGTGACAAATGTCAAAAGACATTCACGAGACGCTATAACCTGAGAATGCACGAGCGCATCCACTCTGAAGAGAAGCCCTTCACCTGTGACCTTTGCAAAAAGGGCTTCGTTAGAGAATACGACCTGAAAAAGCACAACTGTGCCCTGATTGGAGAAAACCCGTTCAAATGTGAGCGCTGCAGGATGGTTTTCCCCACAGCCGACGGCCTCACGGAGCACATGCTGAGCCACAGCGCCAAGGACACGTACACCTGCGACGAGTGTGGGATGGAGTTTACTCTGTGCAGCGCTTACGTCAGGCACCAGCGGCTCCACAGTAAAGAGTTCCAGTGTGAGCGCTGTGACCTGGTGTTTACAGAAGCAGAGGAACTAAAACAGCACCAGGAGACTCACCCTAAGGAGAAACTGTTCAGCTGTGACTATTGTGGAATGGACTTTGTCCGACCTCATAACCTCGCCAAACACAAGTGCACGAATGAGCAGCACCGGCCGCTCAGCACGAGTGACGCTGCAGAACAGGAAAGAGTTCTGCAGAATAACCCACTCATGTCCCACTCAGTGAAGAACCCTTTTACGTGTCGGGTCTGTGGAACCACGTTTCACAGTGAAGCTGCACTCAAAGCTCATCAGTCTGTTCACGCCAGCAGTCGGCCACATAAGTGTGAGTATTGTGGGAAATCTTTTATCCGGCCAGTGCAGCTTCGAGAACACGTGTTCACTCACACTGGGCACAGACCGTACGAGTGTGACCAGTGCGACAGGACTTTCACCAGGTCATTTGACCTGAAGCGCCACAAGGGCATCCACACGGAGCAGGGATACAGGTTCAGCTGCGACGTTTGTGGGATGAAATTCCCTCGGTCACATTCTCTGAAGGTTCATGTGGGGAAACACAGCGGGGGGAGGCCGTTCGGCTGCTGCTACTGCAAAGCTGCGTTTGACCTTTTAGATGAACTCAAAGAACATCTCGGCTCTCACCCGGGGCCAAAGCTCGGGAATTGTGAGCGATGTGGCACCAGATTTTCCCACCTCGGCAATCTGAAAAGACACATGCGGAGCCACCTGGGGCAGCAGGCGTATCCCTGTGACCAGTGTGGGAAGGTTTTCACCGACCCGTCCACTCTGCGCACTCACCACCTGGTGCACTCCGGCTCGTACGCCTGCGACATGTGCGACAGGAGCTTTATCACCGAGGAAAACCTACAAGAGCACAGAACCGTCCACCCTGAAGAAGGTCAAACTCCAGCTGCAGAGACGTCGCAGGTTCAGTCTGGAGATAATTCACCAGCTCAGGAACTGGGCGACGTTTATGCCGTGGAGGTGGACGGTTTTCAGGCGGAAGAGTTTGAGATCTCGTGTGAAGTGTGTTCAGAGACGTTTAATTCCAAAGACCAGTATTATGAACATCTGCAGAACCACGAGATCGAGCTGGTTGTGGTTTAACCCTGGAAGAACTGCACTAAAACAGAAAAGTGGGATGTGACGAGCTATGAGATGAACCCGTTACTATCTCATTTTCTTAAATAAAACAGCAGACGGTACCATTTAATTGTAAATATTCACACAGTTTTGATACTTTGCAGCTGATGTGTGACGCTAACTGAACGCACTGCTCTGTTAGACTTAATCTGAGCTTTATTTGAATACAGTCTGACCAGAAAGAGCAGCAGATGTCCTTGTACGAGTCCTTTTCACATAAAATTACAGTCCCAGTAGCTTTAACAGTTTTTCTGTGAGTCATTTTCGTGTTTTTGTTGAAAATCAACCTCTTAAACGGCACCATGAGCACTCGTATTAATCGCAGTCTACTGAAAATCTGCTTTTCAAACCCAGTGAGTCAAAACGTGAGCATTTTATGACCAAAATTAGTTATTTGACTTCAGTTGGACTTGAAAACTGTGTCCATGTACTGGAGGAGTGTTTTTCTATTGCTATTATTATTATAAATGTGACAAGGCAAGTTTCAAGCTTAGTAAACAAAATTCATGCTTTACAGAATAAGAAATGCATTAAAATCACAATACAAACCAATCAAAATATAAATAATCTTCATAAAATGTAAAAACAGAGAGACGACAATCGAGAGAAGAGAAGGAGCGGAATGAGAAATGTGAATTTTATTGGTTGTGGTGTCAGATGTGACCATTAAGACATGTTCACAATTAATAAAAAAAAATTATTTATACTTTTTAAATAAGCTCGAGGAACATCTGCGCTCACGGCTTCAGTGTTTCGATATGAGCCACGTGGATCAGGGTGTTTTCTCCAGTTCACAAGACAGAATCTGCAGAAATATAAAATCGTAGAAGCAGGTTTCTTACCGGCTCTACAGAAGCAGACGGTGCGAACACTGTGGAGTCGGGAAGTTTTCAGTCGATGCGTTTCCGTCCGGGCTCCGGTTTCCCCCATCAGCTCAAAAAAAAAAAAAAAAAACCTGCTGTAGGAGTGAAAGTGGAGCGTGAGTGAGCGACGGTCCCGTCACTTTGCCCCGGGGCGGCTGTGGCTACAACAGCAGTATTTTACCACCGCCGAGTCTGGAGCGAATGAAGAATGTTCTGTTAATGATGCTGAAACGTCTTCGGGGACACGCGTCTGTATAAATAAAGTCAGCTGCACCTTTTCTCTTCCTCTTCCTCTTTTCTTTTCTCTCTCTTCTCCTCCTCTTGTTTTTCTCTTCTCGTTCTCTCTTCTCTCTCTCCTTATTGTGTATTGTTCTGCTCGAACTGGCTCAGATGTTCAGAAATAATTAAACATGATACAGAAAAACAAATATTAATCATAATATCCTCATGAGAACTTCACAGAACGCTGGAGTTGGGTGAAAGAGAAAGTAAAATTCCACGACTTTTCCTAAAAAAAAACAACAACAAAAACTTTGATTGAACTTACAAATTCCACCTGACTTTTCCAGGATTTCCATGTCCGCGGGAACCTGTTTATAATAAATCATTTTTGCACACTCTGCTGCTGCTCTTTTTGTGCACTGGCTGCTGCTTTTGCACACTCTGCTGCTGCTTTTTGCGCACTGGCTGCTGCTCTTTGCACACTCTGCTGCTGCTCTTTGCACACTGCTGCTCCTCTTTTTGCACACTCGGGTGCTGCTCTTTGCACACTCTGCTGCTGCTTTTTGCGCACTCTGCTGCTGCTCTTTGTGCACTGGCTGCTGCTCTTTGCGCACTCTGCTGCTGCTCTTTGTGCACTCTGCTGCTGCTCTTTGCACACTCTGCTACTGCTCTTTGCACACTGCTGCTGCTCTTTGCACACTCTGCTGCTGCTTTTTGCGCACTCTGCTGCTGCTCTTTGTGCACTGGCTGCTGATCTTTGCACACTCTGCTGCTGCTCTTTGCACACTCTGCTGCTGCTCTTTGTGCACTCTGCTGCTGCTCTTTGCACACTCTGCTACTGCTCTTTGCACACTGCTGCTGCTCTTTGCACACTCTGCTGCTGCTCTTTGCACACTCTGCTGCTGCTCTTTGCACACTGCTGCTGCTCTTTTTGCACACTCTGTTGCTGCTCTTTGCACACTCTGCTGCTGCTCTTTGCGCACTGGGCTGCTGCTCTTTGCACACTCTGCTGCTGCTCTTTGCGCACTCTGCTGCTGCTCTTTGCACACTGGGCTGCTGCTCTTTGCACACTCTGCTGCTGCTCTTTGCGCACTGGGCTGCTGCTCTTTGCGCACTCTGCTGCTGCTCTTTGCACACTCTGCTGCTGCTCTTTGCGCACTCTGCTGCTGCTCTTTGCGCACTCTGCTGCTGCTCTTTGCGCACTCTGCTGCTGCTCTTTGCGCACTCTGCTGCTGCTCTTTGCGCACTCTGCTGCTGCTCTTTGCGCACTCTGCTGCTGCTCTTTGCGCACTGGCTGCTGCTCTTACCACCCTGCTGTAGGAGGCGGTGTGAGCTCCACGCAGACTCTTCACAGAAACAGGACGAGGCGCCTGCAGGAGGATCATCCGCAGCTTTTCTCGTGTTTGTTTGGATCATGACCGCAACAGTCCAGGTCTGTTCCCTTTTCCCAAACGCTTTCACCAAACACGGACGTAAGATCAGGCCGCGCGGTGGATTTCCTGCAGAGTTTGACCACGTCTTATCGCAAAATAAACGCGGACAGACCACATGCGCTAACAACAAACCACAAACCTGCACAGATTTGTCATAAATACGATCGCATTGGGCGTGTGCGTAACGTAAATACTGTTTAATGACGCCGTAATGTCCTGCAGACTATTGAGACATACGCAACTTATACAATGAAATGCATGAGTTAAATGTACAGTTTGGTCCTCGTATTTCATACACAAATTAAACTATAACAAGGGGATGGACTGGAGCTTTGTTTTTTCTAGTTTCTCTACTGAACTATAGTGAAACGTCAATAAAACTGTGCAATGAGTGCGTAATAAAGCAGTCAGGACAGTCACATTTTCTTGTTTTGGTCGTTTTTAAGCAGCTTTTCTGTGGTTTACCTAAACAAATGTATATAAAATACGGTATTATGCAGAACATTAATGAGAATATTTAAATAGTCGTTCATATGCAAAATAAATCAAATATGCTGAAAGTAAAAGTGCAACTGTAACAGATTTTATTGCATTTTATCGTCTATTGTTTACAACTACTGCGCTTTATCTTCTTAGACTGTTACAGCTGCTGCACTTTGGAAATATTTTCTACATTCAGTGCACTTTTACTTTCATAATTGATGTTGATATGTGAAAGACAATTTTAAGAGGTTTAATTTAAGTTTGCGTATTTCTGTTCCATAGTTCTGACGGCATGTTTGACACGGTGAAACTCCTCCTGTTGGAATAAATGTAATAAATTTTGAGCCTTTTCTTAACGTAACGTTTTCTGATCCAAGTTATAACTTTTCCCCATCACAAACAGACCTGGAGTTGTGTTTTGTTTCATTCCCACATGTTTAACACCTGTTTAAACCTGCAGATTTAGGCTGTGTTCTTCTCTAAACCGGAAAACACTCTGTTCCATTCCACCTTGTGATGTCATGTGGTGATAAAGGAAGTGCTCCGCTGTGTTTTTAAACTCCGCACACCTTCACGAGAATCATTCGGATCATTTCAAATCTGGGACTGCCGACCTCTACTGAACAGAACGCAGAAGGAGCGCTGTTGACATGAAAACAACAACTACATGATGTTAAAAGAGCTTTGGAGCTGTAAATCGGATTTCTCAAACATGTGTAAATGAAACAAAACTAGTGTGACCAGATGTCTCTGTTTCCCCGGAACAGCCCCAGTTTTGAGCCCCGTGTCCCCCTGTCCCAGCAGATTTATACAAAACCACTGATTTGTTCCAGTTTTATACAAGAAATGTCCCAGGTGTCACTATTTTTTGCACATTTGATACCAGGGAACAGTAAAGAGACACATAAACTGTCATTTGCTGATGAAAAATACTGTCATTTGTTTATGAAAAAACAGAAAAGCTGCTTAAAAATGACCAACACACAAAGAAAATGTGACTATACTGACTCACATGTTAATCGTGAAAGATCTCTGCATGACAAGTTTCCTTAACTACGGTTATTGCTGAGCGATATGAAAAAAAAAAAAAAAATTATATCACGATAATGATATATATCACGATATACCAGAATAAAGTCTGTTTTCAGTTATTCTCTGAAGAAATCAAACCTTTAGGTGACAGAAGAGGTTTGTTGTGTTGCATCGGCTGCAGGAATCGTCTTCTAGCACAGTTTGCATATGGCCGTCTTCTGCTCCGTGTCGGACGTCTTGAACCCAAAATGTGACCAAATCACAGACGTACCTCATAGGGATGTTAACCAGTAACCGCTTGACTGGTAGTTTACTGAATCAATGTTAACCGATCAAAATTTCTTGACCGTTGGAATGAAACCGTACATAATTTTCTGAAATGAGCCACGGCGATGCTCCTAACACTCGACTAACACCTTTATCTTCAGCGCTGTCACGTGTGAGAGCTGCTCCAGTCCAAATAATTTATGTATTTATAATTAGGTTTGAATGAACGATAGAAGAGAAATGTAGGGTGAGCAGACGTCCCTGTTTCCCCGGGACAGTCCCAGTTTTGAGCCCCGTGTCCCCTGTCCCAGCAGATTTACCCAAAACCACTGATTTGTCCCAGTTTTACACAAAAAATGTCCCAGGTGTCACTATTTTTGACCAATCTTATACCTGCCAACAGTAAAGAGACACAATACAGAAAATCTGTTTAAAAATGACCAAAACACAAAGAAAATGTGACTATACTGACTCACATTTGTACCTAGTGCATAACAGTTTCCCTTAATTATGCATTTGTTTAACAGTTTTATTACCAACTATTACCAACCAATCCAAAACCAGGTATTTGTCCCACGTGTTCCTATTTAGGACCAACAAAACAGTACTGCCAACAGTAAAAAGAGGCATAAATTGTAATTTGTTTCCATAAAATACAGAAAAGCTGCTTGAAAATAACCAAAACACAAAGAAAATGTGACTATATTGACTCACCAAGTGCAGAACAATTTTCCTTACGTACTTGTTGATTTTGAAATTCTGGTCACTCTAGAGAAACGATAGACACTTTTCTATCCTCCCCACAATATGTATCGTCATATCGTCCAGCACTAATTACGCTCTTGTTTCACATTTGTTATTATTACCAACCGCCAAAAAAACGGGGATGTCCCAATTTTTTTATTTTGAAATTCTGGTCACCCTAAATAAAACACAACCCCATTTATGTTTTTGACGAGGTGACTCTTTTCTAACGTGGTTTAAACCTCACAAGAGTCAATTTTGCCCAGTATAGGACCTTTAAGAGGCTACAGGTTTATGTCTTTTTCCCCTCACACAGGATCACAGCTGCTGATTTAACTCTTTTTTTTCATTTACAGACGTCATCTACAGCTCAGATCATGCTCTCCTGTGAGGAAACATCTCCGAAACATGAGGTCGTAGGCTTGGACACCAGAGACCGGCCGTTCAGCTGCGCCCTCTGCACAAAGACCTTCACCCGCTCCACCCACTTAAAGCTGCACCAGCGCACCCACACCGGAGAGAAGCCTTACATCTGCGAGCAGTGTGGGAAGAGGTTCGCCCTGTCCAGCTGCCTGCTACGACACAACCGCACCCACTCCGGAGAGCGGCCGTACCAGTGCGACCGCTGCGACAGGGCCTTTTCGCAGTCCTCCAGCCTCAAACAACATCTGCGGATCCAGCACGGCATGGACGAGAGCGAGGTCTGCAAGTCCGTCGCGCAGTCGTCTAAACTCTGCCGGAAAAGACGGAACAAAGACGAGCCTTTCACTTGCAAACACTGCCCGAAGTCGTTTAAAAGAGCGTACCACCTCAAAATGCACATGAGGACGCACACGGGGGAAAAACCCTACGGCTGTGAGAAGTGCGGGAAGAGTTTTGCGCTGTCCAACGCGTATATAAGACACCAGCGCGTTCACACAGGCGAGCGTCCGTACAAATGCGACCAGTGCGGGAAGGGTTTCGCGCAATCGGGTACGCTCAAGCACCACCGCTGCCCCCACGACCCCACAGAACGACCGTACCGGTGTCAGCACTGCAAGAAATATTTCGAACAAGCCTCCGAACTGGAAAACCACAAGTGCCCTATCGACAAAGACAGACTTTTCAGCTGCAAGTTCTGTTCGAAGACGTTTTCTAAAAGGTACGACCTCCAGAAACACAGCCGGACGCACACGGGGCTGAGGCCGTACAGCTGCGAGGTCTGCGGAAAGAGCTTCACGTCGTCCAGCAGTGTGAAAACGCACATGAGGATTCACACGGGAGAGCGGCCGTATAAGTGCGAGCAGTGCGGGAAAGGATTCGCGCAGTTGACCCATCTCAGACAACACCAGTGGGTCCACGGGGACAGAGGCAGCGGGGAGAGGCCGTACAAGTATAAACGCAAAGTCAAACCGTCGTTACAACTGGAAAATCGGAAAAATCGTTCTGAAAGTCAAGATGTAACGTGCCCTTTTTGCTCGAAGGAGTTCACCAGACCAAACGAGCTCCAAAAACACATTCGGACCCACACGGGGGAAAGGCCGTACAGCTGCGAAGTGTGCAAAAAGAGATTCGCCGTCGCCAGTACCCTCGCCGTGCACAAGCTCCTTCACTCCGGAGAGCGTCCCTTCAAATGTGCACAGTGCGGGAAAGGTTTTTTACACGCGGCCGGTCTCAAACAGCATCAGTGGGTCCACGAAGCCAGAGAGTGCGCGGAGAGGCCGTACAGCTGCGGCGTCTGCGGGAAGAGATTCGCGCTTTCGGACACGCTGCAGAGGCACAGGCTCATCCACACCGGAGACTGCCCGTACAAATGCGAGCGCTGCGGCCGAGGATTCTTACGCACGGTCCACCTCCGACGCCACAAGTGCGTCCACGACACGACGGTGAGCGCGGAGAGGCCGTACAGCTGCGAGCGCTGCAGGAGGACGTTCGAGCACTGGCTGGAGCTGGACGAGCACCGGTGTGCGCTGTGCGAAGGGCGGCTCTACATCTGCCAGTACTGCGGGAAAACCTGCACCAGGGGATACGACCTGAAGATGCACATCCGCACGCACACGGGCGAGCGACCCTACACCTGCGACGTGTGCGGGAAGAGCTTCGCGCGCTCCAGCAACTTCCTAATCCACCACCGTCGCCACAGAAGAGAGCAAAGCGAACAGACTGCGCAGCTAAACCGAACCGAACTGGCGCAAAACGGCGACGACGGGGAGCAAAGTGGAGGAGCTTCTCACAGCAAAGTGAAACCTTACGCTTGTCAGTACTGTACGAAGTCCTTCACGGGGCGGTGTGTTCTCAGGCTGCACCTCCGCACGCACACAGGGGAGCGTCCGTACAGGTGCGGAGTTTGCGGCGGGAGCTTCGCGCTGTCGTCGACTCTCGCGAGACACAAACGCCTCCACTCGGGAGCTCGGCCTTTTCAATGCGACCGGTGTCAAAGCGCGTTCACGCGGTCGAGTCGCCTCAAACAGCACCTGCGCTTCACTCACGGAGACAACGGGACCTACGCTTGCCGGAAGTGTAAGAAAACCTTCGATCGGGCGCCTGAACTCCAACGCCACACGTGCTCTCGCCGCGACAAACGCACGTACAGTTGTAAAAAATGTAAAAAGCGCTTCGGGAATCCGTATCGTCTCAAAATACACAAGCACAGCCACAAGTTAGAAGACAAATACAAATGCGGCGTCTGTAAAGCGGCTTTCGACCGAGCGTACAGACTCGCTTTGCACAAACGCGTGACCCACAAAGCCGCAAAGACGCTGTTCTGCTGCGAGGAGTGCGGCATGAAATTCAAACTTTACAGCGATTACGTGGGACACCAGCGTTTCCACCCCAAATCGTTCAGATGCGACCAGTGCGGGATGGAGTTTGAGGAGTCGGACGATTTCATACAGCACCAGGACACCCACCGTATGGACCAAATGCGCTGCGAATCCTGCGGTTTGGCTTTTGTCAGACCTGAAAACCTCGCGAAACAGAGCTGCACCTGCGCGAAAGAAGAAACCGTCTCGCGTCTTGAAGCCGGGGACGACGCTGAAGATACGAAGTTGAATATTGTACGTTGTGACGGCGGCATCGAGTTGGAGATCTCGTGCGAAGTGTGTTCGGAGACATTTAATACCACAGATCAATATTACAAACATCTGCAGAACCACGAGATCGAGCTTATCGTAATTTAACCGTAAACTGTATAAAGAAGCGGACTAAGGGTGTCAAAATAGTAAAATAAAAACACCAGGATCACGTAGAGCAGGTTAATACGAACGTTTTAAGACCAAAATGAGAGGGAGAGAGACGGAGTTCTGTCAGAATGAGCTCCCTGCAGCCTAAATCCACAGTGACGTCTATGGATTCACACTCCCCCGTCGAAATAAACGATCTTACGCTTTTCTGTTCACAGTTTTACAACATATTTCTTTAGATTAGAGACATCGGATTTGATGCTGGGTGATCAAACGTTAAAGGGACAGTTAAAAATTTTAGACATAGGGCCTCATTTCGTTGTGAGCCAGAGTGTTGGAGACATGTGGAGACACTTTTTTGAATCCAGTCCTTGTATTTGGAGACGTTGCTGGTGCTAAAAACAGTCTTACCCAGCCTGGAGTCCAGCCTGGAGTCCAGCCTGGAGTCCAGCCTGGAGTCCAGCTTGGAGTCCAGCCTGGAGTCCAGGCTGGACTCCAGGCTGGACTCCAGGCTGGACTACTGTAACGCACTCCTCATCAGGATCCCTGGCAGGAGCATCCAAAAGCTCCAGTATGTCCCAAACAGCGCTGCCAGGGTCCTGATGATGGTGCGTAAACACGAGCACATCACCCCCATTCTTCACTCCCTGCACTGGCTCCCCATCCACTTCCGTATTCATTACAAAGTCCTCTTGCACACCCATCACTGTCTCCACGGTGCGGCCCCCACTTACCTCACTGAACTGCTCACACCTCACACCTCCACTAAGACCCGGTCAGGCCAACAGCACCGTCTGGTCATGCCCAGGACACGGCTCAAGACCATGGACGACAGGGCTTTCTCAGTGGCTGCTCCTGTCTGTGGAACGCCCTCCCAGACCACCTCAGGGCTCCACAGATGGTGGATGCTTTTAAAAGAGGACTACAGACCTACTGTTTTACCCTGGCCTACAGCTAAATACCTGCTATTGTTTTATTGCTTTTAAATTGATTTTTTAATTGTCTTCTGTTTTTAAAGTCTTTTTGCACTGTAGCACTTTGAGATTTGGTGTCAAATGTGAAGTGCGTTATAAATAACATTTATTATTATTATTATTATTACCCATTAGGGATGGGCATTCGATTAAATTGTCTTAAACGATTGTCAGGAAAATTAACCATCGAAAATTATCATCACTATTATTACTATTACTAATCTGCATAAATAAACTCAACTTTACACCATATAAACCATCACCTCTACAGAGCCTCATCAGTGTGAGATCAGAATGAGTTTAATGCAGATTTAAACATTTGTTTACGTCTTACAGAAACTAAACTTAAAACCACATGACTCATTTGCGTAAACAGAAAGCAGAAAAAAGCAGCTCTTTCCTTGTGCTGCTGCTTCAGCTTCTGTCAGACTAAAGGACTCGACTCAGTGAATATGAGTGTTCTCTCTGTGACTCAGTGAATATGAGTGTTCTCCCTGTGACTCAGTGAATATGAGTGTTCTCCCTGTGACTCGGTGAATATGAGTGTTCTCCCTGTGACAGAGGATGTTCTGCTGATGCTGAGTCTGTTCTGTGCGTATGTCGCGTTGCAGATGCTGCGTAAACATGTGAAACCGGGACACTCAAAAACCCGATCATACCCGGGACACTGATGTGCAGGGAAACGCACTCTGAGGAATATAGGGATCTCCAAGGAGCCAGAGCCGAGACGTGGGACTGTGAGGCTCCAGAGTTTGTGCTCAGACTTCGACTCCTCAGGCTGCGTTACACAGACACCGACATTCAGTTTGTCCATTAAAATGAACACGATTGACAAAATTCTTAATGATCATTTATCGATTAATCGACTAATCCTGCCCGTCCCTATTACCCACTCCACAGACCCGAGGCAAAACTATTAGAACTCCAGACTGTCCATGTGAACGTCTGAGTCCAGGGAATAATTTTAGAGTCAAACTAACTGTTGCATCTGAAGGATTTCTGTCTGAGCAGCAGTGAGTTGAAACGTGACGATTCAGGTGACGCAAGGTTAGTTTTATTTCAGACATGATTCTGTGGACACAGATGTTCACATGGACAGTCTGGAGTTCTAATAGTTTTTCCTCGGGTCTGTGGAGTGGGTCAGACTGTTTTTAGTGGCAGGACGATTGTGGCCATTGACCTGCACTAGCCCAGCACCAGCAACCTCTGCAAATACAAGGACTGGAGGGAAGATTTAAAAAAGTGTCTCCACACGTCTCCAACACTCTGGATCACCAGGAAATGAGGCCCTACGTCCAAAATTCCCAACTGTCTCTTTAAACCTTAGTTATGTAACATTTCAACTCATTTATATGAATCTGCATAGTTCATTTTGACAGTCGAATAGGGCTCTGACTAAAGTAGCTCATATCGACAGGCCAATTTATCCATCGAATAATGCTCCCACTGTAGAATCACCATTATTATTATCATCATTTATATGAATCTGTGCAGAGGAGCTCATTTCGACAGGTCTGTATCTTCTATCAAATAAGACTCCCACTGTATAAGAGAAAGAAATGACTGGAAACACTAAAATCTTTATGTTAAACACTGTTGCCTGTGATATTAGCGTTAAATATTATATATTTAACACCAATATCCTATTATAATTATAATATTTTATTTTTATTTAACCAGGAAAGTCCCATTGAGATCACTAATCTCTTTTTCAAGGGAGTCCTGCCCTGCACACACCACTTTCATACTAGGCAACGTGGGTGAAGTGTCCTGCCTAAGGACACAATGACAGTTTTTTACCACTGGCGCCCCCCAGTGGAACCTGGAACCCCAGTGTCTCCCATCCAAGTACTAACCAGGCCCTGCTGAGCTTCTGAGATCTGACGGGATCAGGTTTTGACAAGTCGGTATTTATACAATTACAACGCTTTCCACACATGGAAACAAAAGGAAACAAAATAAAATACGATGTAATGAAAATGATAACAATAAAATCAAATATTAAATCAAAACTACACGAATCCAACGTGCACAAGTTGATGCTTAAGTGGTCTAAATATACAATAAAACCTTTTAAAATGTGACTTGTTCCTCTTCCTCCAAAGCTCAGATCGACGGGAAATTCCCTCATGCTCACTTCCTATTTTACATACTTTCTATTTACCGTCTATGGATTTAACACAGAACTTACCCTGTGCAGCAGTGAAACGCGCCAATATTTAAGCTTTGGGTGGGAGATACAGGGGGAAAAACACAAAAAGTTCTGGTTTGTCAGGCTCATAGTTTGTGTCCCGTGATGTCAGATTCATTGTTGAAAGGTTAAAGGTTAAAATTTAAAGTATGTTGTATTTGTTTTGTTAAAGATCGATGTGCAGAACAGTTCAAACCTTATGTAGCCTTTATTTTGTGTGTATCAGAGACCGTCTTCCTTCAATAAACTGGCGTGGACCAAATATCCCAAAAGTGTTTTTAAGTTGAACGTCGGGGCCTTGACTGAGCAACACAGTTTTATTGTGATCTGTGTGTGTAACGTCACCGGTATTAACGTGAGCTTATTACATCGACATATAAATGTGAATTAAAGTGCATTTCTAAAGGTTCAAAGAGCAGTGGTCAGTGCAGGTCAGTCAGATATAGGTGCATTTTACATTTGTTTTTGTTGTGTGTGTATGTTACAAAGTTATGTGATGTTATTGAGGTTATAGTGGTAAAATTACTTACTTTTGTCGTAAAAAAAAAATGGTGCTCATGATCAATTGGGCCAGTTTACAGAAGAGGGCCAAAGAAAAGTGACCAGATTTTCAAAATAAAAAACTGGGACACCCGGTTTATGGTGTTTGGTGATAACAAAACTGTGAAACGAGTGCGAAATTAAGGAGAATTGTTCTGCATTCGGCCATTCATGACGAATAGTCTGTATAGTCTCATTTTCTTTGTGTTTTGTTTGCTTTTAAGCAGCTTTTCTGTATTTTACCTAAACAAATGACAGTCGATGCCTCTGTTTACTGTTGGCAGGGATAAAATTGGTCAAAAATAGCGACACCTGGGACATTTCTTGTATAAAACTGGGACAAATCAGTGGTTTTGGATAAATCTGCTGGGACAGGGGACACAGGGCTCAGAACTGGGACTGTCCCGGGTAAAAAGGGACGTTTGCTCACCCTAATCTAAATGGGAAATTCACAAATGTTGCACCTGATCAGTTCTTTTAGTGACTATATAGTACAGACAGACTAACCAGAAGGAATTGACCCTCAGGTGTGCGCTACATTAGACTATGTAGGTGCAGTGATTTGTCAGCAGAAAAAGACGCTAAGGTAAATAATAACAAATTAGTAGTTGTGTAACAATATCCAACTCTCACGATCCAGTATTGTCACGGTATGAACCTCGCGGTACGATATTTATTGCGATATCGTGGGAAAGCTCACGATATTACGATATTCTACATAATAACAAGACTGACTCTAAAATGCTTTGCCCAGTCATTTGGTGCAACATTTATTGTCATTAGGGATGGAACGAAATCCAAATCTCTCTGTACGATATTTTCACCATAAACATCTCACTGTACCAGATTTATTACAATATAAAACTGTGAATCTGCGACTTTTTCCTCTAAAAATGCTTCACAAGACTTAATCCAAAGAATGAAGATGTAAAAGTGCTTAGAACAGTTATTTCTTCATGTCGTCTGCACTGAAACGGAGCAAAGGATCATGGTCTATGTAGTTCCCTCTGGTTTTTTTTTTTTAGCTATTTCTGCATCAGAACTGTTCATTTAAGCAAAGAGACTTGGGATTCGATATATTGTGATGCTCCACGATATTATTGTGAGACCTTTGACGATATGATATCACCAGATTTACGTTATTGTTATTGTTATTATACAAATTGACAAAACTAAATTAGTAAATTAATTGACATGAAGAAAAATAATAAACTCATTTTAGAATAAACAAAATTAGCAGTTCCTCCAGTAAATATAGACAGTTTCTGGTGCACTGGCGGTAAACCTCCTGTAGGGGGCGAGCTCGGCTCATCCTGTAGCAGCAGCAGCAGAAGAAGAGCAGCGCACTTCTGGTTCGTCTCTGAGCTGACATTTGTGACATTTGTCTTAAAAAACGACCCGAAAGGACCTGTATTCTTTTACCGACGACCATCTGCGCATCTCAGGTTTGTGTTTGCGCGCTGTCGGACGCTTTTGCGCAGCCCAACGTGCGCAGAGACGCGTGCACATGCGTAATTCCGCGAGCAGATCTGTTTGGTTAGCGTCGCTAGCTCGTTTTGTCCCGGGCCCGCGTTTAATCCGCTCTCTGTTCGTGGCGTTTTCTTTTTGACGCTAAAAATGCGCCAGGTTTGAGCCAGTCTGCGGAGATTTGCGTCGTCATTGTGCTGGTTTAGCGCTAAATCTGAAACAAACGTGCGGGAGATGGTAAAGAGTCGCTGCATCTACTTCTGGCGAGTCACGTGGTCAAAACATCGACGCCATGTTCTGTCAAATTATGTATTTTTTATGTATATTTTTTTTATTTATTCATTTATATTATTATTGTTATTTTTTGTTATTATTATTATTATTTCTTTTTCTTTTTTCTTTTTTTTGTTTTACTAAACTATCACGTACATATAGGGTGACCTGATTTTCAAAATAAAATACTTGGACATCCTTGGTTTGTTGTGGTTGGTAATAATAAAATACTGAAACGAGTGCGTAATTTTAAAAAAAATTGTTATGCACTCTGCAAGTCAGTATAGTCACGTTTTCTTTGTGTTTTGGTCATTTTAAAGCAGCATTTCTGTATTTTACCCAAACAAATTATAATGTATGCTTCTCTGTACTGTTGGGAGGGATACAATTGATCAAAAATAGGGACATTTCTTGTATAAAGTTGGGACAAATCACTGGTTTGGTTTAAATCTGCTGGGACAGAGGACACACAGCTCAAAACTGGGACTGTCCCGGGGAAATAGGGACGTCTAGTCACTCTACATGCATAGAGATGGTTAATTTTTTTTCATTGTTATAAACATCATTTTTGGTCAAAAATATAATGGGTCCATTGGCATCTTGTTTAGGGTTGTCCCATCAAGTTTAAAACAAGTGATTTTTCCAAGTTTTGCATAACAAATTTCTCAGGTGTCCATATTTTTTTATTTTTTGATATAAACCAGGACTAAAGCAGGACTGTCATAGTTTTTGACTAATCTAATCCCTGCCAACACTAAAGAGGATAAATTGTCATTTGTTTAGCCAAATCTGTGTTTGCAAAAAACCATAGGAAAGGAAAGGAAAAAAAATGCAGACAGATCCTGCTGCCGTCTTTGCAATCAGAGGATTTAAGTCTCATAAGGTTCTCCTCGTGTCTGTGGTTTTTGCGCAGTTTATCACACATTTAAAAATTATTCAAGACCGATAAATCCTCTAGTGTGTAGCGGCCTTAAGGCAATGTACAATTGTGGCCAAAGGTTTTGAGAATTACACAAATATTATTAATTTTGGGACCAGAATGTCCTCCAAAAGCAACTTCTCCCAACCATCCAAGAGCAGTTTGGTGATGAACAAAACCTTTTCCAGCAGGATGAAGCACCTCGCCATAAAGCAAACGTAATAACTAAATGACTCGGGGAACAAAACATGAAGATTTTAGGTCCATCGCCACGAAACTCCCCAGATCTTAATCCCACTGGGAACTTGTCGTCAATCCTCAAGAGGCGGGTGGACAAAAAAAAAACACAAATTCTGACAAACTCAAAGCGTTTATTATGCAAGAATGGACGGCCTCAGTCAGGATTTGGTCCAGAAGTTGATTAACAGCTGCCAGTCTTGAAAAAGAAGGGTCAACACTGCAAATATGGACTTGCTGCATAAACTCAGTGTAATTGTCAATAAAAGATTTTGATGCTTATGAAATGCTTGTAATTATGTTCAGTAAACCATAGAAACATCTGAGAAAACACCTAAAAACCCTGAAGCAGCAGATCCTGTGAAAATTTAATATTTGTGTCTTTCTCAAAACTTTTGGCCACGACTGTAGTTTTATTCATTCGTCTTCTGTTTTTTTTTTGTACAGAAACTACACGCGAAGACCCTGAGCTTTCACCCTGACCATGTTTGGCTGTGAGGAGTGCGGGAAGACGTTCGCCCGGCCCAACACTCTGAAGGCGCATCAGTACACGCACAGCGGCGACAGCCCCTTCACCTGCCAAGAATGCGGGAAAACGTTCACGCGCGCCGCCAACCTCAAGGTCCACCTGCGCGTCCACACCGGAGAGAGACCCTTCAGCTGCGACCAGTGCGGCTCGCGGTTCTCCATCTCCAGCTCGCTCAAGACCCACCAGCGCATCCACACCAACGAGAAGCCGTACGGGTGCCCCCTGTGCCGCAAGGCCTTCTCGTACGCCAGCGGCCTGACCATCCACCTCCGCACGCACCACGAGACCGACCCGCGGCCCTTCACCTGCGACTTCTGCTCCAAGGGGTTCGTCCGCTCCACAGACCTGAAGATCCACATTCGCCTGCACACCGGGGAGAAGCCGTACACCTGCGACCAGTGCGGGAAGGAGTTCGTGCGGGTGAGCGACTTCAGGAGGCACGAGCAGACGCACCAGGCGCAGAAGCCCTACCCCTGCGACCAGTGCGATAAGGTAAAGAGACCTGCGCCCGGAGGCCAAAGAACGGACGAAATACAGCAATCGAAATACAACGGGAAACGGTACGATGAGAGTGAGCGGGGGGGAAAGGGGAAAGAGAAGAGAACATGTTGTGTTGTTCTTTTAGAGAGAGAGAGAAAGAGACAAAGTCGGAGAGAGAGAGCAAAGAAGACAGACACAGACAGAGTAAAAGAGACAAAGAAAAAGACAGAAAGAATAGAGAGATGGAGAGAGAAAGACAGAGAAAGGGACAGAGATAAAGAGAGACAGAGAGAAAGAGAAACAGAGAGACTGAGAGAAAGAGACTGAGAGAGAGAAGGAGAGACAGAGAGAAAGACTGAGAGAGACAGAGAGAAAGACTGAGAGAGACAGAGAGAAAAGAGACTTAGAGAGACAGAGAGAAAGAGAGACTGAGAGAGAGAAAGAGACTGAGAGAAAGAAAGACAGATAGGGAGTGAGAGGGAGACAGACAGCCAGAGAGAGAAAACAGAGAGAGACAGAGGAAAAGAGAGCGAGAGAGAAAAGAGACAGCGAGAGAGAACAGAGGAAAAGAGACAGAGAACAGAGGACAAGAGACAGAGAGAACAAAGGAAAAGAGACAGAGGAAAAGAGAACATAAGAAAAGAGACGGCGAGAGAACGGAGGGACAGAGACAGAGGAAAAGAGACAGAACAGAAGAAAAGAGACAGAGATAGGAAGTGAGAGGGAGACAAAGACAGGCAGAGAGGGGGATGGAGAGAGAAAACCGAGGAAGAGAGAGACAGACAGAGAGACAGATAGGAAGTAAGACAGACACACAGAGCTGGAGAGAGAGGGAGACGGAGAGAGAGAACAGAGGAAAAGAGAGACAGAGATAGGCAGTGAGCGAGAGACAAAGACAGCCGGAGATGGAGAGAGAAAACAGAGAGAGAAAGAGACGGAGAGCAGAAGAAAATGGAAAGAGACAGAGAGAGACACAGAGGCAAAAATAGACAGAACAGAGAGAGAAACAGAACAGAGGGACAGGTCAGGCAGGATGAGCAGATCTTGTGTCCTTCGCGCTGCATTTCTTAGGGCTAAAATCTCATCCCGTTAAAAACCGTTTTCTAAAAGCAAACTGAATTCCTCCTCCGCTGTGGCGCCGTTGAACTCGTGCCTCTCGTTTTCCCGCAGGTCTTCAGCTACATGTCGACTCTGCGGAACCACCAGCGCTTGGTCCACCCGGGCTCCCTGTCGTGCGACCAGTGCGAGAGGACGTTCAGCTCGGCCGCCCGGCTAAAGGAGCACTGCGAGGGCCACGCCAACCACGCCTTCTCCTGCGGCGTGTGCGGCGAGAAGTTCAACGACAGAGAACTGTACCACGAGCACCTGAAGAACCACGAGGTGCAGCCTGCGGCCGTCTGACAGCGAGGGCAGCGACTGTACCAGGGTCCCAGGACGAAATGAGTAGTACAGAAGAGTCTAAAGCTGCATTACGGGACTTTACTGTCGGACGGCGCGCTGCCTGCTCGTCGTCATGGTGATGTTATACAGATGGAGGGTTTCAGACGCTGACACGACCTCCTGTTGGTGGTTTTCAGAGCCTAGAAGCGATCACTGAGTGCGCCCGAGTTTCCCGGTTTATGAATCTTATCCCGGTTTAAGAGTCTTATTCCGAGTCTTATCCCAATTACGAGTCTTCTGTCCCAGGTTACGAGTCTTCTATCCTGAGGCTTCGATCGCGGTTTATGAGTCTCCTATCCTGGTCATCCCTAGTCTTATTCCAATTATGAGTCCTGATTATGAGTCTTCTATCCCGTTATGAGCCTCATATCCCGGTAAATATGAGCCTTCCTTCCCAGTTTATGAGGCTTCTATCCCGATTAGAAGCCTCATATTCCCAGTCTTATCCCTGTTATGAGTCTACTATCCCGGTTAGGAGTCTTCTAGCAGGGTAAATATACTGAACAAAAATTTAAAGACGATGCTTTTGTTCTTGCTCCCATTTTTTATTTGTTTGTTTATTTGTTTATTTGGATGGGACAGTGCATATTCATGAACATACAATTTGTATGAAATCACACATATTGATGTAAATACGCCGGATTTAGCACAGGTGCTAATTTCCGTCCGTAGTCCCATATATAAAATATATAAAATACACATAAAATAGACATTTGACAGAGTCGACAAATATAACTAATATGCATAATACACAGTATAGTACAGTACAATAAACATAGCTATCATGACCTAAAGTGCTGTTAAAGGTGCTTTTTATAGAGTGCATTATAAGGTGCCTACAGTATTACAGTACTATTTCTAAAGTGCTAGTGTCTACGTGTGTGTGTTTGTATGTGTGTGTAGTGGTGTCTAAAGATGGTTACAATTTTGACTGCTTTTCAACCATCTCTTAAGGTGCGTTTTAAACGATGCAAAGGTTGGGCTGGTTCTGACTGAGACAGGTGAGGTGTTCCAGCTGCTGCACGATCAAGAGATCGTGAGCTGGACTCAAAGATCTAAAACTTTTTCTACAGACGCAAAAGGCCATTTCCCTCCAATATTGTTCACAAATTTGTCTAAATCTGTGTTAGTGCATTTCTCCTTTGTCCAGATAATCCCTCCTCACAGGTTTGACATATCAAGATGCACATTAGAGCAGGATTAGTGCACAGATGTGCCTCAGGCCACGGTAAAAGGAAACTCTGAAATGTGCAGATTTGCTTTATTGGGAGGGTCATAAATCCAGTCAGTATCTGGTGTGACCCCATCTGCCTCCCGCGGTGCAGCAGCTCTGCTTCCCATAGAGTTGATCAGGGTGTTGATGTGGCCTGTGGAATGTTGGTCCACTCCTCTTCACTGTGCAAAGTTCCTGGATATTGGCAGGAACTGGAACACGCTGTCGTATTCGCCGATCCAGAGTAGGGAACAGCTCTGGTGGACGTTCCTGCAGTCGGTGCCAACTGCAGCTCCTCAAAACCTGCGACATCTGTGGCCTTGTGCTGTGTGATTAAACTGCACATTTCAGAGTTTCCTTTTACTGTGGCCTGAGGCACATGTGTGTAGGAGCTGCAGCTATCGATTATTACAGTAATCGATTATTCTGTCGATTATTTTGTTCGAATAATCGAGTAATCGTTTGTTATTGTCGTGTCTACTTTGCACATGTTAAGTCCACACCACCTGCACTGACAGATACACGTGTTTTGGACATGAAAAACATAATTATCGCTGGGCTCAGGTCGACTCACCTCACGGTTTCTTTTCCACTTGATGTAATGTACGGTTCTGTTTACATGTTGGAGCATCAGTGTTGAGAAGGTGACTTTTAAAATGTAATCCCCTACAGATTACAGATTACATTCCCCAAAATGTAGTTTGTGACGTAATCAATTAAATTACTTAAAGTGAGTAATGTAATCTGAATACTTTGGATTACTTGATATTGTCATGATTTTTAAAACTACATAAATGTAGCAACAACTCCTGCAAATTCTTGTTTGGTTTTAGACCTGGATTAGACCTGGTTTTAGACCTGCTTTAGACCTGTCTTAGTCCTGGTGTGAGTTCTGGTTTAGAGGCACAGGAGGAAGCGCGGTCCACGGAGTGTAGGCGACAAGACACAATCCACGCGCAGAGTGCGCGGCGTACGGGAGATGAGGAGCGTGCGGGGTACCTTCGCCACCGGAGGTTATGCTCTTATTATACATACATGGGCGCCGCGCTGTTGTGTGTACAGTGAAGTGTAGTGGTCGTGCGGAAACTTTACCTCTACCGCAAAAGGTTCCGGCCATCGCCGAGCGTATGAAAATAAAACGAAGCATCGAGGCAAAAAATAATAATCGATGCATTTTTCTAATCGATTAACTCGATGAATCGTTTCAGCCCAACATCTGTGCACTAATCCTGCTCTAATGTGCATCTTGATATGTCAAACCTGTGAGGGGGGATTATCTGGACAAAGGAGAAATGCACTAACACAGATTTAGACAAATTTGTGAACAATATTGGAGGGAAATGGCCTTTTGCGTCTGTAGAAAAAGTTTTAGATCTTTGAGTCCAGCTCACGAAAAATGGGAGCAAGAACAAAAGTGTCGCGTTTAAATTTTTGTTCAGTGTATGAGTCTTGTATCCCGATTATGAGCCTCATATCCCGGTTATGAGTCTTCTAGCCTGGTTTATATGAGCCATATCCCGGTTCTGACAGTGTTCTGGATGTGGAGTTTACCTGCGCTCAGACAAACCCGGACACTTATGTCTCTGTGTACAGGCGCCATCGTCCTGTATTTATTCATAAAGAAGCATTTTATTGAGCTAAATGATTCCCTGCTTGTGGGAATGATGGACGGGTGTCTGTAGGTTTGTGTTTTAATTTGAGTTTTTCCCCTGAGCGATGCAGAAAAGAGGGAGCCGCTGTCTGTGGTAACTGTGGCACAGATACGGCAACGAGCTAAACATGTAGAAACTTTGCTCACTCGAGTTGTTTTTACGGGTTTCTAACAACAAAAAAGAAGAAACACTTGTAAGCAAGAACATAAAACTGTGGAGCTCAGTCACAGCTTCAGTAAAAGGCGTTTTTAACACTTGATAAATACGGCACAGTGTCACAGAAGTCACAGAAGTGTGAGCCTGCTGTGAAACTGGAGCTCTATTAAACACTAAACCGCTTTATTTAATTTGTTTATGTAGAGTATTTTCTGGAGTATAAGTCGAAAAAATGTGTAATGAAGAAGAAAAAAGCACATAGAAGTCGCACTTTTTGAGGAAAATGTATTTTATTAAATCGGAGCCCAAGAACCTTGAATCTTGAAAGGCGACTTATAGTAATAAAATGTTCAGCTCTGCTCAAATGAAGCTCCCGATGTTCACGGTTACAGGAGCAAATCTGGAACCAGGGTCTATGTTACGAAGAGGGACAAAATGGCCAAAAAAAAAAAAAAATCAGGACCATATAGATCAGGATCGTATGAACATTTTAAGACCAAAATGACGAGGCCACAGCAGCTGTTACATAGGGAGGAGCTCCTGTGGATTTCTAAATCTGGGAAGAATAAAAACTGGAGAGAAGTTGTCTTAAAGCAAAAAAAATCTGGATTTATTAACACAGTTGTGCCACAATTACAGAGAAAATGAAAACGAAACCTTCTGTCCCTCACGCAAGGTCCGTGTCTCCCTGATCTGAACCACGGCAAAACAAAAACAGCTTCTGATACAGTCACAAACGTCACAAAATCAACATGAGGTGATGCATATTACAGTAAATCTTAACCCCTGACGACCTCGCCTGGATTTTTTCTTAATTTTGCTTTTAAAACTGCCCCTTTTACCCCTAATGAAGTGTTCTACCTCCTTTTGTTCAGTCCAACCTGTTATTTCACAATCTGCTGCTGTAGTTGTGAGACTTTTTGAGAAATCGGGACTCGGCGTCTTCATCTCCTGGTTTCTCATCACCGGGATACGGGCATATTCAGTAGACGTTAATCAGGATACTGCGTCTATGCTCACAAAACCAGGATATTCCAAAAGCCTGATCATAACCGGGAAACTCGAGCGCTTGTAAATGCACTTAAGTCCAGGCAAAGCAGCTGTGAAATCTCCATGAAAACGAGCGGGTCCGTCTGACTGAACTTTGTCGTACAACTCGAGCACTTAAATATCAGAGAAGTGACACAGAGCAGCTTTTAAATGGTGAATTAAAGCTCACCCGGTGTCGTCGCGGCGATCTGATCCCAGTGACGGACAATCGGCCATTTTGGAGATGCTGTTGTCATGGTGATGCAGCACAAACACAGACTCTTTTCCCCGTCTGCTCCCCCCATCGGTCGGTTTGTCTGCAAAACATCTGTGATTAAAAAAAGATATAATTTGCCACGTTTACATGAGAGTTTTAAGTCTGAATAAAAATGAATTACACTTGTAAAAGACCATGAAACTAATTATTCCACATTAAACTTAAAGTGGAACTTGGGCACGTTTGAAGCTAAAGTCCGTGTCTAGAGGTTCTGTCAGGAGCCAAAAAACGGCACAGATCAGTGTTTCCACTGTGGCAGTGAGTCTGTCAAGGCAACAAACTAGTGTAGTGATGGGGGCAAGTTCTGAATTTCCAGGTAAAACACCAATTTGCTTCACACTGAAGAAGCTTAACACCACTTTAACCCATCTGACAACAGCCACGACTCTGACAAACAAAACGCTCGGCAGCGGCGGCGAGAGGCTCGAGCCGCCAGAAGCAACAAGCGAATAAAGCTGAATTAATTTCTTCCTGAATCATGTAAAAGTTTCTTCTTCAAAATAATCCCGGTGGTTGGTGCTCGTTGGCTCGTCCTTCTGATCCGGCTCCTCCAGTCGTCTCTTGGGACTTTCCTCCACGTCTCTTTGGATTTGTGAGCGGGATGTGGGAGTGGGCTGAGGTGTGGCAGCCTCAGACTCAGTTTGTCTTCTTCCTCTTTCTCCCACACTCTTCCCTTCTCCTCCTCAGCTCACAGACGTAAAGCGTGAGGAGAGAATTCTGCAGCTGCTGCTTCATTATCATCGGAACCACCGCGGAAAAAGTTTGGATCGTGTTTGTGTTGGCGGCGAAACGACAAACGGAGATGACAGAAAAGCCGGGAACAGCTGAAGTGTGGGTTTTCTTCCCAAAGACGGAAATATGTTTGTGTCGCTGTCCGATCAGCACCTTCCCCACCCCCAGACACTGAGAGGAATTAAATAAAGACCATTTAACCTCAATTCAGAATTATTTCCTTGTAAACTCAAAGAAAAACATTAAAAACATCATGTAAACGTGGCCAGTGTGGTTTAGCCTCAAAGGAAATTCTGATCTTTATTGTTTCACAGATCGTCCCAAACCCGGTGTCTTCCATTCTTTTTTGTGGCTCAAACGATCGTTCTCCAAACACAGCTCCTTTAATACGATATTCCGAGTTTAAAGGACCCATGTTATGCGATTTTCCGATCTGTTTTTATGTTCTGATGTAGTTTCCTCATCACAAACTGACCTGGAGTTGTGTTTTGTTGCATTCACACACATTTAAAAGCACAAACCCTGCAGATTTAAGCTGAGTTCTTCACACACACACACACAAAACACTCTTTTCCACCTCGTGACGTCACGCGGTGATAAACTCCACGCACCTTCACTAGAATCACTTGGATCATTTCGGCATCAGAATTGTCCATTTCTACTGATCAAAAGGTAAAGTTTAGCTGTTCACTTGAAAACTGCCGCTTTGTGACGTCACAAGGTGGAACGGGGCATGTTGAGCTTTGGAGACAGAATAATAAAGTGTTACTGAAACATGGGTGAATTTTCTGGAATATGGGAAGTTCAATTTCTTATTGTTTATAGCTCATCTTTAAAAGTGCAATATATGTGTGATAAAAGAAAAAATACAGTTTGTTTGACCAATATTCTCGTTTAAGCTTTTGTTTTGACCAAATTCTCTGTAACGACGGAAAAGGCGGATGGTGAATTTCAACAGAATTATGACTTTACCGCAAGAAACAGGAAATAAACGACAGCATATGATAAAACTGTGCTCACAAACTCGTTCAGCGTTGTCACAGGTGGGGCCTTTCTGTGCAGTTTGCATGTTCTCGCTTGTGTCTTAAATGCCCTAAAGGATTTTCCCAGATTATTGATACTTTGCGTAAGGCGACCAGACCATTTTTTTATTTTTATTTCCCCGGGACAGTCCCAGTTTTGAGCCCTGTGTCCCTTGTCTGTGTAGATTTATCCAAAACCACTGATTTGTCCCAGTTTTATACCAGAAATGTCCATATTTTTTAGGGTTGCACTGATACCACTTTTTTTGAAAACTGGTACAAGTACAATCACTTCTGTACTTGCCGATACTCATACTTTACCCGTCTTACAAATGCGCAAAAAATATATATTTAATAAACCCGGAAAAAACATACAAACAACCGTGACGTTCCCTCTGTACACACCAGGCTGTGTCCCTAAGAACTTTTTTTCTTTCATTTTATTATTACTTAATTTAGCTTTGATCAACAGTGAGGAAAATCAGTCCGAGAGCCAAAAAAGAGCCACAACTTCATACTACCTGCGTGAAGTCACAGCACAAACGAAATCCAAATGTTTTCTATAATTTCTGTTTTGAGGCGGTTTCACATTTTGAGGCTGGACGACGTCATCGACCGAAAATAAAACTCCTGTAGTGAACCAAGTTGCAATAATTAAGTAATTGACCAGGAGACGAGGGACAAATGTGTCCCCTCCGTTTATTGAGTGAGAACAGCTCAGGACCGGGAACCAGTCCCATTTATAACATTAAGTGGGGTCAAGGGGCCTGGTCCATGTGCACAAAGGCCACTGCCACTTCTATGGCTTAACCCCTGAAGACCTAAGGGCAATTTTAGTACATTTCTCCTCACCTGGATTTTGTTCTTAATTTTGCTTTTAAAACTGCCCCTTTTACCCCTAATGAAGTGTTCTACCTCCTTTTGTTCAGTCCAACCTGTTATTTCACAATCTGCTGCTGTAGTTGTGTCATGAGGCTGTGAGAAAAGCTACAGGACCAGAAATAGAGATGAAAAAAAAAGAAAATTCATTCTTTTATACAAAACCCACAGCAAACATGTAGAAACAACTTTTTGGACATAAAAAATGCTTAATTTAGGGCCTTAGCTGCAAAAATGCAAAATATCAAGTCTGTAAGTAAGTTAAAAATCTCCTTATTGCCCTAAAAACAAAAAAAGTGCAGTGGCTCCATGACTTTCCTGGTCCAGTCCTGGAAACAGCTCCTGTCAGGTCCAGGGCCAGAGCCACAGCACTTCTGCATTTCCAGGTGGAAATTACATTTGGATTTGTTCATTTGGACTGAAATAAACCTTTAAATAAAAATAGAAAGAGATGCACAATTACACACACCAAGATGTGTCATTTTCCATGTGTGTGAGAATTAACTCCACTTAGAGCGACTTTTTCCCTCGTTATAAACACACACAGTCAGAGGAGTCGACCATCTTGACTCACTTCACTCTTTGGCAAAGTTTGGCTCGATCAAAATGGACGGAGCGCATGAGTTTGGGGAAAACAAAGTTCCTGTTGGACACTCGTTTTGCTCCCGTCATCACACAGCGTGAGTGTGACGTAGGATAAAGCCGCAGAAATGTACGGAAACCTCTATGTCTGCACTTTCAGAGGGGAAAAGGACGTTTCTGTCTTTTACCGTTACAAAGTTCTGCGGTTATAGAAACATATTCCTCGGTATCTTATATGGTGTCGTAGGTCTTCAAGGGTTAAGAATCATAATTGCACAAACAAAACTTTTTGCAGCACAAACGATTGACATAGTTTTTGTGTAGGTTTGCGTTTGACATCACGGAGGTATTTCAAACAGGTTTGATATTCTTGCGACCTACGAACACCGATCGGGAGCCGGTCGTTACCCCATGTTTACTACACGAAGCACGACACACGATTAAGCCAAGAGTCTTCCTAAAAAAAGAGTCGCACCAGTGAAAAATGAGCTCAAAACGGGCCAAAAATCTCTCAGCGTACGTCCAGTTTAACTTAAAAGCCGCTGACTAATCCTCCCTAGTTTGTCACTGTAGTTTTATGTGTCAAAGACTTGCTTAAGCGCACAAATCACCTCACTTTTTGTAGTTCCCGTGGTCAGATTGTGTTTAAACAAAGCTCAAACTTGAGTAACAGCTTCAGACGGAGCAGTGCCTGCAGTTAGCGTCACGCCCCCGGGGAATGTGGACGACTTCAGCTGCAAAGTGTCAATAGAACGTGTGGATTTTTAGGCCCCGTTTACACGTACACGGATATTTTAAAAGACAAATATTTCCCTTGCTCTGTTTTCCGAAATCACATCGTGCGCACAGCATCGTTTTCAGACAAGTTTCCGTGTACATGAATCCGCATGAATCCGCCGTAGAGCGATGACGGTCGTCTCACCCTCGATGTGAGGAGGAGAGAAGCAGCAGCGATGACGCCACATCTTAACATGTTCACGCTTCTCCTCCAGGACAAACACTTCATTTTCAAAACTATCCCACCCGACAGCGGCTCCGCCCAGGTCGGACCCAAAAACGCCGACGTTGGCGGTGAGGGCGACTGGGTCTTTGAATCGTAAGGAGAAAGTTTTGGTTTACTCCTGATTTAGTCCTGGTTTTGTCCTGGTTTATCTCTGGTTTAGTCCTGGTCTTGTCCTGGTTTAGCTCTGGTTTAGTCCTCATTTAGTCCTGGTCTTGTCCTGGTTTAGCTCTGGTTTAGTCCTTGTCTTCTCCAGGTTTAGCTCTGGTTTAGTCCTGGTCTTGTCCTGGTTTAGCTCTGGTTTAGTCCTGGTTTTGTCCTGGTTTTGTCCTGGTTTAGCTCTGGTTTAGTCCTGATTTAGTCCTGGTTTTGTCCTGGTTTAGCTCTGGTTTAGTCCTGATTTAGTCCTGGTTTTGTCCTGGTTTATCTCTGGTTTAGTCCTGGTCTTGTCCTGGTTTAGCTCTGGTTTAGTCCTGATTTAGTCCTGGTTTAGCTCTGGTTTAGTCCTGATTTAGTCCTGGTTTTGTCCTGGTTTATCTCTGGTTTAGTCCTGGTCTTGTCCTGGTTTAGCTCTGGTTTAGTCCTGGTCTTGTCCTGGTTTAGCTCTGGTTTAGTCCTGGTCTTGTCCAGGTTTAGCTCTGGTTTAGTCCTGGTCTTGTCTTGGTTTCGTCCTGGTTTTGTCCTGGTTTAGTCTTGGTCTTGTCCTGGTTTAGCTCTGGTTTGGTACTGGTCTTTCCTGGTTTAGGTCTGGTTTATTCCTGGTCTTGTCTTGGTTTAGTCCTGGTCTTGGCCTGGTTAATCTCTGGTTTAGTCCTGGTTTAGCTCTGTTTTAGTCCTGGTCTTGTCCTGGTTTAGCTCTGGTTTAGTCCTGGTCTTGTCCTGGTTTAGCTCTGGTTTAGTCCTGGTCTTGTCCTGGTTTAGCTCTGGTTTAGTCCTGATTTAGTCCTGGTTTTGTCCTGGTTTATCTCTGGTTTGGTACTGGTCTTTCCTGGTTTAGGTCTGGTTTATTCCTGGTCTTGTCTTGGTTTAGTCCTGGTCTTGGCCTGGTTAATCTCTGGTTTAGTACTGGTCTTGTCCTGATTTAGCTCTGGTTTAGTCCTGGTCTTGTCCTGGTCTTGTCCTGGTTTAGCTCTGGTTTAGTCCTGGTCTTGTCCTGGTTTTGTCCTGGTTCATCTCTGGTTTAGTCCTGGTCTTGGCTTGGTTAATCTCTGGTCTTGTCCTGGTTTAGCTCTGGTTTAGCTCTGGTCTTGTCCTGGTCTTGTCCTGGTTTAGCTCTGGTTTCGTCCTGGTCTTGTCCTGGTTTAGCTCTGGTCTTGTCCTGGTTTAGTCCTGGTTTAGCTCTGTTTTAGTCCTGGTCTTGTCCTGATTTAGCTCTGGTTTAGTCCTGGTCTTGTCCTGGTCTTGTCCTGGTTTAGCTCTGGTTTAGTCCTGGTCTTGTCCTGGTTTTGTCCTGGTTTAGCTCTGGTTTAGTCCTGGTCTTGTCCTGGTTTAGCTCTGGTCTTGTCCTGGTTTAGCTCTGGTTTAGCTCTGGTTTAGTCCTGGTCTTGTCCTGGTTTAGCTCTGGTTTAGTCCTGATTTAGTCTTGGTCTTGTCCTGGTTTATCTCTGGTTTCGTCCTGGTCTTGTCCTGGTTTAGCTCTGGTTTAGTCCTGGTTTAGCTCTGGTCTTGTCCTGGTTTAGCTCTGGTTTAGTCCTGGTTTCGTCCTGGTCTTGTCCTGGTTTAGCTCTGGTTTAGTCCTGGTCTTGTCCTGGTTTAGCTCTGGTTTAGTCCTGGTCTTGTCCTGGTTTAGCTCTGGTTTAGTCCTGGTTTAGTCCTGGTCTTGTCCTGGTTTAGCTCTGGTTTAGTCCTGGTTTAGTCCTGGTTTAGGAGAAGGGGGAAACCTGCTGAGCTCCTTCGCCTCATTCGTCTCTTCGTGGATATGAAACTTCAGCTGTGCAAATGCAAACACAGGACGAGTGTTTGAGCAGAAGTGACGCGGCTGCTGCTCTGACGCTTCTGATCATCACCCGAGAGAAAAACCGTTAACCCTGGTCGCACTTTGGCCGTTTGTGTCACTTTACGCAAACGCCAAACCGGAGTTTTCCAAAATCTCCACTTTAGCCGGAGTTTTTAGAAAGATTCGTCTTCAGAGGCGAATTCTCTGTTTGCGTGTAAAAGATGGGCACAAACGAAGGGAAATTTCTCCGTTTTTAAAAATATCCGTGTAGGTTTAAACGGGGCCTTAAACACCCGGAGAGGCCGGTTTACCTGAATATTCACAAATGTTGCGCCATAATTTAGAGTGACTGAGCCCTGGAAGTTCTTTTTTCACAATAGTCACACAAACTAAATGTCAAAGTACCGAACTAAACTATAATGTCCTAAATGTCTTTGGGAAATTAGACTAAAATAGTTCTTTACAAGTTCTAAGGTCGACGTAGAAGCAAAAAAACAGGTCGAAAATGACTTCATTTCTCTGCTGTTTGGATCAGGTTTAATGTGTTGGGCATTTTCCACAATACAACGTCTGAAAATCACCACAAACTTTGACTCTTTGGTGGTTTATTTGAACAGAAATGACAAAAATGGGATGTTAAAGCTACATTTTGGAACTTTTCTGATGCTTTTGCTCCGCCGGGAATGTTCCTTTAAATGCGACTTTAAAGCTCGACTTTACGTTTATTCAATCACAGGTGGTTTTATAGCTCAAAAACACCTGGAAAAGCAGGTGTTTCGACTGTGAGCGGCGTCGCCTCTCCACAGAGCTGACCTGGAACTTGGTCTGGTTTGGTTTTCCTGTAGGTAGAAAGGTTTAATGCCGTACTGCGGAACATTCCAGAAGCAGGAAGAATCTGTGTGTTATTCGTTAACACACAGATTCTTCAAAATAAAACCAAACTTAAACCAAAATTTTGAAAAAAATTAAAAATCATCTCTTTTCCTCAGTGTTTGTCTCCAAAACCAAAATGTTGATTCATGAATGATGATGATTCATTTTTTCAGTTTTCGATTTTGTGTTTAAATGAATAATGGAAAAAAACAAAAAACGGATTAAACCAGTCCTGGTTTAGTCCTAGTTTAAACCTGGTTTAGTCCTAGTTTAGTCCCGGTTTAGATTTGGTTTAAACCCAGTTTAGACCTGGTTTAGTCCTGGTTCAGTCCTGGTTTAGACCTGGTTTAGTCCTGGTTCAGTCCTGGTTTAGACCTGGATTAGACCTGGTTTAGTCCTGGTTTAGTCCTGGTTCAGTCCTGGTTTAGACCTGGTTTAGTCCTGGTTCAGACCTGGTTTAGACCTGGTTTAGTCCTGGTTCAGTCCTGGTTTAGACCTGGTTTAGAACTGGTGTAGTCCTGGTTTAGACCTGGTTTAGTCCTGGTTTAGACCTGGTTTAGTCCTGGTTTAGACCTGGATTAGACCTGGTTTAGTATCGGTTTAGACCTGATTCAGTCCTGGTTCAGTCCTGGTTCAGTCCTGGTTTAGACCTGGTTTAGTCCTGGTTTAGACCTGGTTTAGAACTGGTGTAGTCCTGGTTTAGACCTGGTTTAGTCTTGGTTTAGTCCTGGTTTAGACCTGGATTAGACCTGGTTTAGTATCGGTTTAGACCTGGTTCAGTCCTGGTTTAGACCTGGTTTAGTTTTTTCCATAATTCCTTTAAACACAAAATCGAAAAGTGAAAAACCGAATCATTTTCCGTTTTTTCATTTTGGTTTTGGAGACAAATCGTGAAGAAAATAGTTTTTTGTTTTTTTTTTCTTGTTTTTTTTTCCAACTTTTCCATCAAACAGTTTTCCCCATGTAGATGTTATCCCTTCGTCTGGAATGTCCTGCAGTGCGGCATTAAACCTTCCTATCGTCACGGAAACCAACCCAGACCGAGTTCCAGGTCAGATCTGTGGAGAGGCGACGCCTGTTTTTAGAGGTGTTTTTGTGCCATAAAACCAACTGTAATTCAATAAATGTAAAGTCACACTGCGGGACATTCCAGGCAGAGCAACGACGTATCCGTGGAAACAGGCAAACAAAAAGTTACACAGCGCAACTTTAACATAACAAAAAACATGCAAATGCACCAAAACTAAATAAAAAAGTAATTTGACATGAACAAAAATAATACAATATAAAAACTAAGAAAAACTAAGAAAAGACTCAGTGCAACATTATTTATTACACTGGAGCCTGTACGTTTAAGTCCTGGTTTAGTTCTCGGTCTCGGTTTAGTCCTGGTTTAGTCCTGGTTTAGTCCTGGTTTAGTCCTGGTTTAGTTTTCGGTCTCGGTTTAGTCCTGGTTTAGTCCTGGTTTAGTCCTGGTTTAGTCCTGGTTTAGTCCTGGTTTAGTCCTGGTTTAGTCCTGGTTTAGTTCTCGGTCTCGGTTTAGTCCTGGTTTAGTCATGGTTTAGTCCTGGTTTAGTCCTGGTTTAGTCCTGGTTTAGTCCTGGTTTAGTCCTGGTTTAGTCCAAGTTTTGCACAAGATCCTGAACACGTCGGCAGTTTAACGTATTTCGACATCATAAAAGTGTTTCAAAGGTCCCAGATTGCGCAAAATGTGACTCCTCTGACGTTAGAACGCTGTTAATTTCTCAAAAAAAAAAACAGACCTGGAGTTGTGTTTTTCCTGTTTTCCTCCAAAACACGCTGCTCCACCTTGTGATGTCACGAAGCTGTAGTTTTTCAACGAACCTTTTACTTTTGGTCTCGGCAGAAAGTGACAGTTCCAGGGCTGAGGTGATCCAAAGTGACTCCGGTGAAGGTGTGCGGGGGGTTTAAGAACGCAGCGGAGCACTTCCTGTGTCGCCACATGATGACATCACGAGGTGGAACGGAGCGTTTTCTGTTTGAGAGAGAAGAACTCGGCCTAAACCCTCGTCTCCAACGCTCTGGCTCACGAGGAAATGAGGCCCCTTCATTTGTGCTTTATGGTGGACATGAACCAGTCGAGGCTTATCGGGGTCTAGGTTCCTCTGCCTAAATAGGGCTGGGGGATTATAGGAACTGTCATGTCCAGGATAAAACATAAATAAAAAAATCAATAGGAGTCAGTTTGTGGCTGCACTATGATAAAAACAAAGACATTTTAAAAAGGTTTTGAAGTGACTGTAGAAGCTTGTCATCAAAAAAGTCGTTTTTTTAGGTTAACTTCACACGGATTTAACACCAAAATGTCCCCGGGGTCCATTAGAGAGGAGATGTTACAAAATTAGGAATAAAAATAAAATGAACAAAATCATTCATTCATTTACCTCCAAATAGATAGAAAATCACCAAAAAATATACATTATAATACACTTATAATACACTTTTTTCTTTGGTTCTGAGGAGGATAGTCATGGTTTAGGGAAGCGTCTGATAGATTTTTCAGTATTACTCTTGGACGTTCGTAGTTAAAGTGAAAGTGAAAGTGCTCAGACGTGGCTGAAGGCGCTGGGCTGGTTGGTGCTCTGTGGGTGTTTCTGTGAGGTGGTCCTGCTGCTCTGGCTGCTCAGACTCAGGCGCCTCTTCAGGCAGGGCACGTGTCGGCCCAGGAGTCGCAGAAAGTGACTCTGGAACTTTTTCCCCACGAACGTGTAGAAGACGGGGCTGATGCCGCAGTAGAAATACGCCACGTTACGCGTCACATACAGCGAGTAGTCCAGGCTGTCCCAGTCCTCGCACGAGCCGTCGTTTTCCCTCGAGAGCCGAACCGCTCTGAGCAGACACACGATGTTGTACGGCGTCCAAAAGACGAAGAAGGTGAAAATAATGATGAAGATGAGCTTGATGGTGTGACATTTCTCTTTCATGCGCGTGGCGAGGATGCGAAAGGTTATGCTCGCGTAACAGAACATGATCAAGCACAGCGGGATTAGGAAAAACACCGTAAACTGCACATACAAACTCACAAGACGCCCGAGCTGGATAACGTCTTGCGGATATCCGGTCTCCTCGCACAGAAGTCCGTGCAGCGTGTTTTCCGAAACGTTGCGGAAGATGATCTCCTTCATGCTCGCTGCGATGCTGACCAACCAGACGATAACGGAAGCCACGACGGCGTACAGCTTCTTACGACTCTTTGCGGCGGCGATGGCGTGAACCACGGCGAGGTATCGGTCGAACGTCATGAGGGTCAGGAAGAGGATGGAGCTGTTGTAGCCGATCAGGTAGGCGCTGCTGGCGACTTTGCACATGAAACCGCCGAAAATCCACTCTTTCAGGTGGTACACGGCCCAGAACGGCAGCGAGGCGGCGAAAATCAGGTTGGACAAGACCAGATTCAGGAGGAAGATGTTGGTCGCGTTCTGAAGCTCCTCGTACTTGTGGAGGATGACGAGCACGAGGCCGTTTCCGAGGTAGCCCAGGGCGAAGATGGTGAAGTAGAAGGCGGGGATGAACTGGGCGCCGAACTTGTTGACGTTGTTTTTAGAGCAGAATACGACCGGTTCACTGACGACGTAGGAGGGGTCTGTCATGTTCTCCGACTGGTTGAACAAATAAAAGAAGTACAACGAGTCCTCATCCATGATGCAAAGTCTGGAAATACAAGAAATATAAGGTAAGTAATGCGATATTCCTCCCTCCCCAACCCGCTAATGAAACTGCCGCACATCACATCGGGTTTGTGAAGTTGTAGTGTGTTGTTTTGTATCATGTTTTCGTGTATTTATGGAAAAAAAGTGCTATTTTACTCGAAGACCCACGACATCGTACACGACACAGAGGAATATGTTTCTATAACCGCAGAACTTTGTAACGGTAAAAGACAGAAACTTCCTTTTCCCCTCTGAAAGTGCAGACATAGAGGTTTCCGTACATTTCTGCGGCTTTATCCTACGTCACACTCACGCTGTGTGATGACGGGAGCAAAACGAGTGTCCAACAGGAACTTTGTTTTCCCCAAACTCATGCGCTCCGTCCATTTTGATCGAGCCAAACTTTGCCAAAGAGTGAAGTGAGTCAAGATGGTCGACTCCTCTGACTGTGTGTGTTTATAACGAGGGAAAAAGTCGCTCTAAGTGGAGTTAATTCTCACACACATGGAAAATGACACATCTTGGTGTGTGTAATTGTGCATCTCTTTCTATTTTTATTTAAAGGTTTATTTCAGTCCAAATGAACAAATCCAAATGTAATTTCCACCCTGGAAATGCAGAAGTGCTGTGGCTCTGGCCCTGGTCCTGACAGGAGCTGTTTCCAGGACTGGACCAGGAAAGTCATGGAGCCACTGCACTTTTTTTGTTTTTAGGGCAATAAGGAGATTTTTAATTTACTTACAGACTTGAGATTTTGCATTTTTTGTAACTAAGGCCCTAAATTAAACATTTTTTATGTCCAGAAAGTTGTTTCTACATGTTTGCTGTGTGTTTTGTATAAAAGAGTGGGAATTTTATTTTAATTTTTTTTTCATCTCTATTTCTGGTCCTGTAGCTTTTATCACAGCCTCATGACACAACTACAGCAGCAGATTGGTGGTGTTGCTCTCAATCCCGAGACTTTTCCTCCGCAGGATTTGTGAGGAACACAGAACGCAGCTGAAACCTGAGACTGAGGACGATACTGTTCCTGCACAGTGACCTCGGTTAGATCAAATTCAGGCTTTTATTTTGTGTCAAACTGACATCGGTTGTTTTTTCATTGTTTGTTTCCTTGTTAATCTGTGATTCATGGCTCAGGTGGAGCAAAGCTTGGCTTAGCGGTGACCGGCTACTGCTGTTTGTTCGTTGTTTGTTGAGACGCACATCGAAAAAAATAAAGTGCGTCAGTTCGAATGCCTCTAATTTGTGTGTGATTTATCTCGGGCGAGTAACGGGTGGAATGTTGAAAACAGGGAAACAGTGGAACCCAGGTTAAGAGAAGAGGGGTCAGCCCTATGGCCCCACGGCCCTATGGCCCCACGGCCCTATGGCCCCGCGGCCCTGTGGTCCCGCGGCCCTGTGGTCCCGCGGCCCTGTGGTCCCGCGGCCCTGTGGTCCCGCGGCCCAGAGGTCCCTCCGCCCTGCGGTCCCGCGGCCCTGGGGCCCCGCGGCCCAGTGGTCCCGCGGCCCTGTGGTCCCGCGGCCCTGTGGCCCCGCGGCCCAGTGGTCCCGCGGCCCTGTGGTCCCGCGGCCCTGTGGTCCCGCGGCCCTGTGGTCCCGCGGCCCTGTGGTCCCGCGGCCCTGTGGTCCCGCGGCCCAGTGGTCCCACATTTATGAGTCAACTAATAGAGAAAGAGTAGGGGACCTTTTATTTATTTAAAATATCTCTGAATTCTGAAAATGAAAAGGGTTCTTGATTCTGACCGCTCCGCGTGGTTAGGGTTAAGGGTTAAGGTTTAGGGTTAAGGTTTAGGGTTTAGGGTTTAGGGTTTAGGGTTAAGGGTTAAGGTTTAGGGTTAAGGGTTTAGGGTTAAGGGTTAAGGTTTAGGGTTAAGGGTTTAGGGTTTAGGGTTAAGGGTTTAGGGTTAAGGGTTTAGGTTTAGGGTTAAGGGTTAAGGTTTAGGGTTAAGGTTTAGGGTTAGGGTTTAGGTTTAAAATTAAAAATTTAAAATTAAAAATTAAATTTAAAATTAAAAATTAAAATTTAGGTTAAAATTAAGGTTAAGGGTTAAATTTAAAATTAAGGTTAAGGTTAAGGTTTAAAATTAAAATTTAAATTTAAAATTAAGGTTAGGGTTAAAATTTAGGTTTAGGGTTAAGGTTTAGGGTTTAGGGTTAGGGTTAAGGTTTAGGGTTAAGGGTTAGGGTTTAGGGTTAGGGTTTAGGGTTAAGGTTTAGGGTTAAGGTTTAGGGTTAAGGTTTAGGGTTAAGGTTTAGGGTTAAGGGTTTAGGGTTTAGGGTTTAGGGTTAAGGTTTAGGGTTAAGGGTTAAGGTTTAGGGTTTAGGGTTAGGGTTAAGAGCCACTGTTTTAAAGGCTGCGCGACGTTAAATGTTTCACTCTCTCTTTGTTGAGGTAAGATTCTCCCGTCGCTGGGTTACCTCCACCACCCTCTAACCACCAACCACATGAAAGCGCCGGCACGGGAGCGGCGTGTCCTGCCCAAAGGCACCACGGCAGCACTGTAAACGCTGTGAAATGTTGGTAACCGATAAATACAGGAAAAACCAAAAGGCCTAAACTTAATCGTTCAAATATCATTTTGCCACATTTAAAAAGGTTTCCAGTTAATGAGTCAAGACTGCCTCATCCGAGAAGGAACAGAAAACGCTGATATAGGAAACTTAAAGCATCTGTTTTTCACTTCTTCTTTTCGGTCTTATAATGAACAACGATATGACTAACTCCAAAATGTCAATTAAACCCATTTTTGTATCTTCAGTGTTCACATTTTACATGTAAAGAGTCAATTTTAAGGTTTTTATCCTTGTAAAATGCAAAAAAGTCACACATTAAAGCGTTTTTCATCAAATATTAGCACTGTTCTTGTTTTAAACATGCTTTTCTTTGCAAATACAACAATTTATAACGTGAATGTTTCACAGTTTCTAATGTTTAAAGGTTTACTGCTTTAGAGTTTTGTATTTATGGTTTGTTTTTGTACTTTTCTGCACAAATTCAGCTCACTCAGATCGAATATTCACTGTTTTATTTGTGCATTCGTACAGGAAGTGACTGTAGCTGCACATTTTGTCCAAAGAGGATGGTGGAAGTGGTGGAAGTGGTGGAAGTAACGAAGTAAAAGTAGTAAAGTACTGAGCTCGAGTAGAATTTGAGGTACTTATATGTCGCTTAAGTAGTTTTTAAAGTTCTTGCTCACTTATTTTTACTTCACTACGTTTGACAGGACTGAAAAGGACTGAAAAGTAAAAGTATTTTTGATTAGAAATTGAGACCTGCTGCAAAGTCTGAGGAACACATTTGTAATTTAAAATATGCAAATAAAAACAGCTCGGAAGTCAGTTATTTCTGTTTAGCCAAATCACGACATTTGAAGCTTTATCCCATCTCAAAATGTGTGCAAAATACTTTTACTTTTCACTATTTAAGTGCATTTTAAAACGATACTTTAATGCTTTTACTTAAGTAAGTTTTTAACAGGGCTGAAAAGTAAAAGTATTTTTGATTAGAGTTTGAGACCTGCTGAAAAGGCTGAAAGTTTTTTTTTCTTTAAGTAGATTTTTATTATTTATTTTTATTATGTATTTTTATGTATTTTTTATTATTTATTTATGTATTTTTGTATTTTATTTTTTATTTATTTCAGATTATTTTATTATTATTTACTCATTTTTATCATTTATTTATTTATTCTTTATTTTTTTAAATTATTTTATTTTTATTATTTATTTATTTTTATTATGTTTTAATTATTAATTTGTATTTATTTATTATTTTATTTTTTATTATTTATTTATTTTTTATTATGTTTTAATTATTATTTTTT